>JACYFF010031956.1:6297331-6326869 GCA_017589665.1 Selenicereus undatus | reverse complement strand
TATATATATATATATATATATTTCACGCGTGTATTTGTCATATATTTATTTTCTTAATATATATTTGATGATGTGACTTGTGGGAGCATATGCGAGTATAATAGTGACATAAAGTATTTATGTACTCACGTGTTTAATTTATATATATTGTTTTTGAAAACCTATATCATACTCGTGAAAGCATGTAGTTCTTATATGATAAATAATCATTACACATTAAAAAATAGATTGTACTCTTCAGAGAATATATTTACGGGTGCACATGATAATTTACTTGTTTTCTTAAAGTATATTTGTTATATATTTTATTTTTTAATATATAATTACTTATGTGTTATATGAGTATATATGCTCTTATAAGTACAGTATAAACTTTAGACAATCAAAATTGGGACGAAAGAAATCAAATACATGCAAACTTTGCAAGAAAGAATGTTGTTAACAGACAGTGGTGACCAAAAGTAGAAAAGAAAACTCACACTGTCGCTTGTCAGGCCAAGCCAAAGAAGGAAAATTTATGTGTCACGTGTTGATAAATGCAACAAAGTCGATGCTAACACTCAAAATTCAAATTCAAACATCTAAATTCATAGTCCACCCAATATTTTAAATAGGCAAAAACTTAATGGAGTTATCACCATCTAACGACTACCCTAACTAGATAAATTTAGATCATATATTTGTTATACTTTGATTTGAATTGGTGATTTAATTCTTGTTTTGAAATGAATAAAGTGTTTTTTTAAAAATCACAAAACATTTGTAAATATTGAAAAGAAATAATTTCATGAGGATTGCTTGGATTTTATCTTAATCCTTCTTGAGAAAAAAAAATATTTGTAAACATCAGTAAATATTGAGAAAGAATAGAATAATTTAATGAGCACAAAAAAAAAGCTAATTCAATTGAGTTCTAAAAGGCTAAATTTCAAATTAATCTGAATCCTAGCTAACTTGATTTAAATTTGTCTCTAGGACATATTCTTTTCAATTTATAGTAAGTAGTATGACTGAGCAAAAAAAAAGAGTATCTGAATTCAGACCTAGACCCGGTTCGGACCGGTCGGGTTCAAATCGGGAACTGGCTGAATTGGGTCCGAAATCGGTTCCAAAATTTAGGAGCCGAGGACCACTGGTTCCAAGTTTGGGTACTAAAATTGTAGAACCGGAATCGGACCTGTTGCCCAGTTACTCGGTCCAAAAGTCATTTAAAAAAATTGATAATATACATCCATTTTCAAAAAAACACTAATCCTAATTTATTTGAAACCCTCATACCAGAGGCTCCCTCACTCAGCCCACAACATAGTCACTCTGATCTCGCTTGTCGCTCCACTCCTCACTACGACCTCGGCAGTCTCTCTCTTTCCCCAGCAACCATCGCTCCGGCATTACCCACTGCAGCTCTGAGACTCCGACAATCGTATATGTGTCTCAATTTGTGTGTGTTTCAAGCAACTTTCTATGTCCTCTAACCCAGATCTGTTTTTTTGTCTTCTCCTGCGCGCAGCTGTGCCCCACCGTCGTCCTCTCTGGCACGTAGCTGTGGCCCACCATTGTCTTCTCCGGCAGCTCCATTTCTTTGGCATTCTGTACCTTGGAGTTTCATATCTGCTTCTCTTTCTGTCTCTTTTTGCTTCTTCATGTAAGGCGTAAGCAACTAAGCAGTTCCAAAAATTAGGAGCCAGGTATCCCATTTAAACCCGATCCCGACCGATTTTGGGACCAACTCCAAAAGCCTTGGACCCGATTTCAACCGGGACTGGGACCGAGTCCGTGAAATGGGACCTGGGACCAAGTCTGTGTTAGCGCTAGTAAGTAGATATCGCCAGCCATATATATTTTAATATAGTTAAGCACAATTTATCATCATTCAACACAATCTAGGGCAATTCTGCTCAATTCAACACTTGTAAGGTACTTTATTGATTAGAATATGGTTAAATCTAAATCACATATTTTTTTAGCAATAATTAGACTTATTTTACTAATACTCTAAATAGGTTTACCGATGTTAATTTGCTATTGTAAAATTCATTTATTCAAAACATTTTCTACATTAATTGTGTTATGATGTATATGGTTTTGATGATAACAAATCCAAGTGTTGTTGTTGTTCCAAACAGGTCTTACTACTGTTCTCAATACCTTAAAATGTGCTTGGTTAACAATGTTCAAGAACAGGTCCTAAGAACAAGGTGCTGAAGATACGTTGGCTGGCAAAACTTTCGTGAACTTCAAAAACAGGCTTAAGAACAGTCCTGCTGAGTGTTTGGAGCAGCTATGATTGATTCAACAAGAGTCTTCGGTTTGCTGTGGTTTTCATTTTCTTAGATTCTTGTTAATATGCCAATTAGAAAGTCTTGATTTAACATTTACTTTGAAATGGTTTTTTCTCTTTGAAAGAATTTTCAGAACAGTGCTGGAAACAAGGCGACCAGGGTGTTTCCAAACTAAAACTGCGAAAAATAATTTTACTCGATTTTTGGGCTAACATCTCTGAACTTTTTGGATAGATTTTCTGCTAAGTGATAAAGTCCAAAATGACTATTTTTGGCTTTGAAAACTTGGAGAGAAACTTTAGCCTATTTTTAGCCTTATCTTATCCTCTTATAACCTCTTCTCTATTTTTAGAAAATGACTAGATTTTTGGAGCAACTTATGGGCTGAAATTCTGGTAACTTGTGGTTAACATTTGACCATTTTAACCAAGTGAATTTCATTCACATTTTTTCCACCTTTTATGGGATAAGCATTTTTTAATTCGCCCAACCATTTTCTATTTAAGGGGAAATCTCTACTTCAGTTCAAGCATCGGTTTTCACAGCATTTTCAAAGAGTTTTATGAGCAAACTTTCTAGAGAGAAAACCGACTAAAGTGTGTGAAAAATTGAGCTTTCAAAATTGGCATACTAGGACTTCATTTGTACCCTATATTCACTTGATTAAGAAGCATTGTAATAGGGTGTTCTCTGTGTAATCTCTCTTTTACAAAAGTGAGGTGAGTGTGTCCTAAGTCAAGTGGACTTTTAGACGTGGGGTAACCGGTCTTAGGGAAGACGGTTACGTAGGTTGAAATTAGTAGCAAGTTGTGTTGCTATTGTAACGTTTTCAGCCCGGTTAGTGAAGTGGTTCTAAATCCTACACGAGGTAGGTCGTGGTTTTTTCACCTCAGTTGGGCTAGAGGTGTTTTCCACGTAAAAATCCTGTGTCCATTATTTCCGCATTCAATTTCATTGCATTTTCATTTCTGCTCAACTCAGGAACAGTCTGCGCAAACAGGGTCTGAGACTGTTTGCCAGAAAATTTCAAAAATCAGGCACCACAATTCACCCCCCCTCTTGTGGTGGTGTACTCTCAAAACTAACAAGTGGTATCAGAGCAGGTTCTCCTTTAAAAGGCTAATACCTTGATAGATCCTTGAAGATGAGTACCCCACAAGGCATACTTGAAGGTCAATCCATAACTCGACCACCATACTTTAATGGTCAACATTATAGTTGGTGGAAGAATAGGATTGAAAACTACATTCAAGCTGAGGACTACCAGTTATGGATGCTTATTAAGAATGGACCACTTATTCCCACGAAGGTGATCGAAGATGGAAGTGAAGTACCCAAAAAGCCTGAAGAGTTCAATGCCGAAGACTTCAAGATGATAGAGAAAAACGCCAAAGCCAAAAAACTCTTGTATTTTGGTCTTGGACCGGATGAGTATACTCGCATATCTGAATGCAAGTCTGCCAAGGAAATCTGGGATGCTTTACAAGTAGCTCACGAAGGGACCAATCAGGTAAAACAATCCCGGATTGAATTGCTTATGAGAAAATATGAGCTGTTTGAGATGGGTGATCGTGAAAGTGTGATGGACATGTACACTCGCTTCACTCACATAACGAATGAGTTGAAATCCCTAGGAAAATCCTTCACCACCGAAGAATTGGTGAGGAAGATCCTAAGAATTTTACTTCATTCTTGGGAAGCGAAAGTAACGGCTATCCAAGAAGCTAAGGACATGAACAAGATCACCCTAGACGAACTGATTGGAAACCTCCAAACGTATGAACTTAGAAAAAATTCTCAGCAAAAAGATGAAACAAAGAGAGATCGAGGTCTTGCACTAAAGGCCTTAGAAGATGATTCTGATTCTGATGAGGAGGAGATTGCCATGATAACTCAAAAGTTTAAGAAGTTCTTCAAAAAGGTTAAAGGAAACAGCAAAAGGAAGGACTTCGGTAAGGTCAGGAACACCTCTCGGGAACAGTTCTCCGGGTGTTTCAAGTGTGGCAAGTTAGACCATATTGTGAGAAACTGCCCACTGGTTAAGGAAGAACAATGACCCGAACACCCTAGAAAACAAGGCAGGAAACAGGGTGTAAGCAGCTCAGCAAAGCGATTCTCAAAAGCTATGCTAGCAGCCTAGGGTGATTCAAGCGAGGATGATGAAGGATCTGAAGCAGAGGAAGTTGATATTGCACTCATGGCAAGAAGTGACACTGATTCAGATGATGAATCAACAAACAGTCTAACTCAACTCAAGAACAAGGCTGAAGTGAGAGAAAACAACCCAGAAAAGAACTCAGCAAACAGCCCGGGGAACAACCTTGGGAACAAGCAGCTATGGTATGTTGACAGTGGGTGTTCGAGGCATATGACTGGTGAAAAATTCAATTTTCTATCACTTACAGCTTTAGAAAGAGGGAGTGTGGCATTTGAAAACGGCAAATCCGGGACAATTGTCGGTATAGGTAAGATAGGTGAGTCATTCTCCCATTCAATTGAAAATGTTTATTTTGTGGATGGATTAAAACACAACTTACTAAGTGTGTCCCAACTGTGTGACAAAGACAACCTAGTAGTGTTCTCTCCGACACGTTGCTTGGTTGTTAATATGAACACAGGAGATGTTGTGTTGAGGGGGAAGCGACACAAAAATGTTTATAAAGTGTGTATTTCTACTCTTCTCCAAAATAATTTGACTTGTTTGAGTGCCTTAAATAATGATGTTATGCTTTGGCACAAAAGACTAGGTCTTGCAAGTCACTCACTTTTGAATAAACTTGTAACCAAAGACTTAGTGATTGGCTTACCTTCCATCAAATTCAATGATGACAAGGTATGTGATGCATGTGCCAAAGGCAAACAAGTCAAAAATTCTTTTAAATCTAAAAAGTGTGTAAGCACTACCCGACCACTTGAATTGCTACATATGGATCTATGTGGTCCAATGAGGATCATGAGCAGAGGTGGAAAGAGGTATGTGCTTGTGATAGTAGATGACTACTCTCGTTTCACTTGGACCCTGTTCTTAACATCCAAAGATGAAATATTTGAGAAATTTCTTGCACTTATTAAAAGGCTTGAAAAGAGAGTAGGACACTCATTGGTTGACTTAAGGTCTGATCATGGTACGGAATTTGAGAATGCAAGCTTTATTAGCTATTGCAATGAGCATGGTGTAGACCACAACTTCTCAGCCCCAAGAACACCCCAACAGAACGGGGTGGTAGAACGTAAAAATCGTACTATAGAAGACATGTCTAGAACAATGCTTGTTGCTAGTGGTCTTCCTAGAAATTTTTGGGCTGAAACTGTTAACACATCATGTTATATTATAAATAGATCCATGATTAGACCTCTTCTTAACAAAACACCTTATGAGCTTTTCAAGGGAAGAAAACTCAATATTTTGCATTTGAGAGTATTTGGTTGTAAGTGTTTTGTGCATAACAATGGGAAGGATGCATTAGGGAAATTTGATCCAAGGAGTGATGAGGCAATATTCCTTGGTTATTCCTCGCACAGTAAGGCATACAAAGTGTTTAATAAGAGAACCTTGTGTGTTGAGGAAAGTGTGCATGTGCTTTTTGATGAAACTAACTCTCTAAGTGAGAATGATGCACAGGAGGAAGACCTTGAGCTAGGTCTTGTTAGAAAAGATTTGCTGCTCACACGTGAAAATGGTAAGAGTCCTGAGGATGGATCAGGGCCTGGAGTTGTTTCCTTGGAGGGTGGGCAAGGTCTAAACCAGACAGGGGGAAGCTCAGCTGAACCTGGTTTGGACCAAAACCAGCTTAACTCTTCTCGAACAGGACAGGAAATAGGCTCCAGAACAGGCCAGGAAACAAGCTCTGGAACAGGCTCAAGAACAGGCTCGACAACAGGCTTGGAAATAGTTCCTAAACCTGTTTCACCGAATATTCCAGCAAGAGTAGAAAGCGTGTCTGTGGATCCACTTACTCCACGACCATGGAAGCACCAAAGTTCGCACCCTCTTGACCAGATTCTGTCCAACATTAATACAGGAGTGCAAACCAGATCCAAACTTAAAATTTTTTGTGCTTTTTATGCTTTTGTCTCTAACATTGAGCCAAAAAATTTAAATGAAGCACTTGCAGATACAGATTGGGTCACAGTAATGCAAGAGGAGCTTCATCAGTTTGAAAGGAACAAGGTGTAGCACCTTGTACCACAGCCAAAGGATAGATCAATCATTGGCACCAAGTGGGTGTTCCGAAACAAGCTTGATGAATTCGGAACAGTCATTAGGAACAAGGCCCGGCTGGTGGTTCAAGGCTACAACCAAGAAGAGGGCATTGATTATGAGGAAACCTTTGCACCGGTTGCAAGGATTGAGGCTATCCGTATTTTGGTAGCCTTTGCAGCTCACATGGAAATAAAGTTATATCAGATGGATGTTAAAAGTGCATTCCTCAATGGATATCTTAAGGAAGAAGTGTATGTGATACAACCCCCTGGTTTTGAAAATAAAGAATTTCCTAACCATGTTTTTAAACTTGACAAAGCGCTTTATGGTCTAAAACAAGCTCCTAGAGCTTGGTATGAACGTTTGCCAAACTTTTTATTGGAAAATAGTTTTAGAAGAGGCAAGGTTGATAATACCTTGTTTCTAAAATCTAAGGGGGAACACTTGTTGATTGTTCAAGTATATGTCGATGACATTATATTTGGTGCAACACACAATGATTTGTGTGTAGAGTTTTCAAAAATGATGAGAAGTGAGTTTGAAATGAGCATGATGGGTGAGCTTAAGTTTTTCTTAGGCTTGCAAATCAAACAAACTTCAAACGGCACCATGATACATCAACAAAAATATGTCAAGGAATTACTTAAGCGTTTTGGAATGAAATCGGCCAAGCCCATTGATACTCCCATTTCTCCTTCAACCAGGTTGGAAATGGATGATGGGAGTCCCTCAGTTGAGGACAAATATTATAGGGGCATGATAGGGTCACTTCTTTACCTAACTGCTAGTAGACCTGACATTGTTTTTAGTGTTGGTTTGTGTGCCCGTTTTCAGTCTAAGCCTAAAGAATCTCATTTAAAGGCTGTTAAATGGATCTTTAGATACTTAAAACATACACCTGATTTGGCTTTATGGTATCCTAGAGGATGTAACTTTAACCTTGTTGGTTATACTGATGCTGACTATGCAGGCTTTTTGGTTGATAGAAAAAGCACCTCAGGTATGGCTCATTTTCTTGGACCCTGTTTGGTATCTTGGGCAACCAAAAAACAACACTCTGTTGCCTTGTCCACAGCAGAAGTTGAATATGTGGCAGCTGCATCCTGTTGTGCTCAATTACTATGGATAAGGCAACAACTCAAGGATTTTTGTGTTGACATAGGATGCATTCCTATCTATTGTGACAATACAAGTGCAATTAACATTGCCAAAAATCCATGTCAACACAAAAGAATAAAACATATTGATATTCGTCATCATTTTTTAAGAGACAATGTTGAAAAAGGATTAATCTCAATAAATTTTTGTGCCACTGAAAATCAAATTGCTGATATATTCACCAAGGCACTAAGTAGAGAAAAATTTGAGAAGAATAGACTCGACCTAGGTTTGATAAAAACAGCTTGATCGTCCTGTTCTCTCACCCTGATGGTAATGTTTAAAGGTTGCAGGTTCAATATGTTAAACAAAATTTGCAATCAATTAGTGTGCTATTTTTAGCATATGTGTGGTTTGCAGCTTGCTGACACTCGTTGAGGTCTAATGAGATTGCCCTTATTGTCCCATGTTACCGAGCAAGTAACCTCAAGAACAAGCGCCAGAAACAGGTACGCTTCTTGTTTGTCAAATGTGTGCAACAAGTTGATGAGAATTAAAACTCCTCACCCTTCCCAAAACTCACGCGGCTAGCATTAAGTGATAAAGCTGTTGCAACGGGCAAATCTTCCAAGATCTTCCATTCCTCTCTCTATTTAATCTTCCCAGATTCGTCTTCTTCTCTCACCTCACCTCGAATCGCTTGCCGTGATAGCTCTCACAAAACCCTAAAATCTCACTCCCTTCTTGCAAAAATGGCGTCTCACATCAGCAAAGAGAGTTCTGTGATCTCGATTCAGAGCAGCAAGCCATCAATCGAAGCAGCACCAACCACTAAAGCCCTGTTCTCTCAACTCCTCACGGCCCTCATTCAAGGTAAACATGCTGAACCTCCTCGCCCCATTTGTTATAAGCCGTTTGGGTTTCTCAAAAGTGTAGACCTCAAGAACGTAAGTCTCAATTTAACTGGTTCCGTTTGAACAAGGGGATGCATGTCTGAAATCTGAAAAAATTGGGGATTTGATTGAGAATTTGGGGGCCAAAGACAAAGTCTTTTTGCCTGAATTTAGTTCGGATGATATATGGGAAACCGAGTCCTGTTCCTTTGGGTTGTTTCCAGAACCAGAAACAGGGGCTGAAACAGGGCCTGAAACCTTCGACCCAGTGTTCGAAGATGACCTAGGAGATGAATTGAGGGATGATTCGGATGATATAAGGGGAAGCGGGGAAAAATTGGAGTTGTCCCTTGCTGAAATTGAAAAGCCATCACCGGTACCACAAGCCGGTGAAAAAGAAAAAAATACAAAATGGTGGCTAGGCGAACTAGGACACCAAGAACAAGGACACCATCAAGGCTCAAAACTGGCCAAACTGAGGAGACCACCAAAACCCCTGCCCAGCCTCAATTCACACCCAAACCAACAAGAAAATATGCCAGAATAGCCTTTCAGGCTACTCCCCGGTCTATGGCACAGTCCTCTCCTGTAATTGAGGAAATTGACTCATCTTCAAGTTCTTCTGAAACTGATACCGAAAACACCTCCTTCAAACAGGGCACTCTCGTGTTCTCAGAATCCTCAGAGGACAAACCCCTGCCTGAACCTTCATCTGAGCCTACCTTGCCCATTCCCAAACGAGCCACCACTTTACCCTCCTTAAAGCCATCAACCACAAAAACCCCCCAGCAAACGCAAAGTCTCTTACAAACAGGCCTTCAACCAAGGCCTATCTGAAGACCCTCCTACTGCTCCTCATCCAAAGAAAGCCAAGACATATGCCTCTCCTGCACCTCATCCTAAACTCTCTCAACTCCTTCAGAGACGGATAGTCAGGGGCAAAATTGTCAAAGTCCAGTATTTTGAGGAACAGGGTCTTGGGGTGTTCTTGCACAAGTTAAGGGCTCAGGGATGGTTTGAGTTATTCACAAACACCCAGCTGGGGTGTTCTGCTCATGAGTTGGCCGAGTTCTATGCCAACTACTTAGTCACCGGAGGAGTGGTGACTAGCACTGTTAATGGGAAGAAACTTCGCTTTGATGCAAAGACATTAGGAGAAATTTTGGGGATTCCCTCCACAGGTTTTGATGTGTATGTGAGGGAAGATAAGAAGGTTCTTGGGATAGCACGGTTGTTGGAGCTTTCCCAAAAGTTGAGTCATCAAACACCCCAGTCAGTTAAAAAGGGGGATATGACATCTATTCATCAGTTGTTTTTTTTGTTCATAATTAAGAATGTCATCCCCAGGGGCCAAGGCCGCAATCTAGCAGATGCAATGGGCCAATGCCTTGTGGATCTGATGGACAGGGAGGAGCAAATAAACCTTCATGCCCTCATGATTCGTCACATTGCTAGGATTGCAAACATCTCCAGGGGGCATGATCTTAGATATGGCTTCCTACTGACTTGTATTTTTGAGCACTTAGGGGTGGAGTTACAGAAAAGGGTGGGAGCTCAATTTATTGATGAAATTGGGAGCAACACCCTTATGGGTTGTGGGTACACCTTGATTGAGGGTTCTGCTTCTGAACAGGGGACAAACACCCCCCGTCCTCCTGTTCCTGGCAGTTCCTCAGACAAGGTTAAGGTTGTTCTAGAGCACCACTCTCGCTTGAATGCTAAACTTAATGCAGTGAAGGCTGCTTTGGACGAGGAAAATGCTCTCAACACCAAACGCCATGAAGATATCCTAGCCCTTCTCACTTCCCTCTCGGCAAAGCTCTCCCCTCCTGCTCCTTGACCCTTCCCTGTGAACTGTTCTTGTAGGGTGTTCTGTCCTATTCTGTTCTATTCTGCTCTTCTCTTGATTTTGCCTTTTGCTGTAATTTGGTTTTTCACTCCTTGTTGCACCCTCTGGCAAATAATAAGTTATCCTGTTTTTGATTTTGCCTTGCTTGTTTGTGTTGTGCATTGCTTATGTGTGACTAGGATGGCCAATCTCATTACCGTACCAAAACACTTGAGTGTATCGCTTGTTGGTTTTCCTCCATTACCCAAGTGGTGGTGATTGCAAACACCCTCTGTTTCACTGTTTGCTCCTTCCTTTTTCATGATGCCAAAAGGGGGAAGATAGGATGACCAATGTTGTTATAGTTTTACCATGGAGGAGTCATTTCTCTTGAATTTCTTCAATGCTAGATGCCCCCAGTGAATTTTTGGTCCTATGAATAATTGGCACAAATTACCTCGTTTGTCCTTGAAAGTCAATATGGTTGCTTGGTTTGTCATCATCGAAAAGGGGGAAATTGTTATGATGTATATGGTTTTGATGATAACAAATCCAAGTGTTGTTGTTGTTTCAAACAGGTCTTACTACTGTTCTCAATACCTTAAAATGTGTTTGGTTAACAATGTTCAAGAACAGGTCTTAAGAACAAGGTGCTGAAGATACGTTGGCTGGCAAAACTTTCGTGAACTTCAGAAACAGCCTTAAGAACAGTCCTGCTGAGTGTTTGGAGCAGCTATGATTGATTCAACAAGAGTCTTCGGTTTGCTATGGTTTTCATTTTCTTAGATTCTTGTTAATATGCCAATTAGAAAGTCTTGATTTAACATTTACTTTGAAATGGTTTTTTCTCTTTGAAAGAATTTTCATAACAGTGCTGGAAACAAGGCGACCAGGGTGTTTCCATACTAAAACTGCGAAAAATAATTTTACTCGATTTTTCCTTGATTTTTGGGCTAACATCCCTAAACTTTTTGGATAGATTTTCTGTTAAGTGATAAAGTCCAAAATGGCTATTTTTGGCTTTGAAAACTTAGAGAGAAACTTTAGCCTATTTTTAGCCTTATCTTATCCTCTTATAACCTCTGCTCTATTTTTAGAAAATGACTAGATTTTTGGAGAAACTTATAGGCTAAAATTCTGGTAACTTGTGGTTAACATTTGGCCATTTTAACCAAGTGAATTTCGTTCACATTTTTTCCACCTTTTATGGGATAAGCATTTTTTAATTCGCCCAACCATTTTCTATTTAAGGGGAAATCTCTACTTCAGTTCAAGCATCGGTTTTCACAGCATTTTCAAAGAGTTTTATGAGCAAAATTTCTAGAGAGAAAACCGACTAAAGTGTGTGAAAAATTGAGCTTTCAAAATTGGCATACTAGGACTTCATTTGTACCCTATATTCGCTTGATTAAGAAGCATTGTAATAGGGTGTTCTCTATGTAATCTCTCTTTTACAAAAGTGAGGTGAGTGTGTCCTAAGTCAAGTGGACTTTTGGACGTGGGGTAACCGGTCTTAGGGAAGACGGTTACGTAGGTTGAAATTAGTAGCAAGTTGTGTTGCTATTGTAACGTTTTCAGCCCGGTTAGTGAAGTGGTTCTAAATCCTACACGAGGTAGGTCGTGGTTTTTTCACCTCAGTTGGGCTAGATGTGTTTTCCACGTAAAAATCCTGTGTCCATTATTTCCGCATTCAATTTCATTGGATTTTTATTTCTGCTCAACTCAGGAACAGTCTGCGCAAACAGGGTCTGAGACTGTTTGCTAGAAAATTTCAAAAATCAGGCACCACAATTCACCCCCCCTCTTGTGGTGGTGTACTCTCAAAACTAACAAATTGTAACACCTCAAAATTTTATTTACTAATTTTTATCTCCATGCCAATGTAAGATTTATGCATATTTTACACGTTTTATTTTGGACATATATGTGTGCTTAAATTAGTATAGTATTATTATATTTTAGAAAATAATTAAAGGTATCCCTCATTTAGTAGTATTTGTACAAAAAAAAAATAAAAAGTGGGCCACAAAAAAGAAAAAAATAAAAGAGGGAGAAGTGAATTGAAAAAAAAAGGAAAAAGAAAAAGGATTGAGATTTTTTTTATTTCATGTGAAAACAAGAGGGGGGTTTCACTGCTTGTCTTCCCCCACTTCAAAGAGAGAGACAGGGTAATGCATGCAGAGAGAAAAAAGAGGAGAAGAAGAAGAGAAGTTAAGTTTGGTGGATTAAAGGTGAATAATTATTGCTTTTATTTAACTTTAAAATTGATTAAGAAAATATTATTTTGATGGTATATGCTTGAATTTGACATGATTGGTATATGTTTGAATTTGACAAATTGGTTGAAAGATAAAGCTATAAATTTGACGTTTTTAGGGTTTAATACATCAGAACTTAATTTTATTTGTTAGATTCGTACCACTAGAAATTTCATAATTATTTGTGATTATTGAATTATGTGGATGATGTAAATTTGAAGGTTGTTTTATAAATTAGTTGTGTGTGCTGGGTTGTGAATACTGTACTTGGGTATGTGGTTCAAGAGAAATCAAGTTGGGAAAGGGGATTTTATTTTCGGATTTTTAACAGTTTTATCCACTGTTTGAATTTTCATGAATTAATAGCTAGGTGAGAAACTCCAAAAATTTTACTATAGGTTATTCATATTAGTTGGAATTTTTTTTATAAATTTTCATGAATTTTGTATGTGTAGTTTATGATTTATGAATTTTCAAATGAAACTCTTCTGTTTTACTGCCTAATTTCAGCTGCTATTTGAATTTCTGGTGATCATTTTCTTGGCCAAAAATTCTGAGGATTGAATTTTTTGATAGGTTTCATGAAACTTTGAGCCGTACTTTATGAGTAATAGATTTTTTATTGCAATTGTCCTGTTTTAATGCATAATTCGAGTCACTGTTTCAATTTTCGTGGAGGATTGAATTAGTGAAAAATTTCAAAACTTTTATGGTGGATTATTCATAATAATTGGTATTTTCTTCAAAATTTTGAGAATTTTGGATGTCTATTCTTGGAGTTACGAATTTTTGAGTGAGAATGTCTTGTTTGGTGTGATTTTGGGTTGTTTGTATGAATAAATTTTATATTGATCTTGTTGGGGATGATTTTGAGCATTAAAAATAGCCAAGTATTGTTATGGTTTAATTAAAATTTTTGAAAATTATTTTAGATGGAGTTATGCCTTAATTTGATGAGGTTTTTGTGTAAATTATTTGAAGTTGGATTATGCCTTGGGTTGGTTAGGCTTGGTATAAGTTGTGAATAATAGTATCTTTGAAAATAATAAGTTATGGCAATATGATTATGATATAAATAAATTTTACTTGTAGGGAAAGAAGTCATGTCTTACGTAGGGTTATTATAATCGCATTCTAAATATATGGTCATAAAAGTAGTTGTCTTTATGTTTGGAGCTGTATAGGTCATTAGTTGGAACCTTGAGTAGGTGTTGTTTGATCCACCAATTGACTCCTCAGTTTATATTATTTGGGAGTTGAGTGGGTCAATGGTTGGTACCTTGAGTAGGCGCTGCCCGATCTGCAAAGTGACTCTTCAGTTTATGTTATTTAGGAGTTGTGTGGATCGGTCCCTAAAACTCAAGGATATGAATGTGACTTTATAGTTTGTGATTTAAGGGCATCTACGTACTCTAGAGCATTAGATCCCTGGTTGGCACTTTGAGTGGAATTCACCTCGTCTACTAGAATGTGTTTGTGATGGTTGTGTTCTTTGATAGTTCGTTGTTTATATTTCCCTAAGTTAAAGAACTTTGTTAGTATAAGATCATGTGATATGTTATGAATTTCGATTTGGACTTGGATTTGGTATTACCTTAATCATATTTGTGAGATTGCGATTGCTTTTAAGTATATGTATAATTGATAAGTATGTTTACAGAAATATATTATGTATTTATAGCAAGTATATGAACTTTTGTAAGAAATATGCTTTTATATATGTGCCAAGTATAATTATGGATGGGCTATTAGCTTGACTTAGCAGACTTTGCTTTCTTTTGGACTCCAGCAATCATTAGGAACTCAAATGGCATAGGTGGTATGAGACAACCATGGTTAATCTTGTGAATAGGCTGACAATTGAGTTTTTTTTTAAGGATTTAACTGAAAACAAGGGTCTTTGAATCGTAGTTGGTATCAGGCCGAAATGGCTAAATTAGTCTAATTGCCACCTCACATCATATGTGTGTGAGTGTGTATTTTGTGAGTTCAAGATCATGATAAACATCACATATATGAGTCTCTATTGCCTATTTCTGAAACATTAGCATGTTCTTATGTCGTATCCATATGCTATATGCTAATGTTTTGATTTTTGATGTTATATGTATTGTGTGCTTATGTGCAAATTGGATAATGTGCAAAGTGAAACGAGAGGGAAAGTAAGGATTATTCACTGGACTTGGGAAGCTCATGGTCTCGGCATTTTTCATGTTTTTGAAAGCTAAAGGGCTATCGGAGATAGGAGAAGACTAGGTGTTAAATATCTTTTGGAAAGTGAAGTTGGGAAAGCAAACCCTTGTCATATGCTTATCTTATAGTCTACGTTTGTTCATTATAGATATGAATGTATTTTGTATGTAATACTATTATGGATATGGTTTGGGTATGAGTGTAAATGCATGTTTTAGAACTAATCTGTCTAACTTTACTTAGATTTCGCTAAGAGCTTCTACTTACTCACCTATTAACATGTTAATTTAGGGTTAATGAGTTTAAACAGGCTTGTGGGTGTTTCCAGTTGGATATCCACGGAGTGGTGCGTTTGGCCCCTTGAGGTGGTAACAAAATAAAACATTTCACATTTTTGGGTGTAATATAAAAAAAATAATATTATTATATTCATAAAATGAATATTATTTGATAAATTATTATAATATTAATACCATAGATTTGTCAAAAAATTTGTAAAAGTTACACACTTATTTTGAAAATGTAATTAAAATTGAAAGACAAATTTTTAGAAAATATTACTAATCATAAATTAATAATCTTACTACTGAATTTGGTACCCAATATATTCTTATATCAAATTTTTTACCATATCTCTTGATTTTTTTAAAACAAATTTTCATATGTTGTTCTCCTCCCACCAACTCATTGATAAATGAAACTTATTTTATCGTAGAGAACTCAGCACCCACCACTTACTACACCCTCTACTGATATTGTCAACTTCTAATTTACTAATAGCTATCTAAAATGTGTATTCTAGTTTTTTAAAATTATAAATTGAATTAATTTTGCAACCCATTGCTAAAGACAGAGGAAATTGTTGTGTTAATAACAGCAACTATAAACTAAACATATATTTACAAATTATTTGTATATTATGCACATCACTTAAAAAAATTCATTCAATAATTTACAATAACCACAACACACAACAACACCAGCACCACCTCTAAGTGTGGGTCCCGCTTTCATATGATATAAGGAGAATAGATGTAAGCAATCTTATCTCCACAAGTATTACTGCCTGTAGAGAGGTTGATTCCAAGATACCCAAAAAAAATGATTTTATGAAAACATTTTATAGAAAAAACTAAGGATACATAGCAGGGGATGAACTAAGAAATACTAATAGAGTAAGTGACAATAACTATGCAAAACACAAGTACAAGATGACAAAGAAAAATACTATAACTTAACAAACAGAGGTAGGGAAACAAAATCTTTTTCCAGATGCATATACTACCTGCATACAGACACGACATACTAGGAAAAAAAACCACAAAACAAACCTACCCTACTGTAATCAAACGACATCTACGAGGCCATCTCTATGTAATTGAAGGCTTTAATGATATCCTGTCATAGTCTGAGTCATGTCCACCATCAACCCTACAACTTTGAAATCATCTCTAATCAACTCGTCCAAGCTCTTTTTTGGTTGTTCACTACCTCTTCTACATTCAAGGATGTTAATCCTCTCATATTTTCTTACTGAAGCATCCACACTCATTCTCTTCACATTGTCAAACTATTTGAGTCTAGTTTCTCTCATCTTATCCTCGATGAGATCCACTTTAACTATGTCTCTAATTACTTCATCCCTAATTCTATCCATCACCGTATAGCCACATGTAACACCCGGGATGTAACACCTTTATTCCGCTATTATATATCGTTAGAAATTGAAATAATATCGACATGCTTGCTTAGGTGCTGTTTTTATTGAAAAGAATATTCTTCCTATTTAATTATTATGGAAGATTATATCGGGCACTACAGTGCGTAGATTCCTGATTATAACTAGACTGGTGAACCTTGGGACTAGTCCTACAATTTATTGAATCGAACATTGGGAATAAATTATAATGTGACAAGTGGATAAGCTCGTATTAATTATGATGTGATGATGTAATTATCCAAAACCAAAGAAAAAGAAAAAAGAAAAAAAAAGAACAAAAGGGCAGAAGCCCCTTGTTCGGCCAGGCCAAAAACCGCGAAGGGGGGGCGCTCCTCAACCCTTGGCCCGTGACACACACACGCTGGGAGAGGGTGAGGAAGATACCAGCAGGGGCGCCGACGCAAGCCCCGCCGTCCCCCACCCAGGTCGACAGCCAAACCCGAGCTACTGAGAGAGGCAGACGGCAAGATGGAGGTCATGGGATGGGGTTTGGGGACCTTGACCCCGCGCCACAACCACTAGCACGGCCGGCCTCGCCGAATGCCAACGACACGGCAGTGAACGGAGTAGGCAGAGGAAGAGAGAGGCAGCAGCAAAGGGATGAACTAAGCCAACCCAAATCAAACCCTGAACCGGGTCCTTTAGTTTAGATTCGAGGTGAGTTTCCTCTTCCTCCTATTTATTAGTAATTTCGGTGAAAGTTTATTGATTATAGTTCGTTCAGGTTGAATTGGAACTGATTACTAGTGATTTGAGGAAATAGTAGCGTAAACTGAACGATGCCTAGTATATATGTATATATCTTGATCGAACTGGACAAAAGTTTATTGATTACGTATGGTTTATCGATTATATGAAATTTATTCGATTATATATATAGTTTATCGATCATATAAAATTTATCGATTATATGAGGTTTATTCGATCGTATAATGTTTATCGATTTATATGTCAAGTTTAATGATTATATGTCGTTTATCGATCATAGAAAGTTTATTCAGTATCTAAAGTTTATTGAAAGATATGTGGTTTATTGGTTATCTAAAGTTTATTGATTTATATGTAGTTTATCAACGCTACATAGTTATCGATTATATAAAGTTATCGAATATACATGTACCTATTGCTTAAAGTGAGTGCATAGAAATGATGATGTTATGGGCTTGGCAACCATATATGAATTAACGATAAATGATAGCGTTGTTCAATGAGCCTTTATATGCAATTAAATGATTGCATATGAATGTTTATAACTTAGAAAGTGTGGAGCAGAGGAAATTGTAAAGTAAATCGAATGATTGCATCGATTACTAGCAATTCGTAAATATATGTGGTGATTTGATAAGTCGTGAATATATTTAATCATGGCGTATAAAATTAAGAGTTAACCATCAAGGCTAGTTGAGCCTTTATACGAGTAACAGATAACGGCATCGATACCATCACTATCGTTGTCTTTGAGTTTTATCGATTATATATATGTGTATCTATCAAAGTAATGTTTGAAATTAACTGCAATTGTGTGGGTTATGTTATGATTGGGGAATCGGTTGATAATATAATTTCATGACGTGACCATACGTGCTATGTGAAATTCTTTTCCCTGAGTTGATGAGTGCGTAAGATAACATTGACTTCAAGTCTTAGAGATCTTTAAAAATACGTGAATGCTTATTTGTATGATTTCAAAGTGTATTTAAATGTGTATCGGTTGCCTGTTTTAATTGATAAGTCATTGGTAATAAAATAATCTTAAATCACTAGACGGCTCAATTGAATAAGGCAGACGACCAGTTGACAAGTCTAGGAATCCTTCAAGAAAGGATTTAAGTATTGAGCGTCTGATTATGTCGTATCCATTGCTATGGTTAACTTAGGCAACCCGGCACTCTCTATGTAATCTAAGACCCTGTGTGCATGTATTGCATATCATCCAGAGTTGCTCTGTACGGCCATGCGAACCGATAATCTTTTAACCAAGGTTATTTATTGTTGGGATGTAACCCCAATACTCCGGACGTGTGGTCCGCGAAGTTGTACTTTCATTGCCCAGTTGGTTTAGCATTGAACTGCTTTAGTTGTGGTGCTCCGGGTGGGTGGCCCGTACAGTTGTGAACTCCGGCGGGTAGCCGTTGAGTTAGATGGCCATTTATTGCTGTTTTTCAGTGCAGGGAAATTATTGTAAGGCTTTAAGCCTGAAAAATGGTCAGTTTTCAGGGAAAACTCTGTCCGTTTCATCCCAGGATTTAAAGAAAAACCCCAATACTCCTAGCCCTAGGGTTGGGGGTGTTACACCACACAATCATCTAATCATCCTCATCTCTGCTACCATCAACCTTTGAACCTGTGTCTTTTTTAACATTACAAAAAAAGTCCACATAAAGACGGAATTAGCGACGGAAAAAGGCATATTAGTGAGGAAAATTTTAATTCAATGACGGAAAAAAGTTGTCGAATTTTCACTCGTTGTAGAGTGCCTGGCGACGAAATTTCATAATTTCGTCGCCATTAGCGATGGACCCAGCGACAGCCACTGCGACAAACCAATTTTTGGCGGAGGATGAAACGGCGAGGCAGTCAGCGATGGATTAAAAATCCGTTGCCATTAGTGACGGACATAGCGATGGAAATTTCGTCGCTGACTTCTGCTTTGAAGAAAAAAGAAATTCTCTTATTCCATCACCCTTCCGTCACTATATTTGTAATTTTTTTTAAACAAAAATGTTTGTTTTTGATCGTATCCATCAATACATACATTTAATTCCCTGCAAGAAATTTACAAAAAGTATTCACTCCATGAACATCCAATGGCTTCGAGTATGACTTTATTCGAAGTGTTCTCAACAATTTCCAAGCCACAAGTCCGAAATAATTTCCAATCAAACGTTCTCAACAAAGCAACACTTGAAACCAATTGTTTTCAATTCACAAACAAGAAGTCCCAAACAAAGGGTATATATCACAAACCACAAATTTCAAACAAACCACAAGTAGCTAGTTAATTAAAGTGAAATAAAGTTAGAAGAAGAGAGAAAAGCAAGCACCAAGAGGAGGGGAATGAAGTAGCTAGCCATCGTTGAAGAAGAAGCAAGCAAGCACCAAAAAGAAGAAGGAGAAGCTGGGAGAAGCAAGCAACAAATCGTGTACCCCGAACAGAACCAATGAGGAGAATCACCAACTGGGGAAAACCGCAACATCCTCAATCACCAAGGTGAGGATCATCGCTTTGTTGATCCTTATCTTCATCCTCATTCTCATCCTCATCTAAGTCCCAAACAAAGGGTATATATCACAAACCACAAATTTCAAACAAACCACAAGTAGCTAGTTAATCAAAGTGAAATAAAGTTAGAAGAAGAGAGAAAAGCAAGCACCAAGAGGAGGGGAATGAAGTAGCTAGCCATCGTTGAAGAAGAAGCAAGCAAGCACCAAAACGAAGAAGGAGAAGCTGGGAGAAGCAAGCAGCAAATCGTGTACCCCGAACAGAACCAATGAGGAGAATCACCAACTGGGGAAAACCGCAACATCCTCAATCACCAAGGTGAGGATCATCGCTTTGTTGATCCTTATCCTCATCATCATCCTCATCTTCATTATGTTGTGGCTGCGGAGGAACGGGTGGTTGAGATCCCGAGCTAGAAGCTTATTACATTTGAAAAAAAATGCTTGCAATCGTTGATCGATGCTCATAATTTGCTGGCTCAGTTGCTGGTTGCTTTAGCTGGTTGGATTCCACCTGTTGCTTACATTCCTCCATAAGCAACCGGTTCAAACTTGAGCGTAAATGACCCTCAACATATCAAATTTCAACTTAAAATTACCAAACGTAAGCCTAGATTATATTCGATAAAATCTTGAAACAAATTACAGCCACAACTTCATACAAACATCACATTTCAATAAAATCATAAATTAAAATATTTCATTCCACCAACATATCAAATTTCAACTTTACAGTACCAAACCTAAACCCTAAATTGCATTGAGCAAAATCTTCAAACAAATTAGAGCAATAACCTCACACAAATACCACATGTTGGCTTTCTATTTATCTATTATTATTATATGTTATGTTTGTTTTGATGAAAGACAAAAAGGAAGCTTATATATTTGTTCTTTAATCATATTCTATAATGATATTATGGAATTACTAATCATATTTAGACATATTATAGGACTTCCTTGATCTTGTGATTTAAGATATGATTTGGTTATAGAAAGAACAATAAAATTAGCTTAAGGAGAATCCAAATCAGCATATGACTTGATTATGGAAGGAATTGCTCAAAGAGAATCCAAATTTGCCAAAAAATCATGACAACCGTTGCAAGCAAATCAACTAGTCGTTGCATGCTGAATTTGTGCCGTCTTCAGTGACACTAAACTGGATCTTCAAGGCCTTGAACTGAAGCAAGAAATCAGGATGTGTCTAACGGCTACTTTCCATCTATTCTCCAAGCTTTTGTTATAAATGTACAAGATGGTTGAGAGCTGATGAGAAGAAGCAAGACAAGCATTTATTGGCATACTTAAACACACTCTCTTATTGTATTGATTGAGCTTTAATTTGCTATTATTCTTTGAGTTATTCAAGTAGTGTTTAGGTGAGATTATAGAGTTAAATGGTCAACTCTACCAAGCCTTGTTGATGGTGTCAACTTGGATCTTGGAACTTAGAGTAAGTGTACTCTAGTGTGTTAATCATCCCTCCTAATAAAGATTCGGGTTAATCCTAGAGTTAGGGAACTCTACGCGGGGATTAAGCCTATTGAGGCCCAACCTCGTTAAAAAATCCGTTTGTGTTTTGTCCATGTTTCCTTTCCGCACTTTATTTCGATTAAATTGCGATTTTGATCATCACCCTATTCACCCCCCTCTAGGGTGATTTAGTAGCTTTTGTACTTTCAATTGGTATCAGAGCCAAACCCACTGCATTTTGATTTTACCGTCAAGTAGGCAACGATCATGGCCACTAGTGGAGAAGGCTATTATGATCAAGGTCGCTCTACTGTTAGACCACCTTTGTTTAGAGGTGCTAACTTTTCATATTGAAAAATTTTGATGCAGATGTTTATCAAAACTGAAGATTATGAACTATGGAACATTGTGACAAAAGGACCATACGTTCCACAAATCACAATTGATGGACAGACCGTTGTGAAAACTGAGAATCAATAAACTCAAGAAGACTTCGCAAGGCTTTCGAAAAACTGTAAGGCCATGCATATATTACATTGTGGATTAGATGCTAATGAGTACAATCGTATTTGTGCATGTAAATCAGCTAAAGAAATATGGCACAAGTTGGTGGTGACCTACGAAGGGACAAGTCAAGTGAGAGAGACAAAAATTAACATGTTTGTTCATCAATACGAGCTATTCAAAATGCAACCCGATGAAACGATTAAGGAAATGTTCACAAGGTTCACTGACATAACCAACAATCTCAAGTCCATTGGCAAAACCTACACCAACGAGGAGATGATTAGGAAAATACTTTGGTGTCTTCCTAAAAACAAGTGGGGCCCCAAGGTCACTGGAATTTGAGGAAGCCCAAAACCTCAAGACACTAGCATTGGATGATTTGCTAGGAAAACTCCTTACGCACGAGATTCGTGAAGAGGAAAAAGAAACTCAATTCAAGAAAGGAGTAGCATTCAAAACTGGAAGTGAAGACGCCATTTCCTCGGAATAAAAGTCAAGTGAAGAGGATGAAGATACTATGGCAACGATCGCGAAAGGATTGAAGAAAATGTTCAGATCAAAGAAATTTGATCCCCAGAAATTCTACAAAAAGGGATCATCATCAAGCAACAATGAGAAGTTCTCAAAAGGTATGAAATTTCTTCACAACAAAAATGATTCTAATTTGGGTCCTTGCTTTGTATGTGGATTGCCAGGACATATTGTGAAAGACTGTCCAGTTTTGCAAATGAAAGTCGAAAAGCATAAACAAAAAGCCAAGAAAGAGTTCAAGAGAGCCATGAATGCCGCATGGAGTGATAGTGACTCCAGTTACAGTGACAAAGAAGAAAAAATGGCAAACCTATGCCTTATGGCGAATGACGTTCAAGAAACCGAATCTGAAAACTTGGATGAGGTAGACCATTCTGACCTTCTTGAATATTCGAAGGATGAATTAGCTCAAGCATTAATCCATTGCATTTGGTGTGAACAAGAATATTTGTCCAAGATAAAGTCCTTGAAGAAAACAATTCGTAATTTACTCTTTGAAAAAGAGGCGTTACAAAAATTAAATAGTGAATCTCTTTCAAAAATTGAAATGCTTGAAAATGAAAAGAAAGGGCTTCAATCCAAACATGAGGGTCTAGAAAAAGTAGTATTAAAATTTTCTAAAGGATAAAAAAACTTGGACATATTGCTAGACTCTCAAAGGATGTCTTTCAACAAAGAATGTATTGGATATAATCCTTTTAACAAAAAGAAAAATGACAAAAATTTCATTATTCATGAAACATCCAAAGACAAATCTCACATCGTATGTAATTATTGTTTAAGGAAGGGTCATATTTCCCACTCATGTCCTCTCAAAAAGCCAAACACCAAGATAATCCAAGTTTGGGTACCAAAAGGAACAAGACCACGAAATAGGGTCACAACCTATGTTGGACCCAAATTCGATATCGAGGCTAGAAATGTTTGATCTATTATTTTGTAGGTGTACTTGAAAGCCGGCAATTTGTGACTTTGACCATTGCTAGAAAGGTTTGATTTAGTGTCTTGACGAAAGGGGAGAATTCTTAATAGTGGTGCATAAATTGAGGGGGAGCCCTCTCTAAAGCACTAACTATATTCATGAGCTTTCGCATGACAAGCCAATGAAACAATCATCACTGTCAAAAAATTCAAGGCCTTAAATTACAGTTTAGGGGCTTGAACTGCAGGCAGAAGCTAAACATTTTGAATATGACCAAATTAAGGGCTTGAACTTCACTTTCAAGGCCTTGACTATGGGTCATTGATTCAAATAAATCAATTGGTTCATACCCAATGCAATTGGAAGGCAATCTGATATATTTTCTTTCATTCTGGGCACGTGAAAGTCAAAGGGGGAGATATATTTTAAGTTCATCTTATTTTTTATGAAAGTCAAAGGGGGAGAATAATTTGTTCATTTTGGTCGTGCTAATGTTAAAACACTACCAATCAGGTGATACCTTTGCATGATTTACTTCCTACTTGAGAAATTTTGATTTTTAAATTTTAAATTTCTCAATTATTTTTTAGAAGGTTTGCATGATATGATTAATAACCATCGCATTTTTTCATGGCATGTGACATATTATTATGCTTGCTTAATATTTTAAACATCAAACCGAATTGTTGCACATAATTTTATGCTTAACGTTTGCATCGATGTTATTGTCTATCTCCATAAGAGAATCTTTATATTATTTTGCCATAATCTTGATTATTTATTTTCTAAAGGTGGAGTTAGTTTAGTTTGGGATATGATCTTGAAATGCTACTATGGCTATATGTTTTATTTAATATTGAATCCTCTCTCTTAGTACTAATGCTCTTATTGGACAAGTTTGAAGCCACTAAGTGTAAGGTCATAAGTATTGCATATGAAACATGCATTTTAGAATTCCCCTTCTCATGCAACCTTTTTGATGAAATACATAAAGGGGGAGAAAGATTATGGTAAGCTAATTTGGTTATTTGATGAATCCATGATATTTGTGAAATTTGTCTTTCATCAAAAAGAGGGAGATTGTTGACTTTCTATTTATCCATTAATATTATATGTTGTGTTTGTTTTGATGAAAGACAAAAAGGAAGCTTAGATATTTGTTCTTCAATCATATTCTATAATGATATTATGGAATTACTAATCATATTTGGATATATTATGGGACTTCCTTGATCTTGTGATTTAAGATATGATTGGTTTATGGAAAGAACAATAAAATTAGCTTAAGGAGATTCCAAATCAGCATATGACTTGATTATGGAAAGAATTGCTCAAAGAGAATCCAAATTTGCCAAAAAATCAAGACAACAGTTGCAAGCAAATCAACTAGCCGTTGCATGCTGAATTTGTGTCGTCTTCAGTGACACTGAACTGGATCGTCAAGGCCTTGAACTGAAGTAAGAAATCAGGATGTGTCTAACGGCTACTTTCCATCTATTGTCCAAGTTTTTGTTATAAATGTGAAAGATGGTTGAGAGTTGATGAGAAGAAGCAAGACAAGCATTTATTGGCATACTCAAACACACTCTCTTATTATATTGATTGAGCTTTAATTTGCTATTGTTCTTTGAGTTATTCAAGTAGTGTTTAGGTGGGATTATAGAGTTGAAGGGTTTACTCTACCAAGCCTTGTTGAGGGTGTCAACTTGGGTCTTGGAACTTAGAGTAGGTGTACTCTACAGTTGTAATCATTCCTTCTAATAAAGATTCGCGTTAATCCTAGAGTTAGGGAACTCTAGGCGGGGATTAAGCCTGTTAAGGCCCAACTTCGTTAAAAATTCGCTTGTGTTTTGTCCACGTTTCTTTTCCACACTTTATTTCAATTAAATTGTGATTTTGATCATCACCCTATTCACCCCCCTCTAGGGTGATTTAGTAGCTTTTGCACTTTCACCACATTTCAACAATATTATCAATTAAAACATTTCATTCCACCAACATATCAAATTTCAAATTTACATTATCAAATCTAAACCCCTAAATTGCAATGAGCAAAATCTTCAAATAAATTAGAGTAATAACCTCGCACAAATACCACATGTCAACAACATTATCAACAAAACCTTTCATTCAACCAACATATCAAATTTTAACTTCAAATTACCAAACCTAAACCCTAAATCATATTTAGCAAAATCTTGACATAAATTCAAGCAATAACCTCACACAAATACCACATTTTAACATAAATATAAACTAACTATGAAATTCTAAAAATGTAATACAAAAATTTGTAGAAATTATAAGTAGTTTAGTTGAGAAAAATATCTCAAATTACTCCAAAAACCGGCGGTCAGGGGGCGTGCAGCAGCAGCGGCGGCTGCTGAGGCTCGTCAGCGACGTGGGCGATGATGGGAGGGGGTTTGCGAGTTCGTTATCGCCTCTCTCTCCCCCTCTTGTCGCGGGCCTGTAATAAATCCAGAATAGATATGGATTCATTTAAGGTAAGAGGCGACGGAATTTTCACCGCTAATTCTATCACCGACCACTGTTTTTTTAAAACGTCAAACCTTTTTTTTGGCAACGGAATTTCCGTCGCCTAATTGAAATTAAATTAATTATTTCAATATATGGCGAGTGCGACGGATATTCCGTCACCAAAATTGAAGACCGCCGACGGATTCATCTTTTCGTCACCAGGTCCGTCGCTGAATCTGACTTTTTTCTAACACAAATTATCCGTCGTCATTTCCGTCGCTAAGTGCGTCGTTATATTATTCCGTCGCTGAGTTCTATCACCATTTCGTGCTTTTTTAGTAGTGTAAAGGCCAACATTCCGATCCATACAACACAGCAGGTTTAACTACCAACAACAACAACAACAACAAACTCCTAGTGTGGGTCCCGCTTTTGCGGGGTCTGGAGAGATCCAGCTGTAGGCAACCTTACCTCTACCGGTATTCCTACCCATAGAAAGGTTGGTTCCATAAGACCCACAAAACAGTTTTGTGAAAAAGATTTATAGAGAAAACGGTTGCAAAAATCATTTACCGAGTGCGAGAAAAGGAAGAGAGAGGTTCAAGATAGCAAATAAAGAGGGAGCGGAGACATACCTCAACAAACCAAGAGCGCTTGGTGCCGTCACATCCCAGAAAAGCACGACCTGCAGGCAAGCAAACTAAAACCCCTACCTGCCCCACACCGCCTAAGCTACTGCCCCCTACGGAGCCGGTCCCCTACAATCAGAGACCTTAATCCTGTCCCGCCACAACCTCCTATCCTGAGTCATATCCTTCGTCAGACCGACAACTCTCAGGTCCTCTCTAACCACTTCTTCTAGGCTCTTCTTCGGTCTACCCCTCCCTCTCTTACCACCGGGGGGGTTGATCCTCTCACATCTACGCACTGGGACAGCCACACTTCTCCTCTTGACGTGCCCGAACTATCTGAGCCTTGTAGGTCTAACTATCATACGACAAATATTTCCTTTTAATGCTAGAGATATCCTCTTATCACACAACACACTTGAACCATACTTGCGTTTTTACCAACCCACTTTTATGCGCTGGTTAATATCTTCGTTAATGTTTCCTTTTTGTTGAATGATTGAGCATATATATTTAAACTTCTCAATCTTTGGTATTGCCGTCCCATCGTTGATGACTTCTCCCCCCCCCCCTCTTCTCTTCCTTTGAGACAACAATGTAGGTATTCGATTTTTTATTGACTTACTCTAAACCTCTAAACTCCAGTGTGTGTTTCCATCGCTCCAACTTATCATTAACTTCCTCTCTGATCTCATCAATATGAACAATTAATGTTAGAATTAGATAACATACACCCTGGTAACTTATCTTGAATCCTTTCGTAAGTAAGTTCATAACCAAAGTGAAAAGAAAATAGCTTAAAGCGGAACCCTGATGCAGGCTCATACCAACGTAGAAGTCATTGGTGATCCCTCCTGACGTCTTAAAGCTCGTCTTCCCTCCCTCATACATATCCTTAATAACTCGAATATACACAGGCAACACACATTTCTTTTCCAAGCATTTCCATAACATTTCACGTAGAACTCTATCATATACTTTTTTCAATTGTATGAACACCATGTGAAGATCTACCTTTCTATCTCTATACAATCCCTCTAGCATTCTAAGGAGGTAAATTGCCTCAATGGTCGACCTGCCAGGCATAAAACCAAATTGGTTCTATGATATCGAAATGTCATTCCGCAACCTTCTCTCAATCACCATTTTCCATAACTTCATAGTACGACTGGACGACTTTGTACCCCTATAATTATTATAATCCTAAATATCATATTTGTTCTTATACAATGCGATGAGTGTACTAAACCTTCATTCTCTTGGCATATTAGCAGTTCTAAAAATAACATTGAAAAGCTCTATCAGATACTTTAATCCCTCTTCACCCAAACACTTCCATAGTTCCACTTGTCTTTGGTCTGATCTCTCTACCTTCCTTTTGAACATCTTCTTTAGGGTCTTTTTAATCTCATCATTGCTAATAGGTTCACACAATCGAGATCAAGTTGCCTCTTACTACTCTCTTATTCTCTACTCTGAAAATCTTCCAACACTTCACCATCAGGGAGTTTGGAAAAATACTTTTTCCATCTTTCTTTGATTTCGACCTCCTTAGCCAACACCTTACTATTTTCATATTTCATGCACCTCACATTACCTAAATCCCTAGTTTTTCTTTTCCTAACCCTCGCCAGCTTAAAGACCTCATTCTCACCTTACTTAGTCTCCAGTTTTTGATATAAAATACAATTCGTTGAAAAAAAAATGATCATATTCTATCACAATAAAAATGAATATGTATTTATAAGTGCTCATTTTCAATGTATACAATAGTTACACAACTATATAAATATATTTCATAGTCAATTACAATTACCCAATTACATAAACTCATTTAGTGTCGTTCGTCATGTTTTAATATGATTCAACATGTTTTAATGATAAACATAAATAAGTACTTATCATAAGTCCGAAAGAACATACCCTTAAGTTTACTTCTCTTATAAAATAGCTTGTCAAGTCAAATATAAATTGACCAAAAATTAACCCGAACAAGAAATTACCTAATTCAACCGAAATAAAAATAATATCTTATTAACTCAAACATGACCTCAAGCGAAGTCAACCTTACCCAACACGAATTTGGAATGAATGTCGTGCCCATAAAGTGTAGGTATACACTGCATTAACAAACACCTTGCCCCCCCCCCCCCCCCCAAAAAAACTAAGAGAAGAAGCAAAACAAAAAGGAATGAAGAATAAAAAAATAATAAAATTGTTGCGTCACACGAGGTCTATGCTTGATACTGCCGAAACTACCAAACGAAATATTGGCAGTAATTGGTGAGGCCACTTAGAAGTATTGACTGTAATCTAAAGCTAGATCACCCATGTTGCGACAGTAGCGCAATGCTTAAAGAGATAACCTCTTCCATTTGAGGCATATGACAACCTTTTTCATTTATTACATATCTTATTATCTTAGCAATCAACACTTCTAGTACAACGACTTTTTAATAATTATTGAGGACAATTATCATTTTTTACAATTCCTTGTTACTTATTACATCTCATTCAGCAATTTATATAGCTCGTCATCCACTATCTATATGACTTCTCATCGCTTACCGCTAAAAAAACGAAATTGACATAATCACGCTTAATTAGAAATTTTAAAAGTGAAATAAAGAGGCCTAACTGCTTGGACTATGTACCATTTCTTATTGCATTGTAAGGATGTTTGGCTTGTCTGAAGTGTTGGCAAGACGAGAGACCAGTATTCTTTATACAGCCTCATCCGGAATTCTTTATACAGCCTTTTCCTTAATAGTGAAATTAGCTACATAATTTTCCTTAATTTCGCCCTTTTTCTATTTTGGGGAATAAGACATTTCCTCTTAAAACTAACTTTGTCTCTTTATGTTCTGATATAACATCTGCTTGCGAATATCTACCACTTTAGGTGCTCACAAATAATTCAGGGTTGTAAAATTTGTGACTTGCGTATGAATTTTGTATTCAAACTTTAACATCTCTTATTCTTTGATATATTAAAAGTTAAAACCCTTTAGTACGTCTGCAAATGGACCCAATAAGCCGACCCACTTACCAAAAAAATAAACAAACACACCAACACATATTATTGGTCCCATTTTCTAAAAAAGGTTCATTATTCTAATTTTCAAGGCAACACAGTAATTGCCTATGATAGAACACGTACGAAGTTGCACTAAATTGGATGTTCAAGCCGTTTTTTGCTTTTTTGGGGGTTTTCGTAGGGTAGCGGAGCAAATTATTCCTTAGAAGTTAAAAAAAAAAAAAAGTAAACTTAAACCAACCGCTACAGCTGGCAATGGC
>JACYFF010031956.1:6271047-6282331 GCA_017589665.1 Selenicereus undatus | reverse complement strand
CTAAACATGCCTGGTAAAATGTTTTAACACATGAATGGGTTTCATGTTTGTGAGCTTGTAAAGATAAATTTGTGTGAACTTTCGGCATGTAGACTGATACGTATATATATATCGCTATGTGTTCGATTAATATATGAAAGATTAGTTCTTTCCCATTGAAACATAAATAAATGTATTTTATGTTGTGTTCGTGCAAATATGTCTTGCATAAAATCTAAAACGTCTATGTGATGATAGATTATGGAATGTTAATGTGATTAAACATTGTATTCATGAGAATGTGTTTTTTGTGAAATATTAGTAATCAAAGCATCTCACTTTTTGATTCATGAAATATGTGATGATTATGAGCTTAGCGAAATTTTCGAACGTATAACATGAATTGTAATCTTGAGTTTTCTTTGGTTACGTACAGGATATGCCTAATGTCCATTTTTTCTTAAAATTATAGATATGGCTTCTAAGACTTCTATGATTGGTGAGTTGACCACCAATGAAAGGTTGGATGGGTCCAACTATGACATGTGGCGCCGGAAGATTCAGTTTCTTCTAGAAGAATGTGAGGTGTTAGAACACCTCACAACCACAATGTCAGCACCCCTGACTAGAGACAAGGACGACAAGGATATTACTCATACTGATGAGTATAAAACCAGCTTGGTTGCGTACCAAGATTGGTGTAAAAAAGACCGTAAGGCACGTTATACTATGCTTTTCTGCATGCATAACGACTTTATCGGTGAGTTTGAAGTTTATCCCACTGCTAAGGAAATGTGAGATAGTATTCACTTTAGGTATGGTCAAACCTCGGAGACGAGACTTCGTGCGTTGCATCTTAAGTGGATGACGTACACGATAGACTCGAACCGAAGTATAACCGAGCATGTGCGAACTTTACTGGCCATGTTGCAGGACCTAAAAGCTGCTGGTGTGGACATTTCCGAACGCGAACAGCGGACGAATGTACTTCGTGCACTTCCCGCTGGGGACGAAAAATGGAAACCGTTCATCACCATGATGACTCACAACGAGGGCATCAAAACTTTCGCCGACATCACCAAGCATCTTGAGCTAGAGGATGAGCGCTTGAAGGCCTGTGCTCCTCCCCCTGTAGCTTTAGTGGCCTGGGTAGACAGGCCTAAGGGCAACCAGTTCAGACGAGGGAAGAAGAAGAGTCTTCATCCCTCTAAGAAACTTGGCCCTAGAGGCGGTATTGCTAAGAAGCAATCAAAGGCCAAGGGCAAGGTGACGGATAAAATGGCACGAGTGACGTGCTATAACTGCAGGAAGAAAGGCCATTTTGCTCGGGAGTGTCCCGAGCCTGCTCATGTACCTTCTTCATTTCCTACTGTTGAACTACTTGTATGTTCCCATGCATTCGTTGCTAAATCCTTTCCTAATTGGATTGTAGATTCGGGAGCAAGCAAGCACGTAGTTCGAGATCGAGTTGGGTTTGTAGACTTTCACCCTTGTCCGGTGGGGTTGCAAACTGTGACTCTTGGAAATGGCACTGCAGAGGACGTTCTAGGAGTCGGAACGTATCGGCTTAAGTTACGTGGAGGGAATTCGTTACTTCTTCACGACACTCTCTATGCGCCTGGAGTCCGATATTCCTTAGTGTCTTATGTCTTTTTAATGAAATTAGGTTTTCAGTTTGTTTCTTGTATTGACGGTTTAGATATTTTTTATAGTGGCAATTTGTTTGGCCACGCATCTTTGGTAGATGATTTCCTTGTTTTGGACTTGGATAATGAGTATTATAGTAATAATACGTCTTCTGTTTTTGTGTCATCTGTTGATTCATACCATGATTCTGTTATTTGGCATGCTAGACTATGCCATATTGGTCAAGAAAGAATGACTAGACTAGCTAAAGAAGGTCTATTAGGATCGCTTACTAAAGTTAGGCTACCTAAATGTGAACCTTGTTTAGCTAGCAAAGCAACCAAGAAACCTTTTGGTAAGGCTTCTAGGGCGCTTGGTACCTTAGATCTCATTCACTCCGACATTTGCGGACCTATGAATGTAAAGGCACGTAATGGTGCCATTTATTTCCTCACTCTAATTGACGATTACTTGAGATACGGATATGTTTATCTGTTATCACATCGTCATGAAGCTTTAGATGTGTTCAAACGCTTCGTATTAGAGGTAGAGACTAAGTTGGATCGAAGAGTTAAGACTCTTCAGACCGACCGTGGTCGAGAGTACCTCTCTGATATGTTCAAGAGTTTTTGTGAAGAAAAGGGTATAGTTAGACATCTTACGATTCCTTACACTCCACAACAAAATGGTGTTGCCGAGCGTAGGAATCGTACATTACTTGACATGGTCAGGTCAATGATGGCTCAAGCTAATCTCCCAATTAGCTTCTGGGGTGACGCGTTGCTTTCAGCAACTTACATCTTAAACAGAGTACCCAGTAAGAACGTTTCAACTACTCCATATGAGTTATGGAACAGTCGGAAACCTCTTTTGGACCATTTACGACCATGGGGGTCGGCAGGCTATATACATAACCCGACTCATAGATATGGCAAACTTGGTCCAAGAGCCACTAAGATGGTCTTTATTAGATACCCTGAACATTCAAAAGGTTATGTGATGTACGGAGAACATCCTAGTGGTGGCATGAAGGAAATTGATTTCCGAAATGTCGACTTTCTTGAGGATGAGTTTCCAACTATTGGTGAAGTCAAACAGGACTTACAGTTGTATGAGTTACAACTAAACCTACCTCTCGGTGAAGGGGAGGATATGTACACTAACCGTATCACCGAGGATAGGGAATTTTTTCCTGATGCTGGAGATAGTGGGAGTACACCCATCATTCCTGTTGAAGGAAGTTTGTCTGCTCAGGATGCCCAACCTGAGAACGAGGAAGACCCTCAGTCTCCCGTTAACGGAAACGAGGATAGTCCTCGTACTCACCAGCCCACACCCCAAGGGGTTAGTGGGAGTGACACCACTCCTATTCGAGGTTCTGTGCCTCGAGGGACTTCTCCTACTCAAAGTTTGGTACCTCGGAGAAAAAGGGGGAGAGAAGAGTTGGAACCTGAACAGACAATGCAACCAGGTCCTAGCATAACCCGAAGGAGTGAGCGCGGAAGAGTTCCTCGCCGATTTTTTCAAATCGAAGAGAACGTTTTCTTCTGCATGCCTTTGGAAATAGAAGAGCCAACCTCTTATGTAGAGGTTGTTGACTCACCAAATAAGGAAGAATGGATGGATGCCATGAGGGATGAGTTGTACTCAATAGCTAGGAATGAAGTATGGGATCTAGTCAACCTTCCTCCTGGACGTAAAGCCATTGGAAACAAGTGGGTTTTCAAGGTAAAACGTCGGGCGGATGGGTCAATTGATAAGTTCAAAGCCCGGTTGGTGGCGAAAGGCTACACCCAAGTTGAGGGAGTAGACTATGAGGAAACCTTTTCTCCTATGGTGAGATTAGCCTCTATTCGCCTACTTCTAGCACTAGTTGCCCATCTGGACTTAGAACTGTTCCAGATGGATGTGAAGACTGCTTTCCTAAATGGGTCCCTTGAGGAAGAGATATATATGGTACAACCTTTTGGTTTCGTATCAAAAGGGTGAGAAGACAAAGTTTGTCCTCTCAGAAAATCCATATATGAACCATGGTCTCAGAAGACCACTGCGTATATGTCAAGAACACAAAAGTAGGAATTATGTTTCTTACTTTGTATGTCGATGACATTCTACTAGCTGGGAGTGACTTGGAGATGATCAATGCCACTAAGCGGTGGCTGTCCTCTGTCTTTGAGATGAAGGACATGGGTGAAGCTAGGTATGTCCTAGGCGTGAAAATAATCAGAGATCGTTCTAGGAAACTTCTCGGTTTATGTCAAAAGGCATATATTAAGAAAGTCTTAGAACGGTTTCGGATGCATTATTCCAAACCTGTTGATACCTCGATCGACAAGGGCCTAACCTTGAGTCTAGAACAGTGTCCAACAACAGATGAGGAAAAACAGAAAATGAGTAGTGTCCCTTATGCTAGTGCAGTCGGAAGCCTAATGTATGCCATGTTATGTACACGGCCTGACATTTACTTCGCGGTTGGTTTGGTAAGTCGTTACCAAAGCAACCCTGGGAACGCTCATTGGCAACCGGTCAAGAGGATAATGCGTTATCTTCGAGGAACTACTGACTTGGTACTTTGCTATCAAGGAGGAGACCTAAGATTGAGGGGGTACACTGATGCTGACTGGGGTGGAAACTTAGATGAGTCTAAGTCCACCTCTGGATATGTCTTCACCCTGGGTGGGGGAGCTATATCTTGGTGTAGCAAGAAGCAAGATTGCATAGCCCTATCGACTATGGAAGCAGAATATGTCGCTTGTTGCCTCGCCACTCATGAGGCAGTTTGGCTGAGGAGTTTTCTCTAGGATCTTGATCTTACTCCACGAGTTAATGATCCTGTAGAAATTTGGTGCGACAATACGGCTGCTATCCAATATGCTAAGGATCCTAAATTCCATAGGAAGGCCAAGCATATTAAAAGGCGTTATCATTTTGTAAGAGACGCCATAAAGTCGAAAGAAGTTATTGTAAAATACTTATCTACTATTAAGATGATAGCGGATCCATTAACTAAACCTACTCCAAGAGATGTGTTCAAAACTCATATGATGAGTCTTGGTCTCCGTAGAGTTTAGTTAATTAGGATGTCCTGTTTTTGGGGTTTGGACAAGTATGTAATGAACCTTTTTTTGATGTTTATATGTTCATTATTTTACTCTGGTTGTTTTTTATTAGGCATATCTAAATGTCACTAGGCTTTTTGATTATCTTGTCACACGGATAATCAATCCTAACACTTAAGTTGCGGGTAGGGTAAGACCTGATCATATTGGAACTAGGTGTGCAATATTGATTATCATCGTACCTTGAGTGGTACGAGTGATGTAGAGAGCTGGTCGCCTTAGTAAGTCTAAGATGAGATTCTGAGTGAATTGAATATAACACAACCTTATATCAAAGCCTGGAGCCGAATTTTGAGTGTCCAGGTTATGTTAAGTACGTTAACCGAGGAACTCGAGTCAGTTCTGAGGAGGAACTGGACTTGTAATTCGCATGGTATAAATAGTGACAGACTCACCTCAGTGGGAGTTATACCATGACTGTGTGTGCTTAAGTCGACCTAGTGGAGTGACAACTGATTCCCTTCCTTGTCACTGTGTGATCCCCGGAACATCGGTGTTCCATATAACGATTCCCTTGGACTTAACGCTATAGCATGAATTCCCAATAAGATGTTGCTACTTTAATACGTACTCCAAGAGTTATAGATATATGCAGCTCAGCGGAACGTATTAGGAAAGCAATCTTATTGAGATATAATGTTATGAGTTGCTAGAGGAAAACCATTGCATATTCACCATATCAGCTCGGGCGGTTATATTTCGGAATATAACCATGATATATCAGCAGGCATAAAGGGACAACATGTGCCTCAAGTGATGTCTTGAATGGTTTAGAGAATTGTCTGCCTTGAAAGTGTTTTTGTTAGACTGATGGTGTCTTAACAGAAATCACTACTTATTTTTGGTCGCACGTCTCATTCCTGGGATGACATGTTTAGAAGAGAAAACAATGTTGTAGAAACATTGTTACGGCTTGAGTGGCCGAGTGGGAGATGTTGGTAGCAACGGCCACTAAGCAGAAAAAAGGGGAAAACTGAGATGAATTGGCTGCTATTTTTAGTAAGTGGCACTGACTATGACTATTTTTAGTAAATGTGTCATCTATATAAATCCAGCTTATTGACAGAAACAAAGACAATACTGTTTCAGTCCTTTTTCTGCATCTTCCTAAACTCCCATTTCTCCTAATTCAATCGTGTCTCGTGTTTGGGTCGTGGTCACACAACCGGGACTCTAGTAGCCATCGGGTTCAGATCGTGGAGCATAAAGGCGTCAAAAGATCAGTTCGCTTCCGCAACTTAGGTATGTCCTAAGACCCTAATTAGTTTAACAGATGGGATTAAAGATGTGGAATTAATGACTCTATTAAAAAGTAGAATTAACAACTTTTACACAAATTTTCATGTGCATGAAATTGGTCAAGTCGTCTCAACGGCAATTCTCATATTCAAATTTGATAGACATTAAATGGGCTTGAATACAGTTGATAACTTTTATAGTAATGTGCTCTCTAAAGAGCAACTCTTCTCAAAATCTCAAAAAATATTCATATGATCACGGTTAAGGGGGCAATTTTATAGAATATTTATAATTTTGTCCGAAAACATTCTCTTCTGTAACATGTGCCACCCATATATAAAAAAAAAGTGGAGAAAGAGAGCAAAGCAAGTTTTACTAAGCTCGAACTTGGGTCCAACGTTAACGGATTAACAAGCTGGATTGGGTCAGCTCAAGCTTGATTTGACTCAAAGCTAAACCATGCTTAATTTGACCGAGTCGATCAAGTACTTGTAAAGTCATATATAAAAGTATGTACATAATTAGAGGAGATAGTACTAATTAATGAGTTCTTGGCTTAACAATTGAGACTAAGTGTTGAATACATGCTAACGACCAAGATAAAAGACACGAAGTAAGAAGACATAGTATACAGCCACAGCCACAGGTAATCGACCAGGAGTGTGGTGGGTGTACTGACAGCGAAAAGTTGGGGTAAGCAGCGGCATGGGAAAGAAGATAAGCAGTTAATTTGAGTAAAATGAAGATGGGGTGCCCGCCGCGGGGGGGGGTTGAAGTTGAATGTCACGATGAGGTAGCCCCTGCAGTTTTCAAATACGAGTTGTTTTCCAGGCATGGGTGGCCTGGGGAAATGCAAAAGGTCTTAATGATCTGGGTTGGGTTGCAGGTAATCCTTGGTGTAAAATGACAGGTGGGGTTTGACTCAATTAGGGTATCATTTTGTATAAATCAGCGTAGCTAACAAATGCTAATGCTCCGTCATTCATAATTAATGATAACTATAACACATCATGTCATATATCATATATCATATCACATATATCATATATCATATACTATGTATATAATATAAAACTGAATGAGTTAACATAGTGGTGATATTTGTCATGTTATCATTGGCCGCTTAATTTTAAAATAAAAAATATAATTTGTGACACCTAATAAATGATCTTAGCCATATTATTAAATCCAATATTTATTCATCAATGTAATATACTAAATCATACAATTATCGTTGGTTCTCTTTTATGTAATAAAGTTAATTAACAATTCAAGGGTTACTAATTAGTATATTGACTTTTAACCTTAAACAATGCATTGAAAGGTCATTAACAATGTTCAATGGGAATGTAAAAATTGAATTGTATTTGAAGTAATTTTATTCTCAATTAAAAAATGAAAAGATTTTTCTTATATTTTAAAAATGGAACAAATATCTCTATTGTTCTTTCATAAAATTTTGCTGATTATTATTTCTAATTAGGTAATGGAACCAATTTTTTTTCACTTCTTTTTTTGTTTGGTAAGTTATCATATTCCAATCTTTTACTTACATTTTGTCAGTTTTTTTTTTTAAAAAAAAATATGACTAAATGGCTTCAATTAAACAAAGCTTTTTAATTATTTATATTTTTAATAAATTTTCAAAATGTATACTAACTCATGACCGTGCAAAGCACATAATCTACCCTTGTGTGTGTGTGCATGCGTGCATATATATATATCATCTCATAGGGATATTTAAATAAGTATCTGAAAACTTTAACTAAGATTCCTGAGTTGTTAATTAACTAATAGTTTATTTAAATAAAATTCAATTAAAAGGGATGTTTGCATCATATTGCGTATCATCTCAACATCATAACAAGTAGTGACAATTCTTCAGGAAGATGAATAGAGCTCCTCTACTGGTTTCATCTATACCCCTTTTACACATAGGACGTCGGAACTAACTAAACTTCAGAGAGGTCTTGCTCTCTAATATCTAGAGTTGGATAACGGGTTGATTTGGTTTGACTCATTTAATAAACAGGTCAATTTCATATCAGTCTTGAAAATAATTTAGATCTATTTAAAATAGAAAAATAACATGTTTTCACACTAAACGGTCAAATCGTGTCGGCTTCATGTCAAAATCGTTCAGTTCGTGTAACACCCCGACCTCGTCGAGTCGTGTTACACGCCACAGTCCTTCCCCGAGAAGGACTGTTAAGGCAACATATTAAGACTTATTCAACCTAACATGAAAGGAACTCAACACTTAAGTCACTATAACATAATTGAGTCTCAATTTTGACCCTCGGGTTACAGATGCCATTTTTTTTTTTTTCTAAAATTTTCTGGGGCAAAACGGGCAGAGTTTCCCCTGAAAACTGACCGTTTCCCAGGCTTAAAGCCCTACATTACAACCCTGCAATACAAGTCAACAACCACAACAGCTCAACGGCTACACGCAGGAGTCCAAACTCTACGGGCCACACACCCGGAGTACACAGAGTTTGCTATCATTCATAAACTTACAAGAAACAGGCTATTTACATAACTTTGCAACCTTTCCAACCACAATCGACAATACACAACAAAATCATAATTATGGAGTAAATCTACCCTGGGCGCTCCACGCAGCAGTCACCTGAACCTGGGAAAAGGGGAAAGTAATGGGAGTGAGCAACCACCGCTCAGTGAGTAAACCCTCTCTCCCAAAACATACTTAAAATACATATAACTTACCAAAAGCCTTTCGTAATTCATTTTAGTTGAAGACTTACTCATCATACATCATATTCATTCCATAAACCAAAAGGAATCATAAACATACTAAAAAGTTTAACTTCAATGAAATCATAAAGCATAAACCGTTACGTGAAATCGTAAAACATAAACCGTTGCGTAAATCCATAAACATAGCAAAACATAAACTTACTGAAAACATACGTAGTATCTTATTCACATAAATGAGGAGACTAGACTCTTAGAGGTACTTTGTTACTGCCATCCCGAGTCGGCCAAACTCGAGTGGCAACATACGCCTATCCGGACAGACATCATACTATGCTGAGACATAATTTTCATACATAGACTTCAGGCGGGAATCAAACCACCATCCCTGAATCTACCATAACATAACATACGTGATACCAGGCGGGAACTAAGCCACCATCCATGGATCTCAGACTTAAGCTTAAAGTTTCTAGAGTAGCTCCTCCACGTATACATACACATAAACTTATACATAAACATAAACATAATCGTTCGGACACGTACATACTCATACTTATGCATAAATTTATCTTAGGAGCTTATAACCTTCATACACGTAAATACTTACCTACACACTCATACTTAGCAGACAAAACATACTTAAACTTATCCATATATAGGTTTTATGAACTTAAAACCTGAAAACATAATTTCTTTACAACTTTAGTTTTAGGCAAACTACAAGAAAGACCTCTTAAAATATGGTGAGTATTCTAACTCACGATTCAAAACTTGGACACTTACTTGCATCAAAACTAGGATTCACAATACAACTCCAATTGCCCTTTTTAAGGCCGTTTCAACTCTTTTAAACGCAAAAGAATGAAATTGATGCAAAACCGATTTGTTTATGCAAGTTATGTAAGTTTAAATCATAATATCCGCAAGAGATAACGTGTTCAAAAGCTAGTAAAAGCTTTAGTTACTACTCATAAATCGATTTTGCGAAAGGTTTAAAAACTTTCCATAATCGAACAATTGCAATACTATGTAAACTACTTTATGGAATACGTTTACAAGTTCATTCCTATCTTAAAAGTTTCATAAAGACGCACTTAGTTTGCTAAATTGTAAAAGGAGTTTGCTTCTTACTTAAAAACGTCGTAAGAACGTAATTCGTTTGGTAAGTTGTAAAGCGATACTCGCTTCTAACTTAAAAACTTCGTAAAAACGTAATTGGTTTGCTAAATCGTAAAGCAATACTTGTTTCTAACTTAAAAGCTTCGTGAAAATGTAATTAGTTTGCTAAATCGTAAAACGATACTCATTTGAAACATAACGGGTTTAGTTAATGCTTAATTCAACTTAAGTCAAACTAAGTTCGAAACTCAAAAGCTTCTTATAAAAGTTATAAGCTTAAAAACTTCTTATAAAAGTTATAAGCTTAAAAAGCTTCTTATAAAAGTTATAAGTTTGTTATTCCATAGATCGACTTCCTTTGAAACTTCAAAGCTTCTTAAAAGCGTAATAAGCTTGTTAAGTCGTAAAACGACTTCGTTTTCAATTTAAAAGTTCCATATAAACATAATACGGTTACTAATTCGAAAAATAACTTCGTTTTAAAGTTAAGAAACTTCCTATAGACGTAAAACGTTTGCTAAATTATAAAACAACTTCATTTCTCGCTTAAAAGCTTAATAACCTCATTTTTGACTTAAAAGGCTTCTTATAAAGGTAATACGTTGGTTAATACTTAAAACGATTTCACTTCAACTCGAAAGTTCCTTATAAACGTAAATCGTTGGCTAAATTATAAAACGACTCCATTTGTAACTTAAAAGCTCTTTTTAAACACGCAATGCGTTTATTAACTTGTGAAACGACCTTACTTTGACTTAAAAGCGTCTTATAAAGACGACACGTTTACTTAGTCGTAAAACGACTCAGTTTGTAACTAAAAGGCTCTTTATAAACATGTTAAGGTTGCCTAATCACAAACGACTTTGCTTCTAACTTGAAAAGTTTACTAAATCAACAAACGACTTCTTTTGCTCACAAACATAATAAGCTTGCTTATAAACATAGTAAGCTTAATCCCTTTGCTCATACGCACATAGAATCGAATTCATACAACTTCGAAGTTGCATCTCGAGCTTAACTCACCACGGTTGCTTTAAATCTATGCTCCACACATAGAACTCATTTCGAATTATCACCTCAAGCATAACTTACCCAAGTTGAATCGCATCGAGGCTAAACGTATATAATTCATTTCAAATTCACCCAAATCGATTCGAATCGAGACTAAACGTTTACAACTCACTTCGAATTGATACCTCAAGCATAATTCTCTTAATTTGATTGGAATCGAAGTTATAACTCACTTCGGATTAACCTCGTTAGCATAAGTCACCCAAATTGATTCGAATTGAAGCTAAACGTATATAATTCACTTTGAATTAACATTTTAAGCCTAATTCACCCAAATGGATTCAATTCGAAACTAAGCATACATAATTCACTTCCAAATAACCTCTTACGCTTAATTCACTCAAGTTGATTCGAATCGAAGCTAAACGCTTATAACTCACTTCAAGTTAATACCTCAAGCATAATTTACC
>JACYFF010031956.1:6249962-6269657 GCA_017589665.1 Selenicereus undatus | reverse complement strand
AAAAACCCATCCCCCGGGCCAAATTCGTTGCCTGACAAAAGCCCAAAAGTCTAAAATGAAGAAGGCCGGACCTCCCGAATGGTTAAAGTCAATTGCCCTGGCTTTGTGTCCCGGGCTTTGTTCCACTATGTGATACACTGATGTTCCACGTTTAAGTTTGCCAAACTTATCTACCAAATCTGTTGAATTATGACATGCACACCCCCCCACCCCAAAAAAAAAAAGAAATTAGCCCATTCTTGTATACAAATTATGGTTCAGTTTTATAAATTCAATTCAGGCATTCAACTTTTCTGTTAAAAAATTGGCAAATTCACACCATTTGAATCAATCTGCATTAATTATGTGACTTTTTTATTATAATAAAAATACATAAACTATATTAAAACCTTGATTTAAAGCCACACATCAACATCGAAGGAGAAAGGTGGTTCTAATGATTTTAATGATTTTATAGAGCAAATGATAAATGTCTTACTGCGAGATGCTTTTAAAATGTTTAATTTGGGCTAAAAATTTGTATTATCAGTATCAAATTTTAAAAAAACAATATGATTGAATAGAACCAGAGTGTTACAACTTATAAATTTTGTAAAATAATTTTTTTTATCCATTATTTTTCACAATTACAAAATTGCTCGTATTATACGAATTCATGGATAGAGTTAATTCGATTAGGGTGTCATTTTATATTAGTTGGCATAGACGACGAATATTAGAGCTTACAATTCATAATTAAGTCTAACTATTGAAAATTTGGTGATTTTAAATAATTTAATATGTCAATTTTGATCAAGGTAAGACACTTAACGAGTATTTTGCTATAAGATATGTATCATTACTCTTTTATAAATTACGTTGTTAGCTACTCTTAATGCTACCATCCACGACTACGGACTATCGGCCAGAATACCGGACTAGGCGATATAGCTCATTAAGTTCTGATTAGAGATGAAAAAGTTTAACATGACATGAATCCAACCTGAAGTTACTGAGAGAAACACGCCCGACTCAAACCGAACCAATTTCGTCCCGAAGTCGACACGATTTGACTGTTTAATGTGAAAACTTGCTATTTTTCAATTTTAAGCAAATCTAAGTTATTTTCAAGTCCAACACGATATTTACCCGTTTATTACATGGGTCAGCCCGTTTCGCAACTCTGGTTCCAATATGTGCAATTTAGTCTAATAACATCTAATATGAAACTATATTAGTTTTGCTTTCAATTAAGGGTAAATTTGATCTACTTTTACCGTGATCGATATGTGTAAATAATTTGATAAGGTCATTCCACACGCTGTTCAATCGATTACATCATCGAACATGATGGTTTTACATTGACATTTGGGGAGTGACGGATTGAAAAGGATCTAAGACGTTGACAAGTTTAAAATACAAAAGAATCAAAAAAAAAAAAATAATTAGGGCACAAATGACTGTATATATTAATATTGATCCACTAGGATTTCTCTTTATTTAGTGTCTTTCGATATTGCACACAAATGGTTCTCGTCATCGTTAAGTATGATTGCTTACCAATTGTTCACATAAGCTAATGGGTGGTTGGACAGAGACGTCATGAATCAGGCTTTTTTGAAATGAACAAGAATATTGTTAAAGTGTCTTATTTGTTCTAAATCAAGATACTAAATTTTCAAAAGTAATTATAATATTGATATGATGATCTCATCGATTACATTATACATCTATGGCTAGAAATCTTGCTGTTTTGTCTATTAATTCAAAGCATAATAGACGTTGTGTGGTAATAAGACGACCTGATCGTAATTGGGATGTTTGGATATATTTATGTTAGACATTAGGGTTACAACGTACATCAACTATAAGGCCCAATTATAAGTGTAATTTACGTATTTACACTATTGCACCTCAATTTGTGGAGAGGAAATGTACAAACATAAATTGTCCTCGACCTAATGAAATTGTTGTGAAGAAAGCTCCTTGGTGAATATATTTGCTACTAGTGACTTGTTAGGTATGCGGTTGACTTGAAATCGACAGTGGACAACCATTTCACGGATAACATGATGGTCAATTTTGATATATTTGCTACAATGGTGAAGAAAGGCATTTGCAGCAAGATAGGTAGCAAATCGATAGAGTTGGACAAAGCTGATCGGACACAAGTACTGATCCGAAATCGAGTACGAAATTAAGTAGATTTGAGAATAAATTTTCAACCTGTTTAATTAAATAAGCTGACATGTTCAACCCGTTTTGAATGAATTAGGTTCAGGTCGAGATTCTCAATACAAAAGAAACACTTATTTAACTCGTTTAGTTAAATAGGTTAAACAAGTAAACTTACTTTTTCATTTATCGTTTATCCATTTAACTTTTTGTTAGATGATTAAAACTAGAAAAGGGTAATAAATGATTAAAAACGATTTTTTTTGGAAAGAGTAGTAAGAAGTTGAAAGAAATGTGAGGGAATGGGAGATAATAGGAGCCCTCATCTACCCACAAAAAGAAGATACTCTTAAGGCATGTTCTTTTCGTTGGTAAATCATCTCTCACCAACTTCAACCAATTTCTATTAACTAATACCACTTTCTACCAACGTAAACAAACAAAAAAAAATCAATCATTTCCAACTTCAATAAACTTCAGCTAACTTATACCAACTTTTACCAACTCTTACCAATCTCTTTCAAAATATCTTATAAAGAAAAATTCACACTCATTTATATTTCTTACCAATATCCTCTAACTTTTATCAACTTAATTCAATTTTTTCTAACTTTGACTAACTCCTATCAATTATTTCAAAAAAAAACTAATTTTTATCAACTCCTATCAATTTTTATTAATTTTATCCATTTATTGACTTCAATTTACCAATGAAATGAATAGCCTTAATTGTTAGTTTGTTAATTTGCGTGTTTTCTCCTACCCAAAAAAATTGTCGGAAGAGGGGGGGGGGGTCTGATTTCAACTTTCAATCATAGTAGCATTTGGCAGGCACAAAACCAAGGGAAGCAAAGTGGCAGAAGCAAGTGAAAAAAGGTCTGTACCGATTACGTGTGAACACGCCCATGCATGGTACGCCGCCCGTACTTATCAGATGAAAACCATGTCCATTACCATCGAATTCAAAAGTCTATCCCAAACTCATCTCAGCCCCACATTTGTCGCCCCCTCATTCGCCACCCAGGTGGAAAATCTTGCTTTTAGCCATTCGGTGTCTTTTTCCTTCTGTCTTCTCTGCTTATTTTTATTTTTATTTTTATTTTTATTTTTAAAAAGTAGGTGTCAAACAGGCCACAACAGCAAAAAGAGATGCAAATTGCAACACCACCTAATCTATTTAATAATCATCACTGAATATTCTGCTGTCATGGTTGTTGATACTTTTGGCCTTTGGAGGACTAATCCGGTGAATGGCCCAGCCAAAGTATGGAATGAGATCGACAAATTATTATATATATATATATATATATATATATATATATATATATATATGTGAGAGTATGTATTCTTATTATTATATATATATATATTTTAATATATATTTGTTATATAAGTAATTATTAATATATTTTATATTTATGTGGTCTTGGGAAGTGCATATTTCTAAATATATAATATATATTTTGAATAAATAGTTGGATACTTGGATCAATTATATTCAACTAACTTTTTTCAGTGGTATGTATGTTGGTTTATTAATTTTTTTATGTTTTTGGTGATGCTTGATATTGAGCTTCTTAATTAACAATTTGGTTTGGTTCTAACTGGACTTTTTAAATGTATAATCAATCAACTGTCTTCCAACATCTTCACTAAGTCAAGCCTATATTAATAAGTATTTTAATTTCTTAAAACATTAATTGTTATCACATTTAAAAAAATAATGGAACCAAGAAAGTAAGCATACTCAATTATTTAGTTGAATCAACATTGATGAACTTCATAGCATGTGTTACCTTGTTTTTTAGAACAAATGGTAAAAAATGTAGAGTTAAAAGAATAATTCTCCCTATTTAATGCCTGTTCTTTTCGTAACTAAATTGGGATAGGTAAAAGGGTAAAGTAGGTTGAGGTGGGTTGAAATGAGTTGAAGTGGGTTGAATTTTTTTATGTGATAAATTGAATTTGATTAAAATAGTGAAAATGGATTGAAGTATGTTAAAGTGAATTGAAATAGGTTGAAGTTGATATTTTAAAATTGACCCACCAAAAGAACAAGGCCTTAATGCAACCCATTCACTTGTCCCTTTCCCATGAATGAGTCAATTACCTTTCTCCTCATTTAGATAGAATTTTAACTGATTTTTAAAAGGATATGAATTTCAGTCGTTTTTAATCCAGTTCAATCTTAACTATTTAAGTGAAAATTTTTACTTTTTTTATAACTATTATATGTTGTTGTAAAAAAAACAAATCCAACCTTTTCTGTTATCATATTATCTTTTTTTTCATAGATTACTTTTTAAAATTAAGCACCCGTGAATTAAAAAAAAAAATCAATCCATCCCTCAATTCAAAAAATTAAATAAACTCAATATATCCCCAAAACCCAACCCAACCCAACCAACCTACCTCTTCCCCCCCCCCCCCCCCAACTTTCTTTATAAAAGTCCACCCCTTCGCCCACCTCCCTATCTTCCCTGTCCTAAATTCTTCAACACCCCCCCCCCTCCTCCAACCCAAGCCGAAAACACACCCTCCCAAAAAAAAAAGAGCAAAATTAAAGAAAGATAAATTCTTAAGAGAGAGAAAAATAGAGATCAATTGAGAAATGGGGGTTCCGGAGGGAAGAAGAAGAAGACTGATATTCACATACGGAACCCTCAAGAAAGGCTTCTCCAACCATCATCTGATGGAAGATCTGATCACCTCCGGCGACGCCGTCTTCATCGGTTCATATCGTACGGCCGATAAATACCCACTCGTCTGCGGGCCCTACCGTGTCCCCTTCCTCCTCAACCTCCCGGGCCGGACCGGGTCCCACCACGTGTGGGGGGAGGCTTACGAGGTGTCAGATTCAGCGGTGGTGAAGATGGACGAGCTGGAAGGCATCACCCGCGGCCACTACGAGCGGCTCCCCACCCGCCTCTGCTCCGCCGGCGGCGACGATGCGGCGGTTGTTGAGGCGGAGGCGTACTTCGCTCACCGGAGCTACGCGGAGGAGATGTGGAGCAGGAATGGAGAGAGAGGCTACGCGGTGTACTCGGAGAAGGAGGCGAAAGGATACGTCAAGCGCAAAGATCGGCCGCAACATCTCACCTTCCTTGATCAGATTGACCTCTTCCTCTCCGAACCCCCTCAACGTTGAAGATTCTTGATTTTATTTCTTTAGGTTATTAATTTACCTTTTTGCCCCCCTCCCTGTAGTTATTATTACGGTGGTGCCATTGCCAGCTGTAGCGGTTGGTTTAAGTTTACTTTTTTTTTTTTACTTCTAAGGAATAATTTGCTCCGCTACCCTACGAAAACCCCCAAAAAAGCATAAAACGGCTTGAACATCCAATTTAGTGCAACTTCGTACGTGTTCTATCATAGGCAATTACTGTGTTGCCTTGAAAATTAGAATAATGAACCTTTTTTAGAAAATGGGACCAATAATATGTGTTGGTGTGTTTGTTTATTTTTTTGGTAAGTGGGTCGGCTTATTGGGTCCATTTGCAGACGTACTAATGGGTTTTAACTTTTAATATATTCAAGAATAAGAGATGTTAAAGTTTGAGTACAAAATTCATACACAAGTCACAAATTTTACAGCCCTGAATTATTTGTGAACACCTCAAGTGGTAGATATTTGCGAGCAGATGTTATATCAGAAAATAAAGAGACAAAGTTAGTTTTAAGAGGAAATGTCTTATTCCCCAAAATAGAAAAAGGGGGAAACTAAGGAAAATTATGTAGCTAATTTCACTATTAAGGAAAAGGCTGTATAAAGAATTCCGGATGAGGCTGTATAAAGAATACCAGTCTCTCGTCTTGCCAACACTTCAGACAAGCCAAACATCCTTACAATGCAACAAGAAATGGTACATAGTCCAAGTAGTTAGGCCTCTTTATTTCACTTTTAAAATTTCTAATTAAGCGTGATTATGTCAATTTCGTTTTCTAGCGGTAATCAGTGAGAAGTCATATAAATAGTGGATGACGAGCCATATAAATTACTGAATGAGGTGTAATAAGTAACAAGGAATTGTAAAAAATGATAATTGTCTTCAATAATTATTAGAAAGTCGTTCTACTAGAAGTGTCAGATTGTTAAGATAATAAGATATGTAATAAATGAAAAAGGTTGTCATATGCCACAAATGGAAGAGGTTATCTCTTTAAGCATTGCCCTACTGTCGCAACATGGGTGATCTAGCTTTAGATTACAGTCAATACTTCTAAGTGGCCTCACCAATTACTGCCAAATTTTCGTTTGGTAGTTTCGGTAGTGTCAAGCATAGACCTCGTGTGACGCAACAATATTTTTTTTATTCTTCATTCCTTTTTGTTTTGCTTCTTCTCTTAGGCTTTTTGGGGGGGCCCCCCCCCAGCAAGGTGTTTGTTAATGCACTGTATACCTACACTTTACGGACAAGTTATTCATTCCGAATTCGTGTTGGGTAAGGTTGATTTCGCTTGAGGTCATATTTGAGTTAATAAAATATTATTTTTATTTCAGTTGGATTAGGTAATTTCTTGTTCAGGTTAATTTTTGGTCAATTTATATTTGACTTAACAAGCTATCTTATAAGAGAAGTAAATTTAAGGGTATGTTCTTTTGGACTTATGATAAGTACTTATTTATGTTTATCATTGAAATATGTTGAATCATACTAAAACATGTCGAACGACGCTAAATGAGTTTACGTAATTGGGGGCTAATTGTAATTGACTATGAAATATATTTATATAGTTGTGTAACTATTGTATACATTGAAAATGAGCACTTATAAATACATATTTATTTTATTGTGATAGAATATGATCTGTTTTTTTCAATGAATTGTATTTTATATCAAAAACTGGAGACTAAGTAAGGTGAGAAGGAGGTCTTTAAGCTGGAGAGGCTTAAGAAAAGAAGAACTAGGGATTTGGGTAATGTGAGGTGTATTAAAGATGAAAATGGTAAGGTGTTGGCTAAGGAGGTCGAAATCAAGGAAAGATGGAAAAAGTATTTTTCCAAACTCCCTGATGGTGAATTATTGGAAGATTTTCGGAGTAGAGAACGAGAGAGTAATAAGAGGCAACTTGATCTCGATTGTGTGAACCTATTACCAAGGATGAGATTAAAGATGCCCTAAAGAAGATGTTCAAAAGGAAGGTAGAGGGATCAAACCAAATACAAGTGGAACTGTGGAAGTGTTTGAGTGAAGAGGGATTAAAGTATCTAATAGAGCTTCTCAATGTTATTTTTAAGACTGCTAAAATGCCCAGAGAATGAAGGTTTAGTACAATCATCTCATTGTACAAGAACAAATGTGATATTTAGGATTATAATAATTATAGGGGTATAAAGCTGCTTAGTCACACTATGAAGTTATGGCAAAGAGTGATTGAGAGAAGGTTACGGAATGACATTTTGATATCAGAAAACTAATTTGGTTTTATGCCTGGTAGGTCGACCACTGAGGCAATTTACCTCATTAGAAGGCTAGTGGGATTGTATAGAGATAGAAAGGTAGATCTTCACATAGTGTTCATAAAACTGGAGAAAAAAAAACATATAATAGAGTTCTACGTGAAGTGTTATGGAGATGCTTGAAAAAGAAATGAGTGTTTCCTGTCTATATTCGAGTTATTAAGGATATGGATGAGGGAGGGAAGACGAGTGTTAGGATGCCAGGAGGGATCACCAATGACTTCTACGTTGGTATGAGCCTGCATTAGGGTTTCGCTTTAAGTTGTTTTCTTTTTATTTTGGTTATGAATGAACTTAGGAAATGATTCAAGATGAGTTACCATGGTGTATGTTATCTATTGATGACATTGTTCTTATTGATGAGACCAGAGAGGAAGTTAATGATAAGTTGGAGCGATGAAAATATACACTGGAGTTTAGAGGTTTTGTTAATAAAAAATTGAATACCTACATTGTTGTTTCAAAGGAAGAGAATAGGCGGGGGAGAAGTCATCAATGATGGGATGGCAATACCAAAGTTTGAGAAGTTTAAATATCTATGTTTGATCATTCAACAGAAAGGGAACATTAACGAAGACATTAACCAGTGCATAAAAGTGGGTTAACAAAAACGAAAGTATGGTTCATGTATGTTGTGTGATAAGAGGATATCTCTAGCATTAAAAAGAAAAGTTTGTCGTATGATAGTTAGACCTGTTGTGTTGTATGGATGAAAATGTTGGTCTTTACACTACTGAAAAAAGCACGAAATGGTGACGGAATTCAGCGTCGGAATAATGTAACGATGCACTTAGCGACGGAAATGACGACGAATAATTTGTATTGGAAAAAAATCAGATTGAACGATGGACTTGGCGATGAAAATATGAATCCATCGCCAGTCTTCAATGTTGGCGACGGATATTCCGTCGCCGTATGTTGAAACAATTAATTTAATTTCAATTTGGCAATGGATATTTCGTCGCTAAAAAAAAGGGGTCGGTGATGGAAATTCTGTCGCCGCCCAACTTAAATGAATCCAGATCTGTTATAGATTCATTATAGCCCCACGACAATAAAGAGAGAGAGAGAGAGGAGATAGTGAACTCGCGAACCCCCTCCCACCATGCACCGCCCATGTCGCCGACCAGTCACCGGCGAGCCTCCCTAGTCGCCGCCTCCCCTTGCCGCCGGCCGCCGTTGCACGCCCCTTGAGCGCCGGTTTTTGGAGTAATTTGAAGTATTGTTCTCAACTAAACTACTTATAATTTTTACAAATTTTTGTATTACATTGTTAGAATTTCATAGTTAGTTCATATTTATGTTGAAATGTAGTATTTGTGTGAGGTTATTACTTGAATTTGTGTCAAGATTTCACTAAATACGATTTAGAGTTTAGGTTTGGTAATTTGAAGTTATAATTTGACATGTTGGTGGAATGAAACGGTTTGATTGATAATATTATTGACATGTGGTATTTGTGTGAGGTTATTACTCTAATTTGTTTGAAGATTTTTCTCAATGCAATTTAGGGTTTAGGTTTGACAATGTGAGGTTGAAATTTCATATGTTGGTGGAATGAAATGCTTTAATTGATAATATTGTTGAAATGAGGTATTTATGTGAGGTTATTGTTGTAATTTGTCTGAAGATTTTGCTCAATGTAATTTAGGGTTTAGGTTTGGTATTGTGAAGTTGAAATTTGATATGTTGCTGGAATGAAATATTTTAGTTTATGATTTTATTGAAATGTGATGTTTGTATAAAGTTGTAGGTCTAATTTGTTTTAAGATTTTATCGAATATAATCTAGGCTTACATTTGGTAATTTTAAGTTGAAATTTGATATGTTGGTGATCATTTACATTCAAGTTTGAACCGTAAGCAACTGGAGGAATCCAACCAATTGCTCACCCAAAGCAACCAGTAACTGAGCCAACAAATGATGAGCATCGATTAGCGATTGCAAGCATTTTTTTAAATGCAACAAACTTCTCGCTTAGGATTTCAACCACCCGTTCCTCCGCAGCCACCACATAATGAGGATAAGGATGAGGATAAAGATGAAGATGAGGATCAATAAGGTGATGATCCTCACCTTGGTGATTGAGGATGTTAGGGTTTTTCCCAGCTGGTGATTCTCCTAATTGGTTATTAGGGGTGTTCAAAAATATCCAAAACCGAAAACCCAAACTAAAAACCCAATACCCGCTCCCAAAGTTTGGGTATCTGAATCGAAAAAATCAAAAAATTTGGTTCGGCTACCTGAACCAGTAATTTTTTCAGAAATTTGGTTCAGGTACAGGTCGGCCATTTTACAGCTTCAGGTACCCGAAAACCTGATATATATATATATATATATATATATATATATATATATATATATATATATATATATATATATATTGTAAAGCAAAGGCCAAAGCTGAAAGCCCAAAGCCCAAAGGGTTCCTCAGACTCACTGTCTCGATGTCTTCACTCCAGGCTCCAGTTTGGTGCTCCCAGCCTGAGCCTCCAACCTCCAGCCCCTCGACGAGGAGTGGATTGCCAGCGAGACTAAGTCAGGTAAGTCAGCGCCTCACTCCTCTCTCTCAGCTAGTGTTCGCCGGCCAGTTGGCCACTTTCGTCTGTGTCTCTCAGCCTTAGCTCTCTCTCTTTGACTCTCTCTTCCTCTCAACGGGTTGACGGACGATTAGTCGACCACCAACTTCAACTTGGTCCTTGGTGGAGGCAAGTAAGCAACCCTGAAAACCTATTGTTCTCCAAAATGGTAGAAGCTAACTCACTTCATTAACTCTGAAGCAGTGAAGTTTTCGACTCTCCCCTAGTCCCCTGTAATTTTTTTGCAGCTTTCGATTTGGGTATAATTTTATATCAATATCAATAGAAATGTTGTGCTCCACACATTTATATCCTTAATATGGGTATAATTTATTACAAATACTGTTATACCTCATCTAGTGCACACAGTGGCTAGTGGATGATATGAGAATGAGTACCGATGGAAGTAGAGGGACCTTGGCTATACATGTAATTGATTCAGACCTGAGTTATTATCATGATTATTATTAAATAGCAGAGCTAGAATTAGATTTAAATGACAAGCTATATTAATTATGTTGCTTACTTGCTTATGTTCAATTGTTCATGAATAGGTTTAAATGGCAAGCTATAATGATGACCCCGTTCAAGATCACGTCCCTAAATTCATGGATATATTGGAGTCATCTGGAGATAATGGAGATGGAAATGATGTGGAAGTAGACTTGGAGAGTCATGTGAAGGTAAAGAAACAAGCATCTAAGATGGCCACAAACAAGGAAAAGGGCAACCAAAAGAGGCCTCCACCTCCTTCAACCAACTTAGGTGGACCTCAATCTGGCAAGCGAAAGAAGATATCTGAAATTTGGGATCACTATGATGAGACTCCCGATCCAACAGTTGCCAAATGTAAGTATTGCCAAAAGTCTATTACTTGTGCAACTAAAAATGGGACAAGTGTTATGCTAAATCATACTAAGAGGTGTAAGAAATATCCTGGAAATATGGATATTAAACAAAAGTTGCTAGATTTTCAAAGTAAGACTAGCACTTCTGAAGATGGTACAACTGATACTTTGTCTGAGTTATCTTGTTGGGAATTCAACCAAGAACTTTGTAGAAAAGCTCTTACTAGGATGCTTATTGTGGATGAGATACCCTTTAGTTACGTTGAACGTGAAGGCTTTCGTTATTTTTACAAGGTATTGAATCCTAAGTTCTTACCTCCATCGCGTCCTACAGTAACTAGAGATTGCTATCTTCTTTACATTGATGAAAGAAAGAAAATACTTGATTTTTTTGGTAACATGACATCAAGAGTTTGTCTCACCACTGATACTTGGACATCTAGTCAAAATTTGAGCTACAAGTGTCTTACAACCCATTTTATTGATGACATTGGACCTTGCATAAGAGAATTATTAACTTTTGTCCTATTGCCGGTCATAGTGGGCAACTTATTGGTAGGGCTGTTGAAAAATGCTTGATTAGTTGGGGTATCAAGAATGTGATGACCATGACTGTTGATAATGCTAGCTCTAATGACCTTGCTATTCAATATCTTCGAAGAAGAATCAACCATTGGAATGGTAGTGTCTTGGGTGGTGACTATTTGCATATGAGATGTGTTGCTCATATCTTGAATTTGATAGTCAAAGATGGTTTAAAAGATCTTAATGTGTCCATTGTGAAGATTCGTGGTGCTATGAAGTATGTAAGGTCTTCTCCTTCTAGGCTTCAAAAGTTTAAAGAATGTGTGGAAGAGGAAATGATACAAACTAAGAGTCTTGTTTGCTTGGATGTTGAAACAAGGTGGAATTCCACCTTCTTGATGCTTAAAACTACTATAATGTTTAAGAAGGAATTTCAAAATTTGCATTCTAAAGATGTTGCTTGCATTAAAGAGCTTGAAAAGTTGGGTGGTGTACCTACTGAGGAGGATTGGAAGAAAATTGGTACTTTCTTGCCATTTCTTAAAATTTTCTATGATGCCACATTAAAATTGTCGGGGTCACACTATGTGACCAGCAGTTCCTACATTCCCGAGATATATGGTATAGGGTGGACCAAATCTTCTTTTCTTACTCATGAGAATGAAGGGATTAGAAACATGGTTGAGAAAATGAAGTTGAAACGCGATAAATATTGGTCTAGTGTTAACAACATTAATGTTTTGTTGTTCATTGTCGTGACTCTTGACCTAGGGTACAAGATGAAATATGTTGAATGGCTTGTTAGACTTCTTATGATTCTGAAAATGCTGCCTTGTTGAGTTCAAAAATTAGAGTGGCGTTGCGGGACTTGGTTGATTTCTATGGTTATTCCCAACCTAAACCAAATAAAGTGGATCATGGTACTTCTTTTTCTTGTAGTGTTGGTGACAAGTTCACAAAATCAACGGGAATTGACAATGAAGAAGTAATAAATTTTGGAGAAATAATGAGTCAAAGGTTTAGGATGGAAAGTGGAAATTTGGAAAGTTATGAAGAAAAAAGTGAGTTGGATAAGTATTTAGGTGGTGCATATGAATATCTTAATGATCCATATTTTGACCTCTTAATGTGGTGGAAAAATAAAAAAAAGAGGTATCCTATTCTTGCTAAGATGGCTAGAGATGTGCTTGTCATTCCCGTTTCTACGGTCGCTTCCGGGTCCGCCTTTAGCACCGATGGACGTGTACTTGACTCTTTCCGCACTTCAGTAACTCCTAAAATGGTAGAAGCTCTTATATATGCTCAAGATTGGTTACGCACTTCTCATGAGCCTCTTGTCATAGAAGAGAACTTGCTTGACTTGGAAGTATTTGAAGGCTAGTTTTCTTTTAAGTTCGTTTAATATAACTTTTAGCTATTGTTTAGTTAATTATTTTATAATTCTATATCTTACTCAAACTTGTATTCAAATTGTAGATATGAGCACCTTGACCAAGGAGCACCCAACTATTACTATTAATGAGACTATGGCGGATGACTTATGAGCCTAGAGCAATTTGCCTCAAGGATTTCCTAATGTTTTATATACTTTGTGAACTTGTTGTATGAATGTAATTTGTTGCCCCTTTCCCAAGGACTTTCTTTGTAAATTATTTTTTCTCCCTTCAAACCTTCCCCAATCCCCAAAGACGCAATTCCTTTGATGTGTTGCATTGCTTGAGTTTTAATCATTTGGATGGTGAGAATGGTATGATGCATTGATGCTAAGGTACGATAATAACGGTCTTTTGGTGGTGGGAAGTAATTGAAATTTGATTGTTATGTGATGTTGTATAGCATTTTGGTTTTAGGGCATAAACTATAATGGGTAATTACGTATGCTTGTAGTAATAAGGCATAAATAAGGAGTTGATCTTTTAAGAAAATTACCATAATTATCAAAAAAAGGGGACCAAAAGCGTTTGGATAAAGTACAACACAATTTTTTGGCAAAAAAAGAAGGTTTATAAAAATTGGGTAATTGGGTAACCAAAAACCCGAACTGAAATTATTGAGTACCCAAAATTGGGTACCCGATAATTTTCAGTTCGGATACGGTTCGCCATCCGTCTGACCCGAAATTTTGGGTACCCAAACCGAAATCTCTTTTGGTTCAGGTACCCGACCCATGAACACCCCTATTGGTTCTATTTGGGATACATGGCTTGCTGCTTACTTCTCCCTGCTTCTACTTCGTCTTTTTGGTGCTTGCTTGCTTCTCCTTCAACCATGGCTAACTGCTTCATTCCCCCTCTCTTGGTGCTTGCTTCTCCCTCTTCTTCTAACTTTATTTCAAGTTGATTAATTAGCTACTTGTGGTTTGTTTGAAATTTGTGGTTTGTGAAATGTACCCTTTGTTTGGGATTTCTTGTTTGTGAATTGAAAACAATTGGTTTCAAGTGTTGTTTTATTGAGAACGTTTGATTGGAAATTGTTTGGGACTTATGCCTTGGAAATTGTTGATAACGCTTCTAATGAAGTCACCCTCAAAACCATTGGATGTTAATGGAGTGAATACTTTTTTAAAATTTTTTGTAGGGAATTAAATGTATGTACTGAGGGATACGATAAAAAAATAAGCGTTTTTATTTTAAAAAATTACAAATATAGCGACGGAAGGGCGACAGAATAAGAGATTTTCTTTTGTTTTAGCGACAGACTTATAGTTCGTCGCCATTAGCGACGGAATTTTCGTCGCTATATCCGTTGCTAATGGCGACAGATTTTTGCCCCGCCTTTTCATCCTCCGCCAAAAATTGGTTTGTCGCAATGGTCGTCGCTGGGTTCGTCGCTAATGCCAACGGAATTCTGAAATTCCGTTGCCTGGTACTCTACAACGAGTAAGAATCCGACAACTTTTTTTCGTCGCTGAATTCAAAATTCCGTAGCTAATATGCCTTTTTTCGTCGTTATTTGGAATTTTTTTGTCGTGTAAAAAAGACACATGTTCAAAGGTTGATGGCAACAGAGATAATGATGATTAGATGATTGTATGGCTATACGAGGGTGGATAGAATTAGGGACGAAGTAATTACAGACACAGTTAAAGTTGCTCCCATTGAGGATAAGAAGAGATAAACTAGACTCAGATAGTTTGGTCATGTAAAAAGAATGAGTGTGGATGCTCCAATAAGGAGATATGAGAGGATTAACATCCCCAAAGATAGAAGAGGTAGGGAACAACCAAAAAAGAGCTTGGATGAGTTGATTAGAGATGACTTTAAAGTTGTAGGGTTGATGAAGAACATGACTCAAACTATAGCAGGATATGATTAAGACCTTCAATCACATAGAGTTGGCCTCGTAGATGTCGTTTGATTGCAATATGGTAGGTTTGTTTGTGGTTTTTTTCTAGTACGCTGTGTTTGTATGCGAGTAGTATGTGCATCTGGAAAAAGATTTTGTTTGCCTACCTCTATTTGCTAAGGTATAGTATTTTTCTTTGTCATCCTATACTTATGTTTTACATAGTTACTATCACTTACTCTATTAGCATTTCTTAGTTCATCCCATGCTACTTATCCTTATTTTTTTCTATAAAATATTTTCACAAAATCATTTTTTATGGGTTTCTTGGAATCAGCCTCTCTACGGGCAGTGATACTTGTAGAGGTAAGGTTGCTTACATCTGTTCTCCCTAGACCATACGAAAATCGGACCCACACTTAGAGGTGGCGGTGTTATTGTTGTATGCTATCGTTGTTGTAAATTATTGAATGACTTTTTTTAAGTGATGTGCATAATATACAAATAATTTGTAAATATATGTTCAATTTGTAGTTGTTATTATTAACACAACAATTTCCTCTGTCCTTAGCATTGGGTTGAAAAATTAATTCAATTTTGAAAATAATTATAATTTAAAAAAACTAGAATACACATTTTTCGATAGTTATTAGTAAATTAGAAGTTGACATTATCAGTAGATGGTGTAGTAAGTGTTGGGTGTTGAGTTCTCTATGATAAAATAAGTTTCATTTATAAGTGAGTTGATGGCAGGAGAACAACATACGATAATTTGTTTTAAAAAAATCAAGAGATATGGTAAAAAAAATTGATATAAGAATATATTGGGTACAAAATTCAGTAGTAAAATTATCAATTTGTGATTAGCAATATTTTCTAAAAATTTGTCTTTCAATTTTAATTACATTTTTAAAATAAGTGTGTAATTTTTTCCAAAATTTTTGACAAATCTATGGCATTAATATTATAATAATTTATCAAATAATATGCATTGTATAAATGTAATAATATTAATTTTTTTATATTACACCCAAAAGTGTGAAACGTTTTATTTTGTTACCACCTTAAGGGGCCAAACACGTCACTCCGTGGATGTCCAACTGGAAACACCCACAAGGTTGTTCAAACTCATTAACCCTAAATTAACATGCTAATAGGTGAGTAAGCGGAAGCTCATAACGACATCTAATTAAAGTTAGACAGATTAGTTCTAAAACATGCATTTACACTCATAATCAAACCATATCCATAATAGTATTACATGCAAAATACATTCATATCTATAATGAACAAACATAGACTATAAGATAAGCATATGACAAGGGTTTGCTTTCCCAACTTCGCTTTCAAAAATATATTTAATATCTAGTCTTCTCCTATCTCCGATAGCCCTTTAGCTTTCAAAAACATGAAAAATGATGAGACAATGAGCTTCCCAAGCCCAGTGAACAATCCTTACTTTCCCTCTCGTTCCACTTTGCACATTATCCAATTTGCACATAAGCACACAATACATATAACACCAAAAATCAAAACATTAGCATATAGCATATGGATAAGACATAAGAACGTGCTCATGTTTCAGAAATAGGAAATAGAGACTCATATACGTCATGTTTATCATGATCTTGAACTCACAAAACACACTCTCACACACATATGATATAAGGTGGGCAATTAGACTAATTTAGTCATTCCTAACCCATACCAGCTACGATTCAAGGACCCTTGTGTTCATTTAAGTTCTTAAAAAACTTTGTTTTTAGCCTATTTACTAAATTAACCATGGTTGTCTCATACCACCTATGTCATTTGAGCTCCTTATCCTCGCTGGAGTCCAAAAGAAAGCAAAGTCTGCTAAGTCAAGCTAATAGCCCACCCATAATTATACTTGGCACATATATAAAACATATTTATTACAAAAGTTTATATACTTGCTATAAATACATAATATATTTTTGTAAACATACTTATTAATTATACATATACTTAAAAGCAATCGCAATTTCACAAATACGATTACGGTAATACCAAATCCAAGTCCAAATCGAAATTCATAACGTATCACATGATCTTATACTAGCAAAGTTCTTTAACTTGGGGAAACATATACAATGAACTATCAAAGAACACAACCATCACAAACACATTCTAGTGGACGAGGCGAATTCCACTCAAAATACCAACTAAGGATCCAATGCTCTACTAGAGTATGTAGATGCCCTTAAATCACAAACTATAAAGCCACATTCATATCCTTGAGTTTTAGGGACCGATCTACGCAACTCCCAAATAACATAAACTGAAGAGTCACTTGGCAGACCGAGCAGTCTCCACTCAAGGTACCAACCATTGACACACCCAACTCCAAAATAATATAAATTGAGGAGTTAATTGGCGGATCAGACAACGACCACTTAAGGTACCAACCAACGACTTACACAGCTCCAAACACAAAGACAACTACTTCTATGGGCATATCTCTAGAACGTGACTATAATAACCCTATGTAAGACATGACTTCTTTCCCTAAAAACAAAATTTATTTATATCATAATCATATTGCCATAACTTATTATTTCCAAAGATACTATTATTCACAACTTATACCAAAGTATAACCAACCCAAGGCATAATCCAACTTCAAATAATTTATGCAAAAACCTCATTAAATTAAGGCATAACTCCATCTAAAATAATTTTTAAAAATTTTAATTAAACCATAACAATACTTGACTATTTTTAATGCTCAAAATCATCCCCAACATGATCAATATAAAATTTATTCATACAAAAAACCAACATTCACAAAATTTGGAAGAAAATACCAATTATTATGAATAATCCACCATAAAAGTTTTGAAATTTTCCGTTAATTCAATCCTCCACGAAATTGAAACAGTGCCTCAAATTATGCATTAAAACAGGCAGTTCCAATAAAAAAAATCTATAACTCATAAAGTAGACCTATCAAAAAATTTACAACTATCATAGAGAACCTAGCTACAGTAAGATTTTCAGAATTTTTGGTCAAGAAAATGATCACCATAAATTCAAATAGCAACTGAAATTAGGCAGTAAAACAAAAGAGTTTCATTTGAAAATTCATAAATCATAAACTACATCTACAAAATTCATGAAAATTTATAGAAAAATTTTCAACTAATATGAATAACCTACAGTAAAATTTTTGGAGTTTATCACCTAGCTATTAAGTCATGGAAATTCAAACAGTGGACAAAACTGCTAAAAATTCGAAAATAAAGTCCCTTTTTTCCAACTTGAATTCTCTTGAACCACATACTCAAGTACTGTATTCACAACCTAGCAAACACAACTAATTTATAAAACAACCTTCAAATTTACACCATCCACATAATTCAATAATCACAAGTAATTATGAAATTGCTAGTGGTACGCATCTAACAATTGAAATTATGTTATGATGTATTAAACCCTAAAAACTTCAAATCCATAGCTTTATCTTTCAACCAATTTGTCAAATTCAAGCATATACCATCGAAACAATCTTTTCTTAATTAATCAATTTTAAAGTTAGATAAAAGCAAGAATTATTTACTTTTAATCCACCAAGCTTAACTTCTCTTCTCCTTACTACAAAAATACATCCAATCTGCGACGGGCGTACCGACGGAAAAAGGTCAATTTTCCGACGGAAAAAGCAATATCCGACGGGAATCCCGACGCGAAGTGTCTCGTCGGGATTCAGCTCGTCGCAGAAAATATTCCGACGAAATTCGACGGCGTCCGACGGAAAATACCCGTCGGACAGCTTTCAAAGCAGCAGATGGAGGCCCAAAGGGAGGGAAATTCTGACGGAAATTCCCGTCGGAATTTCCTCCCCCAAAAAAAAAATTTTGGAAAAAAAAATTGGTTCTGGGTTCGCAAAAACCAAAAAAAATAATAAAAGAAATTCTAAAATCTAATACGTAATAATTACCAACTATGAAGTTTTATATCTGGCAACAGAAGGTGCTAAATTAAATATTAAATATGACATTCAAGTTATTTTAGATGCACACGCAGATGACATAAATGACACGCAACCATTCGAATAAATTAATCGGAGTCAGATAAATTTGTGGGATCATCATCATCATTGTCAGTTTGGGAGTTGTTTTCATCATCAAGGTTCAAGTTGTTGTGGCTAGAAGAACCTGCACTTTGACCTTTGAAAAATCTTAAAAAAAAATTCAGCATACACTCTGTCTTCTCTTGTTTCTTGGCTATTTGAGTTATAGCATGTACTTGCCTGGTTATACTCTTATTGAGGAGTTGCGCTTGCTGTCTTGGATCAAAATGCTCAGCTGATGAGTGACGTATAGCTGCAATGGTAACTGATTTCTTCAATTTGACCCCCTCCATGCCAAAACCGTATACACGATGTTTCTTGTCCAGATTGTCTTTAATCCAGAACTCTTCTTGGGTCAGGTGACAGTTGGGAGTCACCTTGAGTTGCAGCTTGAGAGTACTCCTGCCATTTGTTGTGATGATCCTCCTGAAAATTGTCAAAAATAAAAGTATTTTAATTTGTACTAAACCTACAATTATAACATATAAACATATCTAATCTCTGAATAGAATGTGCCAAACTTATATATTTTTTTGTAGATTTGGATCCACAAAAATTTTATCTTTCACCTTGCAGTGAGTGTCTTTAAACAATTCCTCACATGTGGGTTCCCTACCTAATGCTTTGGCCTGAAGAAAAAAGAAGTAAGCAGCAATTAAATATAAACCATAGAGATCTGCGAAAACCTCAATGCATACCATACATATATATATATATATATATATATATATATATATATATATATATATA
>JACYFF010031956.1:6182301-6249952 GCA_017589665.1 Selenicereus undatus | reverse complement strand
TATATATATATATATATATATATATATATATATATATATATATATATGTATGTATGTATATATATATATATATGTATGTATGTATATATAAGGAATACACTTATTAATAATCACATTCCTTACCAGACGCATTTTCCTTTCACTAATCGGAATTGAGCCACATGTATGTAATGAGGGACCAAAAACTTCAGCATCACTCAATCTATTCTTTTTATTTTGTTGACTCAATTTTTTAAACTTCTCATCGTCACTTCAATGTTTAAGCATGTCATTCTAAACACTAGGTGGTAACCACTTTAGATTTTTGTTGTACTTCCTGGTATATCCTAGAATGTCCCTAAGTCGAGTTGCACATCTGAACTCAAAGTTACGTCGTCTCTAAGTTTCATTGTCTGGATGCCAGTAGTAGTGTTTCTGTGCCAAAGTTGAAGTATATTAGTAATTAAATATCGCAAACAATCCAATGACGACTTTCAAATTAATTGTACAGATAATTAACCTTGAACTCATTGAACCATATGTCTATTTGAGATTGTAAAACTTCCCCCTATGTAGACTAAGAACGTGGGTACTTACCTGCAAAGCTTTCAACAATTTTTTGGACTACGCCTTGATATGGAACAAAACTAAGAACCAAAAAAGAATTTATTAAAAGTAATTAATTACTGCAGACATTAAAAGAATATGACTGCGGAAGAAGTTACAAAGTTTGTAATGAACTTACGTGTCACCATCGGGCTGTAAATATATCTTATTAGTGGTGCTTGCTGTTTCACTATCAGGTGCAGGACTGTATCTATCTCTTCCTACCACTTCATTTTGGACCCCTTCGTTGTGCACTAAGTGGCTTGGCATTCTGGGTTGCCCCATCATCTGATTACCGTTGAAATGTGGACTAATAGTGCCAAACTGTTGATAAAGTAATGGAGTACCTAAAGTACCACCCATGTAAGGAATATTGGGTTGCATTGGTGTCTGCAAACCCACACCAAACAAAGGTTGTTGCATATGAGGTTGCTCATTCATACTACCAAAATAATTTTCAAACGATTGAGTTGGATCAAGAAAACCCCCCAAACATTCCAGTGAAGGTGTTTGTTTCATAGTTTTGATCAGCAGGATCGTACTGTGGGGTCGGTTGTGGTGCTCCTTTACCCGCATAATTCCAAACGGTTCGACCACGTCCACCATTGTGTCGAAACAACTAATAAATAATGACAAAATAAAAAAATAGAACCGCACAAATATATCACAAATTGTCAGTGAAAAAATTACAGTACATATATACAATTGTTTTTCTGAGTTTGCAATTAAGAAAAACTACATACACATTTATAAATAACCATACAACGAAAAGATTAAATCAATCATTGTGGGTCAAACTTTCTGGAACATTTGGTATGATTAACCTCAGGAGATGGGACAAATTTAGGATAACGTGATCCCCGAGGAACATCCGGGTCAAACCACTCACAATTAAAAAGTACACACTTTTTAATTGGCTCGCCCGTAAATTCAACACAAACAATTTCGTGAAGTATGCTATAATAATCTCCTGATACTTCATCACCTTCACCAACTCCTTTGACACATACACCACAATTATATGTTGCTTTACCTTCATTTCTAGCCTTGCTATGAAACCGATAACCATTAACTTTATACCCAGCAAAACACTCCACTATCATAATTGATCCATGAAATAAGTTCACAAAAAAATCTTGCCTCTCATCATTAAACACCCGATAAGAATTGACCTATGAAGAAAAAACAAAGGTAATACTGTTTAGATCGAGTTATAAAAATTTTGTTTAGGAATTGAAGGTTACTTCAGAGAAATTACTTACATTACACTCAAACCACTGTGCAAAATTTACCTCGATGAATAAGTCAACTTGCACGTCACTCGCGTTCGGATTATGACCGCGAAATTGATGTACGAACCAACTGTAATGTGTACCGAGTGCAATTAATTAATTATTATTCGACAATTATGAACTATTTAAATGAAACTTTTAGTAACTGATATATTTACTCCAAATATGGTTGCACTTCATCACAATTCAGTAAAATGTGAAGGCGAGCGACACGGTACTCCGCCTCAGTAAAATATCTTTTTCCACGGTTTCCAAATGGAGTGCCCTTACGGTTGAACACCGATAGAGTTGGCATCTGTGGTTCGAATTGCTGCATATCCTCATTACGCCCAATAGTTGGGCGATGCAAGCTTGACTGAAAATAATACTCCGCGAAATGTTTAATCTCAAACGATAAGTATGCATGAACCATAGATGCATCTACACGAGCTTTGTTATTTGCCGTAGGCTTCAACCAGCCAAAATACCTCTCAAAAGGATACATTCATCGATATTGAACAGGACCACCCAATAAAGCTTTTTCGGCTAAATGAATGGGCAAATGTTCCATGACATTTCAAAAACCAGGAGGGAAAACTGTTTTCAATTTACAAAGAGTAATAACAATGTTCTTGTTCATCTCTTCCAGCATGCTAACATGTAACTCACTGGAGTATAGGTTTCTGAAAAATTCACTCAATTCGACCAAGGGTCCCAACACATTTTCCAGAAGAGCAACAAAAGCTACTGGAAGAAGATTTTCCAAAAACACATGATGATCATGACTTTTCATGTGTTTGCAACTTTGTGTTAGATGGATCCACCCAATTTTTCACATTAGAATAATAACCATCAGGCACATGAACCTTCCGCAACCATTGACGAACAACCCTTTTTTAAGGTAATGACAGTGCAAACTTGACTTTTGACTTACACAATCCATCAGTTGACCCTCTTGTAGCCAAGTTCAACTATTGTCTACTACACAGAATAGCCATATCAATTCTTACTTTGATATCATCCTTTGTTTTTCTGGGAACATCCATCACTATGTTTATTATATTTTGACTAAAGGTTTTCTCCATATGCATAACATCAAGGTTATGCCTCAAAAGTTGATGCTTCCAATACGGCAACTCCCAAAAGATACTTTGCTTTGTCCAATTAAGTTCGTTTTCCTCAAATCCCGAAATTTGAAAATGGATATCAGTAGTCACTTTAGGTAATGTCGATACCCTATCAGACAACATTTCACCGAAAATCCTCTGGGGAGGGCCAATGTGTATGCTCTTCCCTTTACGAAAAGTAACTTTATTAGCTCTAAAGCAATGATTCCGAGGCAAGAACCGACGATGACAATCTAACTTAGATGGCTTTCGGCCATGCTGTAACTGGAATGCACAATTTTGGTGCATACAAACCGGACATGCTAACAACCCGTGAATACTCCAACCGGATAACATACCATAGGCAGAAAAATCATTAATTGTCCACATCAATGCGGCATACAATCTAAAAGTTTCCCCACATGAAACATCAAACGTATCCACCCCAACATCCCACAACATTTTCAACTCATCAATTAAGGGTTGCAAGTACACATCAATCCTGTTCTTCGGATTTGTTGGACCCGGAATAATACAACTTAAGAATATGTATGGAGTGGTCATACATATATCTGGAGGCAAGTTATAAGGTGTAATAACAATTGGCCACACAGAATATGATCTTCAAGATATGAAAATTGGTGTGAAACCATCAGCACATAGACCTAACCTTACATTCCGAGGCTGTGCTGCAAAATTTGGATACTTTTGGTCGAAATGCTTCTAACTAATCCATCCGACATATGCCGGAGAACACCTAATTCTTGGCGGTACTCATGATGCCATCTCCTATGGACGACAGTCCTTTTTGAGGCATACAGTCGTTGCAATCTTGGAATTAAAGGCAGGTAGTACATTTTTGCATATGAAACATCCTTATAACCTCATTGGTTGGATTGCTTTCGTAATTGTCTTACATATCCACAAAAATTGCATGCAGACAAACTATCAGCTTGTTTATAATGAAGCATGCAACCATTCGGCCAACAATCAATTTCCTGAACTTCCAGACCTAAATCTCTAACTTTTCTGAGCTACTGATGATAGTTTTTTGGAATGCTACTTTCAGAAGGGCATACATCTTTCATCAAGTCAACAACTTTATTGAAACAACATTGTGACATATTGTGTCCCGATTTAATACTAACTAGCCTCACCGATGTTTCAAGTTCAGTTATGTCACACCCTTCATACAACGGTTTTTGGACAGATTCAAGCATAGTGTAAAATGCCTCAGGATTTACGTCATGGTGGCTACTCATGTTCATTTCATTAGCTTGGAAGGTGGCATGAAGCATGTTCTCCATATGATTATGATCGTTGTGATCGTAATCAAAATTCATAGAATGTGAACTACTTGCACCCCCTACTTCCAAATTATCTTCTTCCCCATGACTTGTCCAATACCAATAATTCTTGACAAACTCCTTTCTATACAAATGAGACTTTACAACATCAGGTACAAAATATTGCATATTTCTTCACTTCACACATGGACATCTATAAACTCCATTAATTCTGAACCCCTCCTGATTTCGTGTAAATTCATCAAATATATTAACTCTCATCAACAACTCATCTCTAAGTCTATGTCCATTAGGGTTTTTTCTCCTATACATCCATTAACGATGCAACGGTCTATCCATATGTTGCTAATATGATTGCCTTAATTGTTATGTAAACTACAATTAATTGTAATAAAACTCTTTTAGAAATCTATTTATCCAGTTCAACATATATATATGTATTACATAAAAATATATTTAATATACCCCGAACAAGAATATTCTTTACATACTTCCCAATGATAAATATACGCAACAAATCAAACAAAAAATTAATAACATATAAATACAATTAACATAATTAATGAGCAAACTTCAATTAATATTATAATTAGCACGTACACCTCAATATAGTTAACATACTTCAACAAGACAAACACTTCATGACATACTAACAAAACATTAACATATATCACAAATCAAACAAAACACAAACATATTTAGAAAATTTAAAATATTCACCAAAGCAAAACACATTACACATGTCTAATATAATACAACATTTCATAATAATTACGTAATTATTATAAATGTACATACTTATCATATTTTGCTCCATTAATTCAAATAAATACACTTCATAAATATAATTAAAATTTAATGTATTTCACATCTGCATTTTAAGACAAAAATAAATTACATATTAAACCAACCAAATCATACGAAAAATTAATCATATCTCAAACAAAGAATATTATTCACATATTTACCAAAACTTAATATACAAAACAAATCAAATATAAAACAAACATACTTAACATTCGTAAACCATTTACCAAAAACAATACATATATTACACATGCTTACGTATTCACAACTATTTCAATTAATCAAATCAACATACATTACATATTAAATTAGAGTTACATTATACTTGTTTTCTATCAAAATAAATTCTCAAAAAAACCCAAAATACAACAATTAACGAAATTAAACATATACGCAAACAAAAATAAATTTAACATAACAATATTATTTATCCACATAAGCCTCGATAAGCATCAATAAGCATCAATGCAAAAATATAACAAAAATTCTTAACATATCAAACAAATCATACAAAAATTAAACATACCTCAAAAAACATACATGCCTAACATCTTTAACATTTTAAAATAAACAAACTTGTTTTACTTAAATTATTCACTTCAATAAAACATCTTATACAAGCTTAACATATTTAACATTTTAAAATAATTGGATAATTATTTCAGATTTACAAAAATAACAAAATACTATTAACATGCTTAACAAACTTAAATTAATATATACTTAACATGCCTAGACCTTGCAAAAATATAAAATAACATATCAAACAAATCATAAAAAAATTAAACATACCTCCAACAATATACATGTCTAACATCTTCAACATTTTATAATAAACAAACTTGTTTCACTTAAATTATTCACTTTAATAAAACATCTTATACATGCTTAACATATTTAATATTTTAAAATAATTAGATAATTATTTCAGATTTACAAAAAAACAAAATACTATTAACATGCTTAACAAACTTAAATTAATATATACTTAACATACCTAGATCTTGCAAAAATAAAATAAAAAATTCTTAACATATCAAACAAATCATAAAAAAAAATTAAACATACCTCCAAAAATATACATGTCTAACATCTTCAACATTTTATAATAAACAAACTTGTTTCACTTAAATTATTCACTTTAATAAAACATCTTATACATGCTTAACATATTTAACATTTGAAAATAATTACATAATTACTTTAGATTTACATACTTAACATGTTTTACTCCACTTATTGTAATAAACATATTTTACATATTAAATAAATAATTCACGCAATTCAAATTCATATTCAACGGAAAAAATAAATTATTCAAACTAAACAAACATGCTTCACCATTAAAATTCTAAAAAATGAACATACCAAATTAACACAATTTTAAAGTGTAACAATTCTACTAACCTTTAAACACCCGAAAAATCAAGCGGATTATCAGCGGTGGCATCAAAACTTGAAAAACCAAGATCGTAAAAATATCAATTAACTTAACTATTTCAATTTCAAACAACAAATTAACAAAAAAAATCACTTACCGGACAATTTTTCATCCACCAAAATCTTCAAATCCCACTTTCTCTCTCTTCCTTCTCCTCCCTCTCTCTCTTTTTGAACCTCACTTCTCTCTCTACAATTCGGAAATGCTTCCCGAAATCAACCCCCCTCCAAATTTAAAACCGGCACAAGACATTTTCTCGAGACCTGCGCAGAAAACCGACGGAAATTCCAACGGTTTCCGACGGATTTCGGACGAAAATTCCGTCGGAATTCCCGACAAGTGACAATTCCGTCGGAAATCCCGTCGCAAATTGGGATTTCCGTCGGTCCCTCTGACCTTTCCCGACGTCCGTCTTACGCGTTGCCTTCTCCGTCAGTGTTTGGCTGCGTTTTTTGTAGTGAGCTTCTCCTCTTTTTTCTTTCTCTATGCATCACCCCTCTCTCTCTCTGGTGTGTGTGTGTTTGTGAAGTGGGGGAAGACAAGCAGTGAAATCCCGCTTTTGTTTTCAAATGAAATAAAAAAATCTCATTGCCTTTTCTTTTTCTTTTTTTTTTCAATTCACTTCTCCCTCTTTTATTTTTCTCCATTTTTTGCCCACTTTTTCTTTTTTTTTTGTACAAAGACTACTAAATGAGGGATGCCTTTAATTATTTCCCAAAATATAATAATACTACAGTGATTTAGGCACACATATATGTACAAAATAAAATGTGTAAAATATGCATAAATCTTACATTGGCATATAGATCAAAATTAGTAAATAAAATTTTGGGGTGTTACAATTAATGTAGAAATTTTTTCGAATTAAAGAATTTTACAATAGCAAATTAACAACAGTAAACCTATTTAGAGTATTAGTAAAATAAGTCTAATTATTGGTAAAAAAATATTTGATTTAGATTTAACCATATTCTAATCAATAAAGTACTTTACAAGTGCTGAATTGTGCTGAACTGCACTAGATTATGCTAAATGATGATAAATTGTGCTTAATTATATTAAAATATATATGGCTGACGATATCTACTTACTAGGGCTAACACAGACTCGATCCCGGGTCCCATTTCACGGACTTGGTCTTGGCCCTGGTTGAAATCTGGTCCAAGGTTTTTGGAGTTGGTCCTAGAATCGGTCGGGATCGGGTTCAAACGGGGTACCTGACTCCGAATTTTTGGAACTACTTAGCGTACGCCTTACATGAAGAAGCAAAAAGAGACAGAAAGAGAAGCAGATATGAAACTCATAGGTACATAATGCCAAAGAAATGGAGCTGCCGGAGAAGACAATGGTGGGCCATAGCTACGTGCCGGAGAGGATGATGGTGGGCACAGCTGCGCGTCGGAGAAGACAAAAAAGTAGATCTAACTTAGAGGACATAGAAAGGGACTCGAAACACACACAAATTGAGAAACATATTCGATTGTCCTTAGAGCTGCAGTGGGTAATGCCGGAGCGACGGTTGTTGGGGAAAGAGAGAGACTGTCGAGGTCTTAGTGAGGAGTGGAGCGACAAGCGAGATCCGATTGACTATGTTGTGGGCCGAGTGAGGGAGCCTCTGGTATGGGGGTTTCAAATAAATTAGGGTTAGTGTTTTTGGAAAATGGATATATATTATCAGTTTTTTTAAATGACTTTTCGACCAAGTAACCGGGCAACATGTCCGATTCTGGTTCCACAATTTTAGTACCCAGACTTGGAACCAGTTGTCATCGGCTCCTAAATTTTGGAACCGGTTTCGGACCCAATTCAACCGGTTCCCGATTTGGACCCAATGGGTCCGAATTGGGTCTAGGTTTGAATTTGGGTACCATTTTTTTTGCTCAGTCATACTAATTACTATAAATTGAAAAGAATATGTCCTAGAGACAAATTTAAATCAAGTTAGATATGATTTGGATTAATTTAAATTTAGCCTTTTAGAACTCAATTGAATTAGCTTTTTTTGTGCTTATTAAATTATTCTATTCTTTCTCAATATTTACTGATGTTTACAACAAAAAAAAATTCCTCAATAAGGATTAAGATAAAATCCAAGCAATCCTCATGAAAATTATTTTTTCTCAATATTGACAAATATTTTGTGATTTTTAAAAAACACTTTATTCATTTCCAAAACAAAAATTAAATCACCAATTCAAATAAAAGTATAACAAATACATTATCTAAATTTATCTAGTTAGGGTAATCGTTAGATGGTGATAACTCCATCAAGTTTTTGCCTATTTAAAATACTGGGTGGACTATGAATTTAGATGTTTGAATTTGAATTTTGAATGTTAGCATCGACTTTGTTGCATTTATCAACACGTGACACATAATTGTGTAATTTTCCTTCTTTGACTTGGCCTGAAAAGTGACAGTGTGAGTTTTCTTTTCTACTTTTGGTCACCACTCTCCGTTAACAACATTCTTTCTTGCAAAGTTTGCATGTCTTTGATTTCTTTTGTCCCAATTTTGATTGTCTAAAGCTTATACCGTACTTATAAGAGCATGTACGTTCATATGACACATAAGTAATTATATATTAAAAAATAAAATATATAACAAATATACTTTGAGGAAACGAGTAAATTATTATGTGCACCCGTAAATATGTGCTCTGAAGAGTACAATCTATTTTTTAATATGTAATTGATTATGTATCATTTGAGAACTACATGCTCTCAAGAGAATGATATAGGGTTTTAAAAACAATATTGTAAGCACTCAAAATTTGTTCGTGTCGTACCAAAATTAAATTTAATTAATTAATTGAGTCAACCCTTTTAATTAATTTAATCAATCCCAAAGACTCACAAGTCAAACCCAAGATGAAGCCCAGATGACTACCAAAACTAAGTCCGAGTTCAATTAAAATTCGAGTCAAAGCCCAAACCGAGGTTTAATACGACTACCAAGTCAAGCCACAACCTAAAGCCCGAACGACGTTTAAGTGATGGCGCGGTCAAAGTCAAAGTCAAAGTCAAAGTCAAAGTCAACATCGACTCACAAGTCAAACATAAAAAAATGACTCTCAAGTCAACGTCCGGTTAAAGCTCGAGGCGACTTCCAAGTCAATGCTCTGCTCAAGCCCGGGAGACTCCCAAGTCAAAGTCAAACAAACGAAAGTCAAAATAGTTTAGGGTAAAGGCTAACTAAAAGGCCCAAAATATAGGTCAAAGCCCAACACCCAAGTCAAGGCCTATCTTGACTGTCAAGGGGGAGGTTTTCCTATAAATAGGTCCCTACCCCCTTTGTTTCAGGGATTGAAAAATCCATCATTGAGAGAGAAAGAATCAGAGGATTTTGTATCCATAGAGATTGTAACCCATTCAAATCAATTGAATCTATAAAAATTCAATCTTTGTAATTTGTGATTACAAATTTGGCACGCCCGGTGGGACATCTCTACCTCTCATCTCTTTCTCTTAAAAATCAAGACTTTCAAGTCACAAGAACATCATCTTCAATGAAGACATGGCTACAAAGAACGTTGTTGCGCAAACTTCAAAGAAGAAGACCATAAGACCTCTTTCGCGCACATCATGTGGAGCGAGCGTCACTTCTAGTAAGTGCGCGCGCACAATGAACACCAGAAATATGGCGAAAGCTGCTGCGCCGACCGCTCCTGGGCAAACAGCGCTGCCCCCCTCCAAACTCCAAGACTTGAAGACGCAGCAAAAGGCGTCATCTTCGATGGGTGAAATTCAAAACGTCCAGCTTCAATCTCCAGTCTGCGAGGTTGAAGACTACTACAGCATAACTCTTCTTCGCCCTCACCGAAGGGAGCGCGCATGTCAGAGACTGAAGTTGAGTCCCTCAAAACTGTTATCATGCCAGCCATGATGACAGGTACAACCACGCTGGAAGAGGAGATGGCTAATATGAAAACCATCCTAGAAAAACTCACCAGGGACAACGAAGAAAAGGAAGCGCGCATTAAGTTTCAAGAAGAAAAGATTGCTAAGCTGACCAGGAAGTTAGAAAAATGGCCAGCTCAATCTTCCACAAAGGACTCAGAAAAAATGTCCATCCACATTGAAACCTCTGACAGCGAGAAGCAGTCAAAGAAGGGTGGCACCCCTAAACATGTCAAGTCATCTGGATCAATGACCATTGAGCAAATCCAAGACTTGATAGCACATGCTGTTAAGGTGCAGCTAGGTGAAGGTTCGCACATAACTCACTTATACACCAAACCTTACGCTAAGAGGGTGGATGCTCTTCGCATGCCCTACAGCTACCAACCCCCCAATTTCCAACAATTCGATAGGAAAGGCAATCCAAAACAGCATGTCGCGCACTTCATTGAGACGTGCAACAATGTTGGGACTGACGGCGACCTTATGGTGAAACAGTCTGCCAGGACATTGAAAGGCATTGCTTTTGACTGGTATACCGACTTAGAAATTGAGTCCATTGATAGTTGGGAACAAATGGAGCAAGAGTTCCTCAACAGGTTTTACAGCACTCAGCGCATTGTCAGCATGATTGAGCTGACAAACACAAAACAGTGGAAGGAAGAGCCAGTTCTTGACTACATCAACCGCTGGCGCGCCCTTAGCCTCGAGTGCAAGGATCGGCTCTGTGAAGCGTCTGCCGTAAAAATGTGCACTCAAGGCATGCATTGGGACTTGCTGTACGTCCTATAAATGAGCAAACCTAGGACTTTTCAAGAACTGGCGACCAAGGCGTACGACATGGAGGTGACGATAGCTAGTCGTTGTACCAACTCCTTTTATTCTACTGAATCAAAGAGGGACAAAGTTGAGTTCGAGAAGAATGTTAACTTTTCTAAGGGCATGACCAAAGAAGCGATGTCCACCTCTATAAGTCAGCCAATTCGCATTCTGGAAAAGCCAAAACTAGGGGGCAAGAAGAGCCCGTCGTTCAGGGTTGTGTCAAATAAGCGTCCCACACTAAAAGAACTTCAGGAAAAGAAGTATCCATTTCCTGACTCAGATTTGTCAGGCATGCTAGATGACTTACTCGAGAAGGGTGTCATCGAATTGCCTGAGCCAAAACGCCTAGAAGAAGTTGGGAGGATTGCCGACCCTAAATATTGTCGATACCATAGAATCGTTAGTCACCTTCTTGAAAAGTGCGTTACACTCAAGGAACGCATCATGCGACTGGCTGAGGAAGGGAGAATCATTTTAGATTTGGATGAAACAGCAGAAGTTGGCCACGTCACAGTGCAAGAGGCTGGTGAGTCAGATTCTGAAATGGATCATGCTGAAGTGCTAGAGGGCTTAGGAGAATGCTTCATAAAGAGCTTCTTTTGATAGTGTGGTTGTCTACACAACCTCATGTTTTAAAATTGACGATGACAAGATAAATGAAGAGCAGAATGCCCCTTATGAAGAAAGTGGTGGTGACAGCATCCAACCACAACAACGGAAAGAAAAGAATGAGATGACAATTCCAGTCTCGTCCGTTAAGCAAGCAAATGTCACGGTAAATTTAGTGGCGCTAGTCTTCAAATGTACAAATCCTAAAAGTGCAACTAAGGTTGAACGCAAGTTCAATGAAGCAAGTTGTCAGGTTCTTAAAGAAAAGAGTGTGCTTCTAGTTCATAGGGCGAACCCAAGCAAATGGACTGAGGCTTTTCTCCTTGGTTTTGTTGCCTCTTCTAAAGGCTCACTCCAAGAAGACAATGAGCTATCAAAGATGCTCATCAACGATAGGTGTAATCCTAATGTGCACAAATTAATGAAGACGTCCAACTATGACTTCAACCAGCCAACGTCTTTGGGTCATGAGATCGAAGTTAAACCCTAAAGATTTGACAGCACACAAAGGGTCATACAAAGTCAAGGGGGCAACTCTGCAACACCCAAAGTTGGTCTTAGTTATGCACCGCCCCCGCCTGTGAGGATTTCAGGACGACGTAAGGACAAGCAAGCCCTCACGCAATATACCACAGCTGAAGAGGTTGATGATAATAAGGGCAAAAATGCCAAGAGCAACCCCAACACGACGGTGTTCGACAGGTTGCAACCGTCAACGTCGCGCCAACGCCCTTCTGTGTTTAGAATGACTGGAAAGGGTAAAATCCTAGAGCCCTCTGTCTTTCATAGGTTGAAAAAGGATGAGCAACCTAAACCCTCAGTCTTCACCAGAATCAAGATAGGCAAAATATCGTCAAGCTCACCGCCTTTCCAAAAGAAGGATTTAGTGTTTAGCCGCCTTGGCAAGACAAATGAAGTCCAAAGTTTAATTCCTTCATGCATGAAGCGTGTTTCCACTTTGGATGTGAAGGTGGATGACTCGCTAAAAGTAAAGAGGCGCGTCGTAATTCTCACTGGCCATGGGGCTCAAGGCAGTTCAAAAGAAAGAACTAAGTAGCAAGCTTCTTCCAGCTGCGACGCAAGCAAGGATGTCGACGACTGCCCTTGAAGAAATGCTGGATCAGCTCCTGGGCAAGAGCTTAAACTGTTCACCACAAAAAGAAAACATCCGAAGTTCACATACATTTCAAAAAGAAGACTCCCAAACAGGAGGCTAAACTGTTCGCACATTCAAAAAGAAGACTCCCGAACATGAGGCTAAACTGTTCGCACATTTCAAAAAAAGAAGACTCCTGAAAAAGAGCCCAAACTGTACACACATCAAGAAAATGCTAGCTTCGAGTAAGAGCATAAACTGTGAACGGCAAAACAAATGAAAAAAGAATGTTTAGTTGAACTGCTTAACAACTTGATCTTATTGGGAATTACAATGCTCCCATAAGTACGTAGGCAGTATCAGCAAATCATCGAGTGCAGTCAAACACATCACACAAAAAGGGGGGGGGGAATGAAAGAGAAGAGATCAAAGACATCACCTTTCTATCGCCAAGCTTCTTCTCGCGGCTTGCACCATTATGAATCACCTAGAAATAGAAGAAAACACAAAGTTAAATTCTTTTTCAGAAAAGAAATCAGTAAGCAAAGCGGCATCTAGACAAGATAAATGCTAAAGAAGGGAGAAGTGTAGAGCAAAATCAATCAAAATGTTGGTTGACGCCCGCGCTAGTTGCTCCTCGCTGCCCACACCACTTTTGTGTGTATCAGTTCTGTTCGAGACCCATGGCCAAGTAGCGAACCGTGTCGCAAGTGGTTCTTCAAGTCTTCATACCACTCTTGTGCGTATCGGTTCCGTTCGAGACCCATGGCCAAGCAGCGAACCGTGTCGCAAGTGGTTCTTCAAGTCTTCATACCACTCTTGTGCGTATCGATTCCGGTCGAGGCCCGTGGCCAAGCAGCGAACCGTGTCGCAAGTGGTTCTTCAAGTCTTCATACCACTCTTGTGCGTATCGGTTCCGTTCGAGGCCCATGGCCAAGCAGCGAACCATGTTGTAAGTGGTTCTTCAAGTCTTCATACCACTCTTGTGCATATCGGTTCCGGTTGAGGCCCGCAGCCAAGTAGCGAACCGTGTCGCAAGTGGTTCTTCAAGTCTTCATACCACTCTTGTGCGTATCGGTTCCGTTCGAGACCCATGGCTAAGCAGCGAACCATGTCGCAAGTGGTTCTTCAAGTCTTCATACCACTTTTGTGCGTATCAGTTCCGTTCAAGGCCCTTGACCAAGCTGCAAACCTTGTGGCAAGTGGTTCTTCAAATGACTCCTCAACCTGCACAAGCAACAATACAAGCGCAACGAAAAAAAAGGGGTCTCTTACAAAAAAATCGAGCCACTACATTCAGCTAAAGGAAGTCAAGCAAAATCTCATAAGGGAAGGCATTCGATTTAACAGAGCTTCTCTCAAAAATTGTGGCCATTTTTGTGGGCACAAACCAAGCGGGTCTCAAAAATTGTGGGCACAAACCAAGCTGCAGACAAGCAAACACTTTCCTAATCCGGATCGTGTCAATCATGCCGAGCAATCGCCGAGCAAATTCGCACCAAGACTCCAGAACACTAGATAGCTGTAGGGGCAGTGATATGCAAACAAAAGAGAAAGCCAACACTCTGGTGAAATTGGACATTTAATTTCCATTTCCGCTCAAGCTGAACGAAGGAACAGAGCAAGAAAAAAAGAAAAAAAAAGAAAAAGAAAGCCATAAACAGAAACCACTCAATAGAAATGAAAGCATCAATGTGGAAGCAAAAGAGTACAAAAACACCTTGCGAAAATTTGGCATTAAATCCTCTATTTTCCGCGCACAGAAGTTGAACAGAGGAACGAAAAACAGAGGCTTCCTTCATCCTCTCCTTCCTCACACACATGCCCAATTTGCCCATACCATTAAACCAACCAAAAAAAAAAAAAAAACCCAACCCACAACTTCACTGCCTTGGTTATCATGATAAAGCTTGAAATGTCAACAAGCTAGCCTAGAAAAAGCTCACAATCACCCAGTCGACAAAAATGGGGCGTCATTACCCACAAGGGCCTTATTTCAAAGATTCAAAAAAACAAAAAACCATCGAAACCCATCACAAACCCTCCTCTGATATCTCTCATGGCCATCACAAAGCGATCATTAGCCTCACTCAATCAAATGCACAGACCCAACAACATAAAAAAAAAAAAAAAACAGAGGAAAGCATGGCACTTTACCATAAGAAAAAAAGGAAGAAAGGGGGAAGATTTTTACCTCCCAAAGTGAGCACAAGATGCCACGGATTAAGCCATGGGAGGAGCTTCCATCATCAACCTCCAGCAACAATAGAGCAAAGGGTCTGGCGTTGGGGGCAACACCTCAGGTTTCCAGATTTCTGGGTTTAGCTATGAAGAGAGCGAAGAATAAGAAAGCTTGGCATTTTAACCAAGTGAAGGATGGAAGAAGATGGAGGATGATGAGCAAAGTTGATACCCTTATGAGGGTTTAAAAATGGCGTGCCAAAAATCGAGCCTTTGAGGATGACACCCACCCTGAACAGTAGCAGTGGAGGCTATGAGGAGCTTTGATCCTGGGCTTCGGTTTGGGTGTCGAACAAATGGTGGCACAAGGAGTCAAAAAACAGTGAGCTTAGGGCGTTTGGTGGCTGGAAAATGACGCAAAAGAATAGCGGCTGGACAGTGGGTGCTGGGTTTATGTTGCTGTGGCGGCCAAGAGGAAGAAGAAGAAGGGTTGTGCAATCACGTGACCGAAGTGTGACACCTAAATGAAGCAGCAAAGGCCCAAAAGATTGGGCTTTGGGCAACCAAAAAAAAAAAAGCCAGAGAAAACTGCCAAAAAAAAAACCCTGTCCAGGTCCTGTCCAAAAAAAAAGAGGGGGGGAAGTCTGATCCTCAGCAGTGAAGGGTAGCCCAAGTCCGTGTGTGAAGAAAACCCAGGGCCAGGCCTGTAATGGAAATAAAAGAAAAGAAAGACCGCCGTGCTAGGTCTGCGAAATGGGTACTTGAAATGGCACGTTTCAAAAAAATTCGAGACATTGGTCACCTCTCAAACGACAAGTCTCGTATGTGACTTTGTCTCGAGGGGACAATTTGTAGGCACTCAAAATTTGTTCGTGCCGTACCAAAATTAAATTTAATTAATTAATTGGGCAAACCCTTTTAATTAATTTAATCAAACCCAAAGACTCACAAGTCAAGCCCAAGATGAAGCGCATATGACTATCAAGACCAAGTCCGGGTTCAATTAAAATTCGAGTCAAAGCCCAAACCGAGGTTCAAGACGATTACCAAGTCAAGCCACAACCTAAAGCCCGAACGACGTTTAAATGATGACGCGATCAAAGTCAACATCGACTCACAAGTCAAACATCAAAAAACGACTCTCAAGTCAACGCTCGGTTAAAGTTCGAGGCGACTTCCAAGTTAATGTTCTGCTCAAGCCTGGGAGACTCCCAAGTCAAAGTCAAAGTCAAAATCAAAGTCAAACAAACGAAAGTCAAAATAGTCTAGGGTAAAGGCTGACTAAAAGGCCCAAAACGTAGGTCAAAGCCCAAAACCCAAGTCTTGACTTGCAAGGGGGAGGTTTTCCTATAAATAGGTCCCTACCCCCTTTGTTTCAGGGGTTGAAAAATCCATCTTTGAGAGAGAAAGAATAAGAGAATTTTGTATCCATAGAGATTGTAACCCATTCAAATCAATTGAATCTATAAAAATTTAATTTTTGTAATTTGTGATTACAAATATATATAAATTAAACACGTGAGTACATAAAAACTTTATGTCACCCATCAAAGCAGAAACAGAGTGTTCATTAAACTCCAAAACTGTCCGTCAAATAAAAGAAGAACAAAACCATTTTTCTCTTTTTACAAAATATAAAAATAAAAAATAGAGAAGAGAGAGAGAGAGAGAGAGAGAAAACGGAAGATATTAATTCCCCATATGAATGCAAGCGTTGGCAAATAAATAAGGTAGTGAAGAGATGGAGAGAGTTAGAGATCTACCCAGAAAAATGCTCATGTCATGATTTCCTTCAATTAAACCCCCAAAAATTCCCCAAAAAAGAAACGTGTAGAAAGCAAGAAATAGAGGAGAGAAACTTTATCTATTTTTTTTTTTTTGGGGGGGGGGGAATTTAGGAAAATTAGGAAAACAAAATGGTAAATTTGGGAGTATTACGGAGGGAAAGAGTGGAAGGATGGGTGATTATAGGGGGATTAGTGGGGATTCAATTTATATACGCCGGAAATGCAGTGTTTTTCAGTCATTTGATGTCGCTCGGTCTTTCTCCTCTTTCGCTTATCATCTTGTCTACTCTTCCGACTTTCTTCCTTCTCTCTCCCATCTCCTTTTTCTTTGAGAGGTTCTCTCTCTTTTTTAACCCCCCTTTTGTTTTTCCCTCTATCTTTTTTTTATTGTTTAATTTTTGGTGAAATTATTATTGTGATTTTTTCCCTGTTTTAATTACTTTGGTTAATGAATGTGATTTTGCAGGAAGCATTGGCCAAGTAAATGCAGTTCAAAGCTTTTATTTCAGCTTGTTTATGTTTCATTCACTGGGTAAGCATGGGAAATTTATTCTTCTTTAATCTTTTTTTTTGAAGTAGTTTAATCCGTAATTGCACAAATAGCTTTATAGTACAATGGAATTAATCATTTAATAGTATTTTTGCCTAATTTCTATGTCTCGCCAAAAAACAAAAGTTTTAATCTTTGTTTATTTTAGAGTAGTAATCATCATAATTCTTGGTGTTTGGGCCCATCCCACCTATATTTAGAATGATATAAGGAAGCCCACTTACTGCAGGGCCCAAAAAAAGGGGTGAAGCCTTAATTGGAATTGTTGTTGGTTATTTAAGTCGATAATCAATCCATCGAGTACATAAGGACTAGTTTCATGCATAAACATTAATTCCAAAATTTTACCCATCCTTGATTTTTTTTTGGGGGGTTTGAAGGAGTAGCAAAGGATAACATAATAGAGTTACAATACAATAGGTGATGCGGGAATCGAACTAGGACCTAATTACCTAGGGCTTTAGTGTTACTTACTAGGCCAACAGCTTATTGGTTGCCCACACTCAAATGTGACTATAGTCGAGCAAGTTGTTAAGTTGAAAAATTGTCGTCTTTCAAAACATATGACTAAAGTGACAGTGATAATGGAAAGTGATCAACTCTAGAGCGATCCCTTTTAAAAGTAAATCAGTGTGCCACTGGCAATCTAATTATCGTGGGTCCAAATTTTGATATCAAATTTAAAAAACTTTGAGGACATACCTAAGCTATCACACACAATTACATGGCATGAAAACAGTCAATGAGTGTTGGGGTGTGAACATGAGGTTTGTCACATATTTGATAAAATTAAAGGGCTTAAGCATGTATATAAGTTTGTGTGTCACTCCATCCATTATCAATTGGTTTTGGGTTGAAACCTCATTTGAGCTTATATACATGACTCTTTGTTTATGACCCAATTCATATAAAAATTTAAAATGGTATCAGAGTGGGTTGTTCAATCTTGAATTAACTCTGTCCCCATTTAATTAAAAATTATGTGCACTGTTGGACTTTGTTAGCAACCCACACATGAGGTAGCGTATTGGAATGTGAAAGTGGGGTTTGTCCCACATTGATAAAATTAAAGGACTTGCGCATGTATATAAGTTAGTGAGTCACTCTACTCATTACCAATTTGTTTTCGTTTTGGGTTGGAACCTCATTTGAGCTCATAAACGTATCTCTTTATTATAGCTCAATTGATATAAAGAATTTAACAATGAGCAAATCATATACACATATGCATTTGGGCTAGTGGATGCAACTGTGAAAATGCGTCCTTGGTTCATCTGGTAGAAAGAGCAAACATAGAGTACATAGAATTTGGGGCATACTGAGGTTATTTTGGGACCAATAAGCAGAGAAATTGGATCTTTACAGGGTAACATTGTTGCAATCATTATTCCTCAAGGGGCTGAAGATGACTTCAGCAGCAATTGCTACAGCCATGCCCAACCTCGCTCCTGGCATTATCTTTCTAATCTCTTGGGCTTTCGGGTATTCATATGTCCCATCCCTTTAACCAAATCAATTTATTTTCAGGGGCTTTTTAATCGATCATACTTTACATCATATGATAAGATAATCTGCCACCGGTTATGCAGATTTGAGCCAGTGAGACTCAGCTGTAAGTATAGCAGAGTGAAGATAGTGGGCACATTGATCTGCGTAATTGGTGCAGTCACAATGAGCATTTTGCAGGGGACAAGCCGAGCATCTGGTTTGGACTCGACTCCCCTCCTGGGCCATATCTTTGACAAAGAGAAGATTGTCGGCTGTTTATACCTTGCACTCGCTGTTTTCATCTTATCTAGCAACGTAGTCCTCCAGGTAAAAACTTCAAAAGTCCTTTGATAATAGATAGACAGATGTGGTAATTTGTCAATTGGTTTTGGATAGTGTGGTGAGTTAACGGTGTTATGTACAGGCTCATATTTTAGGCGAACTTCCAGCTCCAATGACTTTGTGTGCAGTGACATCCTTGATCGGGTTTGTTACAACCGTGCTTGCCCAGCTGGCACAGGAACACCGCATCAGACTTAGCTGGCCGCTTGTCAGATTTCGTGACTTGATTACATTCTCGTTATTGGTAAGTAAATTCCGTGGAACTAGTACTTTAGATCATGTGCTATTTAAAACTAACCTGGTATAACATGATCTGAACTGCTTAAAAACTAACCTGGTATGATGTGATCTGAACTGAATCGACTCAATACAGTTGGGCTTTCTAGGAGGCGTATGTGTAAGCTTCAATGGATGGGCACTGAAGAAAAGAGGGCCTGTTCTAGTATCTATGTTTAGCCCCATTGCAACAGTCATCTCAACAATTCTTTCAACAGTCACCCTAGAAGAAACTATTACCTTTGGAAGGTCTTTCGATCGATCTAGGCATAACTAGCACTATTGCATTTCTTTGTTCATGTTCCAACACTCAGAAAAGTATGCATCTTTGTTGCAGCCTAGGTGGTATGTGCCTGATGTTTACTGGTCTCTACTTCGTGCTTTGGGCGAAAGGCAAAGAAAGTTTGCAAAGTGAGTACAAACTACAAAGCAAAGAAGCTTCTTTTGGCCTGAATGGTTTCATTCATCCTTGCTATGTTGATTTAATTTAGACCCTTCTAATTGGTCACTTAGATTAGATGGGAATTTGTGGCTATCTATGTGAAATTTCAGGTTGATGTGGTCTAGGTTGGGCAACGGTTGGTCTACTGTCATGAAAACACAAGCCAAATTGGTCAGAGAAATATTGGCTGATCCAGTTTGACTTACATGGACTATGGGTATGGCCAATGTTAGAGTTTGAGTTTTTTTAAGTGTAGACTAGGTAAATGAGTTGTTAGGCGAAATTAACTCAAACAGTTGTTTAGAACGGGTTGTTTGAGACCTAAGCTAACTACGGGGTTTGATGTTGGTTGGTCTAGTGAGTGTAACATCAACATAGGTACGTAACTAATGTTCCCTAGGTACAATACTTATTAAGGTTTCCTTAAAGTTTTATCCTTGGCATCATATGTTCAGATTTCATGATGTATGAATTTTCTTGTTTGGGGGAATTCATGGGACTTGTTCAGGCTATGGTCTGTTTCCCCCTCATTTTGAACATGTCATCCCAATTGAGTCTGATCCTAAAGAGGAAGCCTAGTAACGATTCATCATATATGAATCAACTTTTGAAGTACAATACTAAATTTTGCTAAAACTTTTTGTTTAATGCCAGAATGACTTTTTTATGTGCTCCACCTTTTAGAAACGGATGTTCCGAAAAAGGTGTGAAATTCGGCAGCCTGGGTGAGGACTTGGAACCACGTTGTGAGGACAACATAGCAAGCAAGAGCAGTATAATTCTTCAAATTGTTCTGATGGTTGTGTACAATTTCTGAACTTTGTACGCCCCATGATTAGCTCAATTATACCCTTACATAGTTGAGCCATGGCAATCAATGAATCAAACATGAAACCCTGTTCATTTAAATCGCATCTCTTTCCCTAGTGAATTGATAACATTCTTGGACAATGTGATGACGTTATTTTGTTTGTTGATTGACAGAGGTTTTTCATTTTTGCTATTGCGTGCTGTTCCCTTCTATTAAAGAAATTCCGTACAACCGACACAAGTTGGTTCAAGTGGTTTGACACTTATTTCCCTTAAGTAAGGTCTCGGGGTTCGAGTCTTGTGAATGGAGAAAATCTGTGATAGAAAAGTTCTACTCTTTATTGAGCCAATAATAGTTCGACTCCAGTTAAATGGAGAATCCAATATCAAAAAAAAAAAAAATTCCGTACAAATGAAAATATGATTATACGATATGATATATAAAAGGATGCTATGTTCATACTATTTTCATTGGATTATATTATAAGAAACGTATACAATTTTTATTGGTCATATATAACATCATGCGTAGTTCAAAAGAAAAGTGTGAGATACATGTTTTTGCAACTACTAATAACATTAGACCTGACAAATTGGTCATTCGGGTCGGGTCGGATCATGTTCAGATTAAGTGATATTTTGGGTCGTTTCAGTTTGGGTCGGGTATGGTTCGGTTCAGGTCAATTTCTGGTCAACTAATTTTTGGTCAAATATTCTCGTCATGCCAAAACAAGCAACTTTGTAGAAAATTTCAGGTTCGGTATGGTTCGGTTTGGGTCAATTCGGATTTCGGGTGAATATATTTCAAATGTCGGGTCAGGTATGGATCCAGGTCATTCGGTTCAAGTTTTGAGTCTTAGGTCAGTTTTGCCAGATCTAAATAAAATACAATCAATACACTCTACATTTGCTATCAAAACCAGTGGAACGCATTGACTCTGATGAAGGATAATTGTTACTATGATTTCAATTTTCAAAGGAGGAGATTTTACATTTACTTCAGTAATACAACTTGCAATGCACGGGTTAACTTTTTAGTATTTTATAAGCGTAAATCACTTTTTGAAAATAAATTACAATAACTACTGATGTAAAATTATAGCTAATCATATTATAAAAAATCATAATTAACTGAATAAAAGATAATTATAATAATTGCATTACCATAATTTTCTCTATATTCTTTTAAATAATGTGGCATAAAGGAATATTGAAAATTATTTAATTTATTAATAACAAAACTATTATCATCAACAGTTTATAAGTTTAGAATTTATTTGATTAAGCATTCAAAAGTTAGTTTGGTATTGATAAAGAGTTTCAAGTGACCCCTTAATAGTTTGCTAAAAAGGATTAAATCGATCGAGTTAGACCCTTTCCGTTTTACCTGTCTATTGATCCCGCATGAAGTACGAATTAATCTTGTAATAATTCGAGTTTAAAAAATTACTAATAATTAGTTTTTATATAGTAATATTAATGAGATTTCTTATTGGTCAATAAAATGTAAAATTTTTTTGGTCCAACACTAAAATGTAATATAGTATTTAATTACAATCCAAAGTCCCTTACAATCTTATCATAGTTTATTTATCTATATTAATATCAATATATTTAATAATCTGAGGTGAATGAAAAACAAAAATATTTTAACCATATATAAATAATTACAACCTAATTAAATATAAATCTTGATGATAAAATTTATATTCTAATAAATTGTAGATTTAGGACTTGCTTCGAAGGTTTTACATTTAATAATTTCAAATTATGGTCACGTCTTATTCAAAGAAAAGGAGAATTGATTATAAAATTGAACCAGTGTGCTATGTTTGGACCAGCAGGCCCAGTTCTAAAGCTTGTATTCCAATGGGCCGAAATCCAATTGATGAAGCGAATGAGCTTTCTGACTTTGTCACTGTAGTTTTGCCTGTTTTAGACGACGAATTTGAAAAGAAGGCTCTCTCTCTCTCTCTCTTCTGGATCAAAATTGGTGGATTTAGGGCTTTAATCTGAGGATGGAGAAGCAAAATCAGCAGACGGAGAAGAACAAGTACAGTATAATTGTACCCACTTATAACGAGCGTCTCAACATTGCTCTCGTCGTTTACCTCATCTTCAAACATCTCAAGTACAGTAATCCTTCTCCCTTTTCTCAATTTCGCCAATTTCGTTCATTTAATTAGGTCTGGAGTTAGTCTGGTCTTGAATTTGTATTTGTTGATGCAAAATCAGTACTTAATTGATATGATGTGCAAAAGTAGACTTGGAATTGGATTCATCTGATTGTTAGGTTTGTTGATCGTATTTGAAATTGCGTTTAGGGATTTGAAGTCTTCAATGGAAGCTTTGATATGATACTGAAGTTCGACAGAATTGTAGCTTTGGTTTGGCGGGCCACGCTAGTTTTTTTTTTTTTTTTTGGGGGGGGGGGGGCGATAACGCTTCCCATTGGGTAACCTGATTCCCTGATAGCTGGGCCAATTAGGGCACTATCCAAGTCGCCATAAGAACGTTTCCGGACCTTTCTATTCACTTGTTTTAGGGACCTAAACCATCCAAGTGGCCAAGATTTCAGCTTGTCACCTGCATGCTGTATTGCTTGAGAAATGGAAGCTGACATGATCTGAAATGGAAACTTGTTATGGTGGTCATAGAATTTCAGCAGATACTAATGTGGGTTAGCAAAAAAATTATTATATGAATCATGATGTAGAAATTTGACATTAGTGATATTTTCACTTCACCACCAAGAGGAATCTGTAAACAGCAAAAGTTATTGTGGTAATCCACGGCTCTGAGTGAGGACACACCTAAATGGGCCTTAAAACCCAAAGATTTTGGAAATTAAACATCTGCGAAATTGGAAAACATGGTCTTCAATAAAGTTTTCTGGTTATCTCAAAAGGAATAATAACAGTCAGGCCAACATCAAAGTGATGGCCCAATTGGTGTTAATCTTTAAGATACACAAATTATGTTTAGTCAGTTGGAGAGTCTGATCTCATTAAAACTTATAGCCAGGTTGCTATGTTTTTGTGCATCTTGATGACGGTTCCATCAACTAAGGACGAATACCTTTGTAAAAAGAAATTTTTGTTAGAGGATGGTGTTAAGGAATCTGTTATGTCATTTGGTTGCTCTAAAGTGTTTAGTTTTAGAAAAATGTTCCTCAGGCGTCCATTGATGCTACTAATCTACTAAGTTGTCTCCAGCTATTAGGGATCCCATTGCAGACAAAATTCATCAACTTGATCCCCTCAAGTAATGCAATTTGTAATTTCCTAAGTTTCTTCATGTCAAGTCTCTTGGTGCACCTCAAGGCGGGGCATGAAGGCCTTAGGTGCCCCATTGATGCTTTTAATGACACACACACACACACACACACACACACACACACACACACAGAGAGAGAGAGAGAGAGAGAGAGAGAGGGAGATATGAGATAGTAAACAATCAAAGCTTGTATTTTCTTGCAAACGGATACCTATCCAAGATATTAATAAAATTTTGGACTAATGTCCTTAACAATTTCATGAATTTTGGCCTATTGCAAATCAAAATTTCCAATCAATATAAACCCTGATTCTTGAATTGCAGTTAAGGCAGCTGATAGGTGAGCTTTGGCACTTCTTGTTTATTTACAGGTTTTTTATTTTTTGTTTTCGATTTTTCTATTGAGTAAAAAAAAAAATTAAAAAAATACTATAGCAAATTGTTAGGAGAAAAAAATCTTTAAAAGTATAAATTATGAATTTTAAGCCCTTCAGCAAAGATGTGGGCCTTGCGCATGTGACGCTACACCTTCCCTTTGCTCTTTACATCTTAGCTTAGGGCCTTAGCTCTTTAGGGTGCTTTTGCCTTTTAAAACCATATCCTAGAGGCTTTAAGTACTCCACCTTCAGATCGTTTTAGGATGTTCAATACATTTCGCTTAACAATTTGATAGATGTAATGGTTTCATTGTCCCCATCTTATGTATGTTGAAGCGTGATTCTAAAATGCCCAAAAACAGGCTACGTGGTTGGATACAATACACTGTAACCTGTTTGGAATGGTCCAAGTTAACCCAAAAATTTTGAGGGGTGACTAGGAGTACACAATTTCAATATGCATAATGGCTTCCTTGATATCCTTTTTAGGTTTGAAGAGTAATTTCAAGATGCTGAAAAGACAAGCATTATTGATGGTATAAAAATGTTCTTAACTGTTACTCATGGTCTTGAAACACTCTTAAGGGGTCAAAAGGAACACATAGTTATAACAATTATTTACCGGAAAAATTGAATAAAAGTACAAAATATCAATGCCTAACTTTCAAAACAAAAACACGGGCCTCGCAAACATGATATGTCTGCCTTATGTACATGGATGATACCCCTTAGGCAAATTTTTAGCTTAGTTCTTTCCTTATCGGGGAAAAACTTCATTTATTTTATTCAATGGTTATTAATTTTTCCGTTGTTTCCTTTTTCCCCTGGCCAATTTAAAGTTTAATGAGAGAGCCAGGAGTTTGCAGCCAATATCGATTGGCCATCATCCATTCAAAAAGCTTTCTTCTTTGTACCATTTTGCTGGGTCCATTCGCTATCATGTGCAGCAGATTCCATAGAGTCAATCTTTAGAAGGGTTCATGTCTTATTTGCATCAGTGATTGTATCTGTGTCCCTCAACCGTTCTTGGGATTTCATTCATACGTCTGTACTGTCAGTGTGGGTTGCAAGTGAAAATACAAAATTGTAACCAGCTGCCTCAAGGTTGTGATTAAATATATCTGTATGAGATTCCCTTGCAACAGGTCTAGGAGCCCATAATGTGCACTTATAATCCTATGGGAAAACAAATTTGACTTTTGTAGCTTCTTGTATTCAGGGATGTTGATTTTGAAATTATAGTGGTCGATGATGGCAGTCCAGATGGTACTCAAGATATCATTAAACAATTACAGCAAGTTTATGGGGAGGATCGCATAGTAAGTCCTACCATCTCGTGACATTTTTTGCTACGAACTTTATACACTTCAATTATTTTGGTTCGTTGTTTTGATCACTTGTGTTTTCCCCCCTTTCAGTTGCTAAGAGCTAGACCTAAGAAGCTTGGGTTAGGTATGCTTTTATGGCTATTGCTCATGAAAGGAAGGGAACTGGTTTCATTCTTTGTGAGTTTTTGCAGGAACTGCATATGCTCATGGCTTGAAGCATGCATCTGGCAATTTTGTTGTAATTATGGATGCTGATCTCTCACATCATGTAAGTATGGCCCTATGGCCTGTGATTTGTTCAAATCTAGTTACTTATTACCCCTTGGGCTCAGGGCAAAACAAGAAAAGAAAGAAAAGCTCAAACCAAAAAAAGGTGGAAACTCTGTGACACTCTTAACAGAATTTGCTTCAAAATTGCGGTTTAACTCTGAGACTGAAGCACCAACTATTAGTCAGCTGCTCCGCTCTCTATTTCCATGTTTAGGAAGAAGCTTTATTTAATCTTTTCTTTGGGACAGGTAAGTGGCTCCCTCTTCCTCAGCCTATTAGTGGGTAGCTCAGAATAAGCTGTCAGTTGGGTTTTGGGGGTGGGGGGGAGGGGGAGGAGAACAGAACCTGGCCACAAGGGCCTGTTAAGGACCACATATCTCCCTCCCAACATTTGATCCTGGGTGGTGAGGACTGAGGATGACCCCCTGCCCTGCATGCCAGTGTGCCAGAGGACTCTTGGCAGCTTTACTTAATCTGTACACCAGAAGGTCAGGGGGAATCTGTACAAGGGCTCATCATATTTGTTATCTATTTCAAAGCCTGAATCCATCTAAAGATTTTTGCTTTTTCTGATGTGCAGCCAAAGTACTTGCCAAGCTTCATCAAGTAAGTAAATTTCTGCACATTGCTATCCTTTTAAATGGTTTGTTCACTAACTCCTTCAGAAGCTATTCATCTCTAATGTTTATGCGTTACTTTGAAGGAAACAGATGGAGACTGGAGCTAGTATAGTTACTGGAACTCGGTATGTTCAAGGAGGTGGTGTACATGGGTGGAATCTTATGCGCAAGCTTACTAGTAGGGGGGCCAATGTGCTTGCACAAACTTTTCTTTGGCCAGGTGTTTCAGACTTGACTGGATCTTTCCGGTAATTGCTTGCCCCTTTTTTCCTTTAACCCGGGGGGAGGGGGAGGGGGAGGGGAAGAAAATGTCAGAAACTAGTTTTTAGGGGCATCAAATCCTAGAAACATTTGCAATGATGATAGGTCCTTCAACCATTGCGTTGCAGTTTTTACTGTAAATGCTAAATACTTTTTTGCCCTTTGTGTAGGCTTTACAGGAAATCTGTTCTTGAAGATCTTATCAACTCTTGTGTCAGTAAAGGTTATGTGTTCCAAATGGAGATGATTGTTAGAGCTTCAAGGAAAGGGCATCATATTGAAGAGGTAGCTTTACCCATTATTAGTGTGCTGAATTGTTTGAATTGAAACAACTTCACAATATACTTGCTAATGCTGGCTAACTGCTGGTAGGATAACCTGGTTATAGCACCTACCATTGGTAAGTGGTGGTTGTTATTCAAGCTCTGTAGATGCACCTCCTACAAAAATTGTCTTGTCTTGTTTTATGTTGTCACAATTTTCCCATTACTGGTATCCAGTTGACCATTCTGGGCTAAGCTGGATTCGTTAATTCACGAAATAATTTGGGCTGAAGCCTGGATTGGTCTAAAAGTTTCTTTTAGAAAAATATTGATATCAAAAGGAAGAACCGTATCCCTGGACTGGGCTGGTTTGGGCTTGGCCAGTTTGCTGTCCAAACTGATCCACCGAACTGAATTTGGCAGATTTGTGAGGTCAAGATCAGCTGCCCACTCTCAAATTCACTTACTTGGCTCCAGGCTTGACAGTGTCCTAGGCCAAGCTGACTTCTCATTTGGGGTCTACTAAAATAGGTTCAAACTTTTGAGATGTGTGGGCATGTCTGTGTAAACCAAGTATTGAAAACCTTATTTCTATTCCTGATCAAAAACAAAAAAAAAAAAAAACCTTATTTCTATCTCGCAGTTTTATTAAATTCGAAAGATAGTATAGCTTTGTTTGGAAAATTGAACATCCTATCCTTTTTTCTGCCAAAGGCGGGGTACATTATGCTGTTACGATGTTCTCATGCTTTTGCTGTTACCTCTCAGTCATGAAGCTCGTTTGCTGTTACACCATCCTTTTGTTTTGAAAATAGGTTTTTTTTTTAAAAAAAAATAATCTTGTCAGATAAAATTATCTCCTCCCATTTTCCCTGGATCTTCTCTATGGATTAGCATCTTGGTCACTAAATAACATAAATCTACTATAGGTAGATCCGATTCATTAACGAGGGCATATGTCATGATGACTTCTCAAAGCAATTACTTTTTTGTAAAAAAAAAATTACTTGATTGTTTTTATTTCGTAAACTTCTTTTATGATGACAAAATAAAATGCTACCTGATCTTCGCATTTTTAAGCTGAACAGTTGAATTTCTTCTTGTGCATGCTTATTGATAGGTACCAATAACATTTGTTGATAGAGTATATGGAAGCTCAAAGCTTGGTGGATCTGAAATTGTCGAGTATTTGAAAGGCCTTGTGAATCTCCTGTTAACAACATAAAAAACCTGAACACAGAAGTGGGTAAATGGTCGATGTTAATGCTTTTGATTATTCATATACCCATGCTTGAGATGGCAAAGCTGGTGCAAGGTCTTCTCATACTCATATACCCCAGAAATCTTTTTGTGTTTATGAACTAACTTAGGCTGGATTAAGATGCTTGACTTCGGTTGACTTTACCGATTATTTTCCTCTTGATTTCTGTTGTAATTCTTCTGCTCTAAGTTGAGATGTTATACCTCTAATAGACAAAGATGAGGACTTTGTGGCATTACTGAATACTGGGCTTAAGTGGTCCAAAACTGTACTACAATGGTGACAGGAAAATGACAATCTGCCTTCGGTAGGATGCAAAGTTTGAACCTTCAACCTTGTCTCCAAAGGGGGAACAGCCAACTTCAACCGTTGGTCTGAAACGTCAATGGTCAATGCTCCACTACGTCGGTTTTAATTTTAGAATGCTATTGTACTTGCTCACAGGCTGTCTTTGACATGATCAATTCAAGCAAGCACATTGATTAGTCAGTGTTTTTGATGTTTGCAAAAGTTAGGGTTAGAAGGTAGAATATCGTCTTCAAAAACAAGCTATAGGTAAGAGTAACGACTTCCTTAGCGTGTATTTGTCATATGGACCATTTTTAATATGTGGTGCTGATATGACTTATAAGAGTATATGCTTCTAGAAGTATTATATAAGCTTTGTCATGAGACTAAATGTTACCAAAATAAGTTAAAAAGCCCGTCAATGTTTAATGCTCTCATCTATGTTGTGATTGGATGATTGCAAAACTTTTCTTCAATCATAATGTCACCAAATATTTGACTCGTGATGAAGCCATAGCCAGTTTGCCACATTGTGAAATCTCACTTGTAGACTTCACCAACTCCTTTAAATTCGGGCCAGAGTGATTAAAAAGAAATATCTGCAATAAAATTAATGAGGTTGGGTTTAGCATGAATCGTGCAGGCATTAACTAGTTATCTTTCTGGAGTTTCTTCGGGCTTTCGTCGATTGTTACTGTGGTTGTGCTTGGCTTCAGCTTTGCCTTAGGTCAGTTCTTTTTGTTGGTAAATTTAAATTTATCTACTTCAATTCACTTTACGAACTTTAATAAAAAGTAATAACTGCAACCAATTTCAACTAACTTCAACACACTTTAATCAACTTCAACTTACTTTTCATTATTTTCACCAACTTCTACCTATCATACAAAAAAAAAAAAATCAACCCACTTTAATCTACCTAAACCTACTTCCATTAATCTCAACCAACTTCATCCATTTACCAATCCATGTTTTTCGACGAAAAGAACAGACTCTTAGTAATGGAAAACTCCACCGATAATAAATCATGCTCTCTTCAAACAATCTCCTCCAATATTTGATTCTTAATATGATCAAATTACAAATACTTCTATCAAACTTAGAATACATATTATCTTTATAAATAATTTATGAACAAAAGTATAAATTTCGGAGAGTATATACCTTTGCCTCAAACTATCAGAAGTCAGAAACTTCTATTTATGAATGCTTCATTACAAGATAGTTTTATAATAATAATAATAGTGGGATTTGTTCACAAATATTTAGGAGCAACTGATTCAGCGTAAGCGATTCACATTTTTCTCCCTGACCACGGAGCTGTCATCTTGTTCAACGGTCAAGATGCAACACTGAATTAGAATTATTAAGATTTATGATCCTTTTTCATGCAAAGAAAACATAAAATCTGATGTTAGCGAAATTCAAATTCTAATATTTAATATATATCAGTTGAGATAGTTTTTTTTTTAGTGAATTTTTTTATTTTTTTTTTACATAGATAAACAAATTAAGAACGTATTCGGCAACAATATTTTGAGTAGTGTTTAACGTCTTGACCAAGTCAATATACTAATCAAGTCAATTTTTAGTGTTTGATAACATAACGTTTGAACTAGTATTTCAAGCACCATTTCTGAAAAACCAATGAGTAACATTAGCTTTTTGGCATTCAAAAAGTAGCATTTCATATTTTTTAGTCAAAAAATACTATTTGAAAATATTATCTTCGGAAATTATCTGTATTCTTTTATGTCAATTTACATTAATAAGCTAACCTAAGAACTAAATTTACCGAATATATTGTTTCAACCACTCATTTAAACAGTTATCCGCTAACAGCTAAATTAAAAATATTGTGTGCTGCCTAAACGATTTTCGCTACCTAAGTCGTTATCGGCTATCTAAATCACTTATTTTACTGAATAGCATCTAAATCTACTCAATGAATAAAAAATAGTCGTCTAAAGTTAGGTTTAATTAGTGTCATGTACGAGAACCAAAAGTAGCACAACGTTCTTTAGACATTCAACGCATTCTGCATGAGACATGTTCCATCAACGCACACTATGTATGAAATCCAAGAGTAAAAAGGAAACAGGTGGACAGTTTTCTTGTCTTGAATTTTTGCCTGTCAAATATGCATTTTTCGCTAGCCTTGTCGTTTTATAAAATTGCCTAATTTATCAAAAGAAAGGAGTGAAAGGCAAATAATTGGTTTTGAATGCAAAAATAATTGGTTATGTTTAGCTCAATTTAAGGTCCTATTTTTTTCGTTCATAAATTTCAATTTATCAATCGAATTTCAATAAAAAAAAAAATAATTTCAACCGACTTCCACCTACTATTTTAACCAACTTCTACCCAGTATATAAAAAATATACCAACTCTAATTCACTTCCACCTACTATTTTAACCAACTTCTACCTATTATATAAAAGATATACCAACTTTAACCCACTTCAACTCATTGCAATCTATTTCAACCCACTTTAACCCACTTCAATAAAAAAACACTCATTTTCATCAATTTCATATATTTCTTAACCCCTATTTTTCAACGAAAAGAACAAGCTTATCTGTGTGGATGTGGGCCACCGTTGTGGATCCTAGCAACAAATATTCTTCCATCAGCTAGAACCAACCTAAGTAATCATAAAAATACTCCTTTTTTGGAACATTTTTAGATGAGATCATCTCATTCAAAAGGTACAATAAGATCATCTCATCCAAGAGATTCGGTGAGATAAAATGTAGTTCTACTAAAAACTATGAAAAATTTAATAAGTAATTTATGACTAACACTTTTCTAAAAGTAATAGATGATTTTAAGAGCATGTACTTTCCCACTTATGAGAAGTATTTATTAGTTTTTATTGCTTAAACATGCTGAATCTTGTTGAAACATGCTGAAACATATTGAATTATGCTGAAACACGATGAATAGTTGAAGAAAATATAACTAAATATTTTCAATAAGTACTTAATAGTATTGAATTATATTGAATGATATTGATTTGTGCTGAATTGTACTAAAATTACTGAATGTTTATGATAAATACTTCTGATAAGTCGAAAAAAATATGCCCTAAATGAACGCCCTAAATCTTTTTATATCAAAAATCCGCTCTAAAATGACTCATTAATTAATCACCAAGATAACTTCACCAAAAAAAAAACCCCAAAAAAAAAAATCATGTCAAAACTATCTCACCGACTATCATCTGCCTCAATAAATGCGTCGGTAGGGCCAAATTTATGCATGTTAGAAGTATCGAAGTCCATAACACCCATTAATCGCAAGAATCAGTCATATTTTGTTGTATAAATTCTTCAAATTTTTAATATGGACGCTCATAACAAGTAATGGATTTCATCGAATTTCAAAAAATGTTTAAAGATAAATACTGTTATATAAAATTTTGGATCCATTGCTGTATGTTAGGCATGGTATCTCCTAGGGTCGGTAAAAAAACTCGTACCCGTTTAAAACCTGTAAAACCTACCCTAATGGATATGGGTATGGGTATTGGAAACGAGAAAAAAATGAGTATGAGACCGGTATTGCTAAAGAGGTATGAGTTTGAGTATGAGTATGAGTATGAGTATGGCTATGAGCTCCTATCCGCCTCATACCTGTATCATACCCATTTTATCAATACCCGTCCTGTACCCACCCCATATCCTCCTCATATAGAACTTGTAGCCGTTTATTCAAAGTTTTAGTTTGTTGCTTGGACTTAGATATTTTGCTAGTTGCTTCGGGATGTATTATATTCAAGACTCCGATGAGACATTTTGTTAGAAACTATAACTATTGATTGTGAATTTTTTGCTTCAATTGGAAAATTATATTTGGTGGATATGATATTTTGTTGGAAGCTTGATATTCATATGACATATTGACTATTTGATGTTGAATATAGGTATAAAATGAGTTTAATTAATTTTGTTTTATACGTACCTAAATAAAAACCCGCATACCCGCTATACCCAGCAGGTATAGGCATAGGTATAGTTTTACAATACACAATGAATATAGGTATGGGTATGAATATCAATTAAGAAAATGGGTATTGGTGAGCGTATGGCTAAACTCGCCCCATTGCCACCCCTAGTATCTCCCTCATTCCCCTTCCCCACATGCTCACTGCAACCCCTCTTGAGGTAGTCAACAATATTGAAACGATTGTAATACCTTTTTTTTAAATCGGCGTTACACAAACACTTGCATTTCCTGTATAGTTAAATTAAGGTTCCAAATACCGAAGAGCACTTGGATGGATGACAAGTGTTGTCTTTCCTACACTCTCCATTTGGGTTTGACTCGGGAAAGACGCATATGTTGTACTTTGTGCGTAGCTATATGGTTGGGTTTGGTTCTTGGGCTTGTTGTTGTCTAGGCTTTGGTATCCTCCCTTCTCCCCGCCCATTTTGTTCTATTGGCGACCTCTGATATAGGAGCCTAATGAGTTGGGCATATTTACCTATGTAATAAAAATTAAGGTTTCAAATGAAGTGAAAGTGAGAAAGAGATGAAACCATACCTCTATGTAAAGCAACATGTAAAGGAGAGAGTTTGGCAAAAGAAACACAACTTCAACTACCAGGGGACCTACATTTCCTTCTTTTTTCTCTTTTTCCGTCAATCTCCATTAGATCTTTCGCAAACAGTGATCAGATCCATTGGAGTTTGCTCGTAAATTAAATGCTTGAAGTTGGACAAGCAGCTAAGTTTGTGGTGTAAAGGACGAAACTTTAACTATGCGAAGAATAACGAGGAGTTTGATGGGGAAAAAAAAGTTGGATGGGTAGATCCAATGTACTGTTGAAGCAGAACGTGATCGTCCAACATTAGTTGTTTGAACCTCTTACTTATTTTGTAGTAGTGAATTTGTTTGTACGTTGTCCATTAATCTTAGTCCTTGACACTTGTCTTATTTTATCCTACTAATAATCGGAAAAAAAAAAAAACAATGATCAGATTCAGAGCATATAATTTCTTGCTGCTGCTTTAAATGCAATTACTTGATAAATTGTCAAATGCATGACTGTATTGTCAATTCTCTCTCTAAAAATTTCTAGGTTTGCTTTAAACCCCACAAACAGCCCCAATTGAATGAATGGTTTGGCCTGCTTGGGTCGACTCTAAACAGCTATCAACACGTGGTTTTCCCTTCACAGATGCCAATTTGCCACTTCTCCTAGCCCCACCGCTTACCATTAGGTTGTCATTAGCTTGAGGATTACGTGGCATATTAATAATATACGCTATGAATCTCTTTTAGAAAAAAAAAAAGAAGCAGAGAGAGTAAATAGTATTTGATTGGGGAAAAGTAATTTTTTCAAAAAATAATTTTCTTTTCATTGAAGGGAAATAATTTTCTTTTTGATAAGATAGGAAGATAATTATCTTCCTTCAACTCTTTAATGATACAGTCAATCAGAATTTAGGTGCAAAATTTGATTTCAATTGTTTAAATCCAAGGTTGACTATCCGATGGAAAAGATTTAAATAAACTCAAATCTATATTTTGAGCTTATATTAGAGTACGAAAGTGAATATTGTCCCACGTCGATAAAATTCAAAAGAATATGATAGTGGCGTTGTCCCACATTGATGAAATTCAAGGGTTTGAGCGTGTATATCAGCCTAAGTTTCTGTCATTTAGTCAACATCTATCTCTGTCACGATGATTAAGTTAACGTTTTTTGCCACTTACACAATTCAGTTGGCTCATTACTAAAACAATTTTAATGGTTTGGATCGAAACTTGGTCATCAGCTAGAAAAAATCAAAATAGTCTCAAATCCGAATTTGAAGCTCGACATTCCTTCATTTGGTCAACACTTTTCTCCACCATGATAATTCAATCGAAATTTTTCACTACTTAAGCAATTTAGTCAATATTTTTGACCACTAAAATAATTTCAACAGTTTAAATCGAAACGTGATCATCGGGTAGGAAAGATTAAAATAAGCTCAAATCTGGATTTTGAGCTCCACAATCCTTCATTTGATAAATATTAATTTTTCTTCACTACGACAATTCAATCGACGTTTTTCCCTACTTAAACAATTCAACTAATGCTTTTCATCAATAAAATAATTTCAACAGTTTAGATCGGAACTTGATTATCTAATAGAAAATATTAAAAAAGCTCAAGTATTAACTTTTAGAGCTAGTTTTGCTGGGAGATTCTCGTCTTCTCTGGTTCAAGTTGTGGTCCAATTTCGAAAAACCATTTGGAAATTGAGTGAAATCGCATCAATTTGTGGTTCAATTGATCATTCTTGCTGATCCGGAACCCCTAATTTTCACAAACTCTTTGTGGGTTCCAATCCGAACGTTGTAAATCTTCCTTTCCAAAGACAGAGGAAGGAAACCGCTTGTTCCAATTCTCTACTGCTACGCTGAACAATTGCCGCTTTACTCTGTTCGTTGCTGGTACTCGTCTTGTGGAACTTGACAACCTGCTGTGGAGTTGCAAACTCTGGACGGTGGTGAGAAATCTGTGCATTCCTTCATTCAGCCCGTGGTGGTGCTTTCAAGCAAGCCGAAAGAGGTGAACCCACGCTCTCAGGTGAACTCTGCTTCATACCCACAGTAGGACACCTGACCGAGGGTGTGTTCGCCGGTGGTGTGACCTCGGTCTGTGGATTGGGGTCGGTGACCGTTGGGTGCTCTGCCCAAGAACTGGTATGCGGTAAGGGCGGCTAGGAGGGGGTCAGGTCAGCTATTCCTTTACTCCCTTATTTGTGCAAGTCAACATGGTTGCTTTCGACAGTACGTGTTTAATTGCACCAAGTGTTGGCCTGCTTTTGGTTTGCTCGTTGTTGGTTTCTGCCCGGATATAGTAGCTACTTCTTGATTTTGTTTCTTTTACATTATATTAGTATTCTAGTGCATTATATTAGTATTCTTTTGCATTAGGTTGGTATTATTATTATTATTATTATTATTATTATTGTTGTTGTTGTTGTTAGTATTATTATTATTAGTAATTACCTGCTATTTGTTAAAGCTTGTCATACAGTGCAAATTGTGTCTACTGTTTTGCTAGTGTTAGAAGAGCTCTCCCCCAGTACGTTAGCTCCTGCTTCTTTATAATTTATTGCCTTCGTTGCTATTTTATTTGCTTTTGATTTTTGTACTATTTTTGGTAAGTCTCTTGGCTTTTTATTTTTTATTTTTTATTTTACTATTAGTATTATTTTACCTTTGGCCATTTTAATATTATTACTAATTTTACTAAGAGTACTAAAATATTAGTAACCTTTCTAACCCTTTTCCATTCTACCACTTTTTTTAGTACAATCGTTGTTACTAACTTTACTATTGTTATTACCACTATTACTAATATTATTATTAATTTGTTAGCTTTGTTAGTTTTGTTCAGCACTGTGTCTTTTTATCACTATCCTTGACCTTATCATTCGGATCATTTGTTGCTAGTTCTTTCTCTATTGCTTCCACTAAGTATTGCTTCTGGTTCTTGTTGGATTTAGAGTATTAGTTAGGGTTTTGGTTCACTGCTTTTATCCTTTTCCCTTGTTGTAGGGGGGTCTCTTCTGTATTATTAGCGTTGTTGCTTCCTCTAGTTTTATTGCCTTCGTTTTTGTTTTCTCCTGTGTTTTAATTATTATTTAGGTTTTTCTCTTTCATAGTAGTAGTCTCCGTTTGTGGCGAGCTATGTAGCAGCTTCAGCCGGTCCTCCGGGGGTTAATGGGGTTAGGAGGGGTGTAGGGTTGCGGAAGGTGTGCCTAGCGTCTTGGAATATTGGGTCTCTTACGGGTAAGTCAATAGAATTAGTTAAGTCTTTGCGCAGGCGTAAGATTAGCATAGCGTGTGTTCAAGAAACGAAGTGAGTGAGAGCTAAAGCTAGAGAGATTGGTGGTTATAAGCTTTGGTACTCGGGGTCAATCAAGGCGAAGAATGGAGTCGGAATCTTGGTTGAGAAGGAGCTGGCGGACTTCGTGGTCGAAGTGCCGCGTAAGAGCGACCAGATTATGGTCATTAAGGTTTTGGTGGGTTCAGCTTTTGTGAATGTGGTTAGTGTTTATGCGCCGCAAGTAGGCTTGCCGGAGGATATTAAGAAGTTTTTTTTGGAGGATTTGGATATGGTCATCCAAGATGTACCTCGGAGTGAGAAACTCTTCATAGGAGGCGATTTTAATGGTCATATTGGCGCGGAATCGGTTGGGTACGTTGCGGCTCACGGGGGTTTTGGTTTCGGAGAGAGAAACACGGGAGGGGTTTCTGTGCTGGACTTTGCGGTGGCCTTTGATTTGTTGGTGGTCAACTCCTTTTTCAAGAAGAAGGAGGATCACTTAGTGACCTTCAAGAGCGGCTCCTGCAGGACCCAAATCGATTACTTCCTAACGAGGACGGATAGCCGGAGATCGTGTAAGGACTGTAAGGTGATCCCTAGCGAGTATCTGGGAACGCAACATAGGTTGCTGGTTCTGAATGTAGAGTTCAAGTGTTCAAAGAGGAAAAAGAGAAGAGTAGGAGACCCTAAAGTTAAGTGGTGGACCTTCACGAAGGAGAACGCGGGGCTAATAGCAGAGAGGATTACTGAGGAAGGAGCTTGGAGGAGGGCTGAAGATGCAAATTCAATGTGGGAGGCTATGGCAGATTGTATTCGAAGGTCGGCTAAGGAAATCCTAGGTTTGTCCAGGAGATGTGGCAACAAGATGGAGGGTGCCTGGTGGTGGAATGAAGAGGTAAAGGAGAAGGTCAAGGAGAAAAAAGAGGCTTACGCGGAGGTCATGAATAGTGGCTCTGATGAAGAAAGGGAGGCTAAGAGTAGTAGATATAAGGCGGCTAAGAAGGTTGCCAAGATAGCTGTGGTAGTAGCAAAGAGTCTGACTTTTGATAGACTGTATCATAGATTGAGGACCAAGGAGGGGGAGAAGGAAGTTTTTAAACTGGCAAGGGCTGGGGAAAGGAAGACTAGAGATTTAGGTGTGGTGAGGTGCATCAACGACGAAGATCGTAAGGTGTTGTATGAGGATGCTGAAATCAATGAGAGATGGCAAAGGTTCTTTGCTAAACTCCTTAATGGGGAGGAGATGGGAGAAGCCTATAGTAGGGGGGAGAAGCCTGTAGTAGGGTCGGAGAAGGTAGTGATAGGCGTATTGACCCACAAGTGTATGACCATATAACAAAGGATGAGATTAAGGAGGCCTTGAAGAAGATGGCGAATGGGAATGCAGAGGGTCCGGACCAGATTTCGGTGGAAGTTTGGAAGTGTTTGGGGGAAGCAGGTTTAGAGTGGCTATCGGAGCTTTTCAGTGTCATTTTTAAGACCGCTAAGATGCCCAGAGAATGGAGGGCTAGTACGGTCATCCCTCTGTACAAAAACAAAGGGGATATTCAAGACTGTAATAATTTTAGGGGTATTAAGTTGCTCAGCCATACAATGAAGCGATGGGAGAGCGTGATTGAGAGAAGGTTGCGAAGAGATATTGCAATTTCAGATAATCAATTTGGTTTTGTGTCAGGCAGGTCGACCATAGAAGCGATTTACCTTCTCATAAGGCTCATGGGTTTGTACAGAGATAGAAAGGTAGATCTCCATATGGTGTTCATTGACCTGGAAAAAGCATATGATAGAGTCCCGCGGGAAGTATTATGGAGTTGTTGGGAAAAGAAAGGGGTGTCGTCCATGTATATTCATGTGATTAAGGATGCGTACGAGGGAGAGCGGACGAGTGTTAGGACGCCGGGAGGGGTCTCAAATGACTTCGCTGTTAGTATGGGTCTGCATCAGGGCTCAGCCCTAAGCCCGTTCCTTTTCACCTTAGTTTTAGATGAACTTACTAGAGGGATTCAGGATGAGTTCCCTTGGTGTATGTTGTTTGCAGATGACATTGTTCTTATCGATGAGACCAGGCAGGGGGTGAATGATAAGTTGGAGAGCTAGCGGCTTATGCTGGAAGCTAGAGGTTTTAGATTAAGTAGATCGAAAACGGAATACCTGCATTGTTGTTTCAGTGGGAGGATAGAAGAGGGGGGAGAAGTCACCTTGGATGGGAGACAGATACCTAAGGTAGATAAGTTTAAGTACCTTGGTTTGATCATCCAGCAAAATGGGAACATTGACGAGGATATTAACCAGCGCATAAGAGTGGACTGACAAAAATGGAAGTCTGCCTCAGGGGTGCTGTGTGACAAGAGGGTGCCCTTAGGATTGAAAGGCAAAGTCTATCGGATGGTAGTCCGACCGGCTGTCATTTATGGATCGGAGTGTTGGCCTCTAAAAAAGACGCAGGTTCGGAGGTTGATGGTAGCTGAGATGAGGATGGTAAGGTGGATGTGTGGTTTTACGAGAATGGACTGAGTTAGGAATGATGTAATCAGAGACTTAGCTAAAGTGGCCCCCATAGAAAAGAAGATGCGGGAATCAAGACTCCCATGGTACGGCCACATGAAAAGGAGAAGTATGGTCGCCCCAGTGAGGAGGTGTGAGTTGATCGACCTCCCCAATGGTAAGAGAGGTAGGGGTAGACCGAAGAAGAGTTTGGATGAGGTGATTAGAGAAGACCTGAAAGTAGTGGGTTTGACGGAGGACCTGACTCAGGATAGGAGGCTGTGGCGGAATAGGATTAGAATCTTAGATGGTAGAGAAGCGACTCTGTAGTTGTCAGTAGCTGTAGCGGCTTAGTGCCGGTAGGGGTTTGTCGTACTCGTATGCAAGTTGTGCTTTTTTTTGGGAGTGACGACCGTTGCTTACTGTGGATTGTTGAGGTGCGTTTTTTCAGCTTCAACTTCTTTGGCACTGATTCTCCTCTTTAAATACTTTGCAAGCGCCTTCCTCTATAAAAAATTTTCACAAAACCTTTTTCGTGAGTTTCTTGGAATCAACCTCTCTATGGGTAGGAATACCGGTAGAGGTAAGGTTGCCTACAGCTGGATCTCCCCAGACCCCGCGAAAGCGGGACCTACACTGGGAGGTGTTGTTGTTGTTGTATGAACTTTAAGCTAAACATTCCTTCGCTTGGTTAACATTTATCTCTAGTACGACCATTCAATCGATATTTTTTGTCATTTAAACAATTTAGCTGACATTTTCTCTTATTTCCTTGAAAAATGATTTATCTTGTACCAAGCGCCAGAAAATGTAGTATGAAAATTAATTTTCATTAAAAAAATATTTTCTAGGGAAAATGATTTTATTAAAAACTAAAAGGTGTTTTAGACTTTTAGTGAAAGTATTAGGGTTTGTTTTTGGTTTTTTCTTCAAGTGAAAGGCTCAATTACTAGAATAACTATTAAGCTGTGTAAATTCATACTTTTTACCGTATTGACATACTCATGATTAAGATTAGTACTGGATTATAAAGATAATTCCTATCCTTCCTGCTTCCGCACGTACAGGAAGAAACAAAAAGTTTAACATGTGGAAAACTTAAGGAGAAATTATATTTGTATCGATAGAAAGCATATGAAAGAAACACCGATTCATTGTAATAGATTTAGTTTATTTTCATCTTTAAAATATTCTATTTTTATGGTAATATTTGTCACTTAATTGTGCCACATCATGTCAATATGAATTTGGACTCATTTCATTATTGTATTTGGAATTATTCAAAACAAAGATAGATGTAATAAATTTGCTTATACATAATACTAAACAGGCAAGGAAAACCCAAGCTGAAAAATCCAAAGCTCAACTAACAAACAAAATGTGTACTACCTAGTTGCATATCCTCAACTTACAAACAAAAGAACAACTTACATCATGTTAGTTTAACAAAAGTTCCAAAAGAATAAAACAGTTACAAAGTAAAGTCTTTATTTTTAAATGAAAATTTTCTTCTATTGTAAATGTCATTATTTATTTTTTTGGCTCAAATTAATTACAAAAGGTGATACAATACATTACAATATTATAAAAAAATTGAACCAGAGATCTAATTTACGCAAAATATTAGTTATTAAACACTGAGCTCAGACATTACTGGCTAAATATTATTGTTAAATAGCAATGAATTTGAAACTTCTTTTAAGTTATATATAAGTCAAGAATATTTATTTGTGTTTCCTCTTTTTTGACCATATTTAAAAAGAAATAGAAAAATCCTCTTTTCCAATTTAGAATGCTTTTGAATTTGTATAAAGGGAGTAAATGATTTTACTATCAAATATAGATTGGCATTAAGATGACTAAAGTACATTAAGGAGTCCTCAAAAAATTAAAAAAAAAAAGTACAATGAGGAGAGAAAATTATGAAACACTAGGTAAACAACCATCTCTTACCCTAAATTTTGTTTACCAAACATTCTTGTGGTTTAGTGCATGTAAATTTGACTTTTTTAGTGTAAGGTTGACTGCATATTTTTATATAATTGCAAAGTCACTCCTCATTCACAAATCCCTAAAAAAAAAAAGGATAATTACACCACATCCAGGAACAAAGAAAGCATCAGAAATCATAATCAATATAATAGCAGAAAAGTGGCAGAAATGGCATTTTCAATGTAACAAACACAAGTGGTTAGTGACTAGAAAAACAATTTTTTAAAAAGAAGAAAAAGAAAAAAGGACAAAATAGGGAGACAACTAATAACAAGAGAAAAAGAATTATACCCATTTTTCTTATGTGTTTTGGTTGCAATTTTTTTTTTCTTTGTGAATTTTATTTTGACAGTGTTCAATGGAAAATACATAAATGGTTTGCACGTTGCTTTTTGGCCCTTTTTTTCTACATTCATGAACATTAGTACTTTTAAGGCCTGTTATTTTTGTTGAAAAATAAGAGTTCAAAAATACTAATATTAGTTGAAGTAAGTCAAAATAATTAAAATTGATATATTTTTTATATAATCAGTATAAATTAGTTAAAATTATGAATTGAAATATATTAAAATTAATAAATTAGAATTTATTAACGAAAATATCATGGTCGTAATCCATAAAATTGCCCCCTTCATAAAAGCACTCAAACCCCTCGACCACGCATGAATTGGTCAGTTAATTAATTAATTAATTAATTAATAATTAATAACTCCTTTTGAATTTTCCCCTGTTTCTACACAAACCTAGTAATGGTGTAATACTAATACAAAAGGCCCTTTTTTGGGGCGGTGTGATTCAACAATGTGGTGTCTTTTGGTTGAAGAATGCTTACAACCTACTCTTCCTTCCTCTTTCTCTCTTAACTTTCCACTCTCTTCCCACCTCCCCAACTTCCTCCAAAACAGAGATATTTAGAGAGAGAAACAGAGGAAGAACAAAGTGTGTGATCTTAGCAAGGAATATTCTCTCTCTTCAAATATGTCCATGGAAAAACACAGATGCAAGCTTTGCCCAAGAGTTTTCTCCAATGGAAGAGCATTGGGTGGCCATATGAGGTCTCATTTAACCACTCTGCTTAAGAAAAAAACAGGGCACCCAGTTCAGCTCGGGGATACGAATCGGACCGAGTCTGACTCGTCCTCGACTCAGTCCGAGAACGAGCAACGACCCAGGGAAGAGAACCCAGTTGGGTATTATGGGTTGAGAGAGAACCCAAAGAAGAGCGTTAAAACCTCAGATCCTGAGTTCTTGGATGCTGGGTCAGTTGTTCAGGACAGAGAGAGCGAGACTGAGTCGACTCAGTACCTGACTCGGAGGCGATCCACGAAGCGGCCGAGTCAGACTCCGAGGGTTTCTGGGTCTCAGACAAATGGGTTTGAGCCCAAGAAGCTGAAGCGAGGTGGGGTTAAGTCCGAGTCAGCGACTGAGTCAACCCCGGTCAGCTCGGTGTCTGATCCGAGTCAGGATGAGGAGGTTGCTCTGTGCTTGATGATGCTGTCAAGGGATGTTTGGATTGGGGAGAATAACTCGGCCGTGTTGAAGACCCGGTCAACTCGGTCAACTCGGACTGCAAGGTTCATGTGCTTGGCATGTAAGAAAAAGTTCAAGACAAACAGGGCCTTAGTTGGTCACAAAGCATCAAGCAAAGAGTGCCAACAGCAGGAAACACATGGTGAAGATCACAAGATTTATGAGTGCCCATTTTGCTACAAAGTGTTTGGCTCAGGCCAAGCACTTGGTGGGCACAAAAGATCACATCTATTGGGATCATCATCAACCAACACTAATCTTGCATCTAATCATGATGTTGATGGTGATAATAACAATTGCAATGCCTCCAATGATGTTGTTTTTGATAAAGTTGGTGACACTACCAGCTTCATTCTGGATCTCAACTTGCCTGCTCCTATTGAAGATAACGAGGAGTCGTAGTTACCAGAAATGCTTGTTAGATTGTTCAGACAAGGCCGTAGAATAGGCTCATTATACTAGTTACTGTAGCCTAAATTAGGCATTTGATTGTGGGTATGCTATTTTGATGATAATAGCTAGCCAGGTTGATTATCACAATGTAACTTGGTGATTTGATTTGTAGCTGACCATTGTTTTTATTAATGATGTTTCGAAAATTGGTTTGTTGATTATTCTTCCAATATAGGAGTATACAAGTTGTTCGATCTTAGTTTTTCATTAAAATGGACATTTTGATCATACTAGCGGTTGTTAGTTACTTTAGTAATCGGTTAAGTCTTTTATAAGTCATCATGTCATCTAAATATTATTTATATCAGAGTATACATACGTATAAACTGAAAAAATTGTTGACCCATTACTGGGTAGCGCAAATGGTTATATAACTTTTGAAGGTACATGGGTTTTAGATTTTCACATGTACCGTGCTGTTTGGACGGATGAATGGATGGACCACACTAAGTTTAATGCTCGGAGCCTGCATGTTCATGTGTAACTTGTTATGGCAGGTTCATGTTTACTATTGTATAATTCCAACTAGAGAGAGAGAGTTTTGCTTGTAAGAGCACTGGCAGGCTGGCAACGGCTGACACGCGAGGCAAATGGTGGGGTTCGCGTATCTGCTGCATGTCAAATTTGCTTTCCTAACGATGTGGAAACGCGTGTGATATGCGGGGAGCACGTCTGTGCATGTCTTCCCGTGTGCACTGTTCACATTTTTAAAATTTTTTTTGTTTTTTCTTTTTTTTTGAAGTAAGTATATAATTTTTAAATGATTTAAAAAATAGGTTGTGTGTTATAAGGTGGATCCATGATAAATATTTTTATTGGATGATTAAAATTGAGTTCCATATGTTGAAAAAGTGATGGAATGCAAATTTCAAAATTGTGAAACTTTTACTGACGTGACAGACCAGAGTTTCAAAATCTGAAACTCCTATTGAAAATGCTCTAAAGGAAGGAGTTGGTGTGCTGAAAAAGGTGAAAGAAAAATTAGATTCTGATGTTGTGCAGAGTGACAGTAGACATAAGCTATGCATGCCTATGTGTTTGAGCTTATTATTATACAGCGACACTTGAAGTGTGCTCTGCTTGTTTCTGTTTCCAGCTGTGTTGTAGCAGTTTCTTCACCTTCTCCTCTCAGAATGAATTAATTAATTACATGATTAATATATCTAATACATTGACCAATCATGTTTATTGTCGTCATTTATCTTGATTCTATTCTTCTTGCATTTGTGTATGGTTTATTGCAAAGTTATAAATATTGTATCGTTTTTTCACTGGAACGAGACATACTGAATTTATGTACCATTTTACCGGGCTTGTACCGCTTTGAATTTAAAAAAAAAATTAAAATTAAAGTACAAAAAATTTGAAATTTTATTGTACCGGACGGTATTTGACCAAAAATACCATTATCGCTCGATATTTGATGGTACAGAGCGGTATTTGACCACTACAATACTGGACAAAGCTTGTACCGTTTCTTGACCAATACACTACGCTTCGGCTGATACCGGACGGTACAATACGATATTTATAACATTGGTTTATTGACTTTAAAAAAAATTAGTCTGCCTGCATGGAGTTTTTTTTTTTTTTAAACTTATTTTTGAACTACTCTTGAGAGTTTTGTTATACATTGCATTAATCAAAATAAAAAGCATGTTAAACTTGTGTAGTCCCCCCCCCCCCCCACCCCCACCCCAATATTGCTCAAATAATTACTTGTACCTCAAAAACAACTCCTCTACGTTTAAAAGAGAATGTACATTAGTCGTCCACCCTTTATCCAATGCAAATTTTAGAATATACACTGAGAAGATAATGTAATATGATTTTTATCCTTATGTTTGTGACAGATCTATGTTAACTTAACTGACCGGTTATTACTTATTTCCTGCTGATTTCTTTCAGATCAAATTATAATGGCAAACCAAAAACTTGCAACCATGCCAGATTTTATGTGATTACTTGGAGATTGCTTTGGTTCTTTTGCAAGTAAATCCAACATGATTGCATGTATTATCCGTATCTGTGATATGATTACCCAGCAAATTCGAATTAAAGGGTGATCCTCTTTTTTTTTTTTTGGGGGGGGGGGGGGGGGGGGAGGTTTGGTGTTCAAAATTAAAACAATAGAGAAGTTGAAAATAAAGAGAGGGGAGTTGAAAATAAAGAGAGGGGAAGAGAAATAAAGAAGTCCTTAAGATGGAATTTTTCTGCCCTTTTTTCAAAGCGAGCCCCCCCCCCCCAAAGGCACCCCGGAAATTGTAAAGAAAGTCCTTTGGCTGTGAAGATCATTTCTTTTTCTTTTTTTTTGGTTTAAATGAGCTATAAAGGCAGTACAATACAATAATGGGAGAGGGAATTGAACTTGATCAAATCTCATATACTCAAGACCTCAATCTTAACTACTTGGTTAAGATCTCATTGGTTGGTTGTCAAGAGAATGTGTCGATATTGAGTACATAATGTAAATCTATATATGTGCATTTCTTACATTACAAATATTCATTATTTATATACAGTAAGGAATATCATAAATGAGTCAAGGAAAGTTCGATCTTCATTAGACTCGGCTTGACTTACTAAGCAACTGAGTTGAGCCTAAGTATAAGCCAAGTTTAGTCAAATCATGTCTGAGTACAAGTTTGATTGAGTCGAATTTTAATTTAGTTAAGTCTGAGTTTTCATAGTTTTTTTTTTTTTATAATATACAATTCAAATTTTTATTCAATAATTTAACTTGAAAATTAATGAAAATTTCTTAAATTAAGATATGACAACACAACTCCTAGCCAAATAAAAATGTCAAATATATGATTTTGTAATCAATTTACTCTTTTCTTTAGGGCCTGGGGTGATTGGGGCAGATGAGACAAGACATGAAACAAGTGAATGGATGACATTAATTATGTTGTGGATCACTTGTGATTGTGTTTGAATTGGAGTTTGGTATGTTAAGCATTGATGAGTACATCATGCGTTGGAATCACTCAAAATCATTTAATTTTGGGGTCAAATAGAGTCACCTTTAATTTTGGGAATTTAAGCCTTTTTATTTTACATTTTGACCTTTTTTGCATTTTTTTTTTCTCTTGCATGGGTTCGGTTATTGACACTTTTCTCCAATATAAAGGGACATATGTCATATGTGATTGCATGTTTTCATCCTTTACTTGGTAATATGCCTACACATGCAAAGCTAGCCTTATCATTTGCCCGTTTTAACTTTGTGCATATATATATATATTAATTCATACTTCACGGTTCTTTGAAAACAAATTTAAAATAAAATAGTTTTTTGAAAGAAAAATAAAATGGATTTTTTAAGGAAGGAGGAAAAATGTTGTGCTAATCCTTTTTTCCCCGCACGAAACTAGCAGAACCTATATCATACATCTGAGAATATATACTTTCGGAAGCTATGTAAACGAAATATATATTAATAACCGCTCATATGACAAATATACATTGAATACACACAGATATATATATATATATATATATATATGCTATTTTTGTTACAGAAAGGAGGTTTACAGCAAGAAAACCCTAATAATGACCCTCTTTTTGTTTAGAAGGATTATGAGTATTTTGGCCGTATTTGTTATTAGCTATTTAATGTTAGCTATTTACATTAGTTGTTTCTATTAGCGTATTACATTAGCGTTTTATAAAAAATGTCTAATGAAATTGGTTATTTATGTAAAAGCTCTTTGATAAAATTATACCCTTAACTGGATTTTACTATTTATATACAAATGATTTTTATTCTTTAGTGTTCAATTTTCTTTTAAATATTTATGGATTAAAATTTAAGTATTATGTGATATTACAAAGTAAAATTTACATAGTATCTATTATCCATAAACTATATGCATTTTATTTGGACATAGTTTTTATTTATTGTTATATTAGTCTATTTTTGTTTTTGAACTAGTATAAACCCGTGCTATGCACGGTGCATAATGAAACAGATATTTTAAAAATATGTATCATTGAAAAAATTAAAAAATTTATCGATAAGTAGTTAGTGGAAAAAATAAAAAGTTGTAAACTTCATAAATAGCAATTGAGATAAATAAAGTCAAACAAAACATTAATTGAATCATGTAGGATAATTTAAAGATATAGAATTAGTGGTTTATATTTAGGGATGAGAGCTCTACCCAAACTCGAAAAATCCGAAACGAACCCTCTTTATTTATGGTAGGTTCGGGTACAAAAAATGGAGAAAAAATAGGTATGGGGCGGGTGTGCCAAAAACGGGTATAGGTATGGGTACGGATCGGGTATAGGAATACCATACCCAACCCCGCCCGATATCAAAACCTGATTTTTTTCAGAAAAAATTATGGGGTTGAAGCGAGTAGGCTGTAGTGAAAAAAAGGCCCAAATTTGTACCTAAATATATATTGTGCTCTCAGATTCAGATGAGAACTACTCTACTTCTATGCACCTACAAATTTGATATTTTGTAGGGACACAATGCATTTCAATTATGAGTATTATTTTTTAAACTTAATAAACCCGACGTGTATTATTTTAATTTTGAATATGTAGGCAAAAATTTAATAAGGGGAAAATCCATGTAAAAAAGTATTTTTCATTTAGTTTTGAACCTTTAAAAATTAAACTTAATGAACCCGATAGGTGTCAGTTTTTACAATGTATATGTACAAAAATAAAACCTGAATAACTCGAAAAATTTGATGGATATGGATAGGGTATGAATTTTTAAAACCCGATAGGTACGGGTGTGGGTATGGGGATGGTTTTAGAAAATGAGTATGGGTGCGGATACGACTCCACTCGGCCTGAACCCGCCCCATGCCCATCTCTATCTATATTTAATAGATGGCTACTTCGTAGATAATAAGATTATTATATATTCTTTACGATTTTTAAAAAAAGTAATAATAAAGACATGATTTATTTGGGGAATGTACTTTTTTTAATAGATATAATCAAAGGCTTTGATTTAATAGGTGATTACCTTTTACGGTTGAGATTACACCAAATAAATCACTCATGTTGTAGCATTTTAGGTTTTTTTCCAAAAATTATAATTTTTATTAAATGTTTGAGATTTGTTTAAGATAATAGGATTATCATATAGTCTTTTTCACATATAAGTGACATTATCAGGAAGTTTTTAAAAAATAAAAATTATAAATTGGTATTTTACTTGAATAATGTAGTTTTTTTAACTTTAAAATCTACGGTTTAGATTTAATGAATAAATATAATTGCCTATTTTTTTCCCTAGATAATTTTTTTGATTGAATTTTTTCCCTGGATAATTGGGTCGTCATTTATCTTTTATAATGTATATCCAAAATCATGGGGGATTTTTCTTAAAAAAATAAACGGATATCTTAGCTTTAAAATCAACAACTTAGATCTATTACATAAATAATTTTTATCGTTAAGATTACACTAAATCATGCAAATCACACTTGTTGCAGCATTCTAGGGTTTTTCAAAGATTACACGTTCTTTAACTACTCAATATTTTTTTTAGATAATAGGACTATCATATATCATTTATCACATAACCGAAATTATGATGGATGGTTCTAACAATAAAAATTATAAATCTAATGCATAAATAATTTTTAATTGCATAAATAATTTTTATGGTTAAAATTATACTAACTTCACAAGTCACACTCATTGCAACATTCTAGGGTATTCCAAAAATTATCATATTTTCTAACTGTTAAACATTTTTTTAGATATTAGAATTATCATATATCCTTTATCGCATATAATCAAAATTATGAAGGATTTTTAAAAAAATATAAATTATAAATTAGTATTTTGCTTGGATAAGGTATTTTTTAACTTTAAAATCTACGATTTAGATTAAATGAATAAATATAACTACTTATTTTTACCCTATATAATTTCTTTTGATATATTGTTTTACCTCGATAATTGCATTATCATCTAGCTTTTATCATGTATATTTTTAAATCATGGAGGATTTTTTTAATGAAAATAAAAAGACATCTCAGCTTTGAAATCGACAACTTAGATCTAATGCATAAATAAATGTTTTATGGTTGAGATTATAGTAAATCTTGTAAATTGCACTCGTTGTAGCATTCTAGGATTTTTCAAATATTATCACATTTTTTAATTGCTTGGGATTTTTTTGAGATAATAGAATTATCATATATCCTTTATCACATATAACTGAAATTATGAGGGATTTTTTTTAAAATAAAACTATAAATTGGTATTTTAATTGAATCAAGTTTTTTTTTTAACGTTAAAATCTATGGTTTAGATTTAATGAATAAATATAACTACCTGGTACTTTTCCCGAGATTTTTTCAATAGAATTTTTTTCTTGATAATTGGATTATCATCTATCTTTAATCATGTATATCTGAAATCATAGGGATTTTTTTAAATAAAAACAAAGAGATATCTTACCTTTAAAATCAACAATTTAGAACTAATGCATCAATAATTTTTATGGTTAGGATTACACTAAATCCCACAAATTACTTTCATTGTAGCATTCTAGAGTTTTCTAAAGATTACCATGTTATTGTATCTACTTGATATTTTTTTAGATATAGGATTATAATATATCCTTTATCACATAACCGAAATTATGAAGGATTTTTTTTAAAAATAAAAATTATAAATGGGTATTTTACTTGGATAAAGTAGTTGTTTTTAACTTTAAATTCGCAGTTTAGATTTACTGAATAAATATAACTGCCTAGTTTTTTTCCTAGATAATTTTTGTTGATAGAATTTTTTTTCCTATATAATTAAATTTTCATCTATCTTTTATTATGTATATCCGAAATCATGGAAGATTTTTTTAAATAAAAATAAATAGATATCTTAACTTTAAAATCGATGGCTTAGATCTAATGCATAAATATTTTTATCGTTGAGATTGGACTTATAATATTATAAATTATATAGATATAGATATAGATTATATTATAGATATTATGGATATGAATAGATTATAGATAGATAGATTTTTTTAAAATTAATTTGATTTTTTATAATCCAACGGTAATTATTAAAAATAATCTCAATCTAACGATTTAAAAACTCTAATTTTTAAGAATTTAGATAAACAATAAGACTCGTAAGATTGCTATTATATAGAGAGATAGATTATAGATATTATGGATATAGTTAGATTATAGATAGATAGATTTTTTAAAATTAATTTGATTTTTGTATAAATCCAACGGTAATTATAAAAAATAATCTCAATCTAACGGTCGAAAAACTCTAATTTTTGAGAATTTAGATAAATAGTAGGACCCACAAGATTACTATTATGTATTATATAGATATGAGGTGAAATTTATATAATATTTAAAATATTTATTATGTACAATTAATTAACAATGATTTAACCTTTTTGTTGAAAATGACAATGGGTTTAATTTAGGTCTAGTTTGGGCATTTTGTTCTTCTGAAAACCAAAATCTAAACAACCATTTCAAAATGCTAATTGGTTTAACTTTTTAAAAAATAACTTTTTGGGACCAAAAAGCCACTCCAAACAGCCATAAACTAAACACCTAAAACAGTTGTTTGACCTCAGTCAAACAACCAAAATATTCTCAAACAACCAACTTTGATAAAAAAAAAAGCTATCCAAACCGCCAATAACCAAATTGATGATAAGCTAAGCCACTTTAGGTTTTTTTAAAAAAAATTGTTTAGTGATATAAATATACTTTAACTGAAGACTTGCTCATTTCGCTATGGCAAGGGGTAGTTTTGAGCAATGAGATTTACGACGACGATTTATGAGGTGTAAAGAGTTGTTCGGAGCAATAATAAGGTCGTGTTCTTTTCAACTCATGAAAAGTATATATTATTATTATTCAGTATATTTCAACGTAATTCAGTACGGTTAAACACCATTTATCATTATTTAGCACAGTTTAGTATAATTTAGCACAATTTAGCACAATTCATCCAAATAAAAAGTACTTATAGATTAGATTGTGATTAAACCTAAATCACAATTATTTATCAACAATTGGACATCTTTTACTATTATAAATAGGTTTATTATTGTAATTGTAAAATGCAAATGATTTTCAAGAAATAATTTATTGGCTACATAAATTTGTCTTTAATTTTCTAAATTTACATAATTATTTAAGAACCTAATAAATTGACACATAAAGCTTTTGAAAAATACTGCAACCAAACTTGATTATTTTGCGAACAACTTTCAACTCCAATTTATATTAACATACGTAATTACCCCATCTCTCTTTTTACGCTATCTTCATCCTCTTCCTCTAATGAATCCCAACTCCAGTTTACATTAATATATATTGTCAATGTTTCTATTTATAATTATTTTCAAAATTAAATTAATTATGTAATCCATTACATCTAACAACATAGGAAATTTAATATAATATATGAAAATGGAATACATTTTTTTTGGGGGGGGGGGGCCACATTCGTCATCCTATGATTAGTCCTTTGTTTTTCTTTTTTATTTTTAAAAGTTTTGTTAATTTTAGGCGCATTGCTGTTGATGTACACCATGTAATTGTATTCTATGAACTAATTTAATATGGTTCATCTCCATTTGAAAATTCATGAATCTTAGCATGCTTTATAACGGTGCAATGAACGGGACTTTGTCAATTTTTCTCGTACATATAGGTATCGAACAAGTATATATAGCTCTAGTTATTGCTTGCGCGAATCAAACAATTAGCTTTTGTTACACATTAGCAAAGGCAAATAGTGGATGACGATACGATGAATCCGATTTCAAGGGATGGGAGAAATTATATCCAACAAATAGATTTTTTTTGTCTGAAAAAACTCAAAAAGTCACTCTTGAATACATCTAACAATGGATATATGAACATTCTTAAATCAACATCAATATACATCTAACAAGAGATATATGTATATGTAACACAGAAAGGGGCCAGCAACAATATGCTAATGTTGATGGCATGGCATTGATGAACATGCAATTAGGTCTGCAGCATGTAAGCGTGATTTGTCGCAGCGCCTTTGCGTAGTTGGAATGTACAAGTTCATTGTAGTAGTAACAAACTTAACAGCTGCCCAACGGTTCGGCCCAGAAGAGTTAGGATTTTTCGAAAAGGCCGCTGGCCATGCGGGGATCATCGTAGGGACTGATTGCATGACCTTGATACAGGAGCTTTAGTCTAAGACAACCCATGATAACTTCGTGGGTTGGACCGTACAAAAAATATTTTATATTTAGTTAAGTCGTTTAATTTTTACGTGTAATTGTGTGTGAAGTGAGGATGTAATAAAGTTGCATATGAGTTCGCACATATGCAATCCTTTTCTTCTGTCGAGAGGGTTTGGTCTTTTGATGTGCCGAAAAATATTGTGTCTCAAGCATCAGATGATATGTACGCTTATATTGATTCTAATTTAATATAAGCCCCAATTCTTTCTTTGATCCCCCCGCGCAAAAAAAAAAAAAAACACCTTAACAGTAGACTTGTAGAGTATGTGGACAGAACTAACTCGTCATTTCCCATTATATATCTTTTTTGGTCTTTTAGGTCAAGTACAATTGGGTTGGGCTAGCTGTGACGTCTGTGTCCATTGCAAGTCATGGGACGGGACGGAGAGAGGCCAAGGGGTGAGCATTTCGTCAACCATGAATGGATGTATACCTAATTTTAGTTGCTCTTCACCAACTTACATAAATTGGGTTTAACTAATAGAGGGTGTGAAGGAATTGAGACTAACTTATGGCCCTGTTTTTTTTTGGGTAAATTCCTATTTATCAATTTTAATTCACTTCAACTCACTTGAACCTACTTCACGAAATTTCAATAAAAAATACATATTTCAACCCACTTCAATCCACTTCAACCAACTTCAACCCACTTTTTACTATTTTAATCAAGTTCTGCCCATCATACAAAAAACCAATTCAACCCACTTCAACTAACTTCACCTACTTTGACCTAATTCAACCAACTTCAATCCACTTTCAACCACTTTCAACCCGCTTTTCACTATTTTAACCAATTTCTACCCATCATACAAAAAAAATTTAACTCACTTCAACTAACTTCAATTCACTTTAACGTAATTCAACTAACTTCAACACACTTTAACAAAAAAATATCCACTTCAGCTTACTTCAACTTACTTATACCAAACTCAACCAACTTTATCCATTTACCAATTCATATTTTCCAACAAAAAGAACAGACCCTATATATAGCCTTTTTCCTTATTTATTATTATATATGTAGCATTTTGGGTAATTTTAAAGCTCATTTTTTAGTAGTGGTTTAGCACTTAAAAATTCTATTGGGGGAATAAATTATGATAGATTAGGCTAGTTTAAGGTTGATTATGTTTACACTTCTGAATTTGGATCATTTAATTTCAAAATAGTGCTGAGTTTAATGTTTATATTTGATTTTCTTTAGTTTAATGCTTTGTGTTTATTATAATTCATGTTCATTAGTTTCCTAGATGCATGTCTTTTTTTAATTGCTAGCTTAATTGCTAACAGCTTTATTAGTGATTAGATGTTCAGCAGTTATATTAGCTACTTGGGTTGACTAGCCCTCTAACAACCATTTAATCTCGTGTTGTGCCCAATCAACCCTTGGTTATGCTTAATGCTCGTACTTTGACATTCCTCTCATGTCGTAAGTGTTGAAATACTTGAAAGAGTTTTTATCTTTATTTTAAAAAAATGAGTAAGAGGTCAACGTAATTTAACTTGAACTAAGTTTAGCAAGTTTTCTTTCTCTAGGAGTGAACGATGTTAACATTCTAAACTCCATCCTCGTCCTTGCATTTAGTGCTTATGTGAACATTTGGGGTTCAACATTAAATAAAGCATAGTTTGATTTTTTTTTTCTTTATTTTTTTGGGAATTAATTTTGAACTCAGTATACTCCAAAGTTAAAGGTTTTCACTAAATAAAGGAAACTTTTTTTGTGGGGGAGGGGAGGGGGAGGGGGAGGGGGAGATTAGTGGTTGATTGGAAGTACATGACATTAACAGCCCTCATCCAATGGTCCAAATTTACACACATATACTATTGGAGAAAGAAAAGCTCTTTATGTTGAAATACTATGTAATTAAACAATCTTGATTATTCAATGAGTTTGCATAAAATATTATAATTATGATATACTAATAAGTTAGTCATTGACTCAATACAATCATAAGTGACTCTAATGTAATGTTTGGTTGAATGTAATGTAATGCAATCAACTTTGCAATGGAAACATAATTACATAGTATATAGTAATCATTCTCACAAAGAGGTCGTTTCCAACAGACCGATGAAAAAGATTTAAGAAAATATTTGAAGTTTAAAGGCTTTTTAAAACACAAAAAAGGATAGGTAAAATATTAAGCAATCAAGTTAGTGCATTTATACAACAAATATAACTCATTTTTTAATATTGTGGGAATCTTTGACTCCATGATTCATTAGAAGGGAAAAAAAAAATAGATTTGAAGTTAGTTACTTACAAATTCGCTTAAATAATTGACATTTCTGTTAACAAGAGTTGTTGACATGGTTGTATTTGTTATGTTTTGATAAAAGCCAAAAAAGATACTTATGTGTGTACTTGAATGAATTGATATGTTCAACATGTGTTTAATATGTTCAAAGTGTGCTTGATATGTATTTGATATATGTGAATATTTTATATGATAGCATGTTTGTATATGTGATTAAGCATGCTAAGTAAATCGTTTTATATATGTCATTGCATATATGTGCTTAAAGTATCATGTTTATAAGTTTATATGAACTTTGATCTAATTTTATCAAAGTCCTACGTTTAGAATCATACATTCAAATTCCTATGTTTAAATTCCTATATTCAAAGTTCTTTGATGTTTTTGAGTGAAAGCAAAATTGCAATTTGAATGTCTTATTATGTTAGTATATATGTGTATTTAAAGTATCATGGTTAGAAAGTTATACATACTGTATGAGCTTTGGTCTATTCTTGTCAAAGTTGGTTAAGGCCGTGTTCGACAATAGCGTTTTGGGTAGCGTTTAGTATTTTGATAAACTTAATACACTAATTAGTTAATTTTTAGTATTCAGTGAATTAGTACTTTGATTAGCATTTTAAGTAGCATTTAATGTTTTAAGCAACGTTTTGGAAAAGCTAATAGTGTTAACGTTTGACATTTAAAAGTAGCATTTCATATTTTTTAGCCAAAAAATATCCTCTAAAAATTTTATCATTGAAAATTATCTATATCTTTTTATGTCAATTTACATTAATCAGTTAGCCTAATAATTAAATTTACCGAATATATTAGTTTAAGCCGCTCATCTAAACACACTACTAAAAAAGAGTAAAATAACGACGGAAATAGGCGATGGAAAGCTAAAAAAATGGAATACCGGATCTGGAGAGACATGTGGCTGGCGACGGAATATCCGTCGCCACAAAAAAGTAAAATATTTTTTTCCAGGTGACGACGGAATTCGTCGGCCTCCTTAAAGAAACCAGATCTGGTTTCTTTCTCATTCGAACCCCAACACACACCCGAGAGGAGAGAGAAAGAGCGAACGCGAAATGGCTGCCCACCACCGATGTCGCTGCCCCCCGCCGCCTGCCCTCCACCGACTTCGCCGTCGGTCGGCCTTTAGCCCTCAGCCACCCTAGTTTTTGGCCTCACTCAGGTAAAATTCCTACCTCTAGATTTAGTTTTAACTACTACAAATTATGGTTTTGGTAATTGAAAATGTGTTGGTAATGTATGTTTATGTTGTATTGTTATATATGTATTGAGTAATTGCTTCAATTTGGTTGAAATTATGCATTATTGTAATTGAGGGTTTAGGATTGTATGAGACTAGTAGTTTTATTTGTAAAAGAAGATTTGGCGGAAATAAAAATTTATGTGAAGTAATTATGTGAAAATTTGTGGGAGTTATAGTGGGTGATCTGGAAAAGTTGAAATATGTGTGAAGTAATTATGTGAAATTCCTAACTCTAGATTTAGTTTTAACTACTACAAATTATGGTTTTGGTAGTTGAAAATGTGTTGTGAGTGTATGTTTATGTTGTATTGTTATATGTGTATTGAGTAATTGCTTCAATTTGGTTGAAATTATGCATTGTTTTAATTGAGGGTTTAGGATTGTATGAGATTAGTAGTTTTATTTGTAAGACAAGATTTGGTAGAAATAAAAACTTATGTGAAGTAACTATGTGAAAATTGTGGGAGTTGTAGTGGGTGATTTGAAAAAGTTGAAATATGTGTGAACAAATTGTGCAAAGATTTACTGTAAATTGAAATTAATACTAATTCAATGTATTTATATGTATTTTATAGTGAACAAATATGTGTAACACATAAGTGAGAAATGATGTTAAATATTATTGTGTAAATTGAAATTAATACTAATTCAATGAATTTTATGAATATTGTTACTTGAGCAAAATATGAGTGGCCCACCACATCGATCGTGGATGTATAATAGATTATTACCTGATCGTAATGGTTACACAGAAGAATTTTTAAATGGGATAAATAAATTTGATGCATTTGCACGTAGGTAAGCAGACTTCCAAAGTAGGGGGAAATATAGATGTCCATATTCAAAATGTAAAAATAGAGTGCACTTAACACCCAATGAGATAAAGATGCACCTGATGTATAAGGGTTTTGTTAAAGAATATTGGTATTGGATAAGTCATGGAGAAGTAGAACCTCAACAATATGATCTTGGATATTCTACTAGAAAAATGGGCGAAGCTGGTGGTTCAAGTCATACAAATTATGCCCATAATGAATGCTATGTAGATCATATGGACTCCATGACTGGTGATGCCGTGTTGGCAAATAAAAATGTAATAGTTCAGGAGGGAAGCAGTTCTCAAGAACTATTCTATAATATGGTTTAAGCTGTTCAACAACCCTTATATAGTGTTTGTTCAACCTACAGTGAGCTATTTGCTGTAGTTCTACTATTGAGTATCAAGTTTGATTATAATATGCCACAAAACTGTTTCAATGAAGTTGTTCAGTTAATGAAAGAGATGTGTCCTCCTAACAATCGTGTGCTAAAGAACTATGGCTAGATGAAAAAGCTTGTTAAAGATCTTGGCAACGATGTGATATACATTGATTGTTGCCGTAAAGGGTGTATGCTCTTTTTAAAGGAGGACTCAAACCTCGATGCATGAAAGTTTTGCAGGTATTCGAGATGGAAGAGACAAAAGTTGCAGCAAAGGAATCAAATGTTATTGCCATATACAAGGATGCATTACTTGCCATTGAAACCTTGATTGCAAAGGTTGTATGTATCAAGAAGCACGGTAGAGCACATGCGATGGCATTATGAACATCAGCGGGAGGAGGGTGTTTTATGTCAACCATCCAATAGCGCAGCATGGAAACATTTTGATAACAAGTATCCCGATTTTGCTGTAGAGTCTCGAAATGTTAGACTTGGTTTATGTACTGATAGATTTAATCATTACACATTATCTTCAAGATCTTATCCCATTTGGCTGGTGGTGGTTACACCTTATAACCTTCCCCCTGAAATGTGTATAGCTACACCATTTATATTCATCATTTGTGTAATTCCCGACCCTAAAAATCCCAAGAATAAAATAGATGTATATTTACAACCACTTATTCATGAGTTGAAGGAGTTGTGGGATGTTGGGATTGAAACGTATGACATATCTACGGGTACAACATTTTGAATGAAAGCGGCACTTATGTGGACCATCAATGATTTCCCAGCGCGTGGGATATTATCTGGGTGGAGCACTAGTGGTCAATTGGCATGTCTAGTATGTATGACACAACAGAAGAGTTTGAGACACAGGAATAGAGGTAAATTCTCGTGGTTCGATTGTCATCGTTGTTTCTTACCAAGGAAAATCATGCATTTAGGGGAAACATAAATTCATTTAGAATAGGAAAAACTGTTAATGGAGGCCCTCCTCGCCGCATAAGTGGGAAACAACTTTATGCTGAGGTGGAACACTACCCAATGGTAATGACAGACGATGACTTTCAAATACCGGGATTTAAGGACAATGAACATAACTGGACAAAGAAGAGTATATTCTGCGAGTTGCCTTACTGGCAACACCAATTGCTCCGTCACAGTTTAGATGTGATGTACATAGAGAGACACTTCTTCAAGAACATTATTAATATTGTGATTGATGTTCAAGGGAAAACAAAGGACAATGTCAAATCAAGAATGAATGTTGGAGATATTTATGATAGAGAAGAATTACATTTGCAGCGAGGTCCTAATAGCCGAACAGTTAAACCAAAAATGAAGTTCGTTCTTGTTGTAGAGAAAAAAAGAGAGTTATGTGAATGGGTTAAGGGACTGAACATGCCTGATAGATATTGCTTCAATTTGAGGAATATTGTGGACTCCAATGAGGCATAGTTCAGTAATTTGAAAAGTCGTGATTTTCATGTGTTCATAGAGACACTGTTGCCCATTGCATTTGGTGCTCTTCCAGATGATGTATTGAAACGTCTAATTGAGTTAAGTCAGTTCTTTAAGAATTTGTACACCACAACACTGCGAGAGGATGTGCTTGGGGAAATGCATCGGAATATTGTCATTACTCTCTGTAAGTTGGAGACGATATTTTTTCTAGGCTTCTTTAATGTGATGGAGGTGTTAAACCGAAAATCATGCATTGTCTTATTAAATAATCCAATTTTATTTTATATATTATTTTGTCTAATTTGCTCTATTTTATATATTTTTCAGGGTTAGCAGTAATTAAATAAAAAGAAAAAGACAAGCCGTCGAAACTCGGGTTTTACACGCTTGGCTATAAAGACGGTCCAAAAATAATAATTGTGGAAGATGTTGTTTCCATAATTATTTAGTTTGGGCTAGGGTTTCAAGAATTGGAGGAGAGTTAGAAGTCTTGAGGGAGAAGGAGCCTAAGGAAGAAAGGAGAAGAAAACTCTAAACAAGAACCCTAACCCACCTAAATAACCCCACACGACTGCCTGATTTTGGGGAGAAACAATCATCACCTCCTCCTCTATTAATATAATCCCACGGTTGCAGCCTTTTTAGAGAACACATCCCCACCTTCATCCAAAAGCAATCACACAGCCTCCACCCCAGAGATCACGCATCCCTCCGTCACCTTCTTCCTCTTTCTCCCTCACCATCATCACACCCTACTTCTTCTTCTTCTTCTTCTTCCTTTTCTTCTTCTTCTTCTTCTTCTTCTTCTTCTTCTTCTTCTTCTTCTTCTTCTTCTTCAAGCATCATCTTGATCATCACCCATCATCATCTTCCCTTCAATTCGCTCCTCGTCTTCAAGCTCACGTCCTCATCTTCTTCTCCACACCAACACATCATAAGCATCACCTCCATCAACCTCCATCACCATCTTGATCACCACACCGGCTACAGCTCCAATCTTCTCCTTATTCCTCCACACAACCAACCCTCACGTCTTGCTTCTTCCATTCCCAACCCAGCAGACCTCAAGCAACCCTCTTACCATCACAACCCACGGCTTCTAAAGCCAAAGTAAAGTTCTTTTTTTTTATTCATGTTATTTTATTTTTAGAGTATTTTATTTTGTTAGTTAATTATTGAACATGAATTATTTGTGTGAACGTTGTGATGTTAATTTTAATATGAATGAGTAGTTTTTTTATGCTTAGTATAATCTTCTTGAAGCCATGCTAAATTTACTATTTTGAAACAAGTCTTATGCTTTATTGTGTAGTTGATTCATATTCATGATTCTATAGCGATTAACATTTATCGTTTATGATATTCGTGTTAAATTAATTAGAATGCATGCTAGTGAGTTTAATGCGATTTTGATTGATAGTTTAGAGGACTATAATACGTAAAAGTTATAGTCTTTTATGCTTAGGTATCACCCTAATTAATCATGGATTACTCAAACCCATCTCTTTTAATTAGGTAATCGCTTTAGATCTTTGTTAAATCGATTTGTTGGTAAATTTGTTACAAAGTGTTAAATGATGTTTTTCTAATACGTAATGCTCTAGTTTAATTAAATTTTTGTGCTGATATAAAGATTATCAAATTAGTAGGGTTTACATTAGGGTTGGACCTAATTAAGCTAGAATCTAAAAACGGGGAAGAACCGCTGGTGGATGTCTTCTACAGTTTAACTCATAAATGAAATTAACTTGTGTGTTAATGATAAATATTAATTTGCATGGTGGATTGAGATTATACTAAGTATCCTTCATAAATTTGACAACTTTTGATCATTACTTGTTGCATAGAGTTAGTTTGATTAGTTTGTTAACTTTTGTTCTATTTTTATTAGCTTCAATATAATTTCAATCGACCCCCCCTAAAAGTATAGCCTTTTAGGAGTGTCTAGGTAATTTTAGATAGTTTAGACTTTGATTTTTAGAGTGGTTGTAATTTTAGATTGATTTATATTCGGTTTCAGTATTAAATTACCGGTTTGTTAGGAATTAGACTAAAAAGAGTTATTTTTGTTAGTTTTCAATTTTTATCAATTCCTAGAGTTCATATAGTGTCCTAATCTGCCCATATTTAATTTCGTAATTTTTGAAAGCTATTTGATAATTGTTCAGAATTATTTTACGAAATTGATATGTGTAGGTTCTTAGGTTATTAATTATGAAAATTTCGATTTTAATTGTTAATTCATGGTTATTAGGTATTGTTAAGTCCAGAAAATTTTGTCCTAGAATTAGGGTAATGTTCTTGATTTTTTCATATTTATATTTATGTAGATTATTTTATTTCTAATTTCAGATTTAATATTTTACATTGATATTCTGTGGTAATTTTCTTATTTGACTTTTCTGAAACTATTTGGATACAATTGAGGAGTTATAAGCTTATATACCTGAAGAATAATATTTTAGGTTACTGTTTAACATTTTTAATATTTATTTTCTGATTATTATTTGCTGTTTTGATTTTTAATTAGAATTTCAGTTACTATTCAACTTTTATTTTTCTAGATTATTTAGGAAAGCTTTTTACTGTTTTATTTCCAGAATATAATCCAAAATATTTAGGAGCATCACTTGGTGTTTTTCCAGATTTTATTCATTAGATTTTAATTATTTTAGAATTATTAAGAGTAGATTTAGTAAATTGGATTAGTAAAGTCATTTAGGATTAAGCTAGTTTTTTTAAAACAATCTTTCCTTGTGGATCGATCCCTACTTCCTATGCTATAAAAAGTATTTAATAATCGAAGTAATGGTTAAATTTGTAGCTCTCGACAAGCTTAACAGGGGCACTTATCGGTGCATTTGGCAAAAGAGGCACAACTTGGTGCTCCTGTCCAGTACCGACAGATGTATCCATTTGAGAGGTAACATAGATTATATTAATTTAAGTTAGATTTATAAAACTTGGGAATGTATGCGGGTGTTTAAAAGAATTACTTAATATTAATATGTTAGGTACTTTGGTTGGTTGAAGGAAAGGATTAAACAACAAGCGTATCCTGAAGGATCAATAACGGAAGCTTACCTAGAAGCGGAAATGACGTTCTTCACCTCTTACTATTTCGGCTATAATGTGCCCTCTCTGCGCAGTTGATGTCGAAGAAATGAGGATGACGATGAACATAGTAGTCATTTCCAAACTTTCTCTGTGTTTGAACCACAAAAGATCACTATTGGGAAGGAAAGATCAATGTATCTCACAGATGCTGAATATATTGTTGCACATCTTCATGTGCTACTAAATTGTGATGAAATTAAGCCTTATATTGGGTTAAGTATTCCATCTACATAGTACATTATCCATACATTCATATTTCCCAAAAGACAGTGTTGTTTACTTTCTTCATAATACAATTGAGTAGAATTTTTACATAACAAGTCCGAAATGCACAACCCCATCTTACTGATGTTGATGTTGACACCATCATTGAAACTCATATTGCAGATTGGTTTAATCAAAATGTAAATAACTAAACTTCTTTAGTAATAAGTATTGTGACGTAAGGGAGACCAATGTATTAACAAAACCCACATTGTGGGTCATCTTAGGTGCATTACATTCAACTATTCGACAGTCGTAAACATTGGTACTTGATACAATTAGCTGCGAAGCCTGATAGAAATGTGTCAACGGGGAGTGCATACAGAGTTAATGGATTTAAATTCCACATGGAAGCCGCCAGTGTTGGGAAGAAAACGTATAATTGTGGTATTGGTGTTCGTGAGATTGGGGAATGTGATATTAAAAATGATTATTATGGCGTACTTAAAGATATCATCCAACTAAAGTATGTGGTTGAACCATTGAAAATATGTGTACTGTTAAGTTGTGAGTGGTTTGATCCTACATTGAATCATGGGACACAACCTCATAAACTAAGCAAACTTGTTGAGATTCATCGCACAAGGAGGTACAGAAAGTATGATCCATTCATCTTCCTGAACACGACATCACAAGTATACTTCATGCCACATCTAGATCGCTCAAATGATGAGTCAATTGGGTTGTTGTCATACCAACCAAGCCAAGAGGCATGGTGGATGTGCAGTACACTCTACCTGTTGCTTACCAACAAACGGTGATGATGACACTTGGCGAACCTACGAATGATGTTATCCTTACGTCATTAGTGGATGAAACTGCACAACCGGAAGATGTTAATGATGATTTGAATTTTTTATTTATTCAAGTGAATGACGACATAGATGAGGCAGATGGGGATGACAGTGATGAAGAAGGTGAGTGGGATGATGGGAATGAAACAGATAAAGAAGGGGGAGATATACATTTGTATGATGATGAAGACGATGACGATAATGATGATGAGAATGGTGATGATGATGCTGATGCTGATGCTGATGATGGGAATTAAATGCTTAGAAAACATTATGTACTTTATTACATAGTTTTGTAACCCACATGTATACTTATGTACTTGTATTATATGTGTTCGAATGTATTTGCTGTTCTACCTATTGTATTGTGTAATTAATTTGTTGCTACATACTATCGTTATTTGTATTTGTGTTTGTTGTGAACCATTTTAGGTATGGATTCCACCCCACGTCGAGGGAAATCCTCTACTCAAGGTCGAGGAAGGGGACGTAGGAGTTTTAGCGAACATCCTACTGCAATGGATACTGGTTTACCTTTCTCCCAAACCCCTCACATGTCAGGTGCATTAAGAACAATCTCAACTCCATTTGGAAATGTTCCTATGAGGCAGGTACCTCCTCGTATGCCATACACCCCTACTCTGCCATTCATTGGGCAATAGTTTGAATATAACATTGCAAGCAACACAGCTTTTGCCTCCACTAGCACCCCCACTCCCCAACCCGCGATCCTTACTCCTACTAGTCCCAACAAAACGTTAGAATTGGAGATACTGATCCGCACCTTAGTCAAGGAAGCACCCAAACAAAAATAGTTATTGTGCCAGATGGTAATGGGTAAGTAAACTATTGTTATGTGTTTGTCATTGCAACTATATAGCATAGTGTCGCTTTAATTTGATGTTTTTTGCTACATTAGGTTCATTCCAAATAATGATGCTGTTAGTAGGATTTCTCAGATCTTCCAAGGCAAGTATGATGCACCTTGGCCTACTTGGGGAAAAGTTCCTAGACATGTTAGAGATGTGGTTTGGTGAGTTCAAGGTACGTAAAGTAACTACATATTAAGACTTCTTACAAGGCTCCGGTTCATTTGTAAGACATTATTTGATGTTTGTGTCGTTTTCTAATGTGAAAAAGTTGTTCACTTAAGATCCTATGTATGAGGACCGCATCAAGAAGAATTTTAAAAACAAAGGGAATGCACGTTTGAGGGACTTCCTTGGCAAAGTAGGGAAGCACAACAAGAAGCCTCAGTGGCTCAGTGATTAGGTATAGAAATGACTCCAAGAGCGTTGGGCGAATGAATCATACAAAAAATTATGTGAAAAGCCTCAGAAAAATCAGCTTGGTGATCTCCAGAGTCTTGGACCATCTATTCACACCTGCGGCTCGATCCCTATGTATAAGTATAGGAGGCATCTGGTATCAAACTGTAAATCTTACAACATTGTTTGACTTATTTGTTTCCTTGTGGTGTTTAACATGTTTTCCTGAATTTGTTTAATTTGCACATAGAGGGAAGAACTTGGGACGGATCCAACCATTGTTGAGTTGTTCGCCCACACTCATAGACTTAGAGCCAATCTAGATGAGCCTTGAGTTGATAGGAAATCACAGCAAACCTACGTAAGTTATTCTCGATAATTAATCTTACGTTTTGATTCATATATTTTTCTTACAACTAACACATTTGATGTTTTGCAAATGTTGTGATATTGTTGGAGTTCTTTGAGCAAAAAATACAAAAAATCATTCAAAGGACCTCGCAGGACAATTCCCAAGATCTATCTCAACCGCTTCCGAACCCAAATAAGTTGTGAGAGGATGCCTATACAAACAAAAAGGTCAGTATTTATGGTATTGGAGATGAGGCCGTCAACATCAGGGAATCCCCCTACTTTAGTCCCTCCCAGCGAGCAAGTATACTAAACTTTAACTTTAATTTCAATTGTTAAAGTAAAAACTGTCCACAACGGCATTTTAGGTTAAGTTACGTTATTCTTACTACATTCTTACTACATACACATGGTTTTTAGTAGGTACAGGTCCGATCGTATCTCAGCATGAGCTATATAATTTGAGAGAGAGGGTGACCACCATGGGGAGTGAGTTCACCACACAAGCTGAGATGTATCGGACGATGATGGAAAGATATAAGAGTCTAGAGAAGTTCAACCAGATGTTGAGCCTAACTGTTTTGAGTATGAATCAACAAATGTATGCTTTCTTCCAAACGCAACAAGCCTCCGGTTCAGGATCGTAACATGTCATCCCTACCTGTCCACAGCATGATGAAGAGAATGAGGATAAGGACGAGGACGACGAGTATGATCTTGATGATTGATCCCTTCTCATGAGTTGCTTGTTTCTTCTCCTCTCTCTATAGTCTGCTTCTTCCATGTGTGCATATATTTGCATTGCTTCTACTTCTCTGATACCTATGTGTGGTGATGTTGAGAAGTACTCTAACTTTATTTTGTAAATTGGGTTGTGTGTGATGTATGGTAATGACACACTTGGGTTATTTTGGTTTCAACGTAATGTTTGAGTTGTTTGTGAACTAAAAATTGTTGTTGAGAATGCTTCGAATGAAGCAGTTGTATAGAATGGGTTCTTTAATACTCTGAATGTATTTTTTTGCAGGAAAACAAATGAATCGTATTTGGGGTTTTTCAACATATAAATTTTTTATTTAAAAAAACCCAAAAATAGCGACGGATAGGCGATAAAAAATTACATTTCTTAAAAAAAAAATCTGCAGATGGCAACGGAATGGGCAATCCGTCGCCATCGACGACGGAATTTCCGTCGCTAGAGTCGTCGCTGATGGCGACGGATTGCCCTTTCTGTCGCCATCTGGCGTGGTTTTTATTCGCTCCAAATTTTGCTGTCTGTTGCCTATTCCCTCGCCACCCAGCGACGGACTACAAAATTCTGTCGCTGAATCCTCAGCGATGAGCCATATTGCGACTCCCGAGTTCCGTCGCCAATTCTGTCACTGATTTAAATTTTCCGTCGCTGATTTACTGTTTTCCGTCACTAATTCCGTCTCTATATGACCTTTTTTTTTTGTAGTGACAGCTATCTGCTAACAGCTAAATTAGAAACGCTATCCGCTATCTAAACACATATCCACTATCTGAACCGCTATTTACTACATAAACAAACACATATCCACTATCTGAACCGCTATTTGCTACATAAATAGCTAATTTTGCCGACAGGGCCCAAGTTGGCTTTGAATACTTGTTCTTTTAAGCTGACTTTGAAATTCTTGTTCGTTAAATTTTATAACATTTATGAGACGCTTATACCTAGTAAATATTATGAGATATCATCATGATCTTTGTGTTTAAAATGTTTGCCTTTAATTACTGATTTTGATATGATTATCAAATTCCTTCCCAAAGCACGATGAGTCTTGTTTGGAAAAATATTTTCATAAAATCTTTTGATTATTCACAATCAATATCTTTTGAAGTTTCATGAGATTGTTTGGTAATTATTATTGTTATATTTTTTTAAAGAGTTCATGCTATTTAAGCTGAGTTAATTATCTATGCTATATTTAAGGAACCAATCTATGAAATATCTTAAATTATATTGTGTTATTAATGTGATTGATATGGATGAATATTCTGAGATTGACATAGATATTGTTTGATGATACTTTCCCAAGTAAGAAGAGCAACAACCAAGCAAAGATCTCATCCATATTTATTATGGGAGCTACATATTTCAAATCCAGTCAAAGTGTTTGAAATAAACTTGGATATCTAAATATGAATATTCTATATCTTGCCTTATGTGTTTCATAGGATACAAGATCTAGTACACCAGTATAAAGATGATTAATTGGCAAATGAAGATTTCTAATGGTGAAAATAAGATTTTCTTTGAGAGCTATTTTGGAAGTTCCAAAGCTAGAGCTAATAACTTTGAAATTTGATCAGTATCAAATCTGAAGTACATCAAAACTTGCCAAGCTTGGACCAATGGACATGAAGATTTGAATGCTATATGAAGAGGAGCTGAAGCTAGTAGCAATACACGGACTTGATCATATTGTGATAATCATTTGATATATATGCTCATGCTCTTAATTGTACTCTTTTGTGAGAACTAAATCTTTGTAAAGGAAACTTATAATAAGTAAGTTGGGGAACTTACTTGGGTTGCTAAATGTTGAGTGAACTAATATTTCTAATAAGTAACTTAATCTAAATTACCTAGCTGAGAGGTATATGTAGGAAAGTGTCTCTAGATCGAGTTGATAGCCTTTGAAGTACTCAAGGAAGCTGTTGTGGAGTCAATGACTGAACATTGTAACTTCTTAAGTAAATAAGAAATAGAGTAGTTTAAATCTCATGAAAAGAAGAGTCTTAGGCGATGACTAACCCTATTTGAAAGGGTCATCAACATCGTAAAAGCATTATGTGTTGTCCCCTTTAATTTTTGCATTTATAATTTTGTTCTAAGTCTTTCGTTACTAACTTGTTATATAGTGACTTTGGTGGATCTACTTTCAAGGTCTTTAAAGTTTGGATTCTGTTTTAGTTTCTGTCGATCACCCTACTCACCCCTCTAAGATAATACACCCTTAACTTTGTGATCCTCAGTTGTGGATATGAAAAGGCTAATTGAGGATAAAATGTTCCAGTGCATGCTACTTTTATGATAACATGTTGTCATTGTTGGATAAGAAAATGAGATGTCCAAATTAATTAGCAAGGTGAAACGTAACTTTGGATTTAAATCCCAATCTTTAGGATTCGTATAAGAAAAACAAATGGGTTGAATAAGCCTTGGATACATATTAATCCAATTTTGTGTATAGGGACATATCTAGCAAGTATTAAAGGCATAATTGGCTATTGTAAAATTGGATGATATGTATGTGTGTGTGTGTGTGAATATATATATATATAGCAACGAAAAAAGTAACGACAAAGATAAATCCCAATCTTTAGGATTCG
>JACYFF010031956.1:6152200-6162344 GCA_017589665.1 Selenicereus undatus | reverse complement strand
TTTTTTTCTGGTAGTGTATTATCTTCTCAAAGGAGTGAAACAACAAACAGATGTTTGAAACGGAGGTTGCGGGCTACAGCTGATCTGTGTGACTTTTACAACATCTTTTGCGATGTTGTATCTGAGTGGAGGAGCAAAGAGAATGGTGAAGATCATAGATGTAGCAAAAGTAATGTGGAAACCCTTCTATAAACATATTGAAACATGCAATGTTTGTTTATACTATTGAAGCTTTCTTGATGTTTGAGAAGGAGTTCACTGATGGTGCCGGATATAATTTCAAAGCAATTGAAAGTTCTTCTCCTGATATGTCATTTGAGGTGTGGGGAATTCGGGTTGCAAGGGAATCTCATGGAGGAGAGCCATATGAGTTTCGACATATCGTTAATTTTAATAAAGAGGAAGGTGTTGTTAACTGTAGTTGTAAGATGTTTAGCGAGGTTGGGATGTTGTGTTCCCATTGCTTAAGGGTGCTACATGCTTGTTATGTTGAACATGTGCCTGATCGATATATAATTAGGAGGTGGTGTATGGGCATTAAGGATGGTCATAGCCTTGAGTTGGGATCATTGACTAGTGCACATAATGTGGGATGTTCTTCTGTTTGAAAGATGCAAATGTTGAGGAAAATGAATTCAGTAATTACAGCTAGCCAAATGAATAAGAATGCAAGGGCACATTGTGAAAAAGCCTTTTTGGAACTTAAGGAGCTAGTTGAATTCGATGTGGGCTCTATAAATTGTGATGAAGATGGAAATTTGAAGGTAATGAATTCTATTCCGAATGTGCTAAATCCTCCTGGTTCTCGTCAAAAAGGTGTTAGGAATAAGAGACTTAAGAGTATTGTTGAAAGGAAATGTGATGAAGTAAAACGGAGGAAGTCAAAGAAGTTGGCAAAGACTGATGTTGGCTCGCCCACAACACCATCCAAGGTGACTTTTTGTATGAGTATCCATGTTGTTAAGGTGCAAATGTATGAGTATGCATATCACTATACAGTTAGTTATGCATATGTATGCGTATCCATGCCCTGAAGGTGCCTCGTTAGGAGTTGAGGCTACTGTAGGTGTCTTTCTGTTGTTTTCTTCTACAGTGACCAACAATCATGACTTCAGTAAACTCTACTATATACACAAGTGAACTAATTCCATTGTGAAGTTATGTAAATTTAACCGTGAATCTCACCCACAAAACCAGTGAACAGTAGTTGTTTTATAGTGCATTTGTATGTGACCTTTAGTTCTAATATGATTTTGATTTTAAAGTGAATATTCATCACTTCATTAGTGAACTGCTGCATAGTTAATTCTGAAACAACTGAATTTTGCATATGCACATAATTACCTTAATTATCCATGAACCATAACCATCCTTAGTGCATTGTGGAAAACTTTCAATCATTGAGTGTGTTTCTGTATTATGGACTCATATACGTTTAACCTATAATGAACTTTAATGCATTACTCAGTGAACTTGTCACAATATCATAGTGAACAACCTTTGAATCCTCAGTTTATTAGGCTACACCAAATGGTGCAAGCACAAAGATTTACATATACACAGAACTTGCATGGGTTTCAGTTAATCATTATCATGTTTACCTCATTCTATTACTGATTGAACTAATTCATACTTTGAGTACCAACTGTGTTGAAGTTAATATTATTTTGTTGAAAGTGTCCTTGTTGATTTTGATTGCTTACATCATAGATTGTACCTATTGTATGGTTTGTGTCTTATTCGTGTTGCTAGTGACTTATCTTTTAATCTTGTGCTAGATGAAGGTTGGACCAGGTGTTTCTGATGCTTCTCTGCATACTGACATAAGTTATTCACAAATGCTTCAAACAGGTATATTTCTATTGAGCTTTTTTTGTGGTTATTTTGTATATGTTTTGCTTTTAATTAATATTTGTTTTTAATAGCAGATGACATTGCCGACGTTTAACAATTTATCTGTAGCTTCGTATGGTCACCATCGTTTGGGTGAGGTACAATTTAATTCTGGTTTATTTTTCACTCATTGGTTTGGTCATGTTTGTCTATGCCATTTGAACTGAGTGAGAATGCGCATGTTACATTTGTATCACCCTTGAATAGCGTCGTGCATCTTGCTAATGATTTATTGTGTTTGTATCTTTTTATGCAGGGCTCTTTTCACTTGCCTTTTTCTCATCCAATGTACTATTTTCATTCAGCTGGCAGCAGTTCAGTGTATATGCCAGTTAAGGCGCCGCTTGTGTTGCAACAGCTCGGCAGCGAGCTAATCCACATAATTTAGTGATCTAGGATAAAATTACATATATAGCATGATGTAGAGTGAACTTCACTGAAATTTGCAGTGAACTACACCAAAGCCCTTAGTGAACCAGGTAAACATGTTAGCTGTGCAGATTTTAGTCAGACAATTTATATGTCCAACATCCTGTGAATGTACTGATCAATTATAAAATGCACATCGAATTTTTGTTTATTTCGTAACTGTCCAGTTTATTATCTTTCTAAAATTTTAACTATCCAGTTTATTATCTTTCTAAAATTTTATACTTTTCACGTTCGATGTGTTTCTTTGGTTTGTGTTTATTGTAGCTGTGGTCAACACATGGGTAGTAGTATATATGTGTGTGCACTATGGGGAGTTAATTTGTGTAAGGGATTGTTGATTTAGGAATGTACACTAATAATTAATAAGTTTAGAACACTTCCATTAAATATTGAAAAGGAAGATATGCATTTGTCATACACTAAAAGATGTTCATTAGGAACATTGTGTACACTATGCACGATTGTTTTGAAATAAGTGACTAATAGTAGGGTATTTCTACCGCTGCAACTGTTGGACTACTTTTTCGCCTTGCTGGAAGTCTTCCTTTGCTGCTTCTTGTACTTGCAACCGTACTTGATTGAGTTCACTCTCTAATATCATTGCCACGTACCTTGAACGTACATGTCTGGCGAACTATTCCTGCAGTTTGCACATGTATAGTGGACATAAGCAATTTTAAATGTAATATGTGTTATTAAACTTTGAATTTGAATTACAGTTAGTTTGAAATTGATATTGGTTCAAGAGCAAAATGTATAGGTTATCTTGTTCTTTTCGAAACCAGTTGACCAGTACTTGACACTACCTCCTTGGAATGACTCCATATGGCGTATGGCATAAATTCTGCAATCATGTATGTTGTGGTCATCTTGCCAAGATAGATTCCAAAATACGAGGGTAAACTTCCTGACGTCAACCCCCTTTTTAAATCGTCCATTCAACAAGTAGATTGCGAACAAGTTTGTCTGCACATAATTTCTTAATGTTATGGAGGTGATATTTTTGCATATGAAATAAGAGTTTTGAGTTTGAGATATCTTTACCATGGCCATTGCACTCTACTTATATCTGGATGTGGCATCCTCTCCTTCCAAGCGATTGTCAAGTACGATTATTTTCTTGCCTCCAAAGTCATGACAGAGGCCAAAAAATGATGGTCTTGAAGTATGGGGAAAAACACCTGCATGTCATAGAAAATACAGGAGGTTATGTATATTGATATGTACTGTGCTGGTTATAATGTATTGAACTACAAATGGTTCCCTGATGAACGACCTGTTATGGTATAGTGAACAATGGGTTGACTTAACACGAAAGAGTACACAAATTAAATAAAGCTTCGTAGTGAACTCAGTGAGCAGATGCGAACTGCATACTATACTGAGTTAGACCTTTACACATTGAGGGAATCTTGCATTTAGTTTCAATGGCAGTCTAAATGTTTAGTGTATATTCATCAGTCACTTAGTGAACTCAGTCATTGTATTCAGTGAACTAATTGATTATTCATAGTGAATCAATTATAATTTACACATATACAACCCGTCCAACTGTTTCACATGAAGGCAAGGTTTCATCTAGTATCACTACTAATCAAAATATAAAGTGAACCATCATCACTGACTCAGTGAACTCAAGCATTGTACTAAGTGAACTTGATGACCACCCATAGTTAATCAATTGCATGTTACAGATATTAGTGAACATTGATTAGTCACTCAGTGAACTCATTCAATATACTTGGTGAACTAATTAGACATTACATGCACTTGCAGCTAGTTATACATAGTCTACAAGAAGTGTTCTGGAACTTACCAATTGGGCTTCACCCAATTTCATCCATCTGCACCTCCTTCTCTCAATGTCCATTACTTGCTTGAAGATTTTTGGTAATTCCAAGGTTTCATTCTCTATGGCCATCTAAAAATGCAAATTAGGCATTTAAATGTTAATGATGAAAATTGTGTTAGAAAAGAGAAAACTATGTTGTATGTAATGTCTTATGATCTTATGAAAACATTGGTGGTGAAGAACATTCTTTTCTTTGTCATTGGATTTCTTTGCCTTTCCATCCAATTTAGTAGTAGACATAGTACATCTACTATGGACTTGTCTAAGTCTTGGTCTGCTCCTGCCAATGTTTCAAATGCTTCCCTAAATATCCACAATTTTGTCTCTTCCTCCTCACTTGCATACTCGAATAGTTTCTCCCTATATTTTAGATAATAGTCATTTATTCTTTAAGTAGGATAATATAATATGAACACAGTATAATATGTATAATTGAGTATGTGTGTGATGTGGTTGTAAAGCATTAAACTTACATTGATGGGTGCAAATCATCTGGTGGAAGGAAAGCGTAGTCCACCAACATCAGCTGTTGATGAGTTAGCCGATCCCTAGCCTCTCTGTAATCTTTAAGACATGGCGATCGACATTGAAATGGCACTTTTGTGACCATCCTCTTTGGCTGTTGCCGTGTTACTACTTGCTTTGGTTTAGTGCTTTGAAGCATTTCTGCTGCCTTGGCTTTTTCTTCGCTGGTTTGAGGTGCTTTCTCAGGGTTGACAGCATGCTCACTGGCCTCATTTGATTGTTGCCCAGTTGATGTGGCAGGTGGCTCTGTTGGTGCTGTCTTTTCTCCCCATTGTTGCTGATCTGTGCCAGAGGTTGGTTGTAACGCCCCCAATTGCTAATATCTGATTATTCTAACATAACCACTTATTATTATAATTTAGCAAAGGAAGACTTCTAATTTGATTGGAGGCATTACCGCCGTTCCATGATGGAACACGGCTGCTTGATTTAGTGAACTTTATGGGGGCTCAAAAAGTAAGGCCCCCAACCCTAAAGTCAGAAGTTTTACTATCTTGTTCTTAAATCCTGGGGCAAAACGGACAGAGTTTTCCCTAAAACTTGACCATTTTTCCAGGCTTACAGCCTTACAATAAAACCCCTGCACTGAAAAACAATAAAAACTAACTCAACGGCCACCCGCCGGAGTTCACAGCTCTACGGGCCACCCGCCCGGAGCACTATAACCAATGCAGTTTAATGGTAACCAAATAAACGGCGACAAATACAATACAGACCTGACAACTTAGATGGTGGCTCATAGGGCCATACAAAGCGACTCTAAATGATATGCAACGAAGCACACAACAACTCAATTTACAATCACACACCACAAAACACATTGCAGTTCACGTACGAGTCCATCATTTCACTTCTAGGCAGCAGTGACTCCCTTTCGGCTTCCTTCAGAAACCTGGAGGCACAATGATAGATGGGATGAGCGATAATCGCACAGTGGATAGCCCCCTCCCCTAAAAGATGCAATAATAACTTACAACCGTCGTTCGTAATTCCTTTTCTTTGAAGAATTCACCTATCGCATAGTGTGTTCCAATCACAAGGCAAGAGAAATAGCATTTGCACCAAAAGCCACTCGTATGAACTCGTAAACTTAATAAAACAATATCATATGTTAATGTAAGTAGTGGACATGATCTATGAATACCATTATCTCCTCTCCCTTTTGAACTTGTGTCATAAATTGGATCTATAACATCATTTTCTAAACAAGATATAAACAATTAATCACCTTTTCAGGTTTTCAATTCAATTATTCAATAACCTTCTTTTCTTCAGTATCAAGTAGTAAGAGCAATAAAATGAATATACTGACCTCTGAACTTTACATGCTTGTTTATTCAATTGACCATATTTCTCGTGACTCTACTGCATATTAACTGAGCTATGAAACATGTAACTTCAACTCATGCCTATTGGCAAATTATGAAACAATAAACTTTGAATCCTCTCCTTACGGGGCAGAGAAAAGAAAAACTGAGCTTTGTCTCTGCCTTCTAGCAGAGAAATGAAATACTGAGCTTTGTATGCTCTGCCTACTGGCAGAGAAGTGAAATACTGAGCTTTGTCTCTACCCTCTCGCAGAGAAACGAAATATTGATTTTTGAATTTTCTGCCAAATAATGAGTCTTGAAACATATAAGTTGAAGTTACATGCAAACCTCTAGGAAGGTACTGGGTTGGTTAAGCTAAAGATACAAATAGGCCACTGATAAACAATTAGGAGCACTTAGCGATCATGTAATAAAGCATTTATGGACCTTGACTATAATATACAATTGACAAACGTCATGTAATCACCATACGATATGAATAGACTCAATGCCCTTCACATAATTCATGGATACGATACGATGAACTATGCAGTCGATAAACTATATAATGGATACGGTGTATACGATCGATAAACATATAGAGGCAATAGACTTATAAACGTCGATCGATAAACTAATGTCTGTCGACTAGACATGAAACCATTTTAGGTTGGTTACAACTTAGGCAATAGACGAAACATGAAACTATTTTCTACCTAACATGTTTCGAAATATGAGCCGAAACTCAGACGTACATCCCTATGCAGTAAAACAACTTGGAGGTTAAATGGTTGGGCGCCGCATTTCAAAAGATTTTGTTTTGCAAACAGGAGAGAGAGAATGTATAAGTAACATTGATTTATTGATTCTTATCTGAAAGTGAACCCCTTGGTCGATGTACATCTTGAAACGATCTGAAAGCTACGTATGGTTTGTTAGATAGTTAGTTACCTGAATTGGATCATCATTAACAGGTACGAGGCCTTCACGTTGTCCATTGCAGTATGGGCAGAATGGACATCGTTGCTCTTTACTTGGTCTTCCCCGGGACATCTCACTAGTTCCTTCTTTGTCTGGCTGACCTTTTTCCATTTCTTGCATGTTTATGTCCACATCCACTTTAGCTAAGCGCGTTATTGTTTGATAGTCAATTCTCTCCAGTATTCTTCCTTTCCCATATGCCCCTGATAGTTGTTCATCCTTGTCTCTATTTCTCACCATATCAGTGTCCCAATTAATGGCAACTGGAAATTATCTATCAACCCTTCTTCCTCTAAATTGTACTCTATCCATGTAGAATAGCTGTCATAATAGTACCACAAACCATATTACAGTAAGTTATGTATATGTATGAATAGGCATGTTATTGAGGTCTATTAATGTCACTGGATGCTAATGCATGTGTATTTCTGTTGTACACTTATTCAGTGAACTACATTCATTATTTTAGTGAACTACACGATAAACACCAGTGAACTAATGCAAACTACATAATGAATATGCATAAATATTACACAGTATAGTACTTCATACACTCTTCACTGGGTACGCTTTTAAAGGAAACATTCCTTAATTCCTTAGTGAAGGTATTTAAATTTAATAGTGAATATCGTCATAAAAAATAGCTAATAGTTTTAGTCTAAAATCATTATACAGTTAGTTATGCATACGTGTGAGTATCAATGTCTTTAAGGTGTCACGTTATGAATTGAGGCTACTGTCGGTGACTTTCTGTTGTTCTCTTCCACAGTGAACCACATTCTTCACTATAGTGAACTTTATGATGCACACAAGTGAACTGCTGCCAAGTCATTTATGAAGCAATTGAATTTTGCACATGCTCATAACTACCATATTTCTCCATGAACCGTAAGCATCTTCTGTGAGATGGGTTAAACCTTTAATTAATTGAGTGTGTCTTAGTGTATTATTGAGTCGTATAAGTATACCATATAGTGCACTTGACTATACTCAGTGAACTTGTTAAACTATCATTGTGAACAATACTGAAATGCTCAGTTTACTAGGTCAAACTAAATGGTGCAAGCAGAAACATTTACATATACACAGAACTTGAATGGGTTTCAGTTAAGCTTTGTCATGTATCTTGTGATTGTACTAGAACTACATAGTGAACATCAATCTATCACTGAGTGAACTAATTCATAATGCGTAATGCTTGGTTAGATATGAATGTAATGGCTTATAGTGGTACTTACCATGAGGAATAATAGCGATCCTGTGAAGAACTTGTTCTTATCTTTCTTCCATTCTACTACTGCATCGTTCAAGCACCTAAGGGTGTATGCACACCAATTGTAGCGTTTGATTTCATCGATATTGTGCAAATATTTGACTACCCGGAAGTGACAGGTGCCATTTGTATTTCCTATGATGCAAGTAGATATTGCATATGTTATGAAGTCGGTGATGAACTCATGTCCATGACCCCCACGCGCTAGGATTACTTCATCCATACTCCCAATTGGGGGTCCACCTCTTTCAACATGCCATCTTCTTCTCCAAAGATCTAAGAACTGTATGTCAGCATCTGATGTTTGTCCTTCAATTACTTCAACCTCCCCCATAGGTAACCCAAGTGTTGCGTACACATCCTCCTCATCTATCAGGAGTTTGCCATTGGCTAGGTTTAGTGAATTGTCCCAAGGATCATATCTTTCTAACAGCCACCTTGCAATTGATTTTGGGATCAATTTTGTTCTAACTGACAAAATTCCACTAAACCCTACATCAACTATTGCTGACCATTGTTCGTACTCTAGCCTTTCAACCAATCTTAGAAACCCACCCAGGGCCATTCTATGCCTGAGCAAGCCACTCCATGATCTGGTGTTTATAAATGTAAGATCAGTATGTTCAGTTACTGGTTCCTCATCATTAACATGCCTGATTTGGACATTCCTTTTTGGAGTTCTTTTAGGTGCCCTTTTTAGCGTTAGTTGCAGAGTGGGTGAATGATGTTGCTTCCTCTGTCTCTTTCTTGCAGGCTCAGGCTCAGGCTCAGGCTCAGGCTCAGGCTCCGGCTCAGTATCAGGATCATGCTCATCTTCTGGCTCTATGTCAGGCTCATCATCTGCCTCTAGTTCAGGCTCATATTCTGGCCCTGGAGATGGCTCATGCTCAGGCTCCACCTGAGGCTCAGGCTCCATTTGAGTCTCAGACTCATGTTGATTGTTGGAAACCCTTCTTTGTTTTTCAGCTTCATTAATTAATCACCTGCAATACACAGTTGTCGGTATATTTATAAGTAGTTTGTAGTATATCTTCATATATCATGTCATCATGTAATTGGGGATGCAAGATGTTGTTCATTTTTCCATTCAGCATTGTTTACTGTCATTGTGTTCTCAATCTTTTGATCCCTGACCTCACAGGTACTCAGGGTTTGTTCACTATTGTTATGTTTGTCGTTCACTGTGGGTTTGTCAATTTCATTTGGGCAATTTTCCCGCCAAGCAAAGTCATCCAACATCAAGAAGTGTATTTGCTTTCGAAATTTCTGACTTGCCCTATTTCATTCAGTAGTTGGCATGTCGTTTTTGTTCATTACAATTCTTCACTCACAAAATTACTCCATACCTAATCACTCAAGCATTTCATCCTCCTATTTTGATTTCTATTTAAAAAAATTCACCAAAAATCACATAATGCGTTACCTGGATTTCCTCTTGTATGTGAGGGTAACTCCAGATTTTCCTTGCATCTTGTCAATCATCGAATTTTTGGTGTTACTAGCAATTTCAACTTGCATGTGTTCATCTGAGTGTGCCATAGTTGATGGTTCACCTCTGACACCTGAGATTTTGATGTTCTTCTTCTTGCTGCTATGGAACCTTGCTGTCGGGTGGTTGCTGGACAAAAATGGAGGTGAGGCAGGACGTTGCTGTTGCGTGGTTGATGGTGAACTGAAGGTTGAGGGAAGTTGAAACTTGAAAGCCAGCAGTTATAGTGAGTGGGTTGTGGCGGTTTGCACGAGCTTTTGGTTTTTTATTTTTGCTTTTTGTTTGCTTGTTTTTCATTTTCGTTTTTTTGTTTTTTAATAAGTGTCCTTGCTGGATAGTAATATCCACGTGTACCTGGGTGTATGTGCTCCCAAGTGTACAATAAATGT
>JACYFF010031956.1:6103110-6124386 GCA_017589665.1 Selenicereus undatus | reverse complement strand
ACACACACACACACACACACACACACACACATCATTTAAGGTAGAAATTTGTAAATACAAAAAAGATAAGTGGAGTAAATATGTAATTATCTTGAGGTTTTTCTAGAGGTAAAAGGCATGCTTTTTTTACTTACAACAAACAACTCCGAGTGTATGTCCCATTTTCACGCGGTTTAGGGAGATCCAGATGTAGGCAGTCTTACTTCTACGCATATGATTGCTCCTAGATAGACCAGTTGGGTGAACTATTGTCTACATTTAGGGATGACAACGGATTGAGTTTCGATTGGATGAACTATCGTCTGCATCAATCATTCGCTTTCATCCTCTCTATTCAATTCACCCATCATCCGAAAAAACTCTATCCAATCCATCCTAGCGCCCACGGGTAAAAACGGGTGGATCATATTGTAAATGGGTGATTAGTGTTTATTTATAGTATGTTCAGAAAATTTATTAGAAAAATAAGTTTTGTCTTTTGAAAAGAGAAAAAAGACGTTTTAAGTATAAGAAATGAAGAATATCATATTTATTGGATTAACTCTGGCGATAATTTTAATATTTCCATGAAACGAGTAAAATATAAAGAATAAAAATAAAAAGTGAACTAAAGTTAAATCGGTGATAAACAAGTGGATGATGGATCAGGTGATGAGTTGGATGAAGTATTCGCCAAATGCAACCCAATCAATCAAGCCATTCATCCATCATCCATATATTTCGGTTTTTCACCTACCTTTCCTGGTCAGATGAAGTGAATATCTATCGGGTACGTGTGATATTTTTCACCCCTATAGCATTTAACATATTTCAGCACAATTCAGTATCATTCAACACAATTAGGCACAATTCAGCATCATTCAGCACTTGTAAAAGTAATTAGTTGATTAAATTATGATCAAATCTAAATTATCTATTCTTTGTCGATAATTAAACTTATTTTACTAATAATATAAATCACTTTATTATTGTAACTATAAAATTCATTCAAAATTGAATTTTTTTACATTACGTAACGAAATAAAATGTTTCATAGTTTTAACTAAAAAGAATTAATATTATCATACTCGTAATATTCTTATTATTTAATGAATTATTATATTATATAAGTCATAGATTTGTCATAGGTTATGTAAAAATTACATACTTATTTTATTTTAAGATTGTAAGTAAAATTGAAAGACAATTTTTTAAAAAATTATTGCTAATCATAAATAAATAGTTTATTACACGCTTTTTACATCTAATATATTATTATATCTAATTCTTACCCTATCTATTGATTAAAAACGCATTTAGCCAATCTTGTTCTCCTCCTAACAACCCACAAATAAATGAAATTTAATTTATTGCAGAGAACCTAACCTTCATCATTTACTACACCATCTACGGATAATGTCGACATCTAATTTACTAATAATTACCCAAAATATATGTGCTATATATATTTCTAACTATAATTATTTTCAAAATCAAATTAGTTTTGCAATGCATCACTTGGGATGTAGGAAATTATTGTGTTAGTAGTGGCTACAAACTGAACGTATATTCATAAATTACTTGTATATTATACATATCATTTAAAAAAAGTCATTTAAAATTTAATTTACAACAACCATAGTATTTAAAATACCACTCGTTCGAAAACGATCATATTCTACCTCAATATAAATGAATACGCATTTACAGGTACTCATTTACATATATACAACAGTTACACAACTATATGAATATATTTTCATACTTAATTATAATCAACGCCTAATAATGTAAACCCATTCCACACTTTTGAGCATATTTCGGTATGTTTCAACATAATTAAGCAGGTTTCAGCATTATTAAGTAATAAGTATCAATAAATACTTATTATAAGTTGAAACATTATTCAGCAACAAGTACAATAAGTACTTATTATAAGTTCAAAAGAACATGCCCAAACACAATCCTCTTACTTATCATATGTGAAGACAATAATATGTTACATTCATTGTAATTCTTTTTTTTTTTGGCCAGGTACATTCATTGTAATTTCCTTCCCCCCCCCCCCCCCCGGTTATGGAATACAACAACAATAGCAACAAACTCCCAATGTGGGTCCCACTTTCGCGGGGTCTGGGGAGATCCAACTGTAGATAACCTTACCTCTACCGGTATTCCTACCCATAGAGAGGTTGATTCCATAAGACCCCCCGATTATCGAATGTTTTGGTTAATTGCCATAAGCAACTCCAAAAAATGTCTTTTGATTATTGATATGAGAATTTTAATTGAATTAATCGTAGCTTTGCTTTGCTTATTTTATGTGATTATAAATAGGTTAAATTGTTTTATTTTTTGGGGGAAAAAAAGATTTCATGAATTCAGATGAAGAATTAATTGAATGGCTCTCAAAATCTCGGCATACTCCTAAGATATTTCGATTGGAAAATTTTGGATAACTAATATGATATAAAAAAAAGTAACTATTTTTGATGATACTAAATGTGCAGTTTTTGTAGTCTCATAGATATTATTTAAATGAATTAGTTTGGTTTTATACCAAGTTGGTTGACTACAAAATCTATTCATCTTATATGTAAGCTCATGGAGTTTTGTAAAGATAGCAAAAAGAACCCCCACATGATGTTCATTGACAGATAAAGTTTATGATAGACACTGAGGGATGTTTTCTAGAGGTGCTTAGAAGAAAGATGTGTCGGCAGCTTATATACAAGTTTTTTTTTTTTTTTTGGATCAGAGGAGTAAGGACAAGAGTTAGGATCTTAGGGGTGACATAGAAGACTTTCCCATTGAGATTGACCTTCATCAAGGGTCAGCACTGGGCCCTTTTCTTTTCACTATAGTTAATTAGTTATGAATGAGCTCACTAGAAGGATTCAAGATGATGTACCTTGTATGTTTTTTGTCGACGACGTAGTTATTATTAATAAGACTAGGGAGAAGGTTAACAATGAGTTGGAGTGGTGAACAACTACCCTAGAGGCTAAAGGTTTTATGTTGATTAGGTCAAGAACAGAATATTTAAAATGCCGATTCAGTAAAGTGAAATGTGGTATTTAAGAAGAAGTGACCATTGGTGTAATAGTCCGACCCTAAATCATGTTTATTCATTTCATTAATCCATGTGATTAATTTCATCGCATTTAAATTATCACTTTTTGTGATTTCAATTGGAAAAATTTAAATGAGCCATCACCTTGCAATTCGAGTTTTTGTTCTTGTCAAATTCTGGAGATCGATATTAGGCCTTGATATTTATGAATTAAGCGATTTAATTATTTTTTTTTCGTAACACCACAACCATTTAATCTCAAGCTTTGGGGAAAAAAAAAATGCAAACGCACTCGATTTTAGCTCTTTTCCAAACCCGAGCCCATTTAAGGCCGATTTTGACCCAACGAGACTTGGCTACATTTGTTTAGCTAATTTCCCTTTATTTAGGCCTAATGTAGGATTAGTCAAAGTAGCTTTTGAGGGTTAATTTCAGCCAAGTATTTATTTGCCTAACCTTCTTTTGCACCAAGTAAAAATTCAAGATATTTTCTCTCTTCTTCTCTCCTCATTCTCTCTACCCCACGGCTCAACCAGAACAACAGCAGCTAGCCCCTTCTGTGGTGTTTTCCGGCTAGCCTCCGGCAAGGATTGCAACCTCCAACCACCTCCCTCCCCCGGGTATCATCTTCGACCCTCAAAATCACCAAATATCATCTCCATCTCCACTTGTTTCAAGCTCAAAGTAAGTGACCTCAATCTTGTTCTTTGGATTTTTGATTTTTGCTTCTTGTTTTGGTTGTTTTGATGAGATTCGGAGTTATTTTGGTGATGGATCATGGCGGAGTTGAAGTTGGTTTATGCTAGGGTTAGGGTTACTTCTTTCTTAACCATGCAAGGTCCATGTTAAAATGTTGGATGTTGATTGTTTTATCCTTATTTTTGATCATCGTTTAATCTATTGAAGTTTATCATGATGTTTATGGTGTTTTGAAATAATGGGAGTGAGTTCAAGTTGACCTTAATTTAGAGTTTTATCTAAGAATGCATGGTTTGGACCAAACTAGTTTTAAACTTGAAGTATGTGTATATGTGATTAGAAAATGAGCTTTATTGGATATGAATATGAAGTGCAATTGAGTGTGGTGTTTTTGTGTGATTTTGAGATGGACCAAAGTGTGTTTACATGCTTTTAACGAATAGTTTAAGTTGAGGATTTGTGTGAAAAGTGAGGGAACAAACTCAAACAGTGAGGCTGGAATTTTCAAAAAAACAGGACAATCTTTGAGATGAAACTGGTAATGATCGGCCCTGACAAAAATTATGATTTTTGGTGGGTGGATAGGCCAGTGTGTTAGCTTTAAAATGACTCTTGAATCGCATCAATTCGAGGTCTGTGGAAAAAGTTATGGTCATTTTACTGAACCTGTATAGGATGGACTCAAAACTGACATGTTAATGTTCTAGTCCCATTTTAGAAACCCTATCGTAGGAATCATTTTATGTGTCCTTAATGAAAGTTTTAGAGGGCTTCCTAAAATTTTCATATTGGGGTCTTAGGTCTCTTTTTGAGGTCGGGAGTATAGGCTGTGAATTATTCTTTTCGTACCCTCTTTATAAGCCCGTTTTGCTTTGAACTTGCTACCGTGCCTTAAATCACATTTCTATGGTTTATATAGTTGCATCATTTTAGTTTAATCTATTATCTGGTTTGTACAGATTCTTCATAAGCCATTTCTTTTTAAAGACATCATTTATAAGAACAAGCTCGTTTATGACCTCATGTATCTATAATGGTCTTTTGAACAGAATCAAGGCCTAAACTTCTATTCTCTCCACTTTTGTACATCTTATTATTCCGTGAATTTGCATTTAAAACTTTCAAGTACGTTCATTGTCTGTATCTTTAGAAATCAACACGTATTTATTGAAATCGTAATGTTTTGGTAAGTACATCAATTAATCAATTTATTCAGTGCTTTGTCACATAATTAGTGACCCTATCAGTTATCAGTTACAGGGCATTGCCCTCCAGTCACCTGCGCGGCTTCAGGCCAGGTTCCTCGGTCGGTTTGGTAGGTGTACACTTATTTATAGATCGTAACAGTTACTAAGGGGTGCACTAACAGATAATAATTGGCAATTCAGCTTTATATGAATCTCATTCCCTGTTCTAAAATCAAAATGAATTGCAAAGCGGGCCCAAATAAATTTTTAGTGAATCTTTAACATTACAGGAATGCATGTACTGAGCATTTGCTCACAACTCGAAATGTTTTCATGTTTTGTTTTAGGAAAGTGTTCAGTGAACCGGCCTCAGTCGGGCATGACGGCTAAAGGTGATAAGTGAGCCAGGACTGCCCATGTGACTGGGGGTGTATGAGTGTTGAGATGCTATCATATCATATTGTGATGTATTTTGGTGTTGAAACTATATATTTAAATTGAATTATGTATTTTGGTGTAATCCTTGAGATAATTGGGATGTTAGAACCGTTTCTGTATATAACTAAATGATTTGAATGGTTGTGATGGTGTGAATGACCTTTGAGGGTAAACTCTGGTTTTATGGCTAAGTTTTCATATATAAGGGAAGCCTTGTCCCTTTTGGACGGCGGTAACGCCCTGTTCATTGGGTTATTATTTCTAATTGGTGAACTTAAGCAAGTGAATGCAAGTAATGAATCAGGCACCTATTGGGGCGTTACAGTTGGAGGTATGACTATACTAAGGGTGCAAAGGTTTAGATATCTGGCTTCGATCATTCAAGAAAAAAGAGATGTTGACGAGGACATTAATCATCACATAAAGGTTGACGACAAAAAGGGAAAAACGTACTATGGATGTTGTGTGATAAGAAAACCTCATTGAGATTGAAGGGGAAAGTTTATCGTATGGTTGTTAGACCAGTTGGAGCGAGTGTTGGCCTATCAAGAAGACTTAAGTCCATAGGATGAGAGTCGATGAGATGCTGATAATCCGTTGGAAGTGTGATCACATGAGAATGGATATGATAAGTAATGTAGTGATTAGAAACAAAGTAGGAGTGATGTCAATAGAAGATAAGATGAGAGATACTAGACTTAGATGATTTGGTTATGTAAGGAGATGGAGTATGGTCACCAATGAGGAGATATGAGAGGATTATTTTGTAAGAGTGTAGAAGGGGTTGAGGTGGACCTAGAAAGAATTGGAAGGAAGTGATTAGATATGGTTTGAAGACTTTAGGATTAACAGATGATATAACCCAAGATAGGAAGCTTTGGAGGTTCAGGATTAATAATAGTTTTTTTTGGGGGGGGGGGGATGCATGTATTTGTATTTATGTAACTTATTATTATTTGTTATACTGCGCTTGTCTCTAATTTTTATCTATTGACAACTGGCTAATATTTGTTATTTTTTTGCTTTAGTTTTTGTATCAAAAGATTTTCAACTCCAAAAGTTTTTCTCAAATCTTTTGTCGGTCTATTGGAACTGGCTTATTTGTGAATAATGATATATACACAGATAAAACCGCTGATATCTAAATCCTCCCAAATCCAACATAAATAGGACCACATTTAAATTTATATTATTGTTATTACCGTCATAAATATTACTTAAATCATTTTAAAACAGTATAAACAGCCTAACACAAGGCACCGAAAAAGGGACAAAAAGTCACGATACTAACATGATTAATGAGTGTTTTAATTAATAATATTAACAATTACGATGCTTGCATGCACCAGCACGTTGACAAATCAAGTATTTCAAAATTAAAGAGATACATCCCTTCACATGTGAGTCAAAAACACTATCCCATGGGCTCAGGACCACACATAGAGCTATAAGTGAGGTACAATTATTTATTGAAGTTACATTTGTGGCTTAGTGCTGTCAACAATTAACTTGGATGGCAACGTTTTGATCATATATATGTTGTAACTTTATCAACATAAGTTGGTTAAAGTGGTCGATATTTGTTTCCTTTAAGTAAGGTTTTGGATTAAAGTCATATGAATGGAGAAAATCTGTGATGGGGGAGCTCTTTTATTGGGTCAACAGTAGATTGACTTGAGTAAAATGAAGAATCCAAAACCGAAAAAACGAATGTAACTTTAATTAAAGTAAAATTCCTCCAATACCTATCCTATATAAATTCATGCATTTTGAAATGCCATTGATAAACAATGAATTAAATTAACATTTACTGGATACATTAAGTTATTTGGTAATCTTGAATCTTAAAATTGTACAATTTATTTTTTCTTTTTTGAATTGCTAGTGGGATGGTGAAATCCCTTATTGTTTAGGTTTTTGTGTTCCAAAGTACAATTTATAAATAATGACTTGAACTAATATTGGAATTTCTCATTTGATATCCTTGTAGTTTGGAGAACACCATTTGGAAGATTGCACATAAATAAAGTTGAGTTTTAAACTTAAACAGATAAGTGATGAGTTTTATTGGAAAAACTCATCCATATTTCAATGATTTTCTCCCATTAATATATTTCTTACAAAAATGGAAAACATTATATTATATCAATTAATAATTTTTTATGTCTCTGGTTAGATTGGAGACTTTTTCTATTTTCACTCTCCAATTAAAGTAGATTAAATCGAATTTTACTTTTACTTCATAGCTACTTGCTAAAGTTAGGCCTTCAAATAATATATTTTTTCCTCTTTTAATGGAATGACCCATGCTTATAAATACAAGTAGATTTTTACAAATTAAACTTGTGTTACTTTACAAATATAATGAAAACTTAATTAACTTAATTAATAAAACTTGTTGTAGATTACTAAATAGATATCGATTTGAAATAATTATTTATAGTCTTTTTTACATCTGTATATCAGCAAAATAAAATAAAATATAATAAAAAATATTACCCCAAACGCCCCTCCCTAATAAGTCTTGCGCAAGACCATTTTGCGTAACATAATAAAGAGACGAAGTAATTAATTACGTAACTAATTATATTTTAGGATTTAAAACTTTATCAAATGCTTAGAATTTTTGTTTATTGAGAATTCCATATCATATAGATTGTCTTATGAGAAATTGTTATGAGATAGTCTTCTAGAAAAATTACTAAAAAAAAAAAAAACTCAATTTCATTGCATTGGCGGTGAATTTTTTAAATGTATTTTAGTAAAATTTTGGTACTTCGTTAGTTTATTATAAATATAAACCTACCAACAATACATGCCTCTTCTTCCTCTCCAACTTCTCTCACTTCTCTCCACCATTGTCAACACTAAGAGCGGTAGTTTTCTTCCTGAATTGAAGGTGAAGGAGGGGATGGCCAGTTCTCTGGCCATTTCCAACTTTTCCTTGCTTTCATATTAGTATTATTTGTAAGTGTAGTTGTCGTCTCTCCAATTGGGAGATTAACCAATCTCTCTTTTTGTGAGAGTTGTTTATGTCTCTTCAATTGTGAGAGTTTTATTATTATATGACTGTTCTTATCTTGTTGTGTGTCTTTCTAAGTTTGGAAGAAATTGATCAATTATACATGTTGAAGCGGTGCTTTCATGGATTTTGGTCTTTCACCTATAATCTTCGGTGTTGGAAGAATATCTCGCTCAAGAGTACTACAATCGATCAGCAGATCAACATAAGTCAAGAAATTGTACTAGATCTGTGGGTTTCTTTCCCAGACTGTATCAAGAAACAGCGAACGTGGGAAGACGAGCGATCAATATATTTCAAGTTAGTATTTTTAATGTTGGGATATGATTTTGATATTAAAGATTGTATTTTTATTAGTTGAAAATGCATTGTAAGTGTTGTATGACATATTATGGAGATCAATAAATTATTTATTTCCTTGCAAAACCTACCAACAATACAAAAACGAGCAAAAGCGAAAAATTAATATCCCAGAATAGAAAAGGAAAAAAGCCAAAAAAAAAAAAGTCTTTGGTGGGGAGTTGGGGGAACTGGGGACGCTGGTGCTCGTGCTCCGAGTCCGAAGAGAAATCTCAGTAAAAACTAAAAACTCCCTTTCTCTCTCCTATACTCTCTCTCTGTCTTTCTCTTTCCTGATTCCCGCAAACAATCCCGTTGATGTTTGATCTGTAAGTTCAATTTTTGTTGCTTCTTTTGACTTTTGTGTTGCTAGATCAATTCGTTTTCTGCTTCAATATCGAGCTCATATTTGAGGAAATTCGTTTTTGTTTCTGTAATTTGCTGTTTTAGAGCAAGGAAGAACATGGGTGGCATAGATTTGTGGAACCCTTTGCTTGATTTTGTTTGATTATCGGTTTTTATGTTGGGATTTGATTGTTGCTTTGCAGCTTTCGATCTTCAGTTTGTGCTATTTAGGTGTCAAATTTGTGAGTTTTATTCCGAGGATTTTTGAGGGTTTTTAAAGTTTGAAGGATTTGGGGGGTTTTTGGATTGCTGGTGTTGTTTTGGTCCTATTTGTTAGGGATTAGGGTTTAGTTTTCGTGTTCATGGCGTCCAATCCTCCATTTGAGTTGGAGGATCAGACGGATGAGGATTTCTTTGATAAGCTAGTTGATGATGATGATGATGATGTTACTGGTCGTGGGTCGGGTACCACGGGATTGCCGAAAATCGATGATGTTTCGGATGGCAATGAGTCTGATGAGGCTAAAATCTTTGCTAATTTGAGCATAAGTGATCGTGGTGATGAGACTGATGGTTTGGAAGTGAAGGGGGTAAAGGAAGGTGATGGTGATGTTGATGTTGGCGAGCAGAGAATCCAAACGAAGGAAGAGGCTAGTGTAGATGGGGATGCCATTCGTTCAATAGAATCGGTGGATACGTCTTCTTTTGACCATGGGCATGTCTCTGAGGATAGCATTATGACTTCTGAGACTAGCTCGGCTTTGAGGAGAGAGTGCAGCAGATCCATGTGCGGGAATGTTAATGTTGGGGAGCAGAGAGTGGAAGCAAAGGGACAGCTAGTTGTATATGGAGACGTGGCTCATTCATTAATGTCACCGGGTTCCTTTTCTTTTGACCATGAGCATATGTTTGAGGATGGGGTTATGGCTTCTGAGGCCAATACAGGTTTGAGGAGAGACAGCAGTGGCTCCATGGGCAGTGGTGTCAAAGTGGTCCAATGGGGTTCCTTCAGCGAGTCAGGTGAGCATGGCAAGGATGGATTTGGATCATACTCGGATTTCTTTACCGACTTGGGAGAAGAAGCTGTCGAAAATCTCCAGGGTGATGTTACGTCTGGAATTGTAAATGAAGCAAGCAAAACTATTGCTCAAGAAGCAAGCAAAATTATTGCTCAAGAATATTCATATAATAATGCCGAATATCAAGGTGAAAGTGGCGCCATTGCTGATCAAAGTGCAACTGCAGAAGATGTGAACAGTGCTCAGTATTGGGAGAATCTCTATCCTGGATGGAAATATGATCCGAGCACTGGGCAATGGTATCAGTTGGATGGCTCTGATGGAGCTGCACATGGACAGGAGAATTTCGATGCAGCTGTTGATGTGCAGGGGAACTTGACTGTCTCGGGAGTTAGTTATCAGGCTATTTCTGATGTGCAATCATCACAGGTATCATATGCACAACAAACTGCTCAATCATCTGTAGAGACTGTGAGCCAGTTTAGTGCAAGTGAGAATGTGTCTGGTTGGAATAATATCTCGCAGCAGAATGGTGAATATCAGTATCCAGCACATATGCTCTTTGATCCCCAATACCCTGGATGGTATTATGACACAATAGCACAAGAGTGGCGTTCATTGGATGCATATCATTTGTCAGCTCAATCAACAGATCAAGCTCATAATCAGCCAGTTCAAAATGGGTTCCTTTCTGGAACAGATTATCATCATGTTGATAGTCTGAGCAATAGTGATGCATTGAGCAGCGTAGGCCTAAATCAAGCATGGGCGACATCCGTGGGGGATTATGGTCAGCAGGGTACAAATTTTCATCAGTCTGAGGGCATGGAGAGTAGATCTGCTGTGGATTCTAGTGCAGGATGGCCCTGGCAGGGTTCATATGATCCTAATCTCTACTCAAATAGCCATTTTAACCAGCCAAAGTCCTTTGACTCTAAGGAAACAATAACATCATATGGAAAAGCAACGCGGAGCGATGATATTTCAAACTGGACTGGTAGGTCACAGGGTTTTGTTCCTGCAGCTGGTGCTTTTCAGCAATTCGATCATAAACTGCAAGGACAAAAAAATGGGCTAACTGATTATTACAGTGGTCAAATTGCATCCAGCAATACCCAACCGTTATTTCCTAATGCTCATCAAGTTGCTTATTCACAGAGTGAAGGACGATCATCTGCAGGTCGTCCACCCCATGCTTTGGTCACATTTGGGTTTGGAGGGAAGCTTGTGGTCATGAAAGATAGTGCAGGAGCATTTTCATCATTTGGAAGCAAGGTATGGCCGCTTTGTCATCTTAACATTTCATTTTGGGTTCTGAGAATAGGTTTTTTTTCCTCTTCATCTCTGTCTATTCGAAATGCAGGAACCTGATGGACGTTCGATATCTGTATGTAACGTAGTGGACATTGTGGGTGCGAACAACAGTCCTTTGGGCTCTGGAACAGGCACTGGTAGTTATCTCCAGTCGTTATGTCATCAATCCTTCCCTGGACCTTTGGTTGGTGGAAATGCCGGAACTAAAGAGCTGAATAGATGGATTGATGAGAGGATAGCAAACTGTGAATCATCAGATATGGATTATGGCAAAAGCAAAGCTCTAAGATTGCTTCTTTCCTTGCTAAAAGTGGCATGCCAGCATTATGGAAAACTTCGATCCTTCGCTGCAGACACTGGGCTGATGGTAACTGTGCATCTTAGTTCTAAGTAGCTTTGCCTACTGTTTTCACCCATCAATTTGGAATTTGAACTTACAATGTTGCCCCTGAAGTATTGTTGTATGTGCTATTAGTGATGAAGTTTGCCTCGTTAGTGCTACAATTCTGTGGGCCGCGTGGGGGGAGGGGGGTGTGATTCAAGGCTGCGATTATGATTGCCTGGTAGGTTCTGTTTTAGGCACTTGAATATGTACTATATTTATGGGTAGATATTACTTTGCATTATATGGAACCTGGGGTCAACTGCTTCAAACCATAAGTAGACAGCTGAGTGATGTTCATTCTACGCTGCTTGGCCATATATCTCTCTCCACGTTGATTTTGTTTTCCCCTTCAAAATCTTGGTACTTTGTTTACAAATAACTTGAGGTTAGATGACATTTATTTTTTTCAGTTCCCTAATAAGTTCTGAAATTAAAGTCGCATATATGCTCTTTTTGATTTTGTTTCCTTCAACTTTAAAGCCAGTAGGGAGCTACTTGGGAGACCGGGGGACCGGACTGGTCATAAAAACTCATTTTTCCCTTCTTTTTCTGGGGGTTCTGTTCCTCTTCTTTTTTCTTTTCCTGTTCCTGGGGGGGGGGCGTGGTTGAGATATAGGGGGGGAGAGAACCTCCCTATTGCAATAATTGTAGCTCTTCAATTCACTGTCACCTGTTGTATCAAAGCCTCTTCTTTTGTTGTTTAACTAAATTGGACAACCACTATAGTCCTGGTCTTGTCAGATCAAGTTCCCCCCCCCCCCAAACTAGCTTGCCTATAATGCCTTGTTTGACCGCCTCCCCAAATAGTTACTCAATTGTCAAACTATGTTCCGGTTTAATGATTGACTCCACAAACCTACTTAAGCCTTGCCTATGTGCTTTGCCTTCACCCACGTACTACCTAAAAACTTCCTATGAGGTCATCCAGCCTATTGCGGTATTGCTAATCCACGTTTATGGTGTTCTAAGCAATATGGGTCCTGGAGAAGAAATATGGACTTGTTATGATATATAGGCTATCCTATCAAATCCTTTAAACCCCACTTTCGGCATGCCACAGGTATTGCATGTCTTCTCTTCAGGGTTGGTCTCCTCTTCTTACAGATGGATTTAGTGGTATTACTTGTGAGGTTGGGAAGTGGGGAGCAGTGAGAAAATTGGTTCATTACGGCAGCTGGACTGCTGGAGTGACATGAGATACTGAAATGGGTGAGTGAGTTGAGCAATGAGGATATACTAAAGAAAACAGGGTGGGAGGGGTTGTTCGGGGGGGGGGGGGGGTGGTTGGGAAATTTGTTGTTAGGAGGGCCCCCCCCGGGGGGGGGTGTCTTGCTGACAAAATGACTGTTGGGGAGCCTTCTTCATTCTATTCCGTTTGTTTTGTTTTCAATCTAGTGCAATTCCCTTCAATAAACCAAGACACAACAGCAACTTCACTTGCTTATTTCCCCCTTTGGCTGGTTTGGGAAGTCAAGGTGTATACATCAACAACGCAATCATACTCTTAGATGAGCCAAAGGTTGTGATAATATGAGAGTGATAAATATACGGAGACTGGAGAAGTGCTGGTGACTTCTGAATTTAAGCTTTCATCAATATATGTAGTTTTTACTTCTAAGAGAAAAAGAGAAAGAAAAAAGAAAAAGGAAGATTCTGGTGCAAGTGTCAAGGTTTAAAGTATATAACAATCATAGGATTATACTCAGAAGCAAATCTGCTGACATGAAGAGAGCTTGAGTTTTCTGACATTCTTCACTGTTCCACATTCTTAATTGCTCCTGATTTTTCAGGTCGACTTGGTCCATATCCTTATCTGTTTATTTTGTTCATTCTTTTCTTGGGGCTGGTTGATACTGTGGTTTACAGTAATGCTTGTTTCCATATTAGGAGAGTGATCTGCCGGAGGCAGCAGTGGCCAAGCTCTTTGCATCTGCCAAGAGCCATGGTGGCCAGTTTAATCAATACAGTACAACTACAAAGTGTTTCATGACTTTACCTTCAGAAGCACAAATTCAGGTATATGGGGCATTCCTGTTTTTGGATGCACATGGTTTTGAGATAGACAGCTTATGTCAGAGAATAAAATGGATGTTTGTTTGTGTCAGGCCACTGCTACTGAGGTACAACACCTTCTGATATCTGGTAGAAAGAAGGAAGCTCTTCAGCGAGCACAAGAAGGTCAGTTCTGGGAATTTGCACTAATTCTTGCCCGAGAGCTTGGTGACCAGGTAAGTTATGTCGTTTCTCATATCCCTCCATCTTACTCAGCTTAATCCTAGCTGACCAATGATTCAGTGAATTTGAACGAATGGTTGTTGGATTGCCTACAGTTCTATGTTGATACTGTGAAGCAGATGGCTGTCAGCCAACTAGCTGTAGGCTCCCCTTTGAGAACCTTGTGCCTTCTAATAGCGAAGAAACCTGAAGAAGTTTTCTCAACCAACATTATTGCTGGTGGCAACATGCATGGAGCTATGCATATGCCACAGCCTGCCGAGGTAATAGCTTGTGTGCCATTACTGTTTTTAACTTTCCAAAAGAGTTTCGATTTCAATTACTTATTATTCAAAAGTAGACGTTAAGAATAAAAAAAATCTGGTGATATCTATCTTCCCAATGCATCACCCTGATAGGCTTACACCACTTACCTGCATTCTATGCTGTATATTTTCTTCTTTGCAGCAGGAAAATGTTGATAATATCCATTTCATATATAATTTTCAGCTGTATCTGATTCTATTCATACTTTTCTTTTTCTTTTTTTCTTTTGGGTTATGATGTTGACTTGACAAGCTTTGTTGCTGCTGTGAAACTCACGCATCAGTATATGCTACAGAATGTAGGTTACAGTATGTTGGACAATTGGGAGGAGAATTTGGCTGTAATTACTGCAAACAGAACTGAGAATGACCATCTTGTGATTATTCACATGGGAGATTGTCTATGGAAGGAAAAGAATGATGTATGTCTCTTCCACTTCTGCAGTTACATTTCACAACTATTGGTTGTTGCCTGTCCTTTTTGTTTTTGCTACTTGGTACTTGACTGCTCCCCTTGAGCCAAATGGGTTGACCCCCCCCCCCCCAAAAAAAAAGGGCCAAAAAGAAAAGAGAAAATAATGAAACTATTCTCTCATGAACTGCTGTGCAGGTTACTGCTGCACATATTTGCTACCTAGTTGCAGAGGCCGATTTTGAGTTGTACTCAGATTCTGCAAGATTGTGTCTTATTGGTGCTGATCACTTAAGCTTCCCTCGGACATATGCGAGCCCTGAGGCTATTCAGGTATGAATTTATGATTTAGATTTTATTTTGGCTGACTCAATCTTCAATTTGCATGCAGCTGAACAGCCTATGGGCGACTTTTTCTTTAGCCTCATCACAATCCGATTTGTGCTTATAACCTATGTTACTTGGAGTTAGCCATGCACTTATTTAAATGTCGAGTGTCTGTCTGTCTGATATGCATGTCATGTACATATTTGGAAAAAGAAAATGTAAAGTGAAAGGTCGTGTTTTCATACCCATTTCCGGGTATCAAGTGTCTTACATGGGTACTTGAGGCGAAACAGAGTTGAAGAAAGACGGGTTATCACAAGTCAGTGTTTATTGGTGGGCTTCATCTTTGCTTGACAATGCTGTGCCAGAAGTACTTTGATTTATCATGTGCTTCATATTCTTTTCCTGCAATGCAACATCTTCACACTGGACTGTTGGTTACTCCTGATAAACTGTCCTTATAATTTTGTTCAAATATATGCCATTATGTGCACAATGTAGGCCCCTTTTGTAATTCTTGTAGATCCTTGCTCCCTTCTTCACATTTGTATTGTCAAATCTTTGGAATATGTGACAACAATCATTATGCTCCATGTCAAATAATTGCTTCCAGCCAACATATTGAGCTTTGACAATATCATGGGACAAATGGAGATTTAGTACGATTATCCCTCTATGTAAAAACAAGAGTAATATTCAGAACTGCATAGTCATACTATGAAGTTGTGGAAAGGGTGATTGAGAGGAGGCTGATGGAGGATATAAGTATTTCAGAGAACTAATTTTGTTTTATGCCAGGTAGGTAAACCTTAGAAGCTATCCGTCTCATATGAAGGCTAGTGGAGTTCTACAGAGATAGGAAAAAAGGATCTTACATGGTGTTTATCAACCTAGAGAAAGCTTATGACAGAGTATCTGGATGAGTGCTATGGGAATGCTTGGAGAGGAGAGACTTATCGATTGCATACATTCGGGTTATTAAAGATATGTATGAGGGAGTAAGGACAAGAGTTATGACGTTAGGAAGGGATATGGCCGACTTTGTTATAGATATTGGACTCCACCACGGATCAGCGATTCAGCATTGAGTCCCTTTCTTTTTACGTTAGTTATGGATGAGCTCACTGAAGATATTTAAGACAAGGTGCTGTGGTGTATGCATTTTTGTTGATATTATTGTGCTCATAGACGTGACTAGGGATACTAAGTACTCAGAATGTTAATTCAGTAGAAGGGGAAAGGGGTGTTGAAGCCGAAGTGACCACTGCTGGTGTGGCTGTATAAAGGGTTGAAAAGCTTAGATATTTGGGTTTGATCATTCAAGAAAAAGGGGATATTGATGAGGATATTAACCAACAAATAAAGGTAGGATGGCAAAAATAGAAGAATACTTCAATTGTGTTGTGCAATAAGAAGATACAACTAAGATTGAAGGGTAGAGTCTACTGTATGGTTGTTAGACTAGCACTGTCGACTGTCGTATAGAGCCGAGTGTTGACCAATTAAGAAGACTTAAGATGATGGCAGTTGAAATGAGGATGATTCGTTGGATGTGTGGGCATACAAGATTGGATAGGATTAAGAATGAAGTGTTTAGAGACAGAGTAAGAGTGACACCCATCGAGGATAAGATGAGATAGGCTAGACTTAGATGGTTTGGTCATGTAAGAAGTACAAATGCACCAATGAGAAGTATAAAATGATTTACCTTTCAGGGAGTAGAAGAGGTCAGGGTAGACCTAGAAATAGTCGCAACGAAGTGATTAGATACGATTTGATTGACTTAGGATTAACGGAGGACATAGCTCATGATAGAAGTCTATAGAGGTTAGGATTAAGATGGTAGATCTTGATCTTAGGTAGCCTGTTACTTGCCCTTCTTTGGCTCTGAGTGTATAGGGATTGATGATGTGTGGTAGTAGCTCTTACTTATGATGCATATCATTTGCTTGTGCATGTGAGTAGTATGTTGATTTTAGCATTGGTTGTTTTCATCTAGCCTAGTGTTATTTTTGGGCATTGCTCTTAGCTCTGTTATTTTATTTAATGTCACTGGATTTTGGTATCTTTGCTTTTGTTGTCTTTTATGTCTTATAAGTTTTTCAACTCTTAAGATGTTTCCCAAAAACTTTATGTGGATCTCTTGGAATAGGCTTTCTATGTTCAACAATGCTCACATAAGTAAGGCTGTCTATATCTAGCTCTCCCCAGACCCACCGGAAGCGCGAGACCCACACTTGGAGGAGGAGTTGTTGTTGCTGTCGTTGAGTCTTAGATAGAAAGCAGCTGCATTACTTAGTTTTCGTACTTGTCTTTAAAACCGTTCTTGCATTTGCACCAACAGCTGTCTAGATAAACACGCCTCTTCCTTGTATATTCTTGATAATTATGCCCTTGCTCAAACAAGGCAACTAGAGCCTGTATGATCTTGAAAATAAGCACTGTGTTTGATTTTGACTGCAGAGAACAGAGTTTTTTGAATACACAAAGGTTCTTGGGAATTCTCAGTTTGCACTTCTGCCTCTTCAGCCATACAAACTAGTCTATGCACACATGCTTGCTGAAGTTGGCAGGGTTTCTGATTCATTAAAGTATGTTCATTTTCATCTTATTTATTAATCACTGGACAAGCGAACCTTTGTTAGCTAATGGTGACAACTCTATTCAGATATTGTCAAGCAATTTACAAATCTTTGAAATCTGGGAGATCACCTGAGGCAGACACATTGAAGCAGTTATTAGCTTCTCTTGAAGAGAGGATTAAAACCCATCAACAGGTTAGAACTCGGCTTTGATTAACTTAGGATGTCATCTGTCTCTATCTTGACTCATCTGAAAAGTTATTCTTGGATCTTACCAGAGTGGATATGCAGCTAACTTAGCTCCAGCAAAGATAGTTGGTAAATTGTTAAACTTTTTCGATAGTACCGCTCATCGCGTCGTTGGGGGACTGCCACCACCTGTACCATCAACCCAAGGCGGCATGCAAGGTATTGAACATATGCAGACAGTTGGCTCCAAGGTTTCTGACAATCGATCAGCCATGGCAATGTCGTCATTGACACCATCAGCATCCATGGAGCCCATAAGCCAATGGGCGGTAGATGGAAGTAAGATGACATTGCAAAATAGAAGCATTTCAGAGCCAAATATTGGTAGAATTCCTAAGTCGGTATGATTTCCTGCTGTTCTTTCCTGTTATTCTTTATCTATTACCATCCTGTGTAGTTGAACTTATTTTGATGTGCTGATTGATGACCTGCTTCCATTGACTTAATTTTTGTGACATTGGTGTCACATAGGATCAGGCGGACTTAGCTAGCGAAGCGACATCTTCCAGTGGAGAAGGAAAACAATCTGGCACAACAGGGACGTCTCGCTTTGGTCGTCTGAACTTTGGGGCGCAGATCTTACAGAAGACTGTTGGATTGGTGTTGAAACCTCGTCAAGGCCGCCAGGTAGGATCGCGTACAATTTCATATAGATTGCTGGTTGACCTTGCGAAACTATATCTTTTGTGATAATATAAATTATAAATCTAGCAATAGAAACAAGACAGCTCAGACCTCAAATAAGGCAGGCTGTTTCTTTGTTGAATCTGTTTGTCATAGAAATGATGTAACCCAAGTGACCTTGAACATTGTTGATTAGCGGCTAGCTTTATTGACAACCCTATAGCACTTTCAAAATTTAAATCTGCCATGCAATACCACCACCCGGCATAGATTGCACCTGAGCATGGTGTGGGTTGGGAGATCAGAAATCCGAAAATCTGAACTCAAATATTCCAGTAATTTGGTCAGTCCTGATTTAATTAACCTGATATGCAACTGACCTGACCAGCTCATTTTCCAGGGATAAATTTGCTCCTTTTTAAGGGTTAGTGGGCCCCCCCATCTGGGATTACTACTGGCTAGCCAGGGGGGGGGGGTAAAGTTTGCTCCATTATACATGTTGGACATACTGCAAAATTTATTGATTTCATGTAAAATCTGTTACTAATTCTTTACATTTATCTCATTGAAAGGCCAAATTGGGAGAAACAAATAAATTTTACTATGATGAAAAGCTAAAGAGATGGGTGGAGGAAGGTGCTGAACCACCTGCAGAAGAGTCTGCTCTGCCACCTCCACCACCAACAGCATCCTTTCAAAATGGGAAGTCAGATTATAACTTGAACAACGCATTAAATGATCAGTTGCATGCCAGTGTTAGTAGTCCAGAACCATCAAGCTCAACTCCTCTTGGAAGCAGTTCTGTTATCCCAGCCATCCCACCCAGCTCAAATCAGTTCTCAGCACGTGGGCGGATGGGTGTACGATCGAGGTATGTTAGAAAACATTGTGGTCCTAGCTGAACGTTTCTTTGTTGCTGATGTTCCTCCATAATTAGGTAAACCAGTAACTAATTGGAAAAACTTACGAGTGATGCAGCATAGAAATATTTGTCACTTGTGGATATTTAAGCTGTCAGAAGCTGGAATTCTAATATTGGGTTTGGGTACGTTAATCAGTTATCCTTGCCCCTTTTCATAAAGTCCCAATGATGCGTATGCATATGCAAGAGTGCGGTAACGCTTTTATCTTGTTGCCTTGCTGGATGCACCTGGCAAATCCTTCCCAATCCACACTGTCAGGTTGAGGGAGAACTGGAGCAGAGTTACCCTTGCTTTTCTAGGCCTTCATCCTTCAGTTTGCTTGCTTATCTCTTGGCTCAACTGTGCTAACTGGATGCCCCCCCCCCTCTCTCCCTCCCTCTCTCTCTCTCTCTCTCTCTCTCTCTAACACACACACACACACACATTGCTTGGTTATCTGAAATCAATTTGCATATTGAATGCTCCCACTCCCTGTCTTTTGTATGTTTTATGTGTGAGATCTTCAGTGTGCATTGTCATTCTTAGTAGTGGATGTTTGATTGTTACAACCTCTTGGCAGGTATGTGGATACCTTCAACAAGGGTGGCAATAGCACTTCTACAAATATTTTCCAGCCACCAATTGCTCCATCAGCTAAACCGGCTAGTGTTGGTGGCGCCAAGTTCTTCATTCCCACCGCAGCTCCTTCAGATGAACGAACCTCAGGCACTGAACCTGGTAGTAGAGATGAATCTGTTGGAAATAGAGAAAATCCTTCCATGCCCATGAATGACCCTTTCCAAAACCTAGCACCTTCACCTACAGGGACAATGCATAGGTTTCCAAGTTCTGATCACATATCCAATAAGGGCACCCTGGGAAGTGAGAATAATGGTTCCCTTGCATCCCACTCTCGCAGGACATCTTCGTGGAATGATATTCACAGCAATGCGTATACTCCACCTACGACAACTGGAATGAAAGCTTCCCCCCTTTCATTCATGCCTAGCAGTCACTCGGGGGCTAGTCTGCCCATGAACGGAGGCAATTTTGGGGATGATCTCCAAGAGGTTGAACTTTGACCTGAGGGTGCTGTTTATATAAAGTTTTGCTGCATATGATCGTGCGATTCAAGCAATTCATCCTTAGAAAGGTGAAGTTCACAGAATCTCCCCTTTCTCCCTTTCCACACCGTCTCCAGCAAATGGACGTCACAGAGTCGACAAGTTTGGTATCGTACGCGTAATGTTGTAGCCATTAGATGGTAATACTTTATAAATGCATTAGATTTTCTTTTGGGAACATTGTACAGTTTCATTTTGTTCATTTATTTAAAATGTATAATTTAACAGTTGAAATGAATAGGGCAGTCCTCTCAATGTTTACGGGGGTCAAGTCAAAAGTGCCGAATAATGAAAATGATAATTTATTACTAATTCTTTACGTCACAGAGTGGATAAGTTCAGCATTCACTTTTCTAATTTTTTTTGGGAAAAAAAACTGCCTAACCTTCCAACCCCCCTCGTCCATTGCAAGCACCACCCCATCGACCGTCCCTAGACCACCGGTGGTAGGTCGCCAACGGGCTGCTCCGACTGAACATCCAACATTGGGTCATTGACCACCTGTGAGCACACCAATAACACCATTTTATTTTCAAAAACAAAAATAAAATACACAATTAATAAGAAGATAATAGTCATTTCAATATATATTCACTAGATTTTAATAAAAAGGTACTAAATATTAAATGTTTTTAGGTTAAGTTACTAAAAAAAGCATTGGGTTAAAAAATTAACTTGTCAACTTACAAGGTATGAAAAAGTTAAAAAGTTCCGGG
>JACYFF010031956.1:6078224-6098110 GCA_017589665.1 Selenicereus undatus | reverse complement strand
ATTAACTTGTCAACTTACAAGGTATGAAAAAGTTAAAAAGTTCCGGGGAAAGAGAGAGAATTTGGGGGGGGGGGGGGGAAGTGGTATTGGTTTCCTTGCTTATCTCCTCCCAGCTGTTTTCTGATGATACTCGAATTGTTGGTCGAATATTTTTTGTCGGTCAAATGGTTGTTCAAATTTTTGTATCAGCAACAACTCAGCATAAAGTAAAAAGCTGGGAAAATTGATGTAGGCTGAGTCACCATCGACCTTAATTATTTTAATATATACCATGTTCAAAATTTTGCATAATAAAGTCATTTTTATATTTTCATAAATTTTTCATAATCATCCTAATATGCAAATGGATTTCTTTAGCCTACAAAAACCAACGCAGAGGCACCCGCGTCAATTTTCCCTTTCCCCCATTGCGTCCCCCGCCCCTGGGGGCCGTTTCAGCCATCGTAGAATTCACCAAATGAACCCCCCCTTCTCTCTCTCACTCAAATGAACCTTTTTTCATATATAAGCAACGCGAAGTTTGAGGGAAGGGGGGGGGGGGGAGATAGTAAAAGAGTTAGATTTCTTGAAATCAGTCTCTTTGGTTGTCTATATCTAGACCTCTTCAGACTCCGTGAGAGCAAGACCCACACTGAGAGGTGTTATAATTTTAAAAACTTAAATTTCAAAGGAAAAATAAAATTATTTTGATAAAAACTAAAATTTGAGACAATATCATTTTCTAGGGGTGGCAAAAATTTAAGCTTGGGTCAATTTCGAATCGTACAAATCGGACAATGCCTAAATTTGGGATAAGAAATTCATGATTCTGTCCCTTTCTTAGAGTCGAACAAATCAGAAAGGATAAATCCGGGGTCACAATGATGTTTGGACAATACAAGTATGAAAATGTTATGCCTGGATTTAAAAATCGAACACGAGATTCATGATTACACTCAATTTTTTCGGATCGGACAAATTGAGGTAATCAGGCCGGACAAAACTTTGCTAGTTCCATTATTTTCTAAGAAAAGTATCTAATTATATATTTCAAAACTTAAATGAGAATATAATTAAAAGTTAATAATGTCAAAATGAATGATATGAAACACCCATTATGTTGGAAAGGAATTTTGAAGAAACTTTGCTAAATGTTTCCATTGTACTAGTGAATTTTTGTAGAGTATTAGTAAATCTTGTGTGACATTATCTCACATAAATCATGTTATGAGATAGATGCTTTTATAGTGACTATAGATAATTAATTACTTTGATTAATAGTTCATTTAGGGTAACTGTTATTACAGTAACTCTTTTTTTTTTATAAAATGTTTTCTTAGAATCCTTTTTTTATAAAACGTTTTACAAAATCCTTTTTTGTGAATCTCTTGGAATTAACCTCTCTGCGGGCAGGGATGTCTTTAGAGATAAAGTTGCCCACATTCGAGTCTTCCTATACCCCATGAAAGCAAAACCCACAATAGGAGGTGTTGTTGTTGTTGTTATCACTATTCTAGTAACCCTAAATAATCTATTAGTCACCCCTAAGTTTGAAAGTTACTTTGAAACATGTTATTTGTAACCCCCCCAACTCATAATAACCTGGTTAACTTTAATTATTCAAACTTTAGTTGCTAATAACATAGAAGAACAAGGTTAGGACGTTAACGCCATACTAGAGAGGATAAAGCTTAAACAACTTACTTAGCAAGAACGTTACAATACAATGTAGCTCAATAAAAAAACCAAATGGTGCATAATAAATACATCTCCAACTCAAACGAAAGTCCACCAACCCACAAGCTTGCGCTCTGATGACCTTTGACTTTATGAAATGTCATTGGGAGCTTGCCTAGACTTCACTAACTATCTTTGGCTCTTTGATGCTAATCAAGTAAGGACTCCACAATTTATTTACCTAAAAGCATAAAACATAAAAATATTCGAATAATGAGTCGAAACTCAATATGTTTACCCCAGTACTGTAAAGAAAAGAAACCTTTTTTTTTTTTTTTCATGAGCGCGTATGTTTCAATTCATTTTAGTTTGAAATAAAGGAGAGAGAGAACTACATTAAAAATTGTTACAGATTATTGTCTGAGTGGAACCCAAACTGATAAGCTTATATATACAATGCTATCATTGAATATGTGTACACCTTTCAGGCCGATCAGGAAGTGTGACCTAAGGCTATGCGGGTGAACTGAAGGGCATAAGCCCTGATAATTGAACACTAGTGGGTCCACTTGATTATGTGGCAAAACAATGCTTGAAAATGATTCATTAAATACTTGTATATTATGAGACTTTGTTATTTATATAAGCATGTGAGTTTTTGAAAGGTACAAGCAATAAACATATTTGGTTTTAAAATCTCTCTCTCTCTCTACAAAATATTATTAGTAACATTATGTGTTTTCCATAATTATGATCCTAGTTATTGAGGACTATACACTTGATACTTTTACTAGCGGTTTAAAATTCATCAATTATTTAATTGATTATACTTATCGTTCTCATTACAAATATTTCAATCTCTATCCTTTGTAACTTAGTTATTTGTTACTGGAAAGGGCAATATCATGGTAAAATTTATGGATTTGGTTTATTTCAACATGGCTCTGTCATTACCAATCTTGGATTAGCAAGGTATTCACTTTATAAATTCGAGTATAATATCAATTTTTATTTATTTGCTTTTACTCCATAATCAACATTTCCCTTTTAGTCCTCTAACGTTTTTAATCGAACCCATAGTTATTGTCTTCACTAAGTCAGTGATAATCACAACTTTACTTGTTATTAGCACTAACCCCAATCTCTTATTGGTCACTTGATTATAAGTTCCCAACTAAACACATTTAGGTTAAAATTCCAAACTTTTCCCAATTCCCTCCTTTTCCACCATCAAGTTAGTGCTGATGTTCACACTTCTTTCATGCCCATTTATGGCCAATTTCAACCTATTATATAAACCACCAAATTTTTCTCAAGATAATTACATGACATTTCAAGTATTGTTCCACTAAGCAAAATTAAAGAAAGCCATATTCGCTTATTGCTTACCCACTTCTAACACGAAACTCAACTTCACCCATCAACTCCATCCTTTCCTAAATACAACATTTTTCATTAAAAATTCTGAATTCACAAAATACACATCTGAAATTCACGATATTTTACAGCAAATTATAAGGTATTATGATTATTCTACACTAATCATTCTCCTTTCGATCTCGTACGTTAGGCTTACGGTTATTGAGATAATTATTGTACTCTCTCTTGCCGTACTCGATATTGTGTGTCTCTCCCGATTTGGGCTTTCCACGTAAAAAAATTGGTGTGCCTATTGTAGTGGTCTTAATCTTGCTTATTTTCTTGAATATCCACATCCTCTTGCGCTTCCGCATATACAACGCTCAATTTATTCTTCTAATTTTTTCCCAAACAACTGCCGTGGACCAGTAGTTGAATTTTGTGGAATGATCAGGAATAGGTCCGACAAAAAAACTCGTACCTGCCTAGAACCCGCAAAATCCGCCCCAATGGGTATGATATAGAATCTATAGATGGTGAAAGTGGAAAAAAATGGATATAGGACTGGTATTGCTAAAATGGGCATGAGTATAGGTATGGGTATGAGTCCTACTACCCCATACCCATTTTATCAATATCCTCCTCGTACTCGTCTCATATAAAATTCGTACCAGTTTGTTTAAAGTTCTAATTTGTTGCTTATACTTGAATATTTTACTAGTTGCTTTGAGGTGTATGGTATTTATAACTTCAGTGAAACACTTTGTTAGAAACTTTAATTGTCAAGTGCTAATTTATTGCTTTGATTGAGAAACTTTTAGTTGTATTCCATGTTATATGATATGTTGTTAAAGGTTTGGAATTAATGTGGCAAATTGGCTATTTGATGTCGAATATGGGTACAAAATGGATTTAATTCTTTTTTGTCTATATGTACTCGAATAAAGGCCGCATATCCATTATAGCCAATGAATATGAGTATGGGTATAGGTATAATTTTACAACACCCGATGGGTACGAGTATGGGCATGGGTATTAATTTTGAAAATAGCTATAGATGAAGGTACAGCTAAATCCCCCCTATCTGCCCCATTGCCACCCTTAGTCAGGAACACTATCTTCCTTGTTGGTGTCAGGGGCGTAGCCGAGGGGGGGTCAGTGGGGTCACTCGACCCCCTTCTCAAAAAAAATTTTTTATATATATGTCAGAAAATTAAAAAAATTTAAAGTTTAGTATATGTATTGTATTTATTGAAGATAAAGTGAAATGTCCAATGGCTTAGCGGTCAGTACCTTGGCTTGGTGTGCTTGAGGTTGCGGGTTCAAACCTCATCCTTCCCATATTTTTTCCCAACTTTTTTTTGTTGTTTTGTTTTTAAAACCAGTGCCCTTTCGCGTTTGCGGTCGTGAGGCCAGCTGTCTCCTTCGACCTTCAATTTTTCGCCACTCCACAGCCTAGACCCAACTCATCCCACTGCCCACCTGCCACCTGCATCGCGTCGCCGACTCACCGTCCACCACCCGTTGCCAACGGATTTGCTGTTTGCGCAGTGCAACAAGGCCCTCACGGCCTCACATCTCTATCCAAATTTGTGAGTTCTCAAATCTCAATTTGTAGGTTTTATTTCAATTGTAGATTAAATCTGAATTTGTAGATTAGTTTGGTACTTAGATTTTAATTCTCATTTTTGAGGCTTGAAGAAGACACAGTGGGTGGATTTTGGGTTTGTTTTGCTTGATTCTACGGTTTTGCCATTTATTTGAATTTTTGGATGCAATGGTTGGATTTCAATTGTTGGATGCAATTCTAGTGGTTTTGGTCATTTATCTTGTGACTTGTATGCTAATTAATCATTGGTTATAGTTTAGGGGTATCATAAATGTTTGATTTATATGTTTAACTTTTAATTGTAGGCAACAATGCATAGATATTTTAAAAAGAGAGGTAAGGAATACTCGTCATTATCTTCAAGTTCGAAATTCGAAAACTCGTCATTGAATGAAGAAGGTGGAAACGATGTTACTCAAGCACAACCACCACCACCATCACCTTGTGATGTAAATATCAATTCCATTCCATCGTCTCAAAGAAGTTGGATTAATTCTGACCCCCTCTCCTAATTTTCTGGCTTCGTCCCTGGTTGGTGTTGTAGTAGGGCTCGCAGACAAAACCAATACACGAATGACCATGAATGCGAGGAGGTGCATGGGGGAAAAGTCACAAACTGCATGGTAAGGGGATGGTACATATAAGAGACATTTTGGTTATGGATTCCCATGCAGATGCTGCATAATATATCAAATCCTTGAAGCTTTCAACCACACATATTCCCTGCTCTGCTCTTGGAAGGTATGAAGAAGTCGATGATTCTTGAACAATCGCATATGATTAGCTTAATTTGTTCATCGACTATGGTGAAAAAACTTGAGCAATCCACAGATCACCAAGTCTGTCACTAATAGAAAGAGCAAATGCAGCGTTTCATGCCCAAAAAGATGGAAATTTTGGACTTTGAAGTGATACTAGACAAAAGATGCAAACTCTTAAAAGACATTGAAGGTTACTGTTCTTCCTTCTCACCCCCTCAATTTTGCTAACTTGGTTGTACGACAAAGTCTACAGTCTTCCGATGCATGAAGACGAACAAGCACCGTTTTCCTTTTTCTTTTCTTTTTTTTTCTCTTTTCCTTTCCGTTTTGTCTCCGATCTTTTCGAAAGGGCAAACGTAGGCAGAGCATATATCTCTCGCATAAGTTTCATGTTAAATTTTATATTAATTGGGTTATAAACAAGAAGTCATGCATATAAGCTCAAATGAGGTTTCAATCCAAAACTAATTGGTAATAGATGAAGTAACTCATAAGCTTATATACGTACTCAAACCCTTTATTTATATCGATATGGGATAATACCCACTTTTATACTCCAACACGCTCCTTTACATGTGGGCTAGCAACAAGGCCCAACACGTGCACACAATTTTAATCAAATGGGATGGTGACAAATTAAGATCGAGCACCTAATTTGATATCATGTTAAATTTTATATCAGTTGGGTCACAAACAAAGAGTCATGCATATAAGCTCAAAATAAGGTTTTAACCTAAAACCAATTGGTAATAGGAGGAGTAACTCACAAGCTTATATAGATGTTCAAACCATATAAGCTCAAATGAGGTTCCAACCCAAAACCAATTGGAAATGGTGGAGTAACTCACAAGTTTATATATATGCTTAAGCCATTTGATTTTATCAACGTGGGACAACACTCAATTTCATATCTTTATATTTCATCAATGTTGGAGAATACCCATTTTTCATACTCCAAAATTTCATGAATCAATTCTTCCCACAATTTGTGTAACGCCCTCGAAATGCTAATGACATGATTTACGAAAATTTGCAGCGAAAGACTTAATAATAGAATACGTTACCGCCGTCTTGATAAGGACAAGGCTCACTGAAACCATTTAATCTTGCAACTCATATTCACAATCACAAAATCTATTAACTAAAACACTTCAAGACCAAAGTTAATAATAGTTCAACTTCAATACCATCAACTTAATCATATCATGTGATAACTTGCACTTCACACTATACAAGTATATTGAATATAGATCCAACTTAACCGTGAGATTGATTCCAATATTCATGCTATGCTGAATCCACTGTGAGCATCTGATGACTTTCAAAAGGGCTTGCTAAAAGGGGAAACAGGTGATACTTCATCACCTAAAATGGAAAACATGAAAACAATTCGAAAATATGAGCAAAAACTCAGTACATGCATTCCTGTATTGTAAAATGAACATATAAACACTGTTGATGGGTACCCGTCTTTGCAATTCATTTAGTTGGCAATAACAATGAAAATGAAAGTAATATGAAACTGAATTGTTCATTATTATCTAGATGTGAACCCCTTGCAATGATATGATTTATACATAGATGTACACATGCCAATCCGATCAAGAGTTGGCCTGAAGCCGCCCGGGTAAATGATGGGTTAACGCCCTATAGATGGGGTTACAAGCTAAATGGCAAATCACTGTATAAACTGATTCATTGATAAACTTATTAAAAGTTGTAATTTGATAAACATGTTCTACTTTCTGAAGATACAAGCAATGGACGTACTTTGAGTCTTTAAAAATGTCATCTGACTTGATAGCACTTGTGCATAACGGGGACGATAACTAGGCCTCAACTCTATTTCATAAATGTCATTGTAAGTATGTGTAATCAGTAAATATTCTTTACTTACACAATTGAGTAAGTAAACGTAGGTGTAGCAAAAATTGAGTAATTTATATGGTATACATAACTTGGGTATTTCAATATAACTTCAAATTGAATTGATGAAAGTAATTAAATTTGATATAAAGTAAAATAGAAGTAAAATAGTCCACAATGAGATAAATGAGATTACAAAGGAAAAGGCCTTGATGGTGATAATTGAGAGAGTGGTTGTGGCCTTTTTCAAAATAGGTTACTGATACGGGTTTAAGACTTGTTGATGTATAACTTGGTTCAAGATAACAGGGAGTACACTAGATTAGCTTGATAAAAAAAATTGATATATTCTGAAGTGAGTAAGTAATAAAGGTTTGAGGCCAAGAGATATATATCTTGGTTCAAAATAGCATAAACTGCAATAACTTGGTCTGATAAATATGATTTCTGAGTCACAACTCTCCCCACTTTTCTTATTTCATTCATAAATCCATTAGATATAGAATTCCACCCCAAATGAATCATTGAACTCAATAGAAGCTATTAAGCTCACTAAATATGGTATTTTCTTTGTAAAATCCATAAATGATTCAAAGCTCATAAGCAAGCTCCCAAATTGCGTACTTATCTTCTTCTTTCTCATTAATCAAGCTAAAAGCTCCATGAAAGTCCATGAATATTCATTTCTCCCTTAAATGACCGTGCTTGGCCCAAAATTTACAAAATGAGTGCATGATCAATCTCAGTCAATCACCAAAATGATCAAAATGAGTGCCTAATTGAAATGAGTGCATGCTCTTCACACATTTATTCAAAATGCTTCCAAAAATCACCAAATTTCAATTATTCAACCAAAATTCATGAAATCTTATATAAAATTCAAAAATAATATGAACAATCTACAGTACAATTTTCAGAATTTTTCTCCTAGTATACGCTGCACAGAAATTGCAATAACAGCCCAATTTGCACCAAAGTAGGTCAGTTCACTTCAACGATTCATAACTTTCACCCTAGATCTCAAATGGAGACATAAAATCCCAATATGTAAAGATTATGAAGTATTTTAAAACTTTCATTAAGGACACAAAGCATGATTCCCACAATAGGGTCCAAAATGGGGCTAAAACACAAGTGTGTCAGTTTTTTGGTCAATCCTGCACAGCTTTGGTAAAACGACCATAACCTTTTCCAAAGACCTCGGATTGAAGCGATTCAAGAGGAATTTTAAATCTAACACACTGAACTATATACCCACCAAAAATCATAATTTTTGGCTGGACCATTCATTACCAGTTTAATCCCAAAGTCAACCTTAATTTCTTGAAATTCCAGCCCTTAACTGATTTAACTTTCTCTTTTTTTTTTTCACATAAAACTCACTTGAAATCATTTCAAATCACCAGATATAAAAATATCATTTAAGGATCCAAACTCTAAACAACTTCATTAATACATAATTATATAATTCGTATACAAAACATGGTAGTTTTCTTCAAAATTCCATAACTCACTAATTACACCTCCAAAATTTATGAAATTTTGCCAAAACCTCCCAAATAATATAGAGAATATACAGTAAAAATGGTAGAATTTTTGGACAACCCCATAATTCCCATAATTTTCGACAGTGGCAATTCAACAAATACCAAATCATGAAATCATGCTCTTGATCAAATACCCATAACTCCAAACATCTCCAAACTCAACAAAAATTGCACAATAACTATCAATTTGATTATCCAAACATAGCCGATAAATAAAATAACCATAAAACTCAAGATAAAACAAGTTAGGGTTTTGGGATATACCTCACTTTAGGCTTGAATTAACGGGAGGAGGGGGTTGTTTTGAGTGATTTAGATGATTGGACAAGATAGCTGGCAATAAGTGAAAGTCAGGGCACCCAAAAGGTAGCCAGAAACCACTAGAACTGGCGGCAGTTGCTGCCCCTGTTTCCTGCCCATGGAGCCGTGGAGTGGAGAGAGAAAATTGAGAGTTGGGTTTGTGAATTTTTGTTGAATTTTTGTAGTTATAAATTGTCAATTAATAGCTACATGTGGCTGAAAATTATCCACCCAAAAAGTAGCTTTTTGCTAATTAAAATTAGCTGCTAAAATGAGCAATTAGTGAAATAATAAAGTTAGCAAAGTTTTGAGCTTTTGTTTTGGCCGAACAAGCTAAGTTCTGGTTGAAAAAAAAAATTATTTGAAGTGTTGAGCAAAGATAAAATTTTGTATTGCTCAGGATTAACGTTTACCAAATGTAAGAAAATAAAATCACTAATTTATACTCACCGAGGCCTAATATCGATTCACCCGACATTTAATCAATCAAAGAAACTCGAATTAACAATCAATGAAACTTGAGTTGCAAAGTGGTACCCAAAATAAAATATCTCCCAACCGGGATGATTAAATACGATAAATGAAGGTGGAAAATTTAAATAACCTAATGGAATTCGTTAAATAAATAAATTGAATGTAATTGAATTTAATAAACATGATTTGGTTAAAAAATAACTATAAGTGATTAGGTCAATAAACAGGATAAAGTAAATCAATAAACATGATTAATGAAATAAATAAACATATTTTAAATAAATAAATATAGGTTAAGGTCGGGGTATTCCAATTTGGGGGTAGTTGTACAAAACAGTACGGAGTTGGTCCACACAATTGACACAACAAGAATTATATTGTTAGTTGAGTGGTCTATATGTTACTCAAAAAGAAGCAAAGAGAATCATTCAATCGTTGTCTTGTCCAGACAGGCGTAATCTCCTCTCAAAGAAGATCCCCGTGCAGGTTAGAAAAGGTAAGTCTCAGTTTGCCTTAGGGAAGAGAGTGATTCTCAACGAGGGGACTCTTGCAAGAGAATAGTGAAGTGAGTGTGCGATCCTCGGGTGAGGAGCACACACGCATCGAATGCTCCTTTCTAACATAGGATTTGAAGGACACTAAGATTTACTGAGGGATGGCAATGATAGTTGGGTTTGAGTCGGGTTGACCTAGACCTATACCTTTTTTTGGGGGGGGGGGGATTTTGATTAGACCCATATCCTATGAGTCTCATAGGTCCGTGAGTCCGCAATAGGTCCCGACCATTTTTGAAATTAATGAATTTTTGCAATGTATTTTATATTTTTTTTCCACATCACAAGATGAATTTCCACATTTAGTTTACAAAGAATTGGATTTAAAAGATACGACATTTGATATAAAAACAATGCTCCTTAACAGTGAGAGATTTGGATTGAGTGCGTCTGATGGAGTAAGCAATGCGACTGAGCGAGCGAGGAAACTAGAGAAAGATTGAGGACCAAAAACAGTGGACGTGTTTTTGAAGAAGTGAGGCAGTGCAAGACAGTTAAACTTAGAAGATTTTAGTTGCTTAAACTTATGGTTTAGTCATTTTCCACATTTTAAAGAAAAATATATTAACGAGTCTTAAGTAGGTCTCAAGTTAGGTCTCGCGTCTCAATTTTTAGACCTGAACGCAAACTCGAACTAGGGCCACATAGACCCAAATCTGCTTAAAACAGATCAGGTCCCATTTGATTAGAGCTAGACCCCTTACTTTGAATTGGATATAACAGATCTGGGTCAGGTCCCAGACTCACTGTCATCGTTAGACTTAACAGTATCTCCTCTAATTTCTGGGGCAGCCTACCAGGTTAAGACGGCATTTTTTCCCCTTTCGGGACTCGGGAGGACTAAAAAAACAAAGCTCAAAGTTTTGTCGAGTAGAAACAAAATACAGATGAAGATCCTCCAGCAACTTATCAACTATCTGTCTATTTCTCCCATTAGCACATGATTCAAGTACTCAACAATCTTTAATCCATCGATAGTGTTTGGCCAGAATTTTTAACTGAGAACAATGTAACTGATGCTTAGTATTGTGTAACATTGCTACCGCATAATACTAGTTCCAACATCATAGTTTAAAGGACAAACACGGATCTTAAGGTGGATATAAAGGAATATATGAGAATGGGAACATGATGAACCATTGGGCAAGCCAACATGTTATGTGGATCAAATTTGAGTAGGGGTGAGTGGTTCCGAGTACCACCCAAAAAATTGGGAATCGGAACCGGACAAACAGGTTCGTAACTCTTGGGAACCGACATCGGAACCTCAGCTTTCGGTTCCGATTCTAGGGTACTGTCAAGTTATTGTTCAAAATTTAGAACCTAATAAATTAAATTTTCTTAGTTATTTGGAGGAAAGAGGAGATGTTTGATCTTTTCTTGCCCTCATCTTCTATTTTTACACAAAAAAGAAAGCTAATTGTTTAAGTTCGTATTTTTTTATCTTAATTATTTTAAATATTATGATTCATCCTTCAATTAATAGTAGAAATTTAACAGATATTGCTTTAAATTCGCTATTTGGAGAGTCAATTTTTGTAAGGAAAAAAAATCAAATATAAAGAGAATATAGAAACAAAAGAAAATGTAGTAAAAACTAAACAAAAACTATTCATTTTCCTCTTTCTAAACAGGTTTCAGGTTCCGGTTCAATATTTTTTTGAGAAAGAACTGAAATTAGAATCGAAAACGTTTGACCGGTTTCGAACAGGTTTAGAATACCTGAGAACCTTGCTCACCCCTAAATTTGAGGATTACTTGTTCATATTTTGCTAACTGTATGCGTCTTGGAGTCCTGATGTGTAATTGTTGTTATTCTCTCACTGCATATGTAGTTATACATGCATAAAGGCCAGTAGTATACGAGGATCAATTAGTGTGCCTCAGCATTCATACGTGCAATTGCATTGGTTGAATTTCATAGAAACTGCGCATGAAACAAACCAACAATGCATATAAGCATGATGAGATTCCAACCACAAATCGATTAGCAATGTATGAAATAGCCCTTAGCTTATAAACATGCAATGCCTCTTAAATTATTAAAGTGGGGCAACCCGACTTGCTACAACTGCAATAGTCTTATTTTGCTGGTGGACAACTAATTGTCACCCACCGCCACCAGAAAATTACGAGTAATACTTTTGGTGCCTAGCAACAGCGCCCTCTATAATGGATCAACGATGTACTCAACTAGCATCTCTACATCCAAAGTCCAAATTTAAATTCAAATCTGTTACACCGAAGTCCAAAAAAAGCGAATATTGATATGTGATGTAGTAGTCTTACCCTTACAATGACTAATGTATAACACGGAGGCTTTTTGATTGATTGAAAGCTTCTGAAATCTGAAGATGGTTAGATTCCATGGTTCTAACTTACAGTTCGAAGTTTCATGCTTTTCGAAATCAATTTCTTGTGGGCGGCTCATAAATATCATGTCAATCATTCATCTGTATCTGTGTGCAATCACTTTGTTTTCTTCTTTGTGCAGCGATCTCCTTCAGTAATCACACTTGCTTGTCAGTTTGTCACACTATCAATCTACTTTTTCCACTCCGATTTTGATGCTTTGATGTCATTCTGCAGGTATGTAAATTTGGCCCAACATTTCCTGCAGAAAATCAAACACTGCCAGATATTTGGCAGAGTTTTGAGTAAGTTGCTTAACATGTGAATCTTACAATCGTACATCATGTTGTGTTCACAGTTTGTGCCAACAGCTGGAAGTAAAACGGAGATACGGCTTCCATAAACAGGTGCGGATTCAAAATCTACAACCAAAATTCTGAGCTAAATGACATTACAGAGTACAAATGTAACCAATGATTATATGCTGCAATGATCCAACACTACCTGGGCAATCCATGATCAGCCTGTATGTTTCCTTCGGCACCATGAGATGCCCTGATGTTTTCTTCAAGCAGTTGCAGTTGTATCAGATGGAATGCTGTCTACTAGTAGTTCCACATGGAGAGGACGCTCCATCTAATACCCCATAGGCTCCTTCGCCTAGCGCACAAACTTCACTAATGCCAACCATCAACGTTCCTCAATCTCCAATCTTCTTTCCATCTCTGATCTCCCCCTGGATTTGTTCATCGATGTGGATTGAGGACTCCAATCATCGTCTCTGCCTCTCTGCACTGCTAACTCCCACCTAACGATTTCTTAGCAACACAATTTGAGTCTTTGCTTTCATGAATTCAGCGAAGCCAATGCCCATATGGATTGACCAACTGTCAAATGCAGAGGAAAGCTAATCCATATACTTCAATAATGAAGAAAGTAAAAGCAAGAGTCATATTGTGCTGTTTCTCAGTACCAGTAATCCAAGAACAGCCAATTCAAGGATTTTGCGTCCCTGGTACTCTTAACTTTTTGCGTCGGATGATTGGATCCCATTTGACAGAATTCAGGATTGTACAATAAATCCATGCGCCAAGAATAAGTTGTACATCAGTAAAAACCGGTCAACTTCATGAAAACAATCTTTTGCAGCAGAGCAAGGTTAAAAAGCTCAGCAGCACCACTTCACTTCAAGAACATTTATGCGCTGCAAGACTAGGGAGTGGATCAAACAAGTTTGCAGTATCTAATTTTCAAGTAGGGTCCTGAACTTCACTCGCCTTTTAACACTTCCCATTCTATCATAGCCAATACCAATTTTGCTGTGCAACAATTTCATAGCCAGATCCGCATTGCCTGCTTTCCTCAGGGAATTGATCATGACAGTACGAACTCTCCCAGGTATCTCTCGGCCCCTATCAATAATTCCATCAGCCAATTTGCAAGCTTGCTCAATGCGCCCCGCTTTACACAACGCATTAATCATGTCTTCAAAAGCATTTTCAGGGATAACTCCCATGGGAGCCAGCTCATCCAAAATTTTGCAAGCCCTAGCAACCTTACCTGAAAGGCAAAGTCCGATTGAGAGAACTCTAAAAGAAGCTGAAGTTGGTGCAATACCCTTATCAATCATCATATTCCACAACTTCAATGCCTCTTCATTTTTGTGTTGTTTAAATAGTCCATCTATGAGTATGGTGTATGTGTAAACTGTTTGATCACAGCCCTCAGAATCCATCTGCTCAAAAAGGGCTAAAGCTTCGTTGATTCTCCCACATTTGGCGAGAGCATCAATGACAGCATTGTAGCAATATGAATCACGAGTGCAACCGTTCTTGGCCATCTCCTCGAAAAGCTGTTCTGCTTCCTCAACTCTCCCGCCCTTTCCCAGTCCATCAATAAGAGAACAATATATCATAGAATTAACACCAACCCCATTATCTCTACAAACCTTGAAATACTCCATGGCCTCATCCAATCTCCCATTCTTGCACAAACCATTGATAATGGCCCCGTATGTAACCTCATCAGGTGGAAGGCCTTCACTCTTCATCCTCTCAAACAGATTGATTGCTACCTCCACGTTGCCACTCTTGACACGGGAATCAATCAGGGCTGTATAAATTGCAACATTAGCCTTGCATCCCCTCGTACACATTTCCTCATAAACTGCATATCCTTCGGCATACTTACCATCCTTGCAGAGCCCACCAATTACTAAACTATATGCATGAGGCGGGATTTCCAATCCTTTCTCTGCCATCTCATGATACAGAGACAAGCAGGAATCAAAATCATTTTCTCCATAGCATGCCTGGATCAGAGTCATGTAGGTAATCTTATCCGGCTCTATTTTCCTAATCTCCATATCCTTCAATTTTCCCATTGCCTTCGCGGTTTTCCCAGCCTTGGTATACCCTTTAATCAAAGTATTATAGGTAACCATATCAGGACTAGTTTTCCCATTTTCCATTGCCTCGAAAACTTGCTCAGCTGAGTCTATAAACATAGAATTCACCAGCCCATTCATCAGGAAATTATATGTATACAAAGTAGGTTCAATCCCACAATCCTTCATTTGCCGCCAAACCCACAACAGTTCCTCAACCATCCCCAAATTTCCAAAACTCTTAATCAAAGAATTCGAGCAATTCACAGTCATAACAAACCCCAACTTCTTAAACTGATCAAAAACACCCTTAATCCTACCCACATCTTTAGAAATACACAAAACATCAATCAAACAAACAAAACAATCTAACTTATGCTTATACTTCCTTTGCTTACCTGCCCACATAAAGAATCGAAAGGCGGTGTCTGGCTTGGATTTGATCTGGGCTGAGTTCAAAACATATGCAACAAAATTGGGTGTCAATTTGATCAAGAATTTGCTGCAATAATGGGTCAAGTTGGCCTCCATAGATGGTGAATCGTCCAGAAGATCAAGGATTCGAGGTACCCAGATGGAAGGCTCGAGTTGGCGCTGATTGGGGCTCGAAACGACGCCGGAGATATCAGCGAAAGGCTCGATCCATTCTGGGGGAGGAAGTGAAGCGGTAGAAAATGCGACCTTAAGGTCTTGGGGTTGCGGAATATGGGGATGAATGGAGATTTTGGGGGATGAAAGAGGGATAAAATGGTGGAATTTGGCATTGTTCTTGCGGGGTGCGAGGAACGTTGAGGAGGAGTGAGTACGGAGTTTTCTGAGCAATAGGGTTTTTCTCATTTCAGGGTTTTACTTCATTAGTGGGTGAGACGGAAAGACAGAGAGAGACTGCACGCAGTTGTTGAAAACATAAGTGATAGTAATTCTATGATATATATTAATGTAACTAGTTATATACACACTTATCTAAGTGGATGTGTATTGTATTTTAAAAATTCTTAGATACAAACGTATCTATTCTAACATAGTACACACTCTTTTATATAGGTGTATACATAATTAGATATATGGGTATGTATTATAGAATTTTTGCATAAGTAATGACAAGCACAATTAGACAGAGATTAACAATTTTGACATGTTATTTATTAGCCTCCCATGGAGTCTAGTGTCTTCAGATTTCAGAAGCTTTCAATCAACGGAGGTATATCTTCATTATAAATTAGTCGCTCCATGAGTAAACAGCCACATTCGACTCGTTGTTACGCATTGTTTAAAGTTGGATTTTAGGGCATAGATTTAGATTTAAATTTGGATTCCGTATATAGAAAAGCAAACTAAATGTGTCATTTCTCCATTATATAGGGATTTGTTGCCACTTGCTAGGCGCTAATATTGTCTTTTTATGGCGACTGACAATCACTACTTATGTTGTGTGTTTGTGAAATAAGGCAATTTGCATGCACGAATGCGAAGACACACTGGTTGCTCTTTGTCCTTATGCCAGTGTATAAGTATATCTGCAAAGAGGGAACAATATCAATTAAAAATCAGAATTTTACGACAGTTATGGTTCGCAAAAAAAAAATGAAGAACCAACTCTCAAATTTGTTTCAAATAATTTGTTTGCATGCACAATGGTAAAACAAGTTCACATTCTCGTATATTCCTATATGTGCTCTTCAAGAGTCAAGACTCATTTCATCTTCTAAACTATAATTTTGGAAATGGTATCTTGTAATAGCAAATTGCGTCGTATAAATATGGGATATTACACAATAGTTACAATGTTCTTGGTCCAAAAAAAATGGACCGAAACTTACTTTGGATATGAGATTGGACCTGGCAAAACTGATCCGAAATCTGAAACTCGAATTGAACGATCTGAACCTATACCAACCCAAGGCCAATATTCTTGCACCGACTTCAATTGCAGTATTTCGTATGATATGAGCTTTCCTATCTCAAATTGAGGGTTGATTAGTGAAATTTATGAGAGAGATATACTTTGTACTAGATTTGCCTGTAGGAAAATCAGAGGTAAAGAGGGGAAAATTTGGAAGAAATGCAGTTTACTTTCAAAGTCGACATCTTTTTTCTACTGTCCCTGTAAAGTTTCCATCTTTTTGAGTATGAAATGCTGCACTAACTCTTTGGATAAGTAATAGACTCGGTGATCCATAACTTCTATATATTACTGAAGTTTTTTCATTATGCAAGATGAACAAATTGAGTGAATGCTATGCGTTGATGTGGGTATTGCCCAGAAAGTTCTGCCTGCTTTGGTTTGCTTCTGGGTTTGTGCCGCAGTGTTTATAAGAACCCTCTGTAAGTTATTTATGATTTTCTCTGATTTCTGATTGAGGCATCTCTCCGCAGTTATTGCTGTGACATGGGGGGTGCAGGAACTAGAAAGAGTATGCCCAAAAGAAGGCGAATAGCACTTCCTGTTGATCTCAGTGATGATTTGTTGCTTAGTGTTGGTTAGAATGCCATGCAAGACTGTCATACGATTCAAGTCTGAGTGCAAGCATTGGATGTCTCCGATTGAGTTTGTCCAATACTTTCTTGATCACCTCCAAGTTTCTAGATCATCATTGCTGTCACCATCATCACAATCATCCTCAAAGATGAAGAAGTAGCAACCATGGTGCTTCATAGGCCTTTCTGTCCTCCGTCATGGGAGTGGCAACCAAGGCTTGATTTTCTTGGACAGCTCTGAGTCTTATAATGATAATAATGTGAAGGCCACTTTTTAACCCTCATCTACCCTTCTTCCAATAGATTAGGGAATATGTGTAGTCAGAAGCTTTAATGGTTTGATATTAGATGGAGACCTATAACCAAAGTGTACACTACATCTGCAATCCCGTCACCATGCAGTTTGTTATTCTTCCTCTGCTTGCTCGTGTTCAGTATCCTATGTGTATCAGTTTATCTGTGAGCCCTTCTACAACAACAGGGAAGTCAATAGTGCCAAAAAATTGGACTACAGGCGGAGTTGTAAGAAAGGTACAAATTGGTTAACGGTGTGGTATTTGTGACTTTCCTCTCCCATTTGAATTGGAGATATTTTCATCTGACACAGGCTTATGGAGCACACAAACCTTGTCCGTGTCAGACGCTACCCAGGGATCAGCTGGTATAATGCCCAAATGAAACTTCTGGCATTTAAAGACGGGCAAATGATTTCAGAAATCAGAAAGCAGTTATCCCTGGTCATTTACTCAATTTGCATCCCCAATTTTGCCAGGATACATTTTTTTCAACGAGAAGTGTGATAACTAGCCAGCGGCGGTTGCTCCCAGTGAAAACTTCTACCATTTACGAACCCAATTGGGCGGCTCCTAAGCTGAAGATCTGGGAGCTTAAGGATGATGACTAACAACCAGAGCAAATGGAGGGTAATTCACCAAGTACATCTCAGTGGCATGAAAGCAACACCTTCTGCTTTTGCCACCATTGTTGACGACCCCAAAGCTATCCCCTACAGTAAAGAGTACAGAAGAACAAGGGTGGGGAACGTCTTGGAGAGCACGGTGGCATTTGCTAGCACTGGAATTGAGAATGTCACCTGACGCTCAGATAGACATGATATGATCTGTGTGAGGTTCGATTCAACTCTTCCCGATGTAATTTACTTACTCTTATACTGTCCTAGGTATGATTCCTTGACGGCTTTGGCCTCCTACAACATACAAACCAGAGTCATTGAGCTTGTCCCTAATAGTATGGTGCCTCATTGCCTTAAATCACCAAAACCCAGAGATTTTCGTCATGTGTTTCCTCTGGTGCCTGTGCTCCCTCTGATAGACATAATATGCTGTCTACTTGCGTGCCCTTAAAATAGTTTGACTCAGAATTTTGAATAGTGATTTTGACAGAGGTTAGTGGGGCTCGGGCGTTCCAAATAACTATGGAGTTTATGTCGTTTTAAAGAATTGTGTATGAAAATATAGTATTGTGACAAAGCATGTTTTATCTTCTAAACAATGGTGCTGAAAATGTTATTCAGTAATAGCAACTTATGTTACATGATGCCAAACAACAGATTCAATGAATGTTCTCAGTCCAAATTTTAATTTGTATTTTGTTTGACCCTCAGATTTGTATAGCCTCACTTATGGCAACTAATGATCGAAGGGGGAAAAAATTCATGCCAAGGTATCATACAAGAACAACTTATGTCAATCAAAAACACAGAAGAAAGAAAATTCATATCAAAGACAGAATGAATATGATACCAACAAAGGCAACCATGATAATATATACAAGAGCAAAAAGATAAAGCCATCCCAGAACTCGTATAGATGACAAGAAAATTAAGAAAACTCATAGGAAAATCCAAGTACATCTTGTGAATAATCAAAACTCATGCAAAAAAATGGAACTAACTCCTCAATGCAAGGGCGTCTTCTCAGTTGGCGTTGCTAAACTGCTAGGGAGAATCAAGGAGGGTCCCCCCTTCAACCAAGGCCCATGGCTACAAGCTCCAGTGAGGTTCCATCTAAAAACTAATTGACAATAGGATAAGTAACCCACTCGGCTTATTAAATCATGGTCCTTCTCTTCATATTCCCAATGTGGGACTCTTCACTTACGTGTGATATTTCCAACACTTACAAGCTTAACAAAAAGAAAGATTATTAAAATAGTAAGAGCTCGACCTCACAATTTGAGTGTATTTACAAAAGATAGTCCGAACTTATTAGAGTTGAAATTTTAGATCCGTCACTAAACAATGGCATGAAAAGTATGATTCATAAAACTTAATTGACAAGCTCCTTAGGAACAATGAGCCCAAGGCTCAAGACTATGATGACATGTTCAAAGGGAAAGACCAAGTTAATCTATTTGAGATTGCTTGTTACATATATATATATATATATATGTATATATATATATATATATATACACACACACACACACACACATATATATATATATATATATGTATATATATATATATATATGTATGTATGTATGTATGTATGTATGTATGTATATATGTATGTATATATGTAT
>JACYFF010031956.1:6052928-6077824 GCA_017589665.1 Selenicereus undatus | reverse complement strand
TATATATATATATATATATATATATATTTGCAAATTGGAATAATGAAGGCTTGTTCCTGTAAAAAAGTATTTCAATATTATTTTTATTGAGATACAAAATTTATTTTTCAGGGGCAACTTTTTTCCGGTTGAGAGAGCCGAAAAGATGTTTTTTTCTTATTAAAAAAAAGAAGAAGAAGCATGAGAAACAAGACTACTTGATCTCCAAGTACCATTATTTAAACCCCTACCCCCCGCCCAAAAAAAAAATCCAATCTACGAGGAGGCCATTCGATCAAGAAACTAGAGGAGGTGCAGTAACTCTGAATTCCCTCCAAAACTTGCATCTTTTTGTTTAATTTTTCTCCAAAATTTGCTTTTCAGGAACAATATGCATCACTCAGCTACAAGATTTATATTTTGCTGTGCCAATTTTTCTGCACGGACTTTATAGTATTTTGTATGATATAAAATTTTGCATTCATGCATGGGAAGAGTACAACCAAGTTAGCAATTTTGAGGGGGCAAGAAGTAAGAACAGTAACTTTCAATGTTGTTTAAAGTTTGCATCTTTTGCCTAGTATCACACCAAAATTAACTTATGAAAATACGGTTTGTCATATCTCATTGAAGGATTTGATTTCGGAGTATCTTGATGAACTTTTATGAAAATACGGTCACTTGGGAAAATTTCCAGCATTATGTTATAGAACCCATCAAGTTCCTTCAATAAGTGGTGAATATGTTTAAAGTTGTCACCATATTATGAAAATTTATTAAGATAGGTACTAAAAAATTAATGCAAAAAAGTGGAGATCTTTTTATTAATGTCAAAAATACGAGCTAATAACTAAAGAACGAGTATTGCCTTAGACAGTTATGCTCTCTTTGTTTTGCTTCTTGGGTTTGTGCTGAAGTTTTGATTTGAACACTCTGTATCTGATTTTCTCCTGATTGTTGGTTTAGGCATCTCTTTGCAGTTATTGCTGTAACATGGAGGTGGAGGAACTAGAAAGCAGTATGCCCGAAAATAGTCAGATATTTCCTCTCATTGATCTCAATGATGATTTGTTGGTTGAAGTCTTGGTTAGATTGCCCTGCAAGAATGTCATAAGATACAAGTCTGTCTGCAAGCATTGGATGTCTCTTATTTCACACCCTCAGTTCATCCAAAGTTTTCTTGATCACCACCGACTTTCTGGATCATCATTATCGTCACCATCATCATCGCAATCATCTTCAAAGATGAGGCAGCAACAGCCATGGTGCTTCATAGGACTTCCTCCCATTTGTTACTGGCGTGGCGGACAAAGCTTGATGTTCTTGTACGGCTCTAAGTTATTTGATGAAAATAACGCTTGGTCGCTTTTCAAACCTGATCTGCCATTTCTACTAAGAGTTGCACAGCCAGAGCATGAAGTATGTGTGGTCGGAAGCTTCAAGGATTTGCTATTGTGTAAGATGTTGACCTCTGACCACCAAAGTGTCTACTACATCTGCCATCCCCTCACCATGCAGTTTGTAGCTCTTCCACCTCGTCTTCGCGTTCACAACCATGAGTGTATTGGTTTTATCTGCGAGCCCTTCTACACCAGCAAGGAAGACAATAGTCTTGACCATCATCCCCCAAAATTCAACTACAGGTGCAGAGTGGTACGAATTGCTCAAACCTCTCGTCGTTGCTGCTTTCCTCTCCCGTTTGAGTTGGAAATTTTTTCATCTGAGACCGGCTTGTGGAGCACACATGCTTTGGTTGTATCAGACGCTCCACCAAAGATGGGGTGGTTCAATCCCCAACTGAAACTTCTGGCATTCCAAGATGGGCAAATGATGCTGTCTTTAGGAATATACATGGTCAAGTTTGATCCTTTTAAAAATCAGAATGCAGTTATCCCTGGTTATTTACTGAACTTGCCTCGAGAGTTTTGCCAGAATACATTTGATTCAACCAAAAGTGTGATAACAAGCCAAGAGCGATTGCTCCTATTCAAAAGTTTTACCTCTAGTGGCCCCAGTGGCCCCCCTCCTAACATGAAGATCTGGGAGCTTAACGACGATGACAACAGACGGTGCAAATGGAGGCTAATTCACCAAGTACTACTCAGTGAAATAGGAGCAACAGGTTGCACTTCCTCTACGATTGTTGGTAACCCCAAAGCAAACCCCTATAGTAAGAAGTACAGACAGACATGGGTAGGGAACTTCTTGAAGAATGCGGTGGCAGGTGCTAGCATTGGATTTCAGGACGCTATCCAATTCTGGAATAGACATGATATGATATGTGTGGGTTTCGATCCAACTCTTCCTGATGTAATTTACTTGCTCTTATGTCCTCCTGGGCGTCACTCTTTGGCGGCTTTGGCTTCCTACAACATGCAAACTAGAGTCATTGAGCTTGTCTCCGAAAGTATGGTGCCTCATGACCTCAGACAGCTCGAATCGATGGATCCCATGAATTTTCATCATGTCTTTACTCTGGTGCTCGAGCCGTGGCCTACAACCCTTCCTGAAGTTGCCAGCGTTCCCTCTCTTTGAGGTTGCTATCTGTGGTTGTCTTCTTCATGCTACTTGGGGACGCTAGACAACATTCCATGCAAAGCAAGCTGTCAACTACTTCCAGAAGACTTGGAACATATAAGTGACGAGAAGTGACATCTTGGCTTATCACGGATTGCTCAAATAGCATATGCTGAGTTGCTGACAATATAATAGTAAACTGCTTTCGTACTCTTGAAATTCAGAATTTCGATTAGTGATCTATAGACGGATTTGTGGGGTTTGGGTGTTCCAAATAATGTAGTGTTCACGATTTTTTAAAGAAACTTCGTGCATGAAGATGCAAGTACTATAAACAAAACACGTTTTTCCCCGTGATAAAGAGATCTCTCCTAGACCTAATACTGGGTTAACTAACTAAGCAAAGGTTTGCAATCGGCGTAGATGAACAAAGGCTTCAGCTATGGATAATCGAACCCACAAGGATTCCATTTTAGACTCCACACATTTCCCGAAACAAGAGGAAATGCGTACCCGGAAATCAGTTCTGGGTGCCAATGGATTACAGAAAAATTACGTCTTTGGTTAGGAAGCATGGAAGAGTAAAAAATCATTTGTTCGGTGTCTGATCAATTGGCAATACTGCATTGTGTGGAATACCTGCTACAATGATTAATTAATTCTGACAAATTTCATTCTTTCCGCTTCAAAATGGATTCAAATGTAGCCAAATGGCAAAGAAACAGCAACATTGTAAATGTTTTAAAGTTTGACAAACAACGTTTTCATGCCGTTATTAGTTATATGAAACGCAATTGTCGTATTGCAGCAATTTTGCCATATCGCAACCGAAACCAAAATCTTGATCAAAACCGCATTTTACATCCTTGGTTCTTACAAGTCATAATGGTTCACAAAGCCCTAATGATTAAAACGAACATTTAAACAAGACTCTTTTGAGACCAGCCCTCGTCATTAAATATTACGCTGCTCGTAGGAGCTACCCACATTTTTCCCGAATATTACAATATTTTTGCATCCAACAATATCACCACATTATGCTTTTTCACAAAAAGTTGCACATGCAGCCCAAATGTGCTGCAGCGACATGGACAATTGCACTATTGAGGCAATGCAAATCAATTAAATAAGGGAAAAGGGGTTAGAAAAAGGAATTGTACATAAGAGAATGTCGCTCAACAACAATTTAATTTTTACACAAAAATCCGAATACACTATTTTTCACCCTAAGAAGACCAAGAAATGAGAAGTAGAACACGACAGCTTAATCAGACAACCAACGTGCCAGAAGAGCTGAGCACGTCAAAATTCAGCAGAGCCTGGAGTCCGAGGAAATGGTATGGCATCTCTTATGTTATCTATCCCAGTCGCAAATTGCACCAGCCGTTCGAAACCCAGACCAAAACCTGCATGAGGAACTGCAAAGAGAAGGGCTCGTGCATCAGATTTCTGCATTCTAAAATAGGAGCATATGCTATTCACCAAGTCTTGTGCAAGATCATCTCACGATGATTTATATTGTGAGACATCTGACACACTCATTAACTACCACATAAATTTAAAAGGAAAATGTCTTACCACGTAGGCGGTCTCACAAAAAATTCCCGTGAGACCATCTCTTAAAAAAATTTATGTATGCCACTGGTGTAAGTAGTAAATCTAGTAGCATGTTAAGTGCTGGATAAAATGAGACTATGAGAGTATGCATCTCTACAAAATATTTGGCATACATGTTTGAATTTTGATATTGAATTTTGCGATAGGAGATGGAATTTAGCATCGTGGCTTTCACTACAAATCACATTTTCAGACCCACTATTGGTCAAAACCTTGTTTCAGAGTTCACATCCTCAACAAGAGCCTTAATTAGCCCCAATACTCATTTTCCCACTCTAACTCTAGGGAGCAATGCTACTACAATTGTAGTTTCAGACATGCACTAATTAGTTGTCTCGTTTCAGGTTCTTTCTTTCTGATTTAGACCCACAGAGACACATTTGATAATTTATTTAGCGGTGTTAAATGATAAACGACAACTCATCCATTTTTTACAAGAGAACCCATTTGGCTGACTGGTCAGGCAAAAAAAGAATAAGCAACCATGAGAAACACATAAGTTTGACAGATGACGCAAAGTGAAATCACAGGCATCTAACCTGAGCCATAGCGACGCAGATCAAGATACCACCAATAGCTTTCCTTTCTAAGATTTAATTCATCCAATCGATTCTCCAGATAGTCAAGGCGTTCTTCTCTTTGACTTCCACCAATAAGCTCGCCAACCTGATGGATGAAGACAGTTACAAGCCAAAGATACATGACGATCAACCAATCATATCCAGTATTTCTAAGTTATATTGGTTCCAGCGAGCAGTTGGGGCGAAGGGGGGAATGCAAATCATCTATTCATCAAGAGGAGGTGACATCTGCTGATAAAAAGAATGGACAAGAAGAGACACATACTATTACTAGTACCCAAAAATTTGCATCCCTCAACACCGAGGTGCAATCAACACACAGCAGAAGGATGCAAAATGGGGGAGAAAATTTAAGAGATAGAAGAGAGACAACAAACAATAAACTTCTAGTAAAGACCTTCAGTAGATCCATCTTATAATCTTTGAAACTAAAAGGGCATAGAATGAAATACATTGCAAAACAACTTCTGCTGTTGCTGACATGACACTTAACTAAGGTCTGAGAAGTTGATATGAAGAACCACAATATGCATCAGTTATTGCAGATATTCATAGAAAACTATCCATCACTGCAGGCACATAAAATTCATTAGTCAGATCTATGCAAACAATATTTGTCATGAAATCCCAAGAGGCCGTCCATATTAATGACAGAAGTGACAGCATGGCAAATGATTACAAACGAATGCAGCAGCGGCGGCGGCACGGAAGAACTGTTTTCATTTTCTTTTTTTCTTTTTTCTTTTCGGAGAGAAGGAAGAAGTGTCTCCATATTACTGGTGATAATTACATTGTTAGTCTAAGGCCAGATCATTGGCTTCTCCGTTGCCCGTTTGCTGAATCTCTTTGTCAATCAGCTCTGAGTTGTCTAGGCCATTCCCGGGAAAAACCCAGTTAAGTATCTGTTATTGGCTTGGCAGGGCTGTACTTGACAAAATGGCAAACTTAAATTAAAACCAGTCGTCATGCTGTCTTTGGTATAAATTGGCTGGAGAGAAATTGAAGTCTTTGACAGGGTCAATTGTCGAAGATTCCCTGTGTCATCTACTCTATAAGAATGAATATACATAACCTTTTCCTTTTCAAAAAACAATAATTAAGAAAAGACTGCTGGTCAGCCTTTGCCAGATGAAAGTGAGTATTCCATGGAAGATGCAGGCTATTATAAAGGACATTTTAGAGACCTCTACATATGTGTTGGCAAGTCCATATTTCTCACATTTCATCAAGGATACACAGCAACTTATGGATTAGCATTTAGTTAACAATAATAATGTCTACTTTTCTAAATCAGAGTGGTTGCCAAGGTGCATGCTATACGATGAATGATGATGCTCTGGGGCCCAGTCAGTACACTTGAAAGAAGCATCCCCAAAATATTGTATTACCTCCCCTGCTCCCCACACAACAAAAGAAAAAGAAAGAAAGAAATCCAAGAGTGAGACTGGGAGACAGGCGAGTGACCCAGAAAGAGAGATCTGAAGTTACCCTTGGAACCAACATGTCCATAGCTGCTACAGTCTTTCCATCATCATTGAGCCGCATATAGAATGCCTTGATATCCTGAACATTGTATTAAAACTTGTCACTAGCTCCATCACAAATGTAAACCCACGAAGCAGCAGTTCCCAACAAAATACATGCCTTGGGATAGTCTCTAACTATAACAGGACAGCCACCAAAGGCCTCTTCGGTGATATAACGTTCATGTTCACTTTGGAGATCACAGCCCCACTTAACCTGTTGGATCAGATGCATCATTAAGGCATTTAGGATATTTCACCCCATTCAGACATCAAACAATCCAGAATGACATAACTACGTATATTTTTAAGGAAAAGTGGCACTCCCTCTTATGCCAAGTAAAATGTTACACAAAGTCAACAAACAACAAGCAACCATGTTCAAGGCATAGTGTTACGAGTTACGACTAGTGTAGGATAACTGCTTCATGCATAAATACTATGTTTAAGGTTACTTAAGGTCAGACATCCTAAACTAGGGACCAAAGCAGCTAAAGCAAAGATGGATGAACTATGGAGTACAACAATAATGGAACCAAAAGTCAGCGACGTACAAACAACAAACAGTTCACAAAGCAGATCCTGAACAGCTAGGCACAAAATACCGATAAATAGAGAGCTTGTATGCTATCATCCTCCCTCTTGGAGTAATCAGAAACAAGGCATCCCATTATGTGGAAATTGGAAAACATTATCATTTGTCTCCACGAATAGTAAGCAGTCTAACACATGAAAAAGCAACAGCGCATTGATGATAAATGATAAATTTTAAATTCCTAACCCTGCAGAATTTTAGGGACCAATGATAAATTATTTAAATAGCACATATGCATACCGGAAATTCAAATTTTTTATCAGCTTTTAGAAGAATATTGACAGCATCAGTATAAGTTAGCTGCACAAAATCTTTCTCAGCGACGTTCTGCACATCAGAAAGCCTACATTAGCCTCGAACAATATTCTAATTGCAAAGACCAACGAAAAAATTCAATTGCTACTTCAACTAAAAGAATTAGAGATCCCCCCCTAAAGAACTGCACCAGGCAGACAATGGTGGTAGCGATAACACTCACAGTAGATTTACTGTGATTCAAATAGAATTGATAACATGGCGACATACGAAGACATACATTCAATCTGTCGAGAATGCCTTTCTCAATCCATGCGTTGAAAAAATCCATATCTTCTTTGCAGTTTTCAAGAATGTACCTCACCTTCACAACGAAAAGGAAAGAAACTAAAATTTCATCATGAAAACTCAATGTCACCACGGAACCAGATGAGCACATAACACAAGCTTAAGAAGTGTGAGATGACATACTACATACTGGAGATAAGCAGTAGCACAAGCCATATCATCATTCAGATCAGCGAATGCTAGTTCTGGTTCAATCATCTAAAGCACCAGAAAAAACAAAGATCAGATGCAGAAACGGGGAACAATAAACTACAAGCTTCCCAACTTAAGCAGCTTACCCAGAATTCAGCTAAATGTCTAGCAGTGTTTGAATTTTCTGCACGAAATGTTGGGCCAAAGGTATACACCTGCAGAATGACATCAAAGGATAAACTGGCAATGGAAAAGTAGATAAAAGACAAGTACCGAGAAAGCATAAATAGAGTCAAAAGAAAACAAAAGAGTATCTTACATCAGAAAGAGCTGTAGCGTATGTTTCAGCATTAAGTTGGCCTGAAACAGTTAAAAAAGCAGGCTTTCCAAAAAAATCCTGCCATAAGATGAAAACAAAGGTACGCACATGATTAAGATAGACTTACAGTTTTGACATGTTATATTACCATCCTTTCAGAGGAAATCAATTTCATAAAGCATAAAAAAAATTCAAAAAAAAAGAACTGAACAAAGAACATGGACTCTATCTGGTCTTCAGACTTCAGAAGCTTTCATCAACAGAATGTGAGAACCAACACCCCCCCCCCCAAAAAACAACTATGAGTGCCCTGAATGTATATTGTTCAATATGATGTTGGAACACCCCCCCCCCCCCAAATAACAGGTATCTTTGTGAGTGGCAATCGCTACATAGCATTTGCAAAATAAGGCATCTAGCCTACAGGAGCGCTAAAGACACAATAATTACACAATCATACTACTCCTTGAATAACTACCGTGTTTTTGGCAGCTAGGCTGAGCCATCCCTATAATTGGGAGGGTAAGGGACTCATACCAAGTGCATTGGTTAGGACTCGAACCCCAACCTCTCCTATTGGAAAGGGGAGTACTTACCACTTATCCAAGACAATTTCTTGTTGCATAAACATACAGAACAAGGGAATAGCAACAACTGCCCACTGGGATTCGGGACGAAAACAATTGGCAAAATATGGAGAACCATTTACTACTCTCAAATTTGAGTGAATGCCCCAGTAATTCTTAAAGTTCCCATTTTCATATATTCCTGCACAATCCCCTCCAGATTCATACTCTCTTCTAAACTATAACATCAATAACTCCCAGTGCAGATCCCCTTTCTGGCACGTCCATGCAGATCAGATGTAGGCAACAACTCCTAGTCTTCATATTGTCTTTTAAACTATGGTTTTGGAAATAGTACCCTTTACAGCGACCCATGTTAAATTTTTGCTACAAAGTCCTCTACCTTGGCAACAGCCTGAAAAGTTTGTTACTCGAAAATTTTCACACTCAAATTGTAGTACACTATAGCAAAAGTGCCTCGTTAAGGTATACTCTGCTTCTTGTGCTATGGAATGCTAGGTTGTCAATGCTATCTAACTCTATGGCCCAACAGAAATCACCTCCCCCAATTTGGGGGTAAGCCTATGTACATCTAACCCAACTACAGACTACTTATGGGGAATTCTTGGTATTGCTTGGTTTGAATTGATCAACAATTGTTACAACATGAACTGCAAATAAGAATATAAATCTTACTCACCTGAGACCAGTCGATCAAACCCTCCTCTGTTTTTGGAATTTTGCCTGCAGGAGAATCCGTAGCTTCCTCACTCATTGGAATCTGTTGAACAGGTATATTCAGAGGAAAACTACAAAGCTAGTAAATCATAGTATACTATCTTCATTAAGCTAAAAGGAGAAGTTGCTATAGCACAAACAAGACTTGCAGTAAGAATAGTTGCACACAGGCATAAACTCAAGTCATATGTAGAATGCTAAATGCACCTGAAAACATGCATGTCCTCGCATGATAGCCCAAAACTACGCATCAATTCTTATGGAAGCACTGGATTGCAGAATGTCAAAAACTATTAAACCAGCAGAATATATTTCTTCCATCCCTAAAAACTTGTCATTTGTCAATTTTTTCAGAGAAAAAAATTGAATCCTTGTCTGTCATTCAAATCATCCAAATTCCTCCTATGTGCCACATTGTTATTGGTGAGTTGATAACTACGAAATAATTATCTTGGAAAAATTAAAAGCTATGTTACTCAAACTTGGGTTAAGGAGTCAGAATCCAACAAGGCATTGCAAATATCACGTTGTCCAACAATTCTGGCAAAAACTTGACAAGAGGACTCTATCCTGAAACTGGATACCAGTAACTCGGTAAGCAGACACTATCTTTTGATAGTTCATAAAATTAAACAAGACTCCACCCAAAATTCATCACCACTTTTACTAGACAAAAATACTGATGCCTCAAAGTTAGCTATAACCATTAGCTATGAAAAGTAAGGGATCGAAGCAAAAAGCAAAGGAAATCAGATACTAGAAAATAAGATCCAACCCTAATCCCCCCCCCCCCTCAAAAAAATCTCTTTCTCCTCCTCCCTTGCTCTGCATCTCACTTCTCGAATCAGGACCAACTGCTACATCTCTCCCCCGCCATGCTCTGACCAGTGCACTCTCTTCTCTCTCCGGTTGTCCCTTCCCCAAGTCAAAGCTCCCAAATCTGATTAGTCTTCTCCCATCCTTGCCACCTCTAGCAGTCTCACCTCATTGCCACCTTCACACACTTGCTATGAATAGATAAATCTATTTTTGAATTTCCTCAATTTCTCATTTGTTTTAGGACCCATCAATTATGCTTCGTTGTCAAGACCCAAAGTCCAACCTGTACTCCATGTTCTGCCCATACCAGATCACATTGTGTCCGCATGGATACATTGCACACAGAGCAGTCCGAGTACCATGCATAGAAAGCGATAAATTAATAAGCTTCAAGAGGTAGAGGGAGTACCTTCCAAAGTTCTAGAGCAAATCCAAAAATCAAGCACTGAATTCCATCTGGCTTAGTTTGAATAGTTAATATCCAAGCTGACAAATAAAAAAGAGTAAAAGAAGGGAGAATAGATCCTTTAAGCTATCCACAAATTTAAAAGGGCAAAGTATCTACAGAAACCTCCGTCGTATGGCTTGGCCTTCCTTTGCATCCCATTCTCACGAATCTAATTGATAAAACACGACCTATGGACTCAAATGGGCTTGCACGGTAAATGGAGAAGACACAAATGGTTGGCACTCACAACCACATAGTTATTAACAACGAAGAAAGCACTAGAAGATGCCCGGGGCTCTATACTGTGAATGGAGTGGCTAGCATCTGCTTGACCTTCTAAATTAACTACATGTTCAACCAAACCAGACAGCTGGTACTTCTGCTATTCAGCTTCTTCCACTCCTGGCATACAGTGAGGTATTTCCAGATAATAATGTTTGCTCTCCTTTCCACAGTTTCAAGGCATAAGCCAACCCTGGCATTACACTATCCACTAGAGGGAACTTTTCCAACCTTTTTGACAAGGAATATAACCCATGAAATATTTTATACCATGAGATATAAAAATGTGATAGCTTTGGTTATCTTCTTCTGTCCCAATTGTGGGTGTGCTGAAGCTAATAAAATTATAAAGTAACAATCTTAACAATATATATAAAGAGACACAAATCAGAAACCAGATAATAAAATTGTAATAAGCCCTCACTTTTCATCACAGGCATCAGCAAAAACAAATTCCCAGAAAAAATATCCCACAGTGACATCCTTCAGTGCTTCCGTAGCACTTCAAAGCTTTAAAGTAAGCAGCAAAAAGCTTTATATATAACACATTATTCTCATTCAAAGAAGACAGTGAATCAACATCGATCAACATTTTCAGAAACCAAACCGGGGAAAGCAATCAATGGGTATCACTCGCAACAAGATTGATACACATGGCCAGGGCAGTCAGCATGATTAGACCTCTCACAACTCTCCAGCAGGCACAATAGATGTACACAGAATCATATTGAACACAATGCATCAATGACGAAGATCAGCATGTGACAAAAATATATTAATATACAGGTAATTCTGAACCATACAGCTTACCAGAGTAGTCACGCAGAACTGTTCACCAGCGCCTTCACAGTCTGAAGCAGTGATAATAGGACTTGAGATCCAAACAAAACCATTTTCTTGGAAGAACTTATGTGTAGCATATGCTAAAGCATTCCTTACCCTTGCAACCTAAACCCGCTTGCAACATAAAGAATATTGATCAGGTAGAAACCTTACACGATAATCCTTTACCAGGGCCTTAAGGATAGATTAAACATGTAACCAGAAAAAACTGGGGGGAAAAGAAAAGGAGGGAAAATAAGAGACAAATATGCACATTGTGCTTTTATTGTAGCCTAAGGCAAGGAAATCATTGACAAGATCTCCATGAAGACAAGAAATCAGCATCCAAAAGTTACATGATTATGCGAACAATTTTTTTTGAAAAAAAAAAGTCCAATTATATCAGTGACAATTGGTAATCAATTTATTTGGCTCTGAAATCTGAAAACTAACACTATTGCTAATTCAAAAGGAAAAACGATGTATACAAGCCTATCCTTGATCATAAAGCTCAAACCTTAGTGTGTCTTACTTGTCCACCAACAAAAAAACTTTGCATGTAAAAAAGTACAATTTGTCCTAGTCTTTGTTAAATCATTATGCGGTCAGACTACAATATTTTTCAAGTTAATGACATTACTGTATATAATTCATCCAATTAGGGTTCATGCTTGTGGGGCAATTTCAATCTTACCATAAAATACAAAACACTAAAAGGTTGCCATATTGAGCTCATTTATGTTCTACATTCGATAACCCTATATTCGATAACCCTGAATCCTATCTATGCAGCAAAAACTCAAGAATTTGCAGTTAGGGCTTTTAATCAGTGCTAAATAGGAAATAGAGGCTATGGGTAGGAATACCAGTAGGGGTAAGGTTGCCTACAGCTGGATCTCCCCAGACCCCGCGAAAGCGGGACCCACATTGGGAGTTGTTGTTGTTGTTGTTGTTGTTGTAAATAGGAAATAGAGGACAGTCACATCTATCATCCCATTTGATCAGAATGGAAAAATGTTTTTAACATTTACTTCCTTCAGCATCTTTTTTCAGTTTTTCCTTTCTCCTCCAACAACTACAATTTCTTCTCCATTTTGCAAAATCACACGAGCAAAATATCCGATGACTTACAAACAGAGAACACCTAATAATGTCATTTGATGTTCTATATTCAAGTCACTTACCCAACTTAATCAACTGTCAAATAAATACATGCCACTACTTTAAGCACACGAGTTAGTTGGTACAGAGGTTATTGTTAGACAGGGGCAGAGCGAGCGTGGTGTCACTGGGGTCAACTAACACCCCCCCCCCCCCAAAAAAATAGTAGGCTGCAAAACTTAAATCAGCGTCAAAGATGCACAGAGGACGCAGCTAGCCTAGTGGTGGGAGCGTCGCATTGCTCTGAATTGATTTTGGAGGTCACAGGTTTGAATCCAGCTGGGGTCATCTCTTCAATTTTTTTATTGTTATTTTTTTTGGTCAGCACCATCACTTCAAATTTGAAGTTCGAAGTTTACTTATTTTAGTTTATTACTTCAATTAACTTGAATTTGTCATTCAATCATTTAATTTGTAGATTAATTTTTTTTGAAGTTTAATTTATGAGTTTAATTTGTGAATTTCAATTCCAAATTTGTTTAATTTGTGGGTTAATTTCAATGTCAAAATGTATGATATTTCAAAAGATAACACTTTAATTAACCTTAGTAGTTCAATTTGTTCATTAATTCTTTAATTTGAGGTTAATTTGCTTGTTCAATTTTAATTTATGAGTTTATTTTGCCAATTTCCATTCTGAAGTTGTTTAATTTGTCGGTTACTTTGAATTCTGCTCAAAAAGCATAGATATTTCAAAAAGATAAAGAATCATCATTCCCTTCAAGTTTAAAATTCAAAAACTCACCATTGAATAAAGAATGTGGGAACGATGTCACTCAACCACAATCATCAACTTATTTCCAACCCCCCTTCCCTAAATTCCTAGCTTTACCACTGTTGTTAGTTGTTAGCTGACAAAATCTCACATCTTACAACCAAATAATCCAAGATGATCTTATGTCCCTCAGTCTTTTGCCAATGTTCCAAGCCCCATCAGTGAGTATAAGGCCATAGAAGTTCCCATAAAATTGCAAAGAAAACACAGACGAATTGACTACACTCGGTTAGTTCAGAAACATAGAGAAGCTCAATAAAAGAAGTGAAAAAAAATCATTTTTCCATTTTATTTGGTGCAACCTACAAGCTAAGAAATGTAAAATTGTTGAGTGTACTAATGAAAGAAAAAGGGCTAATCATACCGCACCAAAAGTATTAGTTCTAGGGCGAAGATGAGCCTTAGTCCTCAAAAACTCTTTGCTAACCCTTTTCTTTTGTATGGGAAATGAAGAGTCACTTTTACCGACCTGCATGAACAAAATGAATCACAAAAGGACATATTAATTGATTTGCATATATTAACAAAAACTACAAACAACAAAGAATATGAAATTTTAAATGGAAAAAGACACTTGTAGCATATAGGTTGTCTTTGTTAGTTGTCACAATAAACACAAGCAGTAATGCATCAACATTATATTTCCATCTATCCCATTCCACTGGATGACAAAACCATACAGCATGATGAGGATGGATCCTCGAAAGCCCAAGCTCTCAATCAAGCAACACGAACAAAAACCAAGGTTAGCTCCTCCTTGGAATCAATCTCAAACAATCAAGTAGATTGCAAGATTGAGGCCCATGAATGACAACCAAAATAGGATAGATAAACTTCCCACAAAATCTTCGACACACAAGACCCAGAGTCTCATCCACCAAAAGGAAAAACAATAAAATTCTTTTGTGGATTTTGAATGTGGAAGAAAACTAAGAGCAATAAAATATGAAATGCCAAGATATGCATTAACACCACTTAGCTTTTTATGGAGTTTTTTGGTTGTGTTTAGAGGGTGGTATGTGTTTGGGGCTAGGGTTCTTTGTGCACTAAAAGGAAGTGGGGGTTTTTGAGTGAGATTAGAATGTGGGTCTCGGGGATGAATGAGAAAGGGTTTTCGATGAGAAACCCACCAAAAGAGAAATCATTGGCTCTGATACCAATTTGATGCATAGCGGATGCTCTGATACCAATTTGATGAGGATGAAACCTCAGTAGCATCCATTAGCATCCATTCCTGAAGCCCCATTACCCATCAAACCAGTCTACGAAGAAAGTATTCTTGAGTATGACCACGCTATGAATGGCAACTCTACTTGAGCTTAGTGAAGATGAATCAACTTGTGATGAGTATATTGAAATTTTCAATGAGCTTATGAGGCACAAAAGGGCTAATCATCACTTTCTAACACTCTCTAAGACCTCCAATAACTCCTACCCCTTCCATAAGTGTGGAGTTTCAAGCACATTGGGGTATTTTCAAACACAAAAGGGGCAACAAATTCTCGAGATGATGTCTTTGGATTTCAACCCTAAGGATTTGATGACAAATCCTTCTCAAGAGCGGGAGGTTGATACATATCCAACCCCACCACATCACCCCCACCGTCATCCAAAGCTCTCATCAAGTAAAACCTAAAAATAATTCCAAAAACCACACTTTAGACTAAAACTCAAACTGATCAAATTGGTCAACACGGGTCAACTCCTTATCAATGTTGGTCAAAGGATAAGTGTTGCGTTGGTGAAATGGTCAATTTTGAAGGCAAGGAAGATTTTGACACTTGGCATATTTTTTTAGGCAAAGTATCCTTTATTTCTTCAAGGAATAACCTTAAATGTTTCCTTTTTCATAATAGATGAGCTTAACTGTTATAAGCATTTTATTGGCTAGACCATAGTACCATGGTCGGGGATCGCTGGATCAATAAAAGAATTCGGCATCGCAATACATGCTTTTGCTAGGATCTCAGAACGAAGGGTTGGTTCATTAGGAATGATAATTTGGATCTTAATTCACCGCAAAATTTCCGGATCGCTAAATGCTTTCCTTAAAAATAAAATAAAGGGGAATACTAATAGACGCCAAATGCCATAAGGATACATACGTAAATTAAATAAATAAAAAATTATCGTAATAATTATATTATGTATGATACCCATACTACCCCGCTTTTTCTTCCATTATCACAACGAAACCCTTCGTTATTCCCCATATTCCCAATTCTTCAAATCCTTTGGCTACTTTTCCCATTCCCCAAATCAACTCACCTTTCTCGCATCCCTCTCTCTTACTATCCCATTAGCCCACTCACTTCTCTCACCTCCATCCCCCGATTGAATTTATTGCACACAGTTCTCATTCCCCATCTCTTCCAAATCTTAAAACCCTAGCACCCTATTAAGGCCGGTGGCAATTTCACTGGCGACGGTAGACATCCATTCCATTTGAACCGAAAAAGTGAGTGAAAACCCGAAATATATGGATGATAGATGGATGATGAATGATGGTTTGACGCATTGGGTTGGATCCAGGTGATTCTCCATCCGATCCATGATCAAGCCCATCACCCGCTTAGCATTTGTTTATCCCCCATTTACAATTAGTTTACTTTTTATTTTTGTCCTTTAAATTTTATCCACTTTTTGGACGATTATATTATTAATTTTATGATTTTTGTCAAAATAAATATATAAATACGATATTTATTCATATCTTATACATAAAATATCTTTTTAAACATTGCAAAAGGCAAAGCTTATTTTTCTTATAAACTTGCTAACATATTATACACAAGCTTTCATCACCCATTTACAACCTCATCCACCCTATTTTCACCAACGGATGGTAGATGGATAGATTGTGTTGGATTTTCGTGGATGATAGATGGATTGGATAAAGTGGATGAAAGCGGATGATGGTTTATCCGATCTGAACATGATCCATTGTCACCCTATGCCATGTTCAATCTCTCCATCTCCTTGTGACAATTTAGCTCTGAAGTCAGCAGCCGACATTGAAGTCGATCACGATGCTTGCATTGTTGAAGATATGGTGAGAAGCCCATCCACTGAAGTCCACTATGAACAATTGTCTACCATTACAAAAACCATCACTAACAGGATCGACAACCATGGGCAATTGGATCACGACCTCCGCATTTCGGATACCAAGTGAATTACGATCTGGATCGAGGATCCCGGATCACGAATCCAGGGGGTGCAGCAAATTAGGTAACTAAGAGCTAGAGTTAGTGCTTAATGTTGGGTCACTAGGGCTCAATGGGTGTTTTATTCTCATTAGATAGATGTTGCAGCTTGGGGAATGGGCTATATAGTTTTCAAACTATAAATGTCCAAATATTCCATTGTAATTGCTAGACTTGTTGATTATGAAATGAAATAGATTGGTTTGATGCCTCTTTCTCTCTCCTAAATCTCTATTCTTTACTTCAAGTACTTGGTGACTTGGTGTATTTGAATAGTGATTAAAGTCTCTCCTTTAATCCTTATGCTTGCTGGAAAATCAATTTCTTTTATATCACAAAGATGATGGATTGCTACCCAAGTAGTGTTAATCTTTTTTCTTTGTATATCATTTTTATTATTCTTAGTCTTCTTTCCACATTCAAAATCCACCCAACAAAAAAAAACAAAAAAAAAAGATTTGGTGAGAAGCTTATCTATCCTATTTTAGTTCTCATTCTTGGGCTTCAATCTTGCTATCTACTTGATTGTTTGAGACTGATCCCAAGAAGCTAACCTAAGTGGCATGGAAAGTGGGTCTGCGCAGGAAGACAGTGCTAAGTTTCTGGTTTATGATATGGGATTGGGGACAGTGGCACGGGCATGCTTCAAGGCACGGTTTGATAGCGCCAAACTCTTGAAGGAGTTTTTAACCGTTTTTTTACAAACTTTTTTTTTTGGGTCGGCTTTTTGTGAAGTTTTTGTGTTATGTTTAGGGGTGACTATGTGTTTGATACTAGGGTTCTTTGTGGATTAAATGTATGAATAAGGTAAAAAAAAGTGAGGGTTTTTTGAGTCAGATTAAAGTGCAGGTTTTGGGGATCAATGAGAGTTTTGGATGAGAAAACTACCACAAGGAGGAACCTTTGGCTCTAATACCAACTTGATGCGTAGCGGATACTCTGATACCGATTTGATGAGGATGACACCACAACAAAACCCATTCCTAAAGCCCCATTGTCAATCAAAGTGGTCTTAAAAGAAAGTATTCTTAAGGATGACCAATAAAAATGAAATACCCAGACATTTATAGCTAAAAAACTAGGTAGCCCATTTCCCAGCTACAAAATCTATCCGATTAGAATAAAGCGCCTATTTTTAGTGCTCCAATAAGAATTAAGCATTAACTCTAGCCAATAGAATGCTTACAACAATTAAGCTCATCTATTATGAAGAAGAAGCTACTAAGCATATTTCCTAAAGAAATAAAATATGCTTTGCTTAAAAAATAAAATAAAAAAAAAGATGCCAAGTTCCAAAAATCTTGCTTGCCTTCAAAATTGACGATTTAACCAAGTCCACGCTTGATCTTTGAATGGTGTCGACCGGATTGACCGCGTTGGCCAGTTTGAACAGTTTGACTTTTTTATCAAAAGAGTGATTTTTGGCATTATTTTGAGGTTTTAGCCTGATGGGAACTTTAGATGATGGTTGAGGTGATGTGTCGGGGCTTCAAGTTTGAAATGTATCACTCAATCAATGAGCTACCATAGCAGCCTATAAGGCGGCCTTGAAGTAGTGGTCCTCCATTCACTACCACAACATATTAGTAAAATCATTCTAAGCTAGACATGGAGCCTATCTACACAAGTACCAATGTATACAACTATACATCAAAGAAAAGATGGTCAGAGCAAAGAAAGAAACAAATTGAGACAGCCAACACATCTATTCCATAATTTTGTTGCCCTATGGGAAGAAGGTAGCTGCTAAGACATAACAAGCTAACAACAGACTAAAACCCTAACTTCCAAAAGTTGTGGTATAGTTAAGCAGCAACAACATAAAGAAGTACTTTTGGGATAAGGGGGGATGCCTATACCGAGGAACATATAGAGACAGAATCTCAAGGCAAAAAGCCAACGGATTGGCCAGAGTTTACGAAACCTACAAACCAGTCAACTGAGTTAAGATAGATAAAATGGCAATTAGGCAAGGAGAAGTGGTCGGGCAAGAGGAAAGACAATGTAAATGGGAAGTCCACAGATTCAGGTAGGATAGAGGTTCAGCAACTTACCTTAAAAAAAGGCATATACTGAGTTGCCAATAGTTTTTTCCAAGCCTTTCATCTACCTTTCCATTGCATACATTTTTTTGGCACTTCCTAGGTCCATTTTCATTCTTTTGGGCTATGTTTTATAGGATGTGCTTTGTGTCCTTATAGCACCCTATGTATATTCTTCCCAAGAAGCTAGAAATCAGAGAGGCAGACATCACATAATCTGTTGATTTTTGAACCATTTTCATCAGTGAGTAAGAAGATGTCACTGTAACATACAGCCTACTTAATAAAGTCAAAAGTGAATATGTCCATTTGCCAAACTCAGACCAACAAGGTGAGAAATACTCTAAAACGATTCCAGCTTGTCACCATTCAGCTTCTGCTTACAAAAATCCCACCTTAAATATCACAATGAGATTTCGTACTAATTCAAGCGCTCAGGCAATATACAAGCATTCTACATCTAGAACCAAATAAATGTTCGACTCATTGCCAAACATAATATCTGGACAGTTTTACAAAAGTTGAGCTGGAAAACTTCACTTGAGAGCATAACTCTTTTTATCCAATATAAGGTTCACCATCACTGAATAACGTCACTACTAATGGAAACTCCTTTCATCTAAAATTAGATTTAGCATTACAAACCATAAATTTTATAGAGCACGAATATAACTATTATACCTCAGCCTCACAGAGTTTCCTGTACATCAATAAGTAGAACAAGAAAACTATATTGAAAATAACATCAAGCAAGAAACAAAGACTTTTTACATTTCTACTCAGAAGAAAAGTATTTTTCTTAAACTAGCTCTCTCTAGCATACAACTAACCTGGAAGACAAAGGAATAAAATATGTCACAAAATAAAATTTTCTGTAATGAAACGAAAAGTGGCATCAAAAGAATGTACTTTACCGTCACGATCTTTTCAACTTTCAATTCAATTTTCTGTTTTGATCCCTGGCTGCTAACTACAGTGCCTTGGACACAGATTGATGCACCAGTGGAGATGAATCCAGCATTGACCTGATAATAAAGATAAATTTGAAAATTGATGTACAGAAAATATATTATATAAGCAACAAGCCAACACCACCACCATCACCACTGTGGATCCTGCCAAAGCAGGGTCTAAAGAGAACCAAATATAAGCGACCTTACAAGTTACAACAGACAAGCAGAGAAATTACCTGCGAGAAACCAACCAAAAAAATTTGGAAATATGATGTAGTAGAAAATTTTCGAAAATAGATTAAAGACGATCTTGAGAAGAAAGAAATGCAAGTATGCCGGGAAAACCAAAAGCGGCAGCAGCATCTTACATAGTACAAAAGGCGTCAGAACACATATAAAACTATGATGATAAAATTAAATTATGGAAAGAGAAGGCAGGGAAATACATAACATAAATAGACACTGATACAACAATAACGAGTACAAAAGGAATGCATACCTATGCTCACAACCCTACTGTTGACAAACAACACATGCTAGAACCATAAGAGAGAATCAAGACACCATATGAAATGGAGGACCATAAAAGTGATCCTTAGCTGAGGCCCAGCGGCCAAATCCTAGACTGCCAAAGACTTCTATGAAGGCCACCTCCTCGAGTAGTTGCATATGCCCAAATCTTGCCAAACAAGTCCCTTTTTGGTTTGCAGTCATCACCTTCCTCTCCTATAGTCCAAAGGAGTAATCATCGCTTACATGTGCAGGCGGACAGCTCTTCCTAACATGTCGAAACCATCCAAGTCCCAGTTCTGACTTCACTCCTCTTAACCACAATGGCTGGGAATAGTTTCTTTTAGCTCAAAACTAAATCTTGAAGGGCAAAATTGGCTCATATTCCTAAACATAAGATTCTTGAACAAGAATGGAGAATAAAATCCATGGAATATCAACATTTACCATAAATTGAAACATCTAAAAAACACCACTTGACAACACTGTCAGCCTCAAGTTAATCAGCCTTTAATTGTGTAGTTTTTAGTATGAAATGGCACCCATGTTATGAGAAAGCACAGGGCTTGTAACCCAGCATGATATTACCCACCTGCAACCGCCAAAATCGTGAAAGTTACTCAAAAACCCTCTGGTGCAAAGGTTCGAAACTTCAAATTTGTGAAAATTCAGGTGTTGATCTGGGAAGAAGTCTGGAAATTCTTGAGTCTGATGCTTGTAGGAGTGACAAGGGAAAGGATTTAGTATCAGTAGAAATTCCAGAATCCAGACAATTTGAAAATCTTTAAACAGAATGTCAATTCAGAGATCATTAAATGATTAAAAGCCAAAACATATTTTAGTTGGATTAGATCTGTTAAGTAAGATGTGGGCATCTTGAAATCTCAGCTTGCTCATACAGGGCTTTTGTCTTCAGAGTTGGGAACAAACTTTCAGTGAGATCGGCTTCTGCTAATTGATAAATTCTTTACTCAGATTGGTTTGGCAATAAAAGCATTTAAATTTGCAAAGGTAGTTACTTGGTTGAAAGAATGCAAAAGAATCCAGGTGATTGTTTGCAAGAGGTTTTCCATTCATGCCTTGGATTCCGAAGAAATCAGGTGATCATGGTGTATGGATGGAGCTGAACTCAAGATATCTTGTCGTTTTCCTCTCCTTTATAAGGGATGCTCAGAAAATCTTTAAATGAAAAATGTGGAGAAAGCTCTACAGAGGATCTTTCCTAAATATTTGGCTAGAATAGATGAACTTGTCGCACGCAGGGGGGGGGGGTTTGCAAGGTCATGTGTAAGAACTGCCAGTGTCTCCCACTAAATTGAGACACCAATCTATCAGTAGTTTGGGTACTTCAATGGGACTTCCAATGGCACTGTCATACGGAATGCTGATCAATATTTCCTGATACTTGCAACCCTCAGCAGCATAACTCCTTTGTCGTACTCATGAGACCAGACAAGTAGCCCTCTGATAAGGAATTTGCCAATGCTCCTACAACCGAACAATATCAGAACAGAGAGATCATAATGAATCCTGAAGATAGTGTCCCCTTAGCTATTCCCACCATTGGAGTACAGAGAAATGTTCCTCTGGTAAAAAGAAACTATTGCCTCAAATCTCCAGAAGGTAAAGAACAATCAAATCTCCATGGAACAACCAAAACTTGGATTCTTTGGGCAGCCTTCGGCAATAGGCATAATTGTTAATGGCAAAGATGATACCATCATGCAAGGCTTCGAACAGCTCATCAGGGAAGAAGCCCAGGACAACATGATTAAGAGATGGATAATGCAACTTAATAGATCATAGAATTCTTGTATGTGATCATAGAGTTAGTAAATACTACAAAATTGCAAGCTTGATTTAAAAAAAAAAACCCATAGCAGCTATAAGCTAGAATACTAGATGCGGATATCCAAGTTTCCAGCCACAGCAAGCAAACGCACTGAATCAGGTAATTACTAGGACCATGAAGTGCTTGATTGCCAAAGTACCTGATCATAGCCTTCAGCGTCTGAGCTCACCACACATTGCATATTCGAAAGGCAAGATCCATCATTTATCTATCAAAATTCAAACCAAACTATCAACCATCAACTCACAACGTCAATCAACGTCAAGAATTAAATAAGAACTTTCAAAATGAAAATCCAACCTCAATAAAAGTGACGCTGCTCTGCATTCGTATGGTCCGAACCCATCCTCTAACAACCAGGTACTGTCCCAGGCGATCCAAACCCTCATTGGGGCCGCCTTTTATATCAACAATGCGCAACCTTTTACGAAACTCTCCAACCTTACCGCCGGCGGCATCGGCATTTTCCGGCGACTTGCGATTGTCAACAACCTCGCCGGCGGGAGAAAGAGCGGCGAATATGAGATTGCAGAAGCATCTCCGGCGAGGGACGGATTGACAAGGAGACGAAGGAGAGAGAAGCGGGGAGAAACGAGGGTAAGTAGTTAGGGTTTTGGGAGGGTTTAAGAGAAAAGAAGAGGAGGATGTTGTTTTGGAAGGGAAAAGAGAGAAAAAACGGAGGGCTATGTGGTGGGATTTGAGGCGAAGGGAGGAGGCGGGAGAGAAGGCTACCGCCATTAACGAACGAGGGAAGACTGGCAATGGTGACCACTCAAGTGCAAGCAAATGCGCTCATTTCAGGCCTTTCCGTATCCGCTGACTAACCATGCTATGGTTGGGAAAACTCTACCGTTTCATTCCCATGGCCATGAGGCCATGATATCTTGCTACTCTTAAAAAATGGAATAAGGTAAGTTCTTATTGAGGGCAATTTTATAATTTATTACGTATTTTGATCATTTAAGTTAATATTTATTTTTTAATGAATAGGTAAATGAGGAATATTTTGGTAATTTTATATATTCAAGATTCATCATACAATATGGGTTATAATTGTAAACAATAGTAAAATGAGCGTAATTTAGTAAATTTACTCAATTGATCATACTTTTCAAGAGGCAACTTTGACTTTATAATACAAACTCTAATTTTTTATGACTTTTATGGGAAAAAAGTAGTATTTAACCAAACATCCTCAAAATAATATTTACTGCAAGCAAAAAAAAAATATTTTTAAGGATGTGAAATTTTGAACAAACGAAAAGATATCACTAGGAGAATAAGATTTTTTTTTGGTTAAAATTGATTATGTTCAACAAGGCAAAATAGTAAAATCATTTTGTAGTTGATGAGATGGAGCAATTTAATACTCTTCTCCCCCCTCTTGTTTAAATGGGTTAATTTTTCTTATTTAAATTATATGAATTTTGTGCGGATTGGATTAATTCTTGTTATCTCGAAATGAGTATTGACTTAATTTAAGTTGAATAAATCAAAAGGATATGAATAGATTTCTTTATTACACATTATCCTTCCCAACTTACGTACTAGGGGACGTGATTTCATTGAGATTGTTATGTCTACTTAGTTGCTCCATCATTTGTAGTTCTAGATTTTTTAATTAATTTTACTATCATACTTTTCTAATTAATTATTCGCCTAATCATACCAACTTACGTTATACTAATCTCTCATTTGAATTCATTAGTATGTCTTATCCACACTCACAATATTCTAACAATTCTAATTTAAAGTTACAAATTAAATTTAATTAATCACTTCTCAATTTTTGAAGAATTACAAATTTCAATTGAACAAATTCCACGCTGTTTCTAACAAGTTTTACGATCAACTTATATATCCAAACTTACCCGCACGCAAAGCGCGCGAGTTCTCACCCTAGTGTGTGTATATCATAAAAGCAAGGAGACACCTAAGTAAAAAGGTCCTATAAACACATTTTGACAACTATAACAATTAATGAGACCTTAATTAATCTTGCTTCTCCTCCCTCAAAAAACTCTGGACTCTTCACAAAAAAATCTAACATCTACGTATTTCAATAAGAGGCTATCATCAACCATACGCCACGAGTTGATAATTCACACAAACTCAAACTCGTGCGGCGCTGACAAACTTACTCAAAACCTTTCTTTAATATGCTTGTAAGTCCTATGTGATACTTGATTTAGACTTGTGGAAAGTTAAGTAAGTACTCTCACACTCAAATGGAACTTAGTAAAGATAGAGAGTAGATACAAGGAAGTTTGAGAGAATGACTTATATTGCACTTAGACTGCTTAGGAATGCTTTGTGTACAAATGATAATATCCATTTTCTCAATGGATGGTGAAGATCTATTTGATCATACGGCTATCATTATACATCTAGAAATATTCTATACAAATATCAAAGATACGACACAAATATAGAGTTATGTGGGACATTCTACATAATATTCTAGCATTCTTATACAACCTGGAATGTTCTAGAATAATCCAAAGGATCATAGACATTCTAAAAGGTTCTAAAGAAGTCCAAAAGATTCTAAAGTACTCCAGAAGATTCGAGAACATTCTAAAACATTGTAGTATATTCTAGAACATTCTAGAAGTCTCGAGAAACCTAACCCCAGATGGTTACTGGTGGTAAATCCCAATTTTCGTTCTACCCCGAAATTTTATTCAGGTATAAGATATTTGCTAGTATTTTTGTTTATTTTCAAAAAAAATTCCCTCTGTTTTATGAGAGTTAAGTTCTTATTTTTCTTACAATTAGTGTGAGGCTGTTCTTACCTCTAGTATGAGTTTGAAAATTTAGAAAGTGGTTTCTTGTGAAGTATGATATCATACTTAG
>JACYFF010031956.1:6018210-6040243 GCA_017589665.1 Selenicereus undatus | reverse complement strand
TTTTTATATTTTTTAAATTTTTTATTTTTATTTTTTAATTTGTAATTTGTAATTTTTGTAATTTTTGTAATTTTTATAATTTTAATTTTTATTATATTTTTTAAATTTTTTCAGTTTTAATTTTTTAATTTTTTTGTATTTATTTTTTATTTTCTTATTTTCTTATTTTTTTGCATTTATTTTTGTTTTTTTTTGGAATTTTTTTTGGTTTTTTTTCTGGAATAAAAAAATGAAAAATAAAAAATAAATAAGTACAACAAAATAAAAAATAAAAAAATAAATACAAAAAATCTAAAAATTTAAAAATTTAAAAATAAATAAATAAAAAATGAAAATAAATGCAAAATATTTAAAATTTTAAAATTTTAAAGATAAAAAATAAAAAATAAAAAAAATAAAAAAATATAAAAAATAAAAAATAAAAAAATAAAAAAATAAATAATGAAAACAAAAGTAAAAATAAATACAAAAAAGTAAAAAAATAAAAAAAATAAAAAATAAAAAATAAAAAATAGAAATAAAAAATAAAAAATTATGAAAAATAATAAAAATAATGAAAAAAATAAAAAATAAAACTGTTTTATGACATTCGAGAAATTAAAACTACTTATAATTGCTATCAGATTATTCATACATACAATTACGTAAATTGTAAAAATTTTTAAAATATGAGAAATGGTTGTTTTATGTAGGTGTGGGAAGGAGTGGGTTAGTGTGGGAAGGAGTGATATTTTTTTTAAAGTGTGGGAAGGAGTGGGAAGATGAGGGAAAGAGTGGGTCAGTGTGGGTTTAGTTGATTTCCCAACGAAAAGAACAGGGTGTTAACATGGTTTGTGACAAATTCCCTATCTATTGTCTCTATCATATTTATATAGACTTTTGTCACAATCATATACGTTTTAATTATTAATCCAATTAGTTATGCACGAAGTTGTTGTATATTTAACTTTTTTTATTGAATTTTTTCATTATCTCCTCTAAATTAATATTAATCATGTCTACCATAACTATTTGTTTATTATTGCGATAACATATCTACAGAATATCTATTTGAATATATTCCGTGCAAAGCACGAACCCAAACTAGTTCTTGATAATTATGAGATTGGTTGTAGAGAAAGGACATGCAAGCTCATAGGATTCTAACGCCGGCCAAATTTTGCTGAGTTCCCTTAACTCTTGAGTCTTGAGTGAGATTGTTATGCTCGGATCTCAAGCTTGATTGTAACATTCCGTATCCATATTTACATTCAAAAATAAAGACAATAATACTAAAAATTAAAAATCTTTAATTAATTTTTAATAGGTTTGGATCTAGGTTAGTAATCCTAAAACTATGAAAACTTGTAATGTTTCAAATTTTAGGTTTGAAACATCTTGTGTGTGTGTGTGTGTATATATATATATATACGCACGCGCGCGCGCGCACACACACACACACACACACACACACACGGAATGGATGAGGTAAGAACCCTAATTTAGATGAGAACTCAATGATAAATAAGAACTTTTAATCTAAACCATCAATCTTAAATTAGAACTCAAGATTTGATCTCTATCGTGCATTTGTCACCCCAAGATTCGGTCTCCACCACTAAGCATTCAATATACTGGGGCCAAATGTGGGTCTCAATGGCCATTGCTATTCATTGAATTCGCCTCCCTTCCCCTAATTTCTCTTAGTTTTTCAATTTGGGTTCACCTTGCCCATAATTTGCGTTCAAGTTTTAGGGTTTTTTCTTTAATTGAGGCGGCTTCTACAATTTTTATTTGTTAGCTAGTCATTTAATGGTCATGGTGATGATTGTTGGAGATGATGTTGCATCACGATCAACAGCAGGGTGGGTAGGGATTTTCAATATTTTTTTATTTATAATCGACAAAAATAATGATTCAATACGAGCCTTTGATAATTAAATCTAACGGTTATAAGGGAAAGTTCTCATTCAACAAGAGTTCTCATGTAAAAGGGGATTCCCGCCTAATCCCCGCCCTATACACACAGACACAGACACACACACACTAGCAGCTATTATGATATGATCTCTAAATTTTTGGATTTTGACTTTTTTTATTGTAACATTTGAAATTCATGATCCATTTTGGATTAAACTCAGATGTCAAATGAGTAGTTAACCAAGATTGCAATGCGGACTTTTAGTTCTTAGATTCCTTTTGTAACACCCTGAGTGTGGCTTAAAAAGATTTGAAGTACCTACGTAAATCATCAAAAGATGCATCTTTCTTTTCGAGAAGCCCACTCTTAAACACTACACAATTAAGTGTGCTTGTTGTAGAGAAATCTTATGATGACTTGTGGTGATTTGTGGGGCCAGTTAACCATCATTGAAACCATTCATGATGACTGTCTACAGTCCAGGAGAGGTCGGAGCATTACACCCTTCGATTCAAGAGTTATGTGGCATTGTAGCTATTGTTTGAGATATGCAATTTGTCAAAATTGTGAAATGGACCCATAGCATGCAGGGTTTAATTCAGAAAATAAGGTATCTATACCTATGATCAGTTTATAAGTACGCAAGAAATATGTAATGAAACATCACTATATATGAATGTTGTATAACTTTTATTGAGTGAAGAGAAATATACAAGCATTTCAAACGATGCAAAGTAATGAAATTACACACATAAACAATCTTTCATTTCCCATATGAGAATGGAACTTATTTGTACATTGATATATAAAGTGTATTATCTACTCGAAAAGAATTTTATTTGTACATTGATATATAAAGTGTATTATACACTCGAAAAGAATTATAAATTTTTGTGGATCTACTACTTACTAGAAGTTGAATCAATGAATCTACTACATGAGCTACATACATATATTTGTATAAGGTTGAAATTGTTTTGTATGGAGATCAAATGGGTTTGGTTTAGGCATCAAAGGGTGCAATCCAGTGTCTGCCATTGACAAAGCTTTTGGCAAGGAAAGGATGTGCGGTTTCATAATCAAGCTCTCTCGCCCATGACACTCCTCGCACGGCTTGAGCCCCTGGCCCCCAACACTTGTACACTCCGAAGAATGCCGTCCTGCAATTACCGCACTTGTTTGGTTAGTACTGATTCACAACAATAATCGATCGACCTGATAAAGCTAACTTGTACAAGTTATCAAACTGAATTTAATTTAATTTAATTAGGTTTAAATTTGGACTCCTTAATTATCGAAAATAATTTGATTTAAATTGTTTTGGTCACTAATTATATTTCCTTGTCACATATAATTTAATTAGGTTTAAATTGTTTTTTCACTATTTGACATGAGTAAAGGTTTTACCCCCGCTAAGCCCTATCATAGGGTTGCACAATGGGCCTTAGTGACCGGGGAAACGAGCTAAGGGCAGGACAAGCCCGCAACATGTTAGGGCCGAAGGCCTAGTTGCTTTATCACACTTACACTCAAACTATGTATTTGCATACTGATATTCGAATCGTGATCTCCAAAATGGAGGAAAAGAGTTTATGTCACTTGTACTACGAGTACTTGGGACACTTGAGCAAAACTACTATTGTACTCGCACTAGACCATATGGAACTCAATCTAAACCTAAACCAGGTCAAATTTAAACCTTTTACTCCCTAGCAGTGTCTGACCCACTTATCAGTTCAAACCGTTATACTGAGTATCAAGTGGAGATCTAGACATGGACATGATGGTAGATGACTAGATGATGAGAAGAGAGAGAGAGAGAGAGAGAGAGAGAGAGAGAGAGAGGCTGGGGTAGCTCAGCTTAGCTTAGCTTACTTGTTTTTACCGCTAGTATGGTCCCAATCGTCCCAGCCACCATGAGCAACGAGGTCATCAAAGTAAGTGTAAGAGTACACAATCCTGGAGTACTGGCCCATGGCTCGGCCCACATAGAGGGGCCCAGTCCCTGTCACTCTGCAGTTAACGAATGAAAAACCAGTCTTTTCATCTGGGGACCTCCTGTCTTGTGCTGCTATTGACCCAAATCTCCTTGCTATCGAGTGTATCTCGCAGTCCTTCAAAATATTCCGTCACGTACCCACCAATTTTACGTTAGTTGCAGTCTTATTAACGTGAAATTAAGTAGCATATTAATTAGCAAGGGAAACATTAATGGGTAATTAACCATAGTTGAAATTAAGGATCTAATTAAGCTTTAGTTAGTGTCCTCAACTTTTTTGATAAAAAGAAAATTAAACTCAATCCAAACACTTTTCCATTGGGAGGGTGGGGGTTGCTTTTTTCTTTTGGGTAAATGGGGAGCAAGATAAGTTACAAGGAAGGAACATCATTAAAGATGCCAAGACTGTTCTAACCCAAGATATTCAAGTTCAAATCAATCATATTTTCCGAGAAGTTAATATGACAGCAGACTGGCTATCAAAATTCGGACAATTTATTACTAGCTCATTCACCATTGATGTATATTTTTCATCCTTTCGTTGATCATTATTTGCTAATAATGTAGATCGGCGTACTCTTATGAGAAGATATGTCTAATATCATACCATTTACCATTATTTTAAAAAAAAAGTTACAAGGAAGGAGCAAAATATGAGGGTTGAATAGTTTTAAAAAATTGAGATGCCAGCTTTAATTTGCGCATGCTGAGAATGGTGACCACAACAACAATGCATGTCGTAAAATATTAAATAATACCTACTTATTGAGCCCAGATAAATAAATAATGCTGTAAACATTCCAGTCAGTTGGCTTGATAGCAACTTCTCTTTCAATTCATTCTTGGCCTTTGGTAGTGATCCGTAGTAGGACCAGAAAAGGACTTGACTATTGACAACGGCCTGCCTTCAGTCGAGTTAAATTCAGTGGTGGTCTACTAAAAGTAATTATGTTGAAAGTTCGGCTCAATAGTGAGAATTTTTTAAATTTAGATTATTGGTTTTCAGATCTCTAAAATTCAGCTTATTATATTACAAAAACTGATAATTAATTGATTAATCGATGAATTAATTAAGGTAACTAATAACTCATTTTAGAATGTTTCATTTATGAGATAATAAGTTGTCCCAGACACAGTCTCTTAAACAAAACCATCTTATGCGAAACTCACTAAAAGAAAGTAACAATATATAATAAATGATTAATTGGTTAATGAATTACTAATTAACCGGGAGTGGAGAAGTGAAATTAGGTTTGAGTACTAACTTGGTACATGGAACGGCCATTGCCAAAGATGAAGTCGATGGAGCCCTCAATGTAGCAGTCCTTGAAGTAATGGCGCCCGGCGTCGTCACACAAGGTGTCCTGGTGGCCGTAGAATCCGCATCCCGAGAAGTACGCCTTGTCCCCTGATATCCTGAATGCCGCCGCTTGCCATCCCTCCATCCCTGGCATTGGCGCTGGTGCTGTGTTCTAAGTACATATCCAACCCCACCCATTTTAACATATCATCCATCAGTTACTATAAATTTCTAGCCAAAATTTAGGTACCTTGAAGCTGATGTTTCTGGCGGAGAAGTGACTGGCAAAGACAGTGACGGAGGCGGTCCGGTAGGTGTGAAGCTGTTGGCCGTCAGCGCCAGGATCACAAGCCCGGTCGTGCCACTCTATCATCGTCATCTCCCTCCCTGACCCTTGAAACGTTATGTACGGCTTGGTTGCTGGTACCACCACCTTTTCTCTGCTCCAATAATCCCCCATGATGGAAAAAAAAAATTAATTATACATTGTATTAACTATGTAATTTTTAGGTTGGGTTAGGCTAATTTGTGTTTAGATAAAATTTATGATTTGTTTATCTTAATATTAGCTTAAATGAGATCAACAAGACTAACCCAACTTGACCCTACCTAAAAAATGAAGTACGCTGACAACATATTCGAGCTAGCTAGTATTGTCACGACTAGCCAGCTAGTATGTATGGCCAACTCAACAGTCGCTCTTTAAATTTTACTAGAGCTACTGTTAGTGTGAAATTTCGATGTAACTACTAACCGTACTTAGCAATAATGTCTAACAGTAATTACGAGCAAAATTTTAAAAAGCAGATGATTAATTACATGTAGATCCCAGGACGAATATGAATGATGACATTAACCATATTATTTTCCGGGACAGCATCCACAGCCGCTTGGACCGAAACAAAGTCTCCAAGACCACCAATGTCCACCGTGATATGCCAGTACTCGCTCGGCCACTCCCAGTTCTTGTGGTGCCCTCTTGGTGGTGGAGCCAGTGCCCGTGCTGATGAGCCTCCACCACGGTGGTGGCTGCGGTGGAGGGTGTGCCGGTGTCCCATTACCTGCAAATTTGCATGGCAAAATAATTGTAATAAGTACAACGAGAAAATAAATAAGTGTATAACCAAATTATACGAAAATATAAAAGTCATTTGTAATATGTATAGACAGAAAAAAAAACTAGAAAGAAAGAGAGTTTTATCTCCTTCTTCCTCGTCTTCTTCTTGTTGAGGGTTTTTAGAGAGAGAGAGGATATGCATGAAAGGGGGAAAAGATGGGGTAATTTATATAATGATGAGGAATAATTTTTCAACGGTCATATTTTTTGCTCAGATAAATGTTGATATATTTCCCTCCATAGTGCGAGACAAACTAGACAAGGTCGCTATGGAAGCTTTGGCATTTGTAGTGGTGCGTATTTTTGTCTTTTATTATCTGTCTAGGGAAATGTATAGAGGGGGAATATAATCTATTAGGGTTTTGAGCTAATACAAATTCAAATTCAATACCTTCAAAAATCCTGTCATCAAGTGAGATATGGGAGGTTTATATATAACAGTCTTACCCCTAAATTATAAAATTATAGAAAGACTGGTTTTAATTAATCATATGAAAATTATAGACTAACTAGCTACTACTCCACATAGACAAAGTAGAGAAACTTTAGAGAGACATTTTGCTTTGGTCCACATAATTCAAGCTAAAAAATAGTCCAAACTTACTTTTTTCAACTATCAGATTTCAGACAAGTGGTCTTGAGCTAGTAAAACATTAAAAAGGAAAATGTTTTTTCTTTTCTTTTAAAAAAGTGATAGGCTTTTGTGCTACTTTGGTAAAAGAAAATGATAATAATAATTGTAATAATATAATGACTGTTGGAAACTTGAAATTGCATGCATGCTTTCAATAATAAAGACACAAAAAGAGGTGAATAATGGGTTGTGAATCATTGCATTTGACTTTGAGCCCAGCTAGGAAATTTGTACCGTATGCTAACTTATGCTTTTATGAAAATATGTAAATAATTAGCAGCACCAATTAACCCCCTGATTAATGCAATGCTTGAGCACATTGCTTTGATGCACCACTTAAAGTGAATAATATGACTTTATGGAATGAAAATGTTGATTAGCTACATATAATATATATCCAAACCCTCATGCTGTAGTTATATATCAATGAGGTGATCATCACCTCACAATAATTTAAACTTACTTAGCTTGTCACTAATCTTGATATTTGAATTTAATTTCAAGTTATTGTACATAAAAAAGTTATTAGAAGAGACATAATTATATCTTTTACAAGGTCAACACTATTTAGACAATATATGTCGTTAACCACAAAAGTCATACTTTGTGGCAATTTTTTAACGACAATATTACCCATTCATATTACCCAAAAAATAAAATAAAATTCATGACCAGTATTATTTCTTTTGAAATTTTGTACATCAGTTATAACCAATCCCTAATATAATTAGTATATACCTACTATTTAAGTGAAGTAAAGATACCTACACATACCAAATGTACTAATGTTCCATAGCTACATTTACAAGATAGGCCCCCAAATCCTTTGAGGATTAGGTTTTAATCCTTTTGTCCTAAGAATAATTCCTATAATTTAATTGTATCCTTAAACTGAAACTAATTAAACCAACCAAGCCAACAACCTGCTGTGCCTAACCATACAGTTATCTCCCGACTGCATGGCATGGCGAATTATATATTATTGACTTAGTCAGATTAATTAAGCATGGTTAATTACTTTTTAATGTTACTAATTTATTTATCTCAAAAACAATTTTGCATGTCCCCTAGAGATGGGGTCCACTTTATTTGAAAACCCATATAAATTTTTGAACGTTGGGACTGATGATGTTAGTGGGCTTCCACTTTCTTCTTTGGTGCATCGAAAAGAAGACTCTGACGAAGAAAAAAACAGACCACAAAAGACAGGATAATTACAGCTTACTCAGAAAAAATAAAAATAAAAATTGAAGTGTATATCTGGAACATTTTTATTTTAATTTGTTTGATGTTTTGTATGGAAAATTTGGGATTAAAGGAAGAAATTAAAGTTAAGGCACTTTTATAATTAATGATTGGCAACATTATTTGCTGAGGGTCCACCTGTTCACGAACCTCCCAATTTCTCAATCACCCCCCAACGTTTATCTTGGAGGGAACCCATCTCATTTGATTTTGGTTTGTCTAGTTTAGGATATTGTGGTATGTATGAAACTTTATATTAGATGAAATTGTCTTAATGTTCAAGAAAATTTTGAAATTTAAGAAAGCGTTTCGATCATATATAGATGAAATTGGAGAAAAAAGAAAACTTTTTATGTAAACAACATGAAAATGTGCTGTTGAATTTGCTCAAGTAAAAGGAAAATCTCTTATTTAAAAATTATAGTTATAGATATCGAGCTTAAAGACTTACTTTAATTAGCATAAAATTCTTGAGCTTTTGGCATATGGGTGCTAGGTGACAGTGGGTAATCTTGATTTCAAAATCGAAGGATCATGAAATTAGAAGTTCATACCATTGTTGACGATACTTATCCTTGCATTGAAATCCATTGAAGCTTGTCATTGGCCTTATGTTAGGGGAAATTTTATAAAAGTGTGCTCGCTATAAAAATAACTCATTTTAGGTGCTGGATTTACAATATTTACATTGATTTTATCACTTCTTTCAGTTCTCCTTTACATCGTTGTAGACATACCTGAAACTATAAATCAAACCCAAGTCAATGCCATCTTTCCATCAAAATATGCATGCATATACAAAATACACTTTAAGAATGTACACATAATAATCTATTTATCTCTTTTTTGTACAAAAAACTACCAGAGAGTTGACAATATTTTCTTTTAATCATTAATTCAGGTTGATGACAACCATTCAAATACAGTCCTAAATGTATTATAAAATCAACCATTAAAATGGATTCAACTTAATAAAATGATAAGGTAACGAGCTTGAGAATTTTAGTTCAGATTATTAGAATAGCAACAAGGATGAGAGATTGTTTACAATATTTTTCTAATTTCAATTCGTATATCATATTTTCAGGAATATATGCTATCACAAATCACAATGTCATACAAGCACACAAATAAAAAATTACTCAACACAAAATATGTGTAAAAAAAAAAAATCAATTAAAGTAATTTTGCAAGCATGATATAGGTTGTTTCCAAATCCTTCATGCAGGATTTGACGTGCGAACGTTCATCAATCAGGCCCAAAATTTGTGGCGATGTGTCTTGACCCAAAAACAATGATGATGGGCCCCCTTATTCATATGCAAAAGGTGTTATCACATCAAAAGATTCCTTGGTCGGATTGTAGCCGTAGGAAATGTTTTTTCATGCCTTTTGCTCTGTCTCGCTAGGCGCTAGCAATCCATGGTTCATAAATTATTGTCCTTCTTGGGTGCAACTTTTTCCACGTCTCTTCTTCCCCTCCTTTTGAAATTATAAGAGCCCGTACAACGGGCTCATCTGTAATCTGTGGCTCGCCTGCCTCGGGATGTGAGCTGAGTTGCATGCCACTCCTGTAGCAACATGAGCCTACAAGTGGCTTGTGGGCCAGCTCGTGACAGTGAGCTAGCTCACTCCCTTTTTCTCTTACTTTTTTATTTTTTATTGTACTTAGCTTTTTCTTTTTTGTTGTAAATATTAAAAAGAATGTTGTGTATTATTGAGTAGATTCATATGTATTATTTTATTCAGTGAGTATAAATGGTGAGCCTTGCATTGGAGAGAGGGATGATTGTGAGTTAAAAAGTTGGCTTACAAGGGATGTGGCAGAGGTAGGATTCCGTTTGTGAGCAAAAAAACTAGCTTACCACTAGGAATGCTCTAAGGACAAATAGTTTCCAATATAGTTTGCCTTCATGATTAAAATATGTTAAGATTGTAATCACCTTAGTGATTTGAGAAAAGATGTCCACTTATTTAATTGGTAAAACTTTGGAGTTAGTTGAGTGATATTTTAGATTATAACTTATTTCTACTTATTTATACTTTGCTCTAAAAAAAAATACTAAAGCTGTTGTGGATCGAACGTAATGTTTACATTGATAACCCACATTAGGTGGACGGTCATGTAGTGATTAATTATGTATTAATCATTCTTATTAACTACTCATTGTCAGTTACAAGTTGGGTGCTGCTATTTATACGAGGTTTAGGGACCTAATTATGAATCAGTGATAAAAACCTAAATAGCAACCCTAAATCTCTCTCCTCCTCTCATGCTAGCCTCGTGATCATTCGGGTTTGGGTTTAGGCCATGACAACTATAGTGGCTCTAGTAGCCACCGTCAATTCCGAATCAACAATTTGTGGGCGATTCCCGAATAACAAGATTCTATACCGTAACGCTCCAAAATGCCCATGTGTTTACTATTTGTATTCTCCTTAATAAATATCTTAATTAGGACTAATAAACTCAACGATATATGCGTTACCACCGTCCAAAGGACAAGGCTTGAAGCATATGTACTAGAAATACCATAGTTAGGCATAGCTTCGACCATACACATTCACACATAATCAAACCATATACAATAAACTGTTAACCAAGATAAGGTTTATACATCCCAGTAAAGCAATTCACCATAAAGTTTACACCTCCATCCACTGAAGATTTCAAAATACTGCTCCAAAAATATGCATGTACTATGTCGCTATTAATCCATCCAAATTCCCTTGTTCAACTTATTTTCTCCAACTGATTTGCTAGCATGACGGCAATTCACCGAACATTTGCTTAAAAAAAAACATGAAAAACATTTCAAACAGTGAGTTGAAGCTTCGTATGTGTATTCCTGTCGTATTAAATGATATCTGCATAAATTAGTTGGGCGCCTACTTCGCAATTCATTTTAAGTTAAAACAGTAAATGAGATGAATGTAAAACTGCATTGCTAGTTATTATCTGATAGTGAACACCTTGATACTATTACGATCTATGGATAGGTGTACACCTGTCAAGCTGATAGGAGGACTTGGCTTGAGGCCGCGTGGGAAATTGAAAAGTGAATGACCTATAGATGGTAACTGGCGGAGTCACTAATTAAATGATAAATTACTTTGTAAACTGATTCATTGATGTACTTACCCAAACATGTTGACTTTGATAAATACACTATGATTTATGACGATACAAACAATGAACGTACGTGAAGTCTTTAAAATGCAATCTCACTTGATAATACTTATATACAATGGGAAACGATACACCAGGCCCAATTTGTGCTTAAAAAATATAATTATAGGTAAAGGCAATTAGTAAACAACTTTCACTCTCATAATTTGTAACTTTAATGGAAATTGATTAATTAAGAGGGTATCAACCATTCAAACAATTCAATATAAGATAAGTTACACCAAAACGATTTGAAAAATAAATAAGTTAGAGTAATTGAACTCGAAGTAAAACATATTGGAGCAAAATAGATCAAAATGAAATAATTGAGGTGATAATGAAATAATTTTAATGGACATAAATGGAATGTGAGTTTTTGATGTTTTTGAAATGGATAATAAAAGATTTAATGCCAAGAGGGGTGTTGTGAGGCTCAGGAGAGCTCATATAACCCTAGCTTGGCTTGATAGACATCGATCTTGAGTCATTACTCTCCGCACTTCTCAAATTTCATTCTCATGCTCATTTAACTCAATTTTTCAACCCAAGTAAGCTTCTATACACAATCAAAGTTGTTGAACTCACTAGACTTTGTAATTTCTTTGCAATATCCATAATTATTTAGAAATTCCTGATAATATCTCCAAATCTCACCATTTTTGTCTTCCCTCATATTGACGTTTCAAGGTCTACCTTAGAAAATTGAGTTCCGCAACACTTCCATTCACAGTACAAAACCCAATTACCACCACACGGCCTCTAAAATTGAGTTTAAACAAAACTGTGCACAGCTCTAGTTTATTCGGTGCAGTTTTCATAAATCGGTCATAACTTTTTTCTACAAAACTCGGAATGAAGTGATTTCAAAGGCATTTGAAAGATAACTCATTGATTTATCTATTCACTAAAAATCACATTTTTTCAATGGACCGAACATTAGTAGTTTATTCGTAAAAGGGATTGCCAAACCATGCTCAGTTGAAACTCATATCCAAAATCATCTTACACCACCATACTTACTCTTCATGCTAAAGATTGAAAGATTATAACACAACTCCCAAAATTTATCAACCTTATACATAGGACTTGCATGATTAGGCATGGGTTCAACTTTACACATGACATACACACCTCCCTAATCAACCTAACTCAATAAAATATCAAATTAACACTTATTATTATCAAGATAACATGATCCATAAACAAATCCATCATAAAAATCCAAAATTATGCAAGATTATAATTAGGATTTACCACACTTGAGCTTGAATATAAGCTGATGGATGTGGTGGTTGGTGGTGGTAGGAGTTGGCGGTGGGGGCTGGTAGCCAGAGGTGGTTGGAAGTGGATGTAGCAGGGTTGGAAGTGGCGGTAATAGGTTGAAAACAGCAGTAGCACAACCATGGGGGAAAGGAAGAAAGGAGACAAGGAAGGGGAAAATGTATGGCTTTGCCTGCTCGCCAATTTTCTTTGAACTTATCTTATTAACTTGATTGATATTTAATCTCCAAAAAGGGACTTTTTGCTAATGATAATTAGGTATAAATAATGATAATTAGCTAAACTCAATCCTACCAACTTGTTGGCCCTCAAATTAGCCCAAAAGAATTGGGTTCGGAAGTAAAACACTTCGTTGCGATAAAATTTTTGCGTAGCTCGAAATTAAATTTTAGTGATGTTATGAAAAATAATTTAATCTCTTAAGCCATATTTATTAGGGCATACTATCGATTCACTCGAAATTTTACGATAACAAAAATTTGAATTGCAAAGTGAGGGCCCAAATGAATTTTTCTCAATCGAGATGATTAAATGTGATAAATAAATACGAAAAAATTAATAACGCGGTTTAATTAAGTAAATAAATATGATTTAGGGTCGGGTTATTATATGTACTTCTATACTAAGGTATATCCTTAATCTCCCAACAGCTGTAAAAGAAGTTGGGAGTAAAGTGTAAATGGTAATAATTTCTAGTGATTATAGCACGTAATTTTATAAACATTGGTCTTTTTAGAGGTTTCACATTCATCTAGATACCCCCAAATATCATAACTTACATTGAATGATTAGTTTATAATATAAACTAGTATAGACCCGTGCGATGTACGGACTATCTTTTAAATTCAATTATAATTTAAAAATTATAGATTGTTCATTTTATAAAATCATTTGTTTCATAAATATTTTATGATTGTTAAGATAAAATATTGTTTGATTTACTTGATTATATAATTAGGAAAATTTGGTTTTGCAGTCAATGGAAACTTTAATTGGTGAATCAAGTCCTTCTCCCCTACATGTAAAAACTAACCCATTAAAAATATTTCTTGGTTTATGAAATAATAAGCACATAGCGTGACATAGTTAGGATCATGTGTCACTTACGTATAAAATAGTTTCGCTAAGTTGTAAGCGAAAAATATCTCTTCCTTTACATTAGACGACACCAACTCTGAGAATAATAAGATATCCAAATTTCTTTTAAAACAAAGTCATTTCCTCCTTTAGCTCCTACGTTTATGCATTATACATCAACGTTTATAGATTGTAAATTTTACACCATAATGTATCTAATATCTTGTATGCTCTATGATAATCCATAAAAAAATATGAATCCAAAAATATAATGTATATTAAAGACCCTCAGAGTCGAAATACCCTCTAACCAAAATTAAATTTTCCGAAGCCAGTTACCTCCTTCTAAATCAACACGGGATTGTCATCCCTCCTCTCAAAATCTCTGACTTCACAAATCAACCATCCTCCTCCAAAATTCCATTATCGTGACTATCCTATTTGTCATTCTTACACTTTAAAAAATTAAAAAAATTAAAAAATCCAAAACTTCGATAACATACAACCAAAAAAGAATAATAATAGTAACGAAAATTCAGCAGGCACAAAACTGACATTAATAAACGAACTAAAGCAGAAGCAATCACACCATCACACGATGTTGGTGGATTCGATCCCAGGAATTGAAAGCAAAAGAAAAAGAAGGAGATTTTCATATGTTCTTCTAGTCTTTGCACACCTCCATTGCTCCATGAGTATTGTTTGTGTTTTCCTATTTTTCTGTGCCTATGTACCACACAAATCTCCAAACAAATTAGCCAAAAGATTGATCTAAAAAATTCATTTAGTGAATAATTAAAGGATCACTATTAAAGAAAATTAGGGAAGAAGGAATATTCGAGAAGCGATTTCTGAAATAAATTGAAGAAATCAATTTCCTGGAGAGCAAGTGTGTGTGTGCGCGCGCGCGCACGCTTTGATGAGAGAAAGAGACGTCCACAAATTCAACAACCAAAAGTATCTAGAGCCCCAACATTCACATGCCACATATAATCGAAAATATGGGGAGTAGGTAGTTAACTCCTCTAAGTTTTGTTTTTAAAAATAAATAAAAATAAAGCAGTATTTTGCTTAGAGATAGACGACAATTACAAACTTTTTTTTTAAACATTAAAATCAAAGGTTTAGATTTAATGAGTTGATAATATTTATGGCTAAGATTACACCAAGTCCTGCAAATCATTCCCGTGTTAGTATTTTAGAGTTTTTCAAATATTGTTGTTAATATAGTGTAGATAGATAGATAGATTAGATACAAAATCAAAGGCTTAGATTTAACAAATGACTAGTTTTTATGACTGAGATTACATCAAATCGTACAAATCACTCATGTTGTAGCTAGCATTTCAGGTTTTTTCAAAAATTATCACTTTTTTAAAATGCTTGAATTTTTTTAGATAATAGAATTACCATGTATCCTTTATCACATACAACCGAAATTATGAGTGATTTTTTTTAAAAAATAAAAATTATAAATCAGCATTTTACTTAGATAAGGTGGTTTTTTTAAAAAAAAAAACTAAAATCTACGGTTTAAATTTAATAAATAAATATAATTGCCTAATTTTTTTCCTAGATAATTTAATTATCATCTATCTTTTATCGTGCATATCCAAAATCATAGGGGATTTTTAAAATAAAATAAAGAGATATACAACAACAACAACTCCCAGTATGGGTCTCACTTCTGTGGGGTCTGGGGAGATCCAGATGTAGACAACCTTACCTCTACCGGCAATCTTATCTGTAGAGAGACTGATTCCAAGAGACCCGCAAAAATAAGATTTTGTGAAAATATTTTATAGAAGAAGAATTTTGTGCAAACATTTTATGCAGAACCACTAAGGGTAAGCCATAAGGAATGGACTAAAAAATACGTAGAACAAAAATCAGGTGACATTAACTATGAAAGCATAAGTGCAACAGGGCAAATGAAGATACCGTACCTTAACAGACCGATGAAGGCAAGCAATGACTCTTCCCAGATGCTTGAACTACCTGCATGCAAACATGACATATGAAAAAAAACCACACCCAAACCTGCTCTATTGCGATCGAGTAACAGCTACAAGGCTAACTCTCTGCGATCTAAGATCTTAATCCTATCACGCTTTAGTCTCCTATCCTGAGCCATGTCCTCCGTTAACCGTACAACTTTCAAGTCCTTCCTAATCACCTCGTCCAAACTCTTCTTTGGCCGCCCCCTCCCTTTTTTACCTTTGGGGATGTTAATTCTCTCATAACTCCTCACTGGAGCATCCACACTCTTTCTTTTCACATGGCCAAACCATCTGAGTCTTATTTCTCTCAACTTATCTTCGATGAGAGCCACTTTAACTAAACCTCTGATCAATCTATTATTAATTCTATCCATTCTCGTATAACCACACATCCATCTAATCATCTTCATCTCTGCCGCCATTAACCTTTGGCCATGAGTCTTCTTTATAGGTCAATACTCCGATCCATATAACACAGCAGGTCTAACTACCATACGATAAACTTTGCCTTTTAATCTTACAGGCATTCTCTTATCACACAGCACACCTGAAACATACTTCCATTTTTATCAGCCCACTTTTATGCGATGGCTAATATCTTCGTCAATATCCCCTTCATGATAAATGATCGAGCCTAGATATTTAAACTTCTAGCCCTTTGGTATCTGCAACCCCCTAATGGTGACTTCTCCCATCGTAACTTCCCTTCTACTGAAACAGCAATGGAAGTATTCAATCTTCGATCTACTTATTCTAAAGCCTCTAGACTCAACTGTATGTCTCCCTCTCTCCAGTTTTCCGTTTACCCCCTTCTTGGTCTCATCAATAAGAACAATGTCGTCTGCGAATAACATAGACTAAGGTAACTCATCTTGAATCCCTTTTGTAAGTTCATCCATTACTAGAGTGAAAAGAAAAGGGCTTAAAGCGGAACCCTGATGCAAGCCCATACCAACGTAACGTAGAAGTCATCGGTAACCCCTCATGGCATTCTAATACACGTCCTACTTCCCTCATACCTATCCTTGATAAGTCGAATATACACCGGTGATACTCATTTCTTTTTCAAACATCTCCATAACACCTCACGAGGTATTCTATCATATGCTTTTTCCAGCTCAATGAACATCATATGAAGATCTACCTTTCGATCTCTGTACACTCTCATGAGCCTTATAAGGAGGTAAATCGCCTCTGTGGTCTACCTGCCAGGCATAAAACCAAATTGGTTCTCTGTTATCGAGATATCATTCCTCAACCTTTTCTCAATCACCTTCTCCCACAACTTCATGGTGTGACTCAGCAACTTTATACACCTATAATTATTGCAATTCTGAATATCGCCTTTGTTCTTATACAATAGGATGACTGCACTAAACCTCTATTCTCTTAGCATCTTAGCTGTCCTAAAAATAACATTAAAAAGCTCCGTTAGCCACTTCAGTCCCTTTTTCCCAAAACACTTCCACACTTCCACCGGTATCTGATCTGGTCCTTCCACCTTTCCAATTGTCATCTTCCTTAAAGACTCTTTAATTTCATCCTTGCTGATTGGTTTGCAAAAATGAGGATCCAGTTGACTCTCACTACTCTTTACAATTCTACTTCAAAAATCTTCCGTCATTTCGCCATTTAAGAGTTTAGAAAAGTATGTCTGCCATCTCTGCTTGATTCTTGCCTCCTCAAATAGCACCAAACCATTCTCATCCCTGATGCATCTCACGACCCCCAAATCCCTTGTTCTTCTTTCCCTAACCCTCGCTAGTTTAAAGACTTCCTTATCACCTTCATTGGTTTCCAGTTTTTGATATAACCTATCAAAAGCAATGCTCTTTGCTACGACAAGCGCTTTCTTGGCTATCTTTTTTGCCGCCTTATATCTAACTCTACTAATATTCGTCTCTTCATCCGTTCCACTGTTTGTGAAAGCAGCGTATGCTTATTTTTTCTCCTTGACCTTCTCTTTTACTTTCTCGTTCCACCACCAGGCTCCCTTCATTTGTTATCACCTCTTCTAGATGTACCGAGGATATCCGTAGCCGACTTATGAATACATTTTGCCATTGTCTTCCACATTGTATCTGTATCATCTACTTTCTTCTAAACTCCTTCTTCAGCAATCCTCTCTGCTAGCTTCATGACGTTCTCTCTAGTAAGATTCCACCACTTAACTCTGGACTCCCCAACACTCCTCTTCCATTTTGAATATTTGAGCTCCACATCCAACACTAGCAATCTATACTGAGTTCTTGAACACTCACTTGGTATCATATTACAATCCTTACAAAACCTTCTACTATCTGCCCTAATCAGGAAGTAATCAATTTGAGTCTTTAAGGGACCACTCCTAAAGGTCACCAAGTGGTCTTCCTTCTTCCTAAAAAAGGAGTTTGCCACCAACAAATCATAGGCGACCGCAAAGTCCAGGATGAAAACTCCTCCGTTGTTTCTTACCCCATAACCGAAACATCCGTGAACCGTATCATAGCCTTCTTTTTCGACGCCAACATGGACTTTGAAGTCACCTCCTACGAAAAGTTTCTGGTGACAACTTAGATGTAAAGGTCACCTCCTACGAAAAGTTTCTGCTTAGATGTAAAGTTTCTGGTGACGCCAATATGGCCATTAAAGCCAATATGACCATTGAAGTCACCTCCTACGAAAATAAAGAGATATCTATACTTTAAAATCGACAGTTTAGATTTAATGCATAAATAATTTTTATAATTAAGATTACACAAAATCTCACAAATCGCTCTCGTTACATCATTCTAGATTTTTTGTAAAAATTACTATTATAATAGTATAAATAATTACTTTTCTATTGATTCACATAGCCGTACGCCCTCTGGATTTATCAATATTAATTTCGACTGATTCCTTATAACAAACCACCAGTGGATTAACTTCGCCATTTGAGAATGGAACGAGCGTTTTCTGAGGATAGCATCACCTCATTTTGGGCCTTCATCAAATCTAGTTGCAGAAACAAGGGCCGTTTAGAAGACATTGTTCATGATTTTTTATCTAAAATGTTCCCCAAATCATCATCTACTTATTTCAAGGAGGTTACTATATAATTTCAATTAACTAAGGGTCTGTTCTTTTCGTGGATAAATTAAGGTAGATAAAAGAATGAAGTAGGTTGAAGAAGGTTAAAGTGGGTTGAAGTAGATTAAATTTTTTTATATGATAAATTGAACTTGGTTAAAATAGTGAAAGTAGGTCAAAGTAGGTTGAGGTGGATTAAAATAGGCTGAAGTGGATTAAGATTGATACTTTAAAATTTACCCACGAACAGACCCTAATTGACTTGTTTCCAAGTTGGGTTCTTCGCCAGTATCCTTTCATTCTTGGAATTGTATTTCTTTCTCCTGCTGTTTAGGGCCAGGCCTAAAGAACAGAAGGGGAAAAAAGAAAGAAAGAAAATAAACAGAACCGTGTAACCTCAATTCTTTATTAGAAAAAAAGAAAAAAAATTCATTTACTTTTCCAAATATATAGTTATTTCCAAGTATATTATTAAGTGTATATTATTAGGGAAAAAAAAAAGAAGGCTTACTTTACTTTTAGGTAAAGTAACATGCAGATATTGATCAAATGAGAACACATTTGCCGTTGGTGTGGCTCAATGGCATAATAGATGAGTTCTTTAGTGGCACCATGAAAAATCACCATGTGTAAGAGCAGATAACACATAACAAGTACTATTGACACTCCTGAATTTGAGTAGTGGTGTGGAGTTGTTTGTTGTTGAGTGGTATACTGAACTTTGCAGAGTAGAGTATGAGTGTGCTTTTAATTAATGGTGATTTGACACCTTAGTAGCTTCTGCTCAAGGTGGGATATTCATATTACCCATTAATTTTTAAGATTGAAACTCACTTAAGTTAGACCTGTTGAACGGACTTGCCCAAAGACAACTTACTAAAGTTCCCTTCATTAGGTGTAAATGGTGTCATTTTAGACCCCACCATTTATACCTTCGGAAGACAAACCGTGCATGGACATCGACCAAACATTTGAATTTTTGGAAGCTCATCAAATTTTTCGAGATACTTAGCAACATAATTTTACAACTATTGTCATATCTTTCAATCCCATGGTCGCATATCAATCATCTAACATTATAATCACTCATTTAATCATTATTATTACTAAAAATGACAAGAGCAATCATTAGAAGTAGACTTGTGACTCATGTTGGAGGCTTCCTCCAGCTTCCTAATCTTGACTTCATTTAAGACTTTACTTGCCCATTCCCTAAAGTGAGCTTCATTGTGCCCAATTTGGGCACCCTTGAATACGGACATGCATCGACGATCGTCCTCAGGGTAGGGGCACTGAAGATCTCCATTGGAGTCGCGATAAGCACCTTGATGTTTCATCCCAGACCAGCTAGCTATCCAGCGATAAACATACTGGCCTACGCCCGCGAGCTTTAGCCATCCCTTTGGGAAGAACTCCATCACACTACTGTTTCTTTCCATTAGGAACATGTTGGTTAATTGGGCACCATGAGGTGAAACCAATACGTCTGTTAACCTCATTAGCTGTACCTGTAAAATGGGAATTAAACAATGCATTACCTACCAAATCTGTGATAAAATCAAGTTTTTCTTCCTTGTGCTTTTTTTAGGGACCAACCTGTTGACAAAAGGTAAGATTGCTAGAATAAGCAACCGTCAAGTGGCAGCCCTGAACTTCGTGACACTCAGACTTGAAGATTTCAATAACAGCTGAGTCGTTTTTGAAGGATCTAGCCCCACTCCTCATGAGTAAAGTCATCCCAATAACGGATGGATCATTGTAATTGCCCACCAAACTCACATTGCAAAACAGCCTAGTCTTGCACTTCATATGATCATACACTTCCAGCCTTCTCTCCCTCGACATCCCCCCTTCGTTGTGCCTCATCACCACCGCCTCCTCGAAGCAAACCGGTTGATTGTCTTCAACCCCTTCAAACCTGTTGCATATTTCACCACATCAAGGAGAGAAAACCTTAGTACCGGTATCAGATAGGGAAGAGAAAAAGGACAACTACGTTTGGAGAATCATGTCCAGACAGATTTACTATTTAAAGTTTAAACATATTAAAACGTATAAATCAATAAAAAAAATGTAGTTTTCACTTCTAAATTTTGGCAAAATCCACAATTTTACTTCTCATATTTTCATTATTAGACTATAACTTAAAAAAGAGAACAAAATAGGGACTTACTTTTCTATATTTATAGGCCCACCAAATGTAGCCTCCAAGAGCAAGGTTAACCAAAGACCCATTTTAGTCCTAAGCTCACCCCAGTGGTACAAGACCCACCTGGAGGGCACCTTGCACCCATTCTTCAAATGCCACCCCACAAAGGGAAAAACCGCGGACAAGCCATGCCAAATGTTTTCATAGTTGTACTGATTGTGGGACACAAAGGTCAAGCCCTTGATAAGGGTAGCATTGTAGGGTAGGGCTTGAGGCCATGCAAGGGCATAGTAATTCCATGACCCATCATGAATGTCACGCCCCTTAAGGCATAGGATCCTACCTTTTGAAGCCTTTGAAGGGAACTTTTGGTATTGCACCTCCCCTTCCTCATGAGTGTCATACATGGAGCTCATGAACCATGTGTGCCCTTCGAGGGCCGCCCTTGAGTACCTTAGGTCCTTTAGGGGGAGGAACGTGACCCCATAGCGGAGCTTTTCAGCCGTGGATCCATCTAGCTCTGTTGGGTCACATGAGACAGATGAAAATTGGTTTCGAATCAAAGACTGCATCTCAAATAGGAGGAAAATACATAGAGAAATGACTAAGATGAAAATCGAGTGATGTGGTGAGCAGTTGAAGGACATGGCTTTGAGCTTTGTTTTGGGATTGTAAAATTTTTGAGAAGTGAGACTTGCTTGTGGGGATTTCTCCATGGCATTGAGCATTGATGGGTTCGATCTTGATCCGTGATCTTTGATCTTTGGTCTGATCTTGATGTATGCGTAAAGGGGATTAAGCTAATGTATGATCTTGCAAGTTTCCATTGAACTAACGGAGAAATTTGCTTGCCAGGGGAGATAATATAATGCCGTAGCTTGTAACACCGCAACAGTAGTGGGTTAAGTACGTGATTCATGTGTTGGCACGTATACCATATATTAAACAATTCATTCGCTTTTGTTTCTATGCGAGAAAAAAACCTGCTTATCTGATTTTTTTGATTGATGAAGAGCAAAAAAAGGCATGAAGAGAAAAAATATAGAGCATATTTTTTAAAATTTATCATAGTTACTTATCATTAGTATTTTGTACTGATCAATACTGACCG
>JACYFF010031956.1:6003439-6017810 GCA_017589665.1 Selenicereus undatus | reverse complement strand
AACCAACTTGATCAAATCAATCTCCATACATAAAGAGATTTTGCTATCATATGATTAACCCAAACACTCCGAGGATGAGAGATATTCTTAATGCCAATTGGGCTATGAGCTCTTGATAAGATTAGTTGACTACTTGAGTTATTCTTTGTATTTTATATAACACAAGCATGAAATTACATATATGGCGCAGATCTGTCCTATTATAATAGTTGTCGTAATAGATAAATCAGTGCAATCACTATACCATTTCCATAGATATATAGCTCGGGCTAAATCAGAGCTGTGATAGCTCAGATGATGCTAAGGTCACTTGCATTTGCACAAGTCCTGGGTTCGAGTAGACAATTATACATGTTTACACACAATAATGTTACAAGTATTGACAAAAAGTGAATGGGACACTGTCCACTTTATAAACAGGTCAGCCCTAACCCGACCCGATCCGGTCCATTGTCCACTTCTATGTTACGCTATCAAAAGAGGCAAAATTTTGGCCAAAAACAAGATTCAAATTTCTCCATTTCTCCCATAAAGTATTCTTCAATTTTTGTACAGAACTCCTCAAGTGTCAAACCTTATATGTCGTTAGTAGATCTTGTTAAATTCTGGAGAAGGTGGAGACTCGTTCAACCTGCTAGGCAGGAAAGCTTCCCTCTCTAGAGAAACTTGAAGAGTAGCCATAATCTTGTTGTAAGCAATCAACAAAAAAGGGGATGCACTAAACGTGTAGGCAAAAACCGAAAGTGCCCTACAAACCCCATCCTTATACCAAGGGTATGCCATAGCCAAGAGAGCTCCAAAGATCCCAATAGCCGGTGTCATTACAGCTAGGGTTGGCAAGAGGAAGGCATTGATAGTTATAGAGCAAAGGGCAAAAGTGCTCAACAAGTAAAGGCTCCACCCTATTAAGGGATGAATTGTGTGTGGGATTATGAAGAAGGGAGCCACATAGGCTGCAAGGATGGATGCCATGGCTAGGCACTTTAGACCGGTGGTGTATATCATCACACTCTTGTCCAATCTCCGGTAGCACAACTTGGAGAAGTTTGGTCGAGCTAAACGAGTTATGGCTATGATCCCCAAGAAAAGAACTGCCTCCATCATCACCATCGGCATCTCAGCTACATAACTACAAAGACACCATTGACATATCAAACCTTTAGTCTTTTACTCTTCAGTATAAACTTGCTTCATTCTAAATGTGGGACGATATTTCTATATACGTATTACACATGCCTACACAATTTTATACACCAGTCACCATAAACAGGATTCATATTGGGGTGGTGGTGGTGGCGGCGATTGTTACTTATATCTAGAACAAAACGCCATTGGAGAATGAAATCTTAATTACCCAAGAGTGTTGCGACGTTGTTCATGCCATGAGAAGCCAAGAGGAAGAACAGGCCAAGACCACCAATACCATGGCTTGAGCCAAACAGCTCCAGGGAATGTAATCACACTGTTTGGTCCACAGGGAATGTTCCACCGGAGCTTAAGGTCTACAATCCAAAAACGTTGCTTAATGCATAAAATCAAACAAACTCGAAGGTATGAAATGCATTCAAATATGCAATTTTCAGGACTAAAAAGTGTACTTACAGTAATAAGAGGCATCCATTTGATAGCCCAATGGAAGCCTAAAATGACCATTGAGCTTGGTGTTGTTTGCTGGAGGATGAAACATCGGCATGTCAAGTAAGTCAGGGAAGTAACTCCCTAGAAATCCCTGGTCTGCCCCATCTGAGTTTGGCCTCTCTATCTCTAGTTCATGACGCAAATCCTTAAAAGTCTCCATTGATGGCTGCAATTTTTAATTTTTCAAGAAAACTACTCAATCAAAATCCAATGTCTGATTGCTCTTAGATGAAATAGTATCACCTAATGGTAACGTACCTGCAGGACGAAGAGGCCAGTGTGGAAAATACAAGGATTGATGAAGACAGCACAAAATTGGCCACACTGAAACAATTCATCAGTGTTTTGAAGAAAAAGGTTGTCAGCATCAAGCATGACTACTCTCTCATAATCCACCAAACTCCACGCGTATATTTTGTTCATAGTCAGCTTGAATCTGTCTCCTTTGTTGTTTGCCCTAAATGGGTTGTGCAAGTTCTCTACTCTCACCACTTTCACTCCATCCTCTACTTCCCTGATCCACAAGTATGCAAAAACCATTTCTTATCATCACTTCATTTCATTTGGTGTTTGAAAAACATATGCAGTTTTGGCAAAGCCCGAAGAACAGACAAGTATAAATTAATGCATACTACAATAAAACAATTTCCACATACAGCTTTTCCGCGGTCTCATCATCTTAACTAGTTGAACACAACTTGTTGAAGGAAAATTAAGAAGAACAATGGCTGAAAGACAAACAGAACAAACTGAGTCGTGGATAAACCACTGCCTTGAAAGCAAATACGGCTCGACTACGGTGCAAATCGATTCAGCCGGTTGCTCCCCAAGGTTAACTCAGCACACTCTTGAACGTGTGCACTTCGCGGGCAAGAGTTTGGAGTATGCAGCACACGAAAAACCAGAATGCAGAGAAGAAGAAAGGAGAGAAATGTGAGAGCTGGTGTCTAACCCTGCTGATGAAGCCTGTATTTATAGTCTGGCAGCATTCAAGGTGGGGAGGAAAATCAGGAAGTCTGTTACGAGAAAGTCTAAGCAAATTCCTCCCAAAAAGATAGATTAGACCCACAACCCGCGCCCGGCCCGGCCCGGCCCGACGGCGGCAGCGCGCGCACGTGTTGGCCTCAGACGCCCTCAACCCTATAGAGCCTAGTCTCAAGTTATTCAACATGGGTAAGGAGAATGAGATATATGAACCCCTCAAATTACCACCCAAAAGTTCCATGTAGGACAAGTGTGGAAGAGAGAGAGGGGGGAGAAAGGTTTATCTTGTTGCCATTATTCTAACACAACTTACCAATCTAAATAGGTCACAATATCATAGGACTGCAGTAAAATCCATCCACAATAGTTTGGTCCAACTTATCTCGTTACACCAATACGACTCATTTTAACTGGTCGTGTACCCATCAGGGGCGAAGTAAGATTCAATGTTGAAGGGGCTCTGTTCTTTTCATTGGTAAATTCAAATTTATCAACCTCAATCAATTTCAACCTACATCAATCCACTTCAACGCACTTCATGAACTTCAATAAAAAAATATCAATTTTAATCCGCTTCAACCCACTTCTCATTATTTTAACTAACTTCTACTTATCATGCAAAAAAATTCAACCCACTTCAACCAACTTCAACTAACTTCAACAAAAAGATACTCACTTCAATCTACTTTTATCAATTTCAACTAATTTTACTCATTTACCAATTATATTTTTCAACAAAAAGAACAGGCCCTAAGTAATTTGGACTAGCCAAGTTGGGTGAATGAACCAAAGGGTCTATGAGTATAACTTCTTCCAAGTTAAATCAAGTGACCCCTAAAGGCCACATGGCGACCGTACAAGTAGCAAGGTCGGCAGCAACAGTAATCTTTGTTTAATCTACAAATCGTTGAATTACGCACTCCGTCAGTGGCGCTAATGATTCTTAAATTAACTTGGCAACATAATAGAGATTACAAGAGTATCTATCAACGTGCTAGTTCTTCCCGTTGAACGGGATTATTCAATGACTTAAAAAAATTAAACAAAGATTAATTAAACATACTTTTGACTGGATCATAACATCCCACTTCGAAGGGGACCAATCCATAGGCCTTCACCAAATAAATGAATGGCAATGTGGATTAGCACTAATCATAATTAAGAATAAATAATTACACAAATAATTCTAGTCCTACCCTTGATAGGGGCAATTCCGTAATAAATCAGATGCTCATCGATCCTTTGAGCTTTATGTTTAAATAATATAATATACCCCCAACCGTTTACTTCTAATCTCACTGTCAAAACATGTCCAAGTTATTTTAATGCCTAGTCATGAAAGCATAATGTCAAAATTGTCAACCTGTTAGAACATTATATTTAGTGGTTAATTATTGGATTGAAGAATTCGTCAATTATGTCAAAAGATTCAAAAAAAAAAAACCCCTTAATAAATCAACCATGTTGTCCAAATTAAAGAAGTATTTTATGTTAAATTTTATGACTGAGGAAACTCACTAATAATATAATGGGTGCTTACTGCGATTAATTTTTCTTTATAAAAATTGACAAGAAAAATTCTTTAACAAATTCAAAAATTTTTATTTCAAGATTCTTAAAATATGGTAATTCATTTCCTAACGTAAAAGTATGCAATACAAATCCTATTAAACGCTTGGTATAAACAATATGCACGTACCAATATTTTTTCAACAACTATATCAGTGTCCATTCATTTTAAATCCGGCCTATTAAAGACTATCCAAGAGGACTATAATGGATCGGACTCTGTAATATGTCGAATTTGTAGGTTAAAGACACTTAAACTAAAGCTCAATGACATGTATTGATATATATGCCAGCTTAATTATATAAATTGTGACGAAATGAGTGTTAAGTCCTTATTAACCAGTGTGTTAATGGACTGAATGAATATCAATATGATTGTGTGAAATGGAAATTTTTAAGAGGAGAGTTCAAGGTTGGTTAGGCTGTGTTGGACCCAGTTAAGAACTTGGGGAGGAAAAAAAAAAAAGGAAGAAAGTCAGACCTATCATCAAGAACAATGAAACAGATTTTATTGGAGAGTGTACAAGAAAATATTAGCATTCTCAGCCAATAGCCCTTTTTTCTTCTTTTTGTTTGTTTTTTGTCATCTAGAATCCTCAATTTCACTCAACTCGAGATATTGTTAGTCCAATAAAAGATAAAACTCTCTTGTCACAATTTTTTTTGATTTATAAGACTCAAATTCGAAACCTCACTTAAATCGAACAAGTATCGAATTACTTGAATCAACTTGTGTTAGAGCACCCTCTTTAGTTGGATCACGGTCTAAAATATCATTTGCATCAGTGATCCACATCGGTCCCCACGATGATCCGCTCACATATTTCTTTTCCTTTTTTTTTGGCAAGCACATTAATGAATAGTACAAAATAAAAGCTTAAAACTAATTAAAGTCCTGTTCTATTTCGCGTTTTTTAGGATTTAGCTAAGAGCTTACATCTCCTTACAGCTTCTTACATCTCCTTACATCTTCTTACATTTCCTTATATCTCCTTACATCTTCTTACATCTTCTTACATCTTCTTATATCTCCTTACATCTCCTTACATCTTCTTAAGTCTCCTTACATCTCCTTACATCTTCTTACATCTTTATTTTATTTATTTTGTATTTATTTTGTATTTTGTATTTTGTATTTTTTTGTTTTTTTATTTTTAATTGTTAATTTTAAATTTTTTTGTTTTTTATTTTTTATTTTTTTATTTTTTTGTTTTTTATTTTTTTATTTTTCATTTTTCATCTTTTATTTTTAATTTTATAATTTTATAAATTTTTCATTTGTTTAAATTTTTTTAATTTTTAAATTTTTATTTTGTAATTTTTTATTTTTTATTTTTTATTTTTTATTTTTGTTATTCTTTTCTTTTTCATTTGCATTTTTCATTTTTTTTATTTTTTATTTTTTATTTTTTATTTTATGTTTTTAGTTTTTTGTTTTTAATTTTTTAATTTTATATTTTTTAATTTTAATTTTTTAATTTTTAATTTTTAATTTTTAATTTTTAATTTTTAATTTTTAATTTTTAATTTTTAATTTTTAATTTTTAGTTTTTAATTTTTAATTTTTATGTTTATTTTTAGTTTTGAATTTTCAAAATTTTCAAAATTTTTAGTTTTATTTTTTATTTTTTATTTTTTTTATTTTTTTATTTTTTATTAAAAAATTAAATAATTAAAATTAAAATTAAAATTAAATAATAAAAATTAAAAAATAAAAAATTATGAATTAAAAATTAAAAATTAAAAAATAAAAATAAAAATTACAACTTACAAAATTATTCGTGTAAAAAGAATGCAAGATCTTCAATTTGTTCTTTCACATGCTACAAACCCTTCAAATAAATATTTATTCAAAGACATTGTAAATCAAAATTTGAGATTACGATGAGTAGAAGATTAATCACTTAAAGATCAATTCAATTTAAAATTAATTTTTAATGAAGAAAACAAAATCAAAAGAACTCGAGTTAATACCTCTACATCAATTAATAAATTAGATAGGTGAATATCTCCTTTACAGATCAATTCAGTTTAAAATTAATTAATGCTATTTATATTGTTTCATAAGTAATAATAGTAAGTTAGAGTAATTTGATGTGCTTTGCTTAATCTAACTTAGCAATGCACGTCACTAACTACATGCGACCCTAAAAATGCAATCTTGTTAGAAAACCCAAACACGAAGAGCAAGTTATGTCCCTAAGTAAGCCCCACTTCACCTTCCCAAAGCCGTCGAATGGGGTCCATTAAACCTTCAATTAAATGATTGAAAAAGGACTAATATTATGACGGAAAAAAAATGAATAATTCCGAACGATCCTCGTCAAATTCCTCGTCCATTATCTAATCGGGTGTCTCTCTCGACCTCTCTTCAAACAAAACTTTGGCACCATAATCATTGCTGTCACCACTAATTAGCAATGACAAGTTGACAACTTGTACTGATGGGAGTTAATCAAAGAAGAAGACCGGATCATTCCTTCGGGACGCATTTACGGCAAATTATCGGGTACATTCGAGTATATATAGTTTCATATTCTATTTTTATATATTTTTTTAGATATATTTATTATATATTTTATTTTTTAATATTTATTTGTTGATATGTCTTCTGAAAATATGTGCTTCTTGATAGATCTGGCAAATGAGTCATTCGATTCGAGCTTGAATCGAGTCATGTTCGGGTTAAATAAGATTTCGGGTCGTTTCGGTTTGGGTCGATTTCAGATCAACTAATTTTTAGTCAAATACGCTTGTCATGCCAAAACAAGCAACTTTGTAGAAAATTTCGAGTCGGGTATGGTTCGGTTTGGGTCAATTCAGATTTCAGGTTCACTTTCGGGTGAGCACATTTCGGGTGTCGGGTCGAATATAGGTCCGGGTTGTTTGGTTCGAATTTTGAATCTTGGATCAGTTTTATCATGTCTATTTCTAGGTGTATAATATAGACTTTATCCATTGCCATATACAATGCCACGTCAGAAAAGTGTATTTTCCACATACTTTCAAAAGCGTCCTCATCGGTTTAAAGCTACGCCTCTCCACACCCAAGCCGCGGCCCCCACCCAAAAAAAAGAAAGAAAGGAGGAAGACAATAAAAACCATGCCAAAAGGACCAAAGGAAAAACCAAATATGGTTAAACAAATCTTCTTAATTTCTTAGGGAGAAATGTGTCACATTCACACTTAAGCATTGATCCCTTGCACAAAATGTCTTATTAAAGATGTGTATGGCACATCAATAAAATTGACATTATTCATCAAACATCAACAAGATGTGACCCATTAATTTTGTGAAAAATACAATAATTCATGGAAGAATTTGCATTCCACTATGTAGCATACATTCACCAACATATTTCACACTAAATGAATGAGTTCTTGACCTAGCTATGTTCTATTCTATCGTAATAGCTCAATTAATAGCTTTTAAAATGAAATTAAATTGCATTTTTTTAAAAAAAATAATTGAATTATTAAAAGTCCAATAAAAAAATGTCTTACAAAAATAATTATAATCTTTTGTGATATATAAGTAGGCATACCCAGTATAGCTTATGTGCAAGCTTGCAAGATGAATCCAATGAATCGGTTAACGGAGGAGGAGACCAGGAGTAGGCATACCCAGTATAACTTACAAAAATAATTATAATCTTCTAATTAATATACTTTCTTTTTCCTGGTGTACATGACGTGTAAAAATTGTTATACATGAGACGCAAACTTAAATTTTTTTTAATAATTTTTAAAAATTTGACCAACATTGTTAATTAGTACGCACATTAAACAAAGAATAAACCGTAAAATTATCTTGCACAAAAATTGGCAATATTTTAAAGGAGAAAAAACTAAAAGATGAAGGAACTTACAAGGCGCGGACCCATCGGAGCGGGACGTCAACGGAGGCAATAACGACAAGATCAGCCTGAACATCAAGCTTGATCAAAGATCTCATCAGCACACGTGTCGCAACGTAGAACTCGTAGTCCCTAGGCGTTCCCATGTACATCATCGCAGCGTATGCATTCTTGAACTGCTGCTTCCCATACCTCCCCTCCGCCACCATCGCCAAACTCAACACTACCACCGCCGCCGCCGCCGCCGCAATCTCCGTCGTGCGCCGCCACCGGGACTCCCCCATCTCAATCAGTTCTCTCAATCGCTCAATAAAAATCAAATTTTTTGAAAAATCACGGAAAAATTAAACTGATGAAGTAATTAAATCCCAGAATTTGCTGATTTTTGCTCGGGTTTTTGGGAGAGATTCAGCAGCATTCAAGTTAGAAAGAGAGAAGATGAGGAAAAGGGGGGAAAGCTTTGCAACAGCAAAGAACAGCCAGACGAAGAGTTAAATAGCGAAGTATTTTTCGTTTTTTTTAAAAACAAAAACCCAAAAATAATTGAGTAATTATTTATCGTAATCAAAGGGGTGTTATTTGGTGCAACGCAGCCCTGGATTGTGATTGGGCTTGGCCGTTGGATGTGGTTTTGACTGCATCGACGGTTGGCGTTTGTTTTTACTTGTATTCAAATCGTTATCCGGCTTCCAAACTATCAAACGAGTAATCCAACCAATTATGAATTAGTTAATTGCTTAATGACAAGTTGACACATCGGATGGGCCTCCTCTATTTTTGAGCAAGGTTTTTTTTTTTTTTCCTTTTCCTTTTCCAAATCAATTTCTTTTGGAAGCATTTGTTTCAACTTTGCTAGAGGGGAAGTATCATATGGGAAGAAATTTTGAAGACAACAAGGCAGTCTAATCTCCAGTAATCTATGATACAATATAGAGATTGTATAAATTTTGAACTCGTCTAAAGATTAAATCTTTGTATCGTTCATATTTGAGTCTTTAACTTAATCTTGATAATTGAACATATATGAGTACTTTCACTAATTTGGCTGCTTCAAACAATAGGTTATGTTGACTAAGGCTTCATTTGAAGATTTTGAGTCTATGAACCTTATTTCTTATTTAGCCTGAAATATCTCATTTGTAGAAATGGACACGGACTTGGAGAAACGAGCTCAATGAACTTGAAGGGCAGCAATTCCAATAGCTAAGGTCATATTCTTTTCAGCTTATTTTTTGTTCAGCTTATCAAGACTTGGTGAATTTGCAATATTGTTGTCATCACTATGTTTTATTTTGCTTCTTACTTGTGTTCTAGGTGAATTTGCAATATTGTTCAACTCTGTTCTTTTCCACTTACTTGTGTTCAACTTATCTAAACTAAACTTAATTATCTGAACTGATCGAGGTTATTTATGCTAAACAGAATTTTTTTTTGCTGAACCGAACTAAACTGAACTTATTTTTGACTAAATTGAAATGTTGAACTAATTTTTACTGAAGTAAACTAAACTTGTTTTAGTTGAATTTTGAACTTAGTAGTTGAATTGAATTGAACTAAATTTATTTCTATTGAATTGAACTGAATTGAACTGAGCTTATTATTTTAAAAATAAATGATCATTATATATCAGCATTTATTTTTCAAATAAATAAGTTGCAAGGGTTTTTTTTGGTGATTTACTTTGTCAACTTGTTAGGCGGTCAATGGCGGCCTCCATCCTGTTTAATGAGTCGACACACACTAGTTTTCTAACAAACTTTGAAAATTTTTAGAGAGAAAGGAAAGGTGGCTAACGGCTAGTTACCAGTGGTACGGGTGGGACTGTCAATGGCGGCCTCAATCCTATAACGCGTGCTTACTGCTTCCCATTCCCCAACTCGCATTTTCCTACTATGATACTGCTAGGCTCAGTTGCGTATATTATTAGTATTGTCTACATTGCAAAATTAAAACAAAATTTAATTTCTTACATTGGTGATCAGATCAATGTTCGTAAATTTGTACATCATAATCGTTAATTGTCTCACTCGACATCTTTATGGGTTAACAATAATTCAATAACAATAATAATAATATCATCAATAACAATTGTCAATGTAAGTTTCCTTTTTATCATGATAGCTTGGGGAGATACAGACACAGATAGCATTACACCGGCAAACACTCGTGCAAACAAAAAGATTGATTCCAAGGGGAGATACATGTTGAATGTTTAGAATTTTGATTGAAATTAAAACAAAAAATGTCCTAAAGTAATTGTTTTGATTAGAATCCAGGAAATCTAAGCGTGTTTATGTGCTAGGACTAGTTTAGCTTGATCAAAACTCGATTTGAACTAATTTTGGCCGTAGTAAAGCTCAAATGTTTAGTAAGCCGAGCTAAGCCAATTGAAATTTAGCTCTGCTTTAATTTACATAATTGAGCTCTTTCAATTTAATTTCTTTAACGGATGTAGGCCAGGGAGGCACGATTATATATATACCAAATTTGAGTTAATTAGCTATTTATTTTTCAACGTTAAACCATATACTTAATCGTTATTAATTTAAATAAGAAGTCATACTCTTTTACAGTCAAAACACGTTGTGAACCAATCATGTAAAGGCTTTAATTATCAAGACTCTTTGGCTTTGCTTATCCTTTCCTTCTTTAATTAAGTCCGAGTCAATCATCATTCGATCATTGAAATTGCCGACCTTTACACCATTTCATGAATAATAGTGCAGTAAAATGGAACAGTGTTCTTACATTCCACGTATAGGCTACGCTTGCAGGTTGCTTTTAGATGATCATATATATATATATATATATATATATATATGATGACTAGGTTATCATATATTATATCTATTAGTTATCTTAATTCAATTATCTTTTTCCCTTCTTATGAATCAGTTAGTATCAATTTTCTCATTTAGTCAAAGTTTTTAAATATTAAATTATACTTTCATCAACATGAGTTTTTGAACCTCTTTCCACTTGGAGGGGGAGGAGTGGTTGACCACTATAGCTAGCATACCTTTTTTTAATAGGAAAAGAAAATAATTCAGTAATGAAAAATTATACAGTATATACAATGAATATCTTCAAATAAAAGTAAATCTAAAACATCACAATTGAATCCTTCTTTCTAAAACGCTAATGGCAAATAGGCTGTCGATCAGCTCTGAAATTATAGCAGTATTCTTGCCATCAATCGCATTATTTAATTTCAATGCATTTTTTCCGAATGTTAGCGAGTTATAGTATAATTTCCTAGAGCAGAGGTCCAATTGACATGGTGGGTTGCACTTGAAAGGAAGATCTTCATAATAGAACAATGTGAAATTTCATCACTAACTTTGTCCGTAATCGAAAACATATAGCTAATACAATATCTTTCAAATTCTACTGAACAAGAAACTCACACTCTAAATTTCAAAATCTATGATAAATTTCACAAAGACAATGACTCAAACTCACACTGATAGTGAGAACAGCCTAACTCACACTTGAGAATGATCTAACTGATACTAATGATAAGAAAAATAAACGATCCAACTCTTATCAACTAGATATATTTTTATTGAATAGAGACAAAAATATTAGTAGATACCTTAATTACAACTGAATATAACTTCAAGAAGCACAAAGATTGGGGCATATCACCCAATTATGGATGGTGGCAACCCTTTATTGAAATAGATGGATGTTAGGATTTTCCGTGAGGAAGCTAGGGTTTTTTGAGATAGAATGAAAGAGTATAGCTAGCATAGTAACATAGAAATTAAAATTAATACCCAAAAAATAGAATCTAAAATTGGTATTTTATGCAACACTAGGCTTTAATTATTCTTCTACTACATTTTATTACAAAATTTATATAGTAATAGTCGCTTATTGATATTGACAAAAATATTGTATTCTGTCGTCATTTAGTTCTGAACGAACTAATCTAAACTTTTGCAAGAAATAAGTTGAAAAGAACAAGACATAGGTTCAATAAATAAGTTTAGACAAGCTCATTTTAAGTTCATTCAAAATAAGTCGATGAGAACATGGCCTAAGTTCAGCAACTAAGTACATAATAAGTTCACAATCACAAGTTTATCAAATAAATTCATAATTAGCTCAAAATAAGTTTAGAAAATAAGTTCAGATAAATTCAATTCAGAATAAGTTTAGTCAAAATAAGTTGAAAAGAATAGGGTCTTTTCCAGCAAGCGGGTTTAGAATAATTTCAGAACAAGTTCAACAAATATGTTCAGATAAGTTCAGTTTAGAATAAGTTTAGTCAAAACAATATCCTATTCTTTTCAATTTATTTCTTGTAGAATAAGTTCAAATAAGTTCATTTTTGACTATAAGTTCAGCAAATATATAAGTTCGAAACAAGTTGAAAAAAAAGTTCAACAAATGATTTTAGAATAAGTTGAGCAATAGTTCAACAATAATTAGTCCTAACAAATATCAAAGTTTAACATTTGAAGAAATTACTAACATTTATTATTTTAATACTTTGTTTACATAATTCATTTTTCTAAGTCGCAACTAATTAATAGTTATATGTAATATTTTAAACATTAAATTGATTTTTCAGTAAATTGTTGCTAATAAAGTGTGGCTAACTTTAAAATTTATAGCTCATAAATGAACACATTAATCAAGAATATTAATAGTAATAATAATAATAATAATAATAATAATAATAATAATAATAATAATAATAATAATAATGGTTTTTCTATTTCCTTTGAAAATACATAGGAATGTAGATATTATCACCACAATAAGAAGAAATAAAGAAGCAATAACAACAACAACAGTAACAACAACAATCAAGTTAAAATAATCTAACTGTTAAATATATCTATAATAATAACTAATAAAATTAGTACATAAAATTAGAATAAGTTTGACAAATAAGTTAAGAATAAGCGAAAAATAAGCTTAGCAAATAAGCTAACAATATGTCAATAAATAAATTCATAAGAAATTTAAATAAGTTGAACAAAATAGGACCTACTAAAAAGGACAGGGCCTTAGTGTATCCAGAGAATGATGGATTATATATATTAGTAATAAGTTATAAATTCAGGTAGTTGGTTTTTGAAGAAGAAAGAACAAAAAAAAAAGGTATTTGATTGTCAAACAAAATAGTCTCGACCATCTTCTGAAGAGACCTCATAGCAGTACCTCCAGTACACTATTGCCAGCTAGGGGTGTGCAAAACCGATTAACCGGAGTTTCAGTTAACCGGTTTTTCGGTTCAAAAAAATTCCGAACCGTAACCGAACCGAAAATTTCGGTTAACCGGTTTTTCGGTTTAGTTACCGGTTAACCGTTTACAAATAATAAAAAACTTATACTTTCTTACCTAAATTTGTTATTCTTTTATGTTTAAATTCTTTTTATAAAAATTAAACTTTGGTTACCATTTATAAATAATAAAAAAGGGCACTTTGTTACCGAAATTTTTTATTTTTTACGTATAATTTTTTTAAAAAATAAAATTATTTTCAGTTTGGTTAACCGCCGGTTAACCGAATTTTCAAATAATCCGAACTGTAACCGAACTGAAAACCGAAAAAAAAATTCTGTTCGGTTAACCGAACCGACTTTTTTGAAAAATTTGTTCGGTTAATCGGTTTTCGATTTCGGATTTTTTTGCACACCCCTATTGCCAGCTGCCCTTTAGTTCACAAATATGGATGATAGTGGGGCGGGAAATCCTTGTCCCTACCTAGGCACTGGCATGCATTGGGAAAAAATCTCCGTCCCCAATGGGGATGGGTACGTGGGCGGAGATGAGATTTAATCATCAAGCAGGTATGGGGATAGGGACGGGGCAAAATCTTAACCCCTCTCCGTTCCCACCTACCTGCCCGGGGAAAAAATTCACATCCCTATGCCCGCTTTCTCGTTCCCGATTGGGGGAAAACACATCCCCGTCCTCATTTATAATTAAAATTATATATAAATCCTTTATTTATGAACATAAGATTAGGGTTAGATAGGTAAACTTACTTTAAAAAAATTCTAACTATATAATCCCTATTTTTTTTCTTAGACTTAGATTTGGTTGTATTTGACTTCTTGAACTTTGGTTTGGTTGTGTTGCATGGACTTGTTAAACCTTGATTTACTTTGAATTATAAATTTTGATGAAGTTTGTTAAATTTACGTTGCATGAAACCTATGAAAACTTTGTGCAATTAATTAAGCTAAGTTTTCTGGGCAACTTGGTCTTTCATCCAAGATCCAACTTATAATATAATTTTCACATATGAGGGAAAAAAAATTACAGGTAAAAACCCCCTTGGGGATTTGTAACAGTCCGGGAC
>JACYFF010031956.1:5985058-6003429 GCA_017589665.1 Selenicereus undatus | reverse complement strand
AAGGGGCCCACCGACCCGAGGCCTGGCTCTGATACCAACTGTAACAGGATTGAACCCCCGCTGGGGATGAGAATGGGGAGGAATCTTTTCCCCGCAAGGGGAGAACGGGGCGGGAGTGAAGGCGGGGGCAAAGAGCTGAGCGGGAACGAGGATGAGATTAATATTCCCCCGTCTTCAATCCGCCCCGTAGTCATCTCTATTTACAAATCACAAATCGAGTTCAAAAAAAAAAAATTTGCATGTCTACCAACGCAATTATACTTACTTTATGACCATTTAAAAGGCAGTTAAGTGGTATTTGTTTCATTTGTTATCAAAGAATGTGTAGAAGTTTTTTTGAAAAAAAAAAAAAAAAAAGAGCATGTGGGCCTTCTTTCTAGGTCTCATCTCTGTGTACCCACTATCCATTGTACTGTAACGGCTAAAGAGGGGATGACGATTTGGCGGATGACAAAGCCTGAGCATAAAGCCTTGAAACATAAGCTCATCAACAAATTCTTGCACAACAAAATTTGCACCCCTAAGATTAAACCTGGGAGGGGAGGTGGCAAATGCATCGCTGATTATACGAGCCATCAACTCTTCCACAAAGAATGTGTAGACTTAAATCCTAATGCACGTACGCAAGAATTTTTCTTTTTTATTATTCCATTATTGTCTCTCATATCTTCCTCTGCTTATAGGTATCCATGATAAATAGGGTGTCTAAATGAACCGTGTTGCTAGAGAAAAAATATATTTTTTTCTAAAAAATAAACCTATATATTGAATAGCTTAATTTGATCCTAGGTGGTAGGAAAAGGAATTGTTTCTGTTTTCTGGCAAAAAGAGGGCCATGTAGTTTGATAATATTTCTGGTTTCTTGTTGTATTTGTACATGTTTCTCGTTTTCTAAAAAAAAAAAAAAACACAAAAATTGTGGGGTTCCGCTCCCTTTTTCTTGGGCCTAGGACTGACCATTGGGCCAGGAAGCCAAAAAAAAAAGTAAATAGAGAAGAGCATATGTAGGAAGACAAGTGAGATGCAAAATATGTTGTGGGCTACCAGATTGGTTTTCAAACGGTTTGACACTTATCCCCTTACATAGGGTCTTGGATTCGAGTTTTGGGAATGGAGAAAATCTATGATGTGAGAGCTCAACTGCTTATTAGACCAACAGTAGTTCGGTTTCAGTGAAATGAAGAATCAAATACTTGAAAAAAATATTTTGTGGGCTTCGACCCATTGTTGTATAATTGCCCTAGTACAAACACAACAATGTGACTCTGCTCTTAGCTGTAGGGAGTTGCCTGGGCCATGAAAGGACCATACTAGAGGGCCATTCTAGACTATGGATTTCAAGTATTAACAGAGCAGCCCAATCCAAGCTGACGTTGCTTACGTGTTACTTATGTTTCGGGTTAAAAGTTTTTGAAATTTCGGATGTTCCCAAAGATCCAATAAATTTCTTATATTTTTTCTTTTTTTGTAATTTCGAAGCAAGTAAAAAGCATAAGAAGTCATAGATTCTAAAGTTAGTTTTCTCAACTGATAAAATCTTCGTGAGTTGTTATCCCTTCATGTCCAATTGAAATCAACCAATGACATCCTTAAAAAATGACGAATTGTACAAGAAGATGATCAAAGTCAGTGGAAATTGGAAACAAGAAAAGAAACAACCAAATTGTAAAAGACCTTTTTTTGGAAAGAAAATAGCAAAACAGCTTATTAATATGCACATGCTTCTAAAAATTCATAACAGAATTACGACTCATAAAATTTTGTCTAACTCGATTATCTGAATTTTTCTAGCCTAGAAAAAGTAGTTAGGATCGTGAATTTTTTGTCCGAGTTTTCAATATGGATGCAGAATTTTTATGTTCTATTTCCTAATCCGATTTTACCCGTATTTAGACTTGTTCGGTTACATTTGAACCAGTTAATAGAAGCTTTTAGTTCAAAGAAAACAAACATGAATCGAAACTGAAACTGGATGAATCGGTAAACTAATAGGCGATTAATTAGTTTTTTGGTTGCTTCACTGATTAACTAGATTTGGTAACCGAAAATTCAAACAACTGATATATATCAACATTAAGAATTTTACTATCTCATGAAATATATAAACATAGTCAAACTAAAATATTAGGCAGAAAGGTAACACTTCTAGTAATCAACAGTGTCACAAAGTTCATAATTAAAATCTTTTAGGGGAAAGAGCATTAGTACATTACAATCTTCAAAGGGTAGAGGGGCCTTGGAAATTGTTCAAAATTTACAAACCTTAATAGATCTTAACTAAATGTTTATTTATTATAATAACCCAAATTTAACAACCAAGTCGATGAGCTATAGCTTAGCTGGCATTAGGGCCGCCCTCCATAGTGGAAGTCATGACCAATGGATCAAATCTCATGACATACAAGCCTCCTCGTATACAGATAAGCACGGTAGCCAATCAAACTCTTGGACCCAGACTTTCGTCATCTCTCATAGGGAGCCTTGGCACCCATGAGATAGGGGTCTGATAAGGTGACCCATACTTGGCCACTCAGAGGGAAAATAAGTAACAAACCAAAAGCCCATAATATGAATGAAATCTAATAAAATCTAGTTCAAAGAAAACGTACAAAAATGTGAAAAAAAATCTTGTTACATATGTCGATTTCAGATCAGTGTATCAGAATCCAAATCGAAATCTAAATCCAATTCAAGCTAAAAAAATTCTAGCTTAAAAACCATGCGGGGTGTGGGAGTCCAATGTAGTTGTGTGACGTATGAATTGTAAAATTACATAAAGCCTAATTGCAATTAGCCTTAAATTTTAAAATCATAGACTATCTACTATTCTGTAGAAATAGAGCAAATGAAATTTAGAAAGATATTTTACTTTAATCCATACAATATATGCTGAAAAAAATTCTGGCTTAAAAATTTATCGAGTTTCTAATACAATTAACCGAATATTTAGATTAGTTGATTATCCTACAAAAGGGCTCGATTTTTCTAGTTCACAGTTCAATTTAACAATCCCGAATCTTTTGCACGTTCCTACCAATGCCCCCAGGGGGGAAGATCAAAGGATATCGAATGCCTAATGCCTACACACGCGTCTTAATAATGTGTGTACCTGACTATCAAACACCCTAAAAAAAAAACTCAAAAGTCATATCAATTCTAAGTCATATGTTTTCAGCAATACTCGATCCAAATGACTTTTAGATTGAATTCTCAACCCATGGACATATTACTTAATTAGTTTATTATGAGGGCAGTTTTTTCTTTATTTTTTCCCCCAAATTTCTATTCCTGCTTCCCCTCAAGCATGACCTGATTTTCATTAAAAATCTTTAACATTACTGTTTATTGTTAAGACACAGTACAATATTTAGGATAAAAAAATAAAATTAGGGGCTAATTAATGGACACGCAAGGACAATGGTGATTCTACACACAAAGGAAAGCAGCATTGTGTTCGGAATTGAAGGCGATTGATGGAGACACACTTACCTTCCTGGCGAATATGAGGAGCCATGCTTGCTACGGACCAACAACAAATCATTGTCTACCCTGATTTTGGACACTTCACTGTCTCATTTAAGCACATGTACGTGGCATACATTCATTGGGTTCATTCACCTTTAAGTTGCAGAAATGGACCAATTATTACATATTCTCGGAAGTATTACTTTTTCAATATTTATTTGTCATATAAATGATTATAAATAATTATTTTATTTATGTGACTTCCGAAAGTATATACTCTCAAATGTATAACATAGGTTTTGACAGAGATAAATAGAATTTCATGGTACGAAGGGTCCAACATTATGGGCATGAATGACTAGGGAAGAAAGTACATGTTCAAGATTTTTCAGATGTAATATGAAAAATAACTGTACAAGGACACATAGTGTGTGTTCAATAGATTTTGAAATTTTCCTAATTGAATGCAACTTTATGATAGTTTTATCTATTAGTTGATTGATTTGATGTGGATTACCACAAATCAATATCGCGTGACTTTTTTAAAGTAATAATATTATAAAGGTAGTGAGGGCATGAATAGCCAATAAAGGATGTACATAAACATAGCTTTTCTAGCATTGTAATATGAAAAATAATCATAGGAGGATGTATAGCCACTGATTAGAAGAATTTTATGCACTAATGTGAGGTCAATTATCATGAATGATATGTGACTTTGCTGAACTAGTATTGAAAAGAAAAATAAATATATGAGCAAATTGTTAATGGATTTTTCAAACAATTGAAATTAAATGTGATTTCATGAGTTTTTTTTTTGTTGATAGATTTTATGATAGGCTTTATAGTTTCTATTTAATTTTTAAGTACAATATTTCCTAATTTAATAATATAAAATATGTTAGATTATGTCCTTCAAAACAGAACAAAAAATTCCATCAAATTATAAAGTGATCACATATTTTAAAATGTTCTCAGTGGCGGATTTAAGAATTTGAAACATGGGTGTCCATTTATTAATATTCATCGTCATTTTCAGGTTATTTTCTTTTTAAGTGTCAAATAATTAGATTGGATCGACCCACATTTAACTGTACGGCACCAAAAAAAAAAAACCTTGCAAAATAATAATTTGAGTGCTCATAACCACTAATTTGGAAGTTCCAAAATTCAGCACACAAATATCTTATGAATTCATTTAAAAAATCAAAGGTCCCTACACAATTTTAGACAAAATACATCAATAATTAGCTAACAGGTGGAAATAATGCGATTCAATTAACAAAATGTCATAAATTGTTAAAAATTAAGAAAAACAAAACAGTCACAACCGTCATGCTCATTCCAAACTATTGTCAAAACACTATCAACGTAACTATAGCACTTTCTAGTATCGATCATCTGGCCGTAATGCACCGTAAGATTGTCACTCATCGGTCATCATTGCTATAAAGTATCTTCAGTAAATGACTCATGAACACATTGATTCAATGATCCATGGCCCTAATTCACCATCTAGTATCCATATAGAATCACAAGAATTTGTTTAAGGGAATTGTTGAATACTATTACAGAGCAAAAAGGCTTTGTAATCTGCCCTTGCCCTTCTCCCCTCACGGCCACAAACATGACATTATTTATACACCCATACATGATGGCAACCTACTACCCTAATTGACTTATACAAGGACTAGGAAACCAAAGAAACAGAAACCTTGTACAAAACTATTTCGAAAGATTATCTACATAATAATAGGTTTCCTAATACTCCCCCTCAAGTTGGAGCATGTAGATCGTCCATGCCCAACTTACTCTTCAAGTACTGGAACTGTCGCTTCCCGAGCGCTTTGGTAAAAATATCCGCAGGTTGTTCCTTTGTGCCAAGATAAGATAGAGTGAGAATACCGGCTACAACCTTTTCACGAATAAAATGGCAGTCAATCTCAATATGTTTAGTTCGCTCATGAAAGACCGGGTTCTTGGCTATGTGTAAGGCAGCTTGACTGTCACAAAATAGCTGCATAGGCTGTTTAAGAAACACACCTGAGGAGGCTAGTAAGACTCGTAACCAAACTAGCTCACTAGTTGTCATTGCCATGGACCTGTATTCTGCTTCTGCTGAAGACCGAGAAACTGTAGCTTGTTTCTTAGTTTTCCACGAGATAGGTGAGGCTCCAAGTCTTATAAGGTATCCAGTCAAAGACCTCCTTGAAAGTGGACATGTTCCCCAATCTGAGTCACAAAAGCCATAGATGGTCATATCGTTGTTAGCCGGCAGGAGAAGGCCGAACCCAGCACTGCCTTTCAGGTAGCGCAATACTCGACGAGCAGCATCCATGTGTTCCTCGCGAGGTGCCTGCATGAACTGTGATAACGTGTGAACAGTATACACTAGATCAGGACGAGTGATGGTAAGATATATTAGCCTCCCAACCAAACGACGATACTGAGCAGCATCCTTCAATAAACGTCCACTAGCAAGTGCAAGCTTGTGATTTTCTTCGATTGGAAACTCAACGGGTTTTGCACCTAAGAGACCGCACTCATTGATAATGTCTAATGTATACTTGCGTTGGCTCAAGAACAGTCCTTGTGATCCCCTGGCTACTTCGATACCCAGGAAATATTTTAAGGGACCAAGGTCTTTGATGCTGAAGCATGTATGTAAATAACTCTTGAAGTCAGTGCATGTTTGAGCATCATTCCCTGTAAGAATAATATCATCGACATACACCAACACAACCAAAAACACCTTTTCCTTATGGTAGACAAATAAGGAATAATCGGCATACGAACGTACAAAACCATAGGCACAGAGTTTTGACGATAGTTTGGCGAACCACTGTCGAGGAGCTTGACGAAGCCCATAAAGTGACTTTCGTAACTTACATACCTTGGCTGGTCCAGGTGAAGTGAAACCAGGTGGTATTCGCATAAAAACTTCCTCGTCAAGGTCTCCATGCAGGAAGGCGTTGTTAATGTCCATTTGATGCAATTCCCAACCTTTGGTAACTGCAACTGCGAGAAAACACCGTACACTTGTCATCTTAGCCACGGGAGCGAAGGTTTCATTGTAGTCAAAGCCTTCGATTTGATGGTCTCCACGTATCACCAGTCGAGCTTTATAGCGCTGAATCGTTCCATCGGGATTATATTTTACCCGATATACCCATTTGCAACTAATGGGCCTTTTATTAGATGGAAGATCCACTATTTCCCATGTGACGTTGGCTTCTAGGGCTGCTATTTCATCTGCCATAGCTTTTCTCCATTGGGGATCTATAACTGCTTCGAAATAAGACCTGGGCTCAACAATCTTTGTAATTGCAGCTAAGTAATTTTGATGAGAAGAAGAGAAATTTGCATAACATAATTAGTGATAGGATACTGCGTACCTGAGGATCCTTTTGGAATGGGTTTTGCAAGTGAGATGGGTTCTTGAATTTGGGCACCATAGCATACAAAATCTTCCAAATGGGCTGGTTGTTTTCGAACCCTTTCTCCTCGCCAAATGACCGGGCTTGGACTGTTGCTTAGTGTCGCCGGTTGGTCTACTGGGCTGCGTTCAGTGTCCATCCGATGTTGGGCCCCTGATTGCAAATCTGAGCCGGCAGAATCTGGTGGTTCCCGGCCCAGTGAACCATGGTGGATTGCTGAATTCGGGGCTTCGCTGGACATGGTTTGGGCTTGGCCTGGAGAAAGCAATTGTTGGGCTGTGTTTTGATTACTCCCCCTATCAAGTAGTTGTGGACCATCACCTGATTCCCGAAATTCATCAAGAGCCTTTGAGCCTATGCTAAACATATTAGGCGTTTCTTCATGTAGCTGCTCCTTGTCTTTGCCGGCATAGGGAAAAATTTCTTCATAGAACACAATGTCTCGACTTATAAATATTTCATGAGTTTCTAAGTCGTACACCTTCCACCCTTTCATTCCAAGAGGATAGCCTAAAAAAATGCATTTTCGGCTACGGACTGCAAATTTATCCTTAGATGTGGGTCTGATTAGAGCGAAACACAAACACCCAAAAACCTTAAGATGATCATAGGATGGTGGTTGGAGATGCAAGATCTCATAGGGGCATTTTCCTTTCAACACACGGCTTGGTGTCCTATTAATTAAGTGTGTTGCTGTCAACACACATTCTCCCCAAAACTTTAATGGTAGTCCAGCTTGGAACCGCAAAGCTCTAGCTACGTTCAGTACATGACGATGTTTGTGCTCTACTCGACCATTTTGTTGTGGAGTATCGACGCAACTTGTTTGGTGGATTATTCCATTATCAAAGAAAAACTGTTTCATAGGCCCAGACTTAAACTCTAGTCCATTATCACTTCTAATCGTTTTCACACCCTTTCCAAATTGATTTCGGACCAAAGTCACAAATCCTATCAAGAACTTTCCCACCTCGCTCTTTTCATGCATTAGGTAGACCCATGTAGCCCTACTAGTGTCATCTACAACGGTGAGAAAGTACCTGGCACTGTTAAAAGCCCTTTCTCTATACGGCCCCCAAATATCACAATGAATAAGATCAAATACATTGCTTGCTTTATTTTCACTTATAGGGAAGCAACTTATAGTTTGTTTGGCCCTAAAGCACACATCACAAACATCCAGCTTATTTTCTTTTAATCCACCAAAAAATCCTAAATTTCTAAACAAAGTAGCCATAACTTCATTTGACGGGTGCCCGAGTCGATGATGCCATAACTGTCTAGAAATGACGGCACTAGCTCATTTCTTCATCGCTGGTACCCCCGTGTAGTAATACACCCCATCTCGTTGCTCACCCACTCCAATCGGAGTCCTCGAAGTGCGGTCCTGCATCACAACAGAGTCATCAAAGAAGGTTACAACGCAATTTAAATCCTTACATAACTTAGCTACAGATAAAAGATTGCAATTAAGCTTAGGAACGTATAAAACATCTTTAAATGTTCCTTTTCCTTTGAACGAAACCTCCCCTTGTTCTTGAGCCAAGGTGATTCTTACATCTGGAAGACATATAGGAATAGGTTGGATTTTTGTGATCTCGCTGAAAAACTTGGTATCTCCGATCATATGGCAAGATGCGCCACTGTCAATCATCCATGATGACTTACCCGATAATTTATCGTAACCTCCATTTGGAACGTCAATGAGGCTCAACAGCCTTTGCACTTGTTCTTGTGACAAGCCCGGTATACTGACTTGATTCGCATCAGTAACAGCCTCACTGCTTTGTGAAGATTCTGCCTGCACTGCTGTCACATATGCACTGCTGTCACGGCCTGCATTGCGTCCTCCTCCTCTGCCTCGTCCACCTGCTGTTTGGCCACCGCGGCTTCCTCGTGCTCCACGACCACGGCTTCCCCAACTCGGTGGATACCCAATAATTCCGTAACATCGAGACTCTGCATGGCCCAGTCGGCCACAGTGTTTGCAAGGAGCTCTTTCAGATGTCCAAGTTGCTGACTTTACGGCAAAGGCTGCAGCTTCACTTCGATCATCTTTGGCAATCATATAGTTTTATGATTCTCTTCTTGGGACACCATATTGAATATTCTGTCAAGTGAGGACATAGGTTCAAGTCCCAAAATTTGACTCCGTATAGCCGAGTAGACATCATCGTTCAGCCCCATCAAAAACTGATGGCTCTTTTCTTCCTCGGCAGCCTTGTCCAGCCTTGCGTTAACCTTGCATTCGCACTTCCCACATGTACAGCGAGGGGCGTGTGTGTGACTTTCCAACTCACTCCAGAGACTTGCCAACTTTTCATAGAAGTTTACCACTTCCATTCCCCTTTGCTTGCACTCGACCACATTAGCCTTCAACCGATGTACCTTAGGTATATTGGTTACGGCATAACGTTGCTCCAAGTTCTTCCACATAGCCTTCGCTGTGTCCACGAAAGCTACGCTTGACCTGAGTTTGGGTTCGATGACGTTTAGAATCCATGAACATATCATGGAGTTCACCATCTCCCATGCTTGTAGTTCGCTAGTATCCTCTCCTTCTTTCGGTGTAGGTTTAGTTAAGGTTCCATCGAGGAATCCTAGCTTGTTCTTAGATTTTAGAGCAGTTTTTATGGCTCTCTCCCAGAGGTCGTAATTTTTGCCATCAAATATGACAACTGTGATTAAAACTCTCGGTCCTTCTGAAGGATGTAAGTAGTACGAGGAAAGGTTGTCAATCACGAATTTCCTTCCAGTCATAATTTGATGAGAGCCTGAGCTCTGATACCATATAGAATCACAAGAATTTGTTTAAGGGAATTGTTGTATACTATTACAGAGCAAAAAGGCTTTGTAATCTGCCCTTGCCCTTCTCCCCTCACGGCCACAAACATGACATTATTTATACACCCATACATGATGGCAACCTACTACCCTAATTGACTTATACAAGGACTAGGAAACCAAAGAAACAGAAACCTTGTACAAAACTATTTCGAAAGATTATCTACATAATAATAGGTTTCCTAATAATCATTGTCGTTGTCAACCCTCAAGTCCCCATTAGCCTTAACTTTAGAAGCACAATGTCAAAATCTTTCATTTAAAATTTCCTGATCTATTTATTTCATGTTTCAATTTCAATTTCAAGTTCAAGAATTGATGTGAATAGCTAGTGTGGTACACATAATAGTGCAATGAAAAGTACAAATCAGATTAAGATTTGAAACCCTAACCATAAGAGGACCACAAGTATACCCAATCCGTGCTACTTGGTGTTGAGCAAATTCTTCAAGTCTACAACAATGGAGTTCAGTCAGTGCACTGTTAAAAGGGGGCAATTGTGGAGCCACCAAGGGCAAGGGGGGTCAATTGACCCCCCAACATTTTGTGGAAAAAAAATTAAATGTGGAATTTTCTGGTGGAAACAAAACATATATATATTAATTAGTTCTTAGATACTTCACAAAGGAGTGCATACTAAGTTGGTTGGCTGCCTCTTGCTCCATGTGTGATGTTGCGGGTTTGACTCCTCGTGTTGCTATTGTGTAGGGGTTTTTTTTTTTGAATCTTTTTAACAGTCCGTCGAACGACAATACCATACTTTACTTTTAAAACACGAGATCTCGTCGATGATAACTTTATTAAATGTATTAGCTACGCACTTATTTTTAGAACTATTAAGGCTTATGTTATGTGTATTATTAATCTCGCACCCCTTGCTTAGAATCCTAGCTCTGCCATGGGGCGAGGGAGGGAGAAACCATGTGGAACTTGAAAGTTTTGTGTGCCCTGCGGCAGTCTGCAACTTTCAGTTATTTCATGTCAAAGGAAAGGGGGAGAGACAAATAAGGATGGAAAATGGGTGTATAAAGTTGCATTTTTCTTTTGTTTTAATTTTGCACCAAAAAGCTGTATTTTTTTAGTTTTAAAATAAATAAAAAAATGTATGTACTTTGGGCCTTGGCAAGAACACGATGTCCATGACCTTTATATGAGGTTTGATTGGATGTAATGTAATAGTAATGTAATGCAATCAACTTTGCAATGTAATCATGATTATGTAGTTTGTGATAATCATAATTACAAAATAGTTCTTTTATTGCAACATACTCATACTGTTAAATTTTTATATCAATTGGGCAATTAACACAGAGTCATGTATGTAAACTCCAATGAGGATCCAACCCAAAACCAAGTGGCAATGGGTGGAGTAATTCTCAAACTTATAAACATGCTAAAACCTTTTCATTTTATCAATATGAGATAACTTTCACTTTCATATTCATTGTATTTTTTATTAATGTGGGATAATACCCACTTTCATACTCCAACACGTCCCCTCACATGTGGGCTACTAATAAGGCCCACCACGTGCATACAATTTTAATCAAATGAAGATGGTAGCAAATCAAGAGCGAGCAATCTTACTCTGATACCATGTTAAATTTTTATATCAATTGGGTAATTAACACAGAGTCATGCATATAAGCTCTAATGAGATTTCAACCCAAAATCAATTGACAATGGGTGGAGTAAGTCACAAGTAGGGGTGGACAACCACTACTAAAAAATCTGCTTTTTCCAATGGAAAATGGCGACGGAACATTAGGCCGTCGGAAAGGCCGACGGACACGCCAACGGAAGGACGGAGAAAGCAAAAGGGGAAGATGGACTGTCCGACGGACCCAATTTCCGTCGGAAACTCCGACGGATTGGTCGTATTCAGTCGGGATTCCGATGGCTATTCCGTCGGCTCACCTGATTTTTTCAACTTCTCTCTGCCCGAGAAAAGCTGCAGGCTTTTTTTGAAAAAATGCCTGTCCGACGGAATTTTCCGGCGGACCCCTCAAATTTCAATTTTTTTTGAAATTTCAAATTTTTCAATTTTTTTGAATTTTTTTAAAAAAATAAGTGTTCTGAAGGAATTTTCCGTCGGAAAACACTTTTTTTGATTTTTTTTAAACAAATATCGAAAAAGGTGAAGTGGTCCGACGGAAATTTCTATCGGACCACATCTCTTTAAAAACCCGATTGCTCGAGCAATCGGGCACTCCATACACACACACAAACCTTTCTCTCTCTCTGCCATCGCCAGTGCCGCCCTCTTCCAGCCACATCGCCGCCCTCTGCGGTCGTCCGACACCCTTCGCTCCTCCCTCAAAATCGGCCCCCTTCACTGCCTCCACTGGTTGCCGCCACCTCTACCCCCGGCCGCCTTCACCGGTCGCTGCATTCAATGTATCACTAAGAAACTCCTTATCTTTCAAGTGAGTAATTCAATCTAAATGTTATTAGAGAGAACATTAAATTGTCATGGAAAGATGAGGAGTTTCTTGGTGTTATATTGAATGCGGCGACCGGTGAAGCATGTTTCGATCCCGTCAAACGGTATTTTGCTGAACGATATCGTGATTTTGCAGTGGAAAGATGCATAACTCAACCTAAATTTTCGGGAAAAAAAAATTTAAAAAAAATGTCCGACAGAATTTGCAAATTCCGTCGGAATTGGCAGACGGAAATGGCAATTCCGTCGGACAACTCGGCCAGATTCCTGCCCCAAAGTACCGGAGGGCCCAACAGAACTGATCCGTCCGACACCCGATATCCGTCGGCTTCCGTCGGCCCGCTTCCCGACAACTGTCTCTTTCTGTCGGAATGTGTCCGACGGACGGGAAATTCCATCGGAACCAGCGGGTCTACGGGCCTTTTTCCTACGGTCGTTTTCCGTCTGATTTTTTCGATGGAAAAACGTGCTTTTTCTGTCGGGAAATCCGCCGGAAAAAGCACGTTTTTCAGTAGTGAACGGACTGAGCTGGGCTTGCCCATTAACTAAACGGGACAGTTTGGGCCTTTAATATTTGTTAATGGGCTGAGTTGGGTTATGCGCTAAATGAACCCGGCCCGCCCATGGCCCATTATAACCTAAGAAGTGTTTTTTGTGAGTTAATTTTTCAACTAATATCTCTAATTTTCTACCCAAATTAAACTAATCCAAATTCAAAGTTAGAAAATAAACGGATCAGGTCAGGTCGGCACATGGGCGGCCTGCGTTGGGCCCATTTAAAAACGGAACAAACTTACGTAAAAAAAGGGTATATAATAATTATTGTTATATACAAAGTGTTGGTAATAAGCTTAACTAATTGGAACATGTAAATTAGTATGTCAATTAGGCTAAAAAAAATAGTGAGTCACTAAACAAGCCGTTAATAGGCCAGCCTGATCTGGCTCGTTGATATGCCTTAATGGACTGGCCCATTATTAGTCCAGTCCGTTATTGGCTCGACCCTTTATGAGCCATATTTTAAACGAGCCGACTGCTTAACCCAATAGGCACTCGATCCGTTGCCCACACCTATTCACAAGTTTATAAATATGCTCAAACCCTTTCATTTTATTAATGTAGAACAACTCTCACTTTCATATTTTTTGTATTTTTATCAATGTGGGACAATACTCACGTTCATACTCCAACATATACAATCAAACAAGGTAATAAAAACACAATTACAAACGTGATTATATTATAAGATTAATTACATCTAGCCAAACATTACATTAGGGTTTCTTTATATGAGTCCATCTACACTAATTCTAACCTCTTCATAATAGCTTATAAACATTATTTTTAGGTTAGGGGTGTCCATGAACACCTGTAACCTAAACATAGATCTGCCCCTGATTTTGGTCAATTGCTAATCTATTGAAAGAGGCCAATGGGTAAGCCTGCAACCACTAAATGATAACCATAGCAACTATAACATAACTCCCACATTCTCAGCCATACATGTGGATATATAGATAGGCGTAGCTAGTTTTTGGAAATTTTAGTTTAATAAAAATATAGCTTTATAAATATATGAAATCTTGATAAATTATAAGATTTTTTTTGTTAGGAGGTGTCATTTTGAATATTTGCGATTTTGAATATTTGCCATTAATCTCAGATTTTGAGTTTTTGTCTGCACTAAATATATATATGCAAAACAATAAATCATGTAATATTTCATGTGATATATGAAAAAATCTTAAATTAATAGTTTTTACAGGTAAATTACTGTTATTAGTGTGGTACAAATGATGAGAAATCATTAAATTGAGTTTTGATATGCATTAAAATGGATTATGAATGACTTAATTGAATATGTGTGCACATCTCATATATTAATTTGTTATTAGTGTGGTACAAATGATGAGAAATCATTAAATTGAGTTTTGATATGCATTAAAATGGATTATGAATGACTTAATTGAATATGTGTGCACATCTCATATATTAATGAATTTGATGCAGGGTTCCCTGTATATTGTTAGAATTTGTAGCTTGATAGTAAGACATAACATAAAATTATCACACATTTTTAGAAGTTTGAAAAACTTTGACATATGACAATAAGAATAAAAATATGAGTCGAATGAAAGATAATCTTATCACCAAAAAAATTGTTAATACTAGCTTGAACTCTTATATTATGAGAATATGTATTAAAGGTAGATAATCTTACCACCGTCATTTGTTATTCGTGGTTTGGAATCTTGTGCTTTCGAAAATTTAATGCAATTTGGGACCTCATTATGGCAATTTGTTTGTTGTGTTATGTTGTCTATATAGGATTTACAACTGTGATTGTATTGTATCAAAGATCCCTAATATTTGATATCTCATAATACATATTTAAATTTATTTTAAAAATATGTTAAAAATCTATTTATTTTGTTATAAAATTATGCATTACTTTTGGTAATATCAGCAGTAGTAGTAATAATATAATATAATATAATATAATGTGCTATTATAATGTTTACAATCAAAATGTTTAGGCAATACTTTTAATAATATTGGTAGTTAGAGTTTAACATAATGGGTACAATATAATGCATACATATATCTGTTAATTATGTGAATATCTTCCACTACCACATGTACTCAAAAGAGAGAAAACACCCCCTCGAAGTTGTGACACACAATAAGTTAACAAAAGGGTGTCGGATGCATATATCCAAATTACTAAGGATATATATGAGGGGATTAAGGTAGGTGTAAGGACCTTCGGAGGGGACACAAATGAATTTTAAATTGATATTGGACTACACCAGGGGCAGCTCTAAGTAGGGGTGTGCAAAAAAATCCGAAACCAAAAAACGAACCGAAAAACTGGTTAACCGAATAAATTTTTCAAAAAAGTCGGTTCGCTTAACCGAACTGGAAATTTTTTTTGGTTTCGGTTCAATTAAGGTTCGGATAATTTGAAAATTGGGTTAATCGGCGGTTAATCAAACTAAAAATAATTCTATTTTTAAAAAATTATACCTAAAAAATAAAAAAAACTAGGTAAGAAAGTGCACTTTTTTATTATTTATAAATGATAACCAAAGTTTAATTTTTATAAAAAGAATTTAAACATAAAAAATGAAAAATTTGGTTAAAAAAGTATACATTTTTTATTATTTATGAACGGTTAATCGGTAACCGAACCGAAAACTGGCCAACTGACTTTTTCGGTTCGGTTATGGTTCGGGTTTTGAACAAACCGAAATTTTCGGTTTGGTTACGATTTGAAAATTTTTTGAACCGAAAAACCAATTAACAAATGGTTTTGCACACCTCTAGCTCTAAGTCCTTTTCTTTTCACTTGTGTAAGGGATGAACTTGCTAAAGGGATTCAAGAGGAGGTAGCATGGTGAATGTTATTTGTGTATGATATTCTGCTTATCGATGAGACTAGGGATGAAGTTAACAGTAGGTTGGAGTGATGGAGACATACCTTAGAGTCTAGAGGTTTTAAAATAAGTAAATCGAAAACTGAATATTTACGATGTAGTTTAATGGAGGAGAAAATGATAGTGGAGAAGTAACCATTGATGGGGTAGTAATAGCAATGGTTCAGAAGTTTCGATATTTGGGCTTGATCATTGAAAAGAAAAGACATAGTGATGAGGCCATTAACCACCACATGAAAGTGGGTTGGTAAGAATGGAAGAATGCTTCATGAGTGCTGTGTGACAAAAGGATACCGGTAGGATTAAAAGGTAAAATTTATCGTATAGTATAAAGATCAGCATCGTTGTATGACTCTAAGTGTTGAACAATAAAAAAGACCCAAGTCTATAGGTTGTTGGTAGCTGAGATGAAGATGATTTGGTGGATATTCGGCCACACGAGATTGGATAGGATTAGAAACGAGATAATTAGAAACAAAGTTAAACTCACACCCATAGACGATAAGATAAGAGGCACTATACTTAGATGGTTTGGTCATGTTAGGAAGAGGATTTCAGATTTACCTGTAAGAAGATATGATATAATTAACCTTCGTGAATGTGGGAAAGATAGAGGATGACCTAAGAAAAGTTAGAACGAGGTCATTAAGCATGCTTTGAAATTTTTGTCGCTAACAAAGGACATGACTTAGGATAAGCGTCTATGGATGAAAGGTTGGCAATTGAGGTTGTGGACCACAGATAGCTAGCTTCTTGACATTCCTTGGATTGCTAAATAGTAGGAGTATGTCGTGTGTGGTACTAGCTATTTTTCTTCTTACTTGCGCTTGTAGTATCTTTACATGTTAGAAATATCCTCTACTGAACAGAATTTATGGTAGGGTTCCTATCTCTCCTATGTTGTTTTTATGCTTTTATGCGATTTTAAGTATTCTATTGTATCATCTTGTGTATATCAAAATTATAGTTAAAATATAATTATAAATTCATGTGGCCTATTAGAATTAGGCTCTCTGAGGGCAGAGATGCTTGAAGAGGTAAGACTGCCCACATAATGAATTTTTTCGTGGGATCGACACTAAATTGCTTTTTATAATAAGTTAAGATAATAGCCACATTTCGTCATTTGAATACCTTTATAATGTTAAAATTTTTATTACATACATTCTTGCACAACATAATGTCACACAGTCTTATTCCTTCAATAAATATCTTCATTATGAGTTAATTGTTTATACGAATGGTTTCTTAGACAATATAATGCTAGAATCTTTCTAATGTAATGCATATTTTTTTTATAAAAAAACAAAATGCATGATTTTTGCTATAATGCATTAATAAAATCTATTGAATTCTCTTATAACATCTTCCAATTATAAGAATGGAATTTTTTTAAAAGGGTGAATTATATAAGAGGGACATATGTTAAAAGATTACAACTTTTGCGTTGTTTCCCTATACCCCATGCGATGCACGGAAAAAAAATTGGGCTTTTCTAATTGTAATAATTATATGTAAAAAAGTACAGTAAATCATATTCATCATTCATATAATTTGCAGAATAATTATTTGAGCCTCTAAATAAGAAAAAATGCAATAAATTTTTTAAAATTAAATGGAAAACCACACTAAAAATTATTTGTGAAGCTGATAAAAAAATCACTTTATAATATCTTAAACTAATCTTTGATTCTCCACTGCTTTTTTAAAACTTACTAGGTGCAATAATTTTATGTGACTCATGAATTATCTATTAATCGCATAATAAATGGTTTGTAGTAAGATAATATGGGTGAATAACAACAACAACAATAATCATAGGAACAATAGCAACAACAATAGCAGCAACGACAACAATAGGAACACCACCACCACCACCAACAACAACAACACCACCAACAACAACATCAACATCTAATTCATATTTTATATGTAATTTTCTTCTTTATTTTACCTACTTTTAAGTCTTTGAAATATATTTTTATCAGTAAATAATGCATATTTTATATGATTTTCAGGTGGAAGTAAAATAAAAGAAGTTGAGCGTAATTATTCAATTCCACTTGGAATTTTTCACAAGTGCAATGCCTAGAGTCCAAGTCCAAGAGCCCAAAAGAAGAAAGAAAGAAGAGCAAAGCCAGCCAGTGGGCCTGAGCTCTATGGCCTAACGAGACAACCCGATCAGCCCCCCATCTTACCCACTTGGGCCTGTGGCGGCCCGGTCTTGCGCGCTTCCCCAGCCCGCTAGCAAATGGAAGCCCGAATCCCACCTTCTTCACTCTCTCTCACTCTCTTCGCGCCTGCGCCTGCCTCTGCGGCCCAATTCGCAAGCCTTCCACTCTAGCACTAGCCTATCTCCTTCTCACCTCTTTTCCCAGCCGTGTGGGCCTGTTTAGCTGAGGCCCAACTGCAGCCCGCCAGCTCCCTCCATCTCTCTCACAGTCCCTCTCTCTCACCAGCCCGAGTGGGCCTGTTTTCAGCGGCCCACTACCCAACTCCTCTTCTTTTCTCCCTCTCCCCCACAAATCAGTTGGGCCTATCCTAGTAGCCCATCAGCATTCATCCAGCTCCTCCTTTGCAGCCCACTCATTTCCTTAAATTTCCCACATGGCTAATTGTTAACATAGTCAAATGCAATTAATCAAAAATTAATTGTTAGCTTAAGACTAGCCTTCTCTTATGCTTTGTAACAGCCACGAATTAATTGAAATTAATTTTCATTAATTTTTGGACATCAAGAAGGGT
>JACYFF010031956.1:5882757-5935058 GCA_017589665.1 Selenicereus undatus | reverse complement strand
TCAATTGCAGTGGTAGACTGAGAGGGTTCAGCTCTTGTAGTTTGAGAGGGATGAGGTGTGGGCTGAGCAGATACTTTAGGCTGAGAGCAGATGTGAGCTAAGGGGGAGATGTGGTTTAAGAGGAAGCTGTGGGCTTAGGAGTAGCTTTGGGCTGAGCATTTTTAGCTTTGTTCTTGGTCTTGGGTTGGGATTTAGGGTTCTTTGTGGTTGAGGGTTAGGCATTAGCTGTGGTCCTCACCCCTGCAGGTTGAGAGGAAGCTGTGGGCTGAATTGTTGCTTGTCTTTGGCAGCTTGATTTTGATCTTTTGATCTAAAAAAATAAAAAAAGAAATACTTGAACACATTGTATATAATGCACAACTCATAACTGTATTTAGAAACAAAGGACAAGAAGAGACTGATCTTCAACTTAGGCTATCTTTGGGTGCATGTCTTCTTATTGTGGCCTTTACCCCCACAGTTTGAACAGTGCAGTTTCACACCACACTTAGAACTTTTCCAACTTGCTTTGCGGTTGTTTCCCTGGGTTCTAACCTTCTTTTGAATTTGAGGTTGCCTTTCTTCTTAGTGGGAAACACAAGAGCCTTGACTTCAACTCCTGGTGCCTGCTTCCACATGTCCTCTTCATTTATGGGGATAAGAGTGTGTCCATATTTAATTCTCAAATACTCAGTCCTATAATAGTCATGGATAAAGTTTAAGGGGTTTAGTCTCTCTTCCCTCATCACTGCCAATGAATGAGGACATGGGATTCTACTTAATTCCCAACCCTTACAACCGTATGACCCTTGATTCAAGTTCACAACAAGCCTTCAGTACCATGTTCCACACTATAAAACCCATTTCCTGCCCTTGATGCCTGCCAATATCTTGCTTTATCCTTCAGTTTTTCTAGTTTGATAATGATCCTAGGGCATATGGAGTCTTCTAACTTAACAGCCCAACTTTTTCTTTGTGTTACTCTCTTCATGACAGCCTTGAAGATTTCCCTAAGTATAGACACTATGGGTGGGTATCTAGCTTCCACAATGGACCCATTGAAGATTTCTGCCATATTATTATCAACTGAATCACATTTAGCATGTGATTTGAAGTATAATCTGTAGAAACGCCTAGGATCTTTCTTTTCTAAAAATTTCCAAGCCTTAGCATCTAAATCTTGCATTTCTTTCATGTGTTTTTTGAACTGCACTTCATTGGTAGACTTAGCAATTTTTCAAAATACTTCCCTATAAATTACACCCCTTAACTCATTTCTTAAATTAGTATAGACATGCCTAGCACACATTCTGTGTTCAGTTCTAGGCACAAGACTTTGTATACTCTCAAGAAGCCCCTACAAGCCACAGAAGCAGTTAATATAACTAAACACATCAACAAAAATGAACACAAAACAACAAACATACAATCACATAAATATATACCTTCTGCCGATCTGAAATCAAAGTCCAACCTATGCTATCTCCAATCTCAAGATCTACCATACCTCTCTTTTCTTACTCTGTGCCACATCCCATGCTATTGGATACATCTTATTGTTGGCATCCCTACCAACGGCAACAAATACTTGGCCATTCTAAGGCCCCTTTAAGAAACATGCATCAAGTGATTACTCTCCCACAACCATCCAATAAGCCCCTTTTCAATGGTCTAGCACAAATGTAGAGAAACCTGAATACATGCTCATCATCGGCAAATTTGGTAGTTTCACTTTCACTGTGGTCCCAAGATTTTCCTTATAAACTTCATACAAATAATCCCTTATTTGTCCAAATTGAACCTTGTAATCACCAATGATTGCCTTTAAAGCCCCTGCCCTGACCCTAGTACACATGGACAAGGAAGACTTGTAATTGTGGTCTTTCTCAATTAGCCCTTTCAACTCCCTAGACCTTACAGCAGGTTGCAACCTAAATGTCTCAGTGTAATACTCAATTAACCAACTGGTTGACATACACCTACTCCCTTGCTCAAATGAAAAGGGACTACAGTTGTGAGGATTCTCGATTTTGGTTAGTTGAAATGACAACTCATTCTTGCAACTTGTTGCCCACATACTCCACTTACAGCCTTGATCTAAGCAATGACATTGAAATCTGACTGTGTCACTTTTTGTAATATTCAAATCATACCCCTTCAATATCCTATAGTTGTCAAAAGCCTGCCTCAACTGCTTCTTATCCCTGAACTTCATGCCAAAATATAAATCACATTTGTCAAGACATGACCCAATGTATCTAGGGAACTTCTCTCTTTTTTTTCCTCTTTCCCTTCTTATCACCTTCTACATCATCCTTCTCACTATCATCACTTGGGCTATCAGCATTATCAGAATCCTAATATTGTTCATCACTCTTTCAGCATCTAATTCAGCCTCATGTTCAACATTTACAATATCCTTTCCACTCTCATGTCCTACATCACCTCTCCCATCCTCTAACTCAGTAGCAATTGCCTCTTTGGTTGCCTCTTTTTTTTTTCTCTCCCCAACATCTATGAATTTAGGGTTATCATCATCATCAAAATTGATCCAGCCATCACTATTATTATATTTATCAACATCACTATCTGACAGTCTTGAAAAATGCGTCTCCTCATCCAACACTCCCTTACCCTTGTCAATTTCATCATCATTGTGCTCAACATAAATAGGGATATAACCTGTCTCTATATACAATTTAGTCAACTCCCTAACCTCTTTTTATCACTTTGAATAGGAACTAGACTATCCCCAAAAGGGACATTAGACCTACTAAAATACATTTCTTTTATCCTTTCTTCAGAATAGTCTAAGTTCACCACTCTCTCCTCAATGTCATCTACACTCATGTAATCAGTGTCCATATACACATCAGAGACTTTTGACTCAGGATATAATAGGTGGGAAGCTCTCTCAAATGATCCACCATGAAAGATACGAAGAGAAACACTTGCAGGGTTTGACATTCTATAAATATATTTTCAAAATTAAAGGAATTAATCATTTGATGTGTTATTTCACCAAAACATAGCACTAGGGTTTACAACATTACAAACCCCACCTTTACCAACATCAAGCAACACATTCAGAGTACAATTTCACACAATTTCAACACAATACACCAATTTCACTGATTTAAACAACTAATACCCCATGCACTCAAATTTCACGGGTTGATGCTAAATTTAAAGTATACATTGCTTACCTGGTGATTATCAACAAGGTTTATCGACAGTCCACTTAGTCTTCGGTTGCAATCACCACTTTCTTTGCTTCAAGATGACGTTTTTGTGGATTTGTAGGGCTTTCTTCAAAGGGCAAGTTCATAGAGATGGGGAAGAAGATGATGAAGTGAGAGCCATGGCACACATGGAGGTTTTATGCTTTTTCTTCAATTTTCGTTTAGTTTCCAACGTCTAAAAACAAAACCCTTTCAGTTCCACTGGCTAAACACTCTCTTACCTACTACAACCAGTCAAAGTGGCAAAATTGACAATAATAATAGAGTTTTGTGACACGCTTATGTACAAAGTTAACTCGATGATATTTTTTGACCAAAGTAAAAAGTTCTTTGGCAATTTTGGCTAAGCACTCTTTGATACTTATTTATCAACTGAACACCATTTCTGAGGGTTGATATGGGTTCTTTGCATTGTACTACAAGTGGGAAAACACTAGTGTCAAGCACCTGCCTTTGGTGTTATTCTGTTGGAGATTTTATTTTTTCTTTTATTTATTTATATTTTTTAAAGATGGGAATAGTCGGAATACCCATATGCCATGTGTCACGGACAAGAGTCCCACTTTGAAAAAATGATGGGAGGGGGAGAGGGTAACAGCCCCGTGACACATGGCTTGGGTGAACGGGGAAGACGAACTTGTACACAAGGTCAAAGGTGTAATGGAGATTAAAGTTTGTTGAGGTTCAACTTAATTATTACCTATTTTTTGGAAAGTTCGATAGTCAAATTTAGTCAAATTCTTGATCTTTTAAGGAAACATAGTTGAGACATAGAATATAAAATTAGTAGGTTGTTAGTTATAGTATTAATAAAATTTCCTGCCTTCTGCGGGTATAATGTGGGGGAAAACAGAAAAAGATATAGACATTAAACATTCTGTTTTAGTAAAATGTACAAACAAAAATTGTTAGTTCGATACAATATTGTTATTTAATAAGTAATTATGCTCATATCCATACGTATGTATGAGGAATCTCATGAATTTTTAATTGTAGTAATTATTATGAATTTTTAATTCTATGAAAAAAGTGTCTAATTGGTATTATTGTAAAAACTATATATATGAATTACAATCAATTATTTAATAACCTTATATAAGATTCTGGAGGTTTTTTCAATTAAAAAATTCATTGACTTTTTAAGTATGATTCAATGACTTTTTAAATTAACTAGAACATACAAACTATTATGTATCGTATATATAATATAAAACTGAATTGATTGATGTAAGATTAATAATTGTCACGTCACCATTAGCTTTTGGCCAATTATTAGTTGTTAATTTTAAATTAAGATAATAATAATGATTGTTAGAATTATGCTAAACAGTAGCAGTAACAGCAAAGCTACATAGCAAGGGTGCCAACCTGTCCTTTCAGTTAGTTAAGTTTGTTAGTCTGTAACTGCATTTTGTTATGATAAGTTATGGCTAGTTGATAGGCTATTGGCGGGAAACTTCTTTCTTCTTTAGTCTTGCCTCATATATAAGGCATTTCTTGTATTACTCAGATATACATGAAAAATGAGAAACTCATCTTTCTTTTCTTTGTCATCCAAGTTCTCTCTGAAATACTCATTTTCACCATGAATCTTATCATGGTATAAGAGCTCGGGGTATTGATTTCAGATTGTTCATTTATCTTTCTCCTTCTTCGATCAACTGAATTGATGCTTCAGTTGATCTAGTCTACAAACTCTCTTTCTTTGATTTCTTTCTGTTTCAATTAACTGATTTGATTTCTAAGCAAATCAAGTCCTCTATTGTTAAACCTGGAATCATCTATCTAGGTTTTTTAGTTTATCTAGATTCTTCAATATAGCAGTGTATGAGCTGCGCCATGGCTGTCCAAGGAAATCGCACACCACAGATCGAACCTACAGATCTGCTTTACATTCATCCCTCAGATAATCCAGGTATTTTTCTGGTTTCAAATGCCTTCAATGGAGAAAACTTTGATAATTGGAAGAGGTCAGTGATGATTGCTCTATCTACCAAGCACAAATTGGCTTTAGTTGATGGACATTGCCCAAATCCAGGTTCTGCATCTCCTCTTTATACTTTCTGGCAAAGAAACAATGCAATGGTTCTTTCTTGGCTTTTGAATTCATTGGCTGAGAACATTAGGAACAGTGTTCTGTATTTTGAGACAGCAAGCGGGTTATGGCAAGATTTGGAAGAAAGATTTGGACAGTCAAACAAGGCTAGACTGTTTCAAGTCCAAAAGAATGTTTCATGCCTATCTCAAGGAGATATGGACACTGCCAACTATTACACCAAAGCTAAGCAGTTTTGGGATGGATTTAATGCTGTGGGAGGAGTTCCTAAATGTACCTGTGCAAAATGTGAATGTGAAATAAATGGAAGATTGCAAAAACACAGTGAGGAACAAAAGCTCATTTAATTTCTGATGGGCCTTAACAACAACTACATTGCTGTGAGGGGAAATATCCTCATGATGACTCCATTTCCTTCAATGAGTCAAGCATACTCCTTACTTGTTCAAGAAAAGAGACAGAGGCAGGTCAAAACCGAGTCATATTTTCTCAGTGAGAATGCTTCTCTATCTACTGCCACAGACAAACAATCTTCACAGCAAGAAACCTGGAAACCTGGACAGAAAAGAAATGACTCAAAGAGATCACAACTGTTTTGTGATCACTGCAGAAAATCTGGACACACAATAGACAAATGTTCAAGATTCATGGATATCCAAACAGACCACTGAACAAAGGAAGAGGAGGATATACATTTTCACAAAATAGAAGAGCTTACAACACCTGGACTGAAAATGAACAGCAAGATGCATCACTTGAACCCCAGACCCCAATACTGCCTGGCTTGAACTTAGAACAAAGCAAGCAATTGTTCCAATTTTTCTCTAGTCTCACTAGCAACAATCAGCAATGGCATAATGGCCAGGATAATGCTAGAGCTCACAAGGCAGGTATAGTTCCTCCCTCAACAATTATGTACAACACCAATGCTATTTGCTGTCTTTGCAAATTGGAGAATGGCTCTTGGATTTTAGATTCTGGTGCTAGTGACCACATAGGCTTTGATGTTGGAGCTTTGCATGATTTAAGATTGCTTGAAAGCCCTGTTTTAGTTTCCTTACCAAATGGACACAAGGTCCAGGTCACTCAGTGTTGGAAACTGAGAATAGATGACCAACTAGAATTGAATCATGTGCTATTAGTGTCACATTTCAAGTACAACTTACTGTCTATAAAAAGGCTGGCAAATCAATTGCACTATGAAGTGGTTTTCATAGAGAGTTTATGTTTGTTGTAGGGCCTTTCTTTGAAGAGGCCAATGGTAATTAGTAGAGAAAACTATGGGCTCTACATATTGGACAAGACACTGATGAAGGATGCCAAGATTATCAAGCCTTTACTTTCTGATTGTAAAAATTTATCCACTATTTGTGACAAGAATTTTAGGACATCTTGTAACCATGCCACAAGGCAGTTGAGTTTTGATATTTGGCATAAAAGGGTTGGACATGTACCCTATAAGAGAATGAGATTGTTACCTTTAAATGCTGATTTTAAGGATGTACAGCAAGACATCCCTTGTGATGTTTGTCCCAAAGCAAAGCAACAAAGATTGCCTTTTCAGCTGAGCAGCATATCTACCACTTCAACTTTTGAACTCATACATGTAGACATATGGGGTCCATATCATACAAAGACTCATGCTGGGCATAGATTTTTCTTAACCATTGTAGATGATTTCACAAGAGCTACTTGGACTCACTTAATGGTAACAAAGGATGAGGCAATGGGATTAATTAAATCCTTTGTTAAGATGGCACAAACACAATTTTCTGCCACTGTCAAAGTGCTCAGATCAGACAATGCCTTAGAACTTAGCACTAGCAATGTTGCTTTGGACTTCTTCACTACAAATGGCATTCTACATCAAATTAGTTGTGTCCAAACTCCACAACAAAATCGAGTTGTGGAAAGGAAGCACAAGCATCTGCTTGAAGTATCAAGAGCCCTGTTATTTCAATCTAACCTGCCACTAAGATTTTGGGATGAGTGTGTATTAACAGCCACATACCTAATCAATAGAATGTCTACTATTCTTCTTCAGAACAAGACACCATTTGAGTTACTTTATGGTCAGAAACCATCATATGAACATCTAAGAGTCTTTGGGTGTCTTTGCTATTTGTCCACTTGCAAGCAAGGCAGAGACAAGCTTAAGAAGAGGGTTGTCCCTTGTGTGTTCCTTGGATATCCATATGGTAAAAAGGCATATAAAGTTATGACACTTGACACTTACAAGTTTCATACTTCAAGAGACATTATTTTCCATGAAAATGTCTTCCCCTTTTCTACTCCAACACAAAAGCCCCTGTATCCTACAACCTCAGAGACTTTTCCTGATTATCAATACATACTACATCAGCCAGACAACTCTGTGTCACATCTACATTAGGAAGACCATCACCATCAGCATACCAATGAAGCCATTTCAAGTGACAATTAACATCAACAGCACAAGAGGTCAGAGAGACCTCATAAAGCACCAAGCTACTTGACTGATTATGCCTGCAACAACTTAACAGAATCAACTTGCCTCTCCACTCTCACTAACTTTAGCATGCAATCACCCAGCATGTCCTTTCATTGTCTTAGCAGTGTCAATCAATAGCTCCTTGAGAATCAAAACTTCATTGAGCCACAGAGCTATGATCAAGCAGTCTCACACCTAGGTTGGCAGCTGGCCATGGACAAAGAATTACAGGCCTTAGAACAGACCAAAACCTAGGAGATAGTCTCACTACCTCAAGGAAAGAAACCCATAGCCTGTAAGTGGGTATACAAGGTTAAAAGCAAGGCAGATGGAAACATTGAAAGGCTAAAAGCAAGACTTGTAGTCAAGGATTTTACTCAAAAGGAAGGCATTGACTATACTGAGACCTTTTCCCTTGTTGTCAAAATGACAACCATCAGAGTTCTTATGACCGTAGCTATCAAGAAAGGGTGGAATTTGTACCAATTGGATGTGAATAATGTCTTTCTTCATGGTGACTTACATGAAGAAATCTATATGAAGCTACCTTAAGGAGTATATTGCTCAATTCCCAACGCAATTTGCATGTTAAGAAAGTCTTTGTATGGACTCAAACAAGCATCTAGACAGTGGTATGCAAAGCTCAGCCAAGTTCTTTATCACAGGGGTTACAAACATTTAGAGAATGACTATTCTCTATTTTGCAAAAAGAGTCAAGAATCTGTGGTCTTTTTGGCAGTCTATGTAGATGACATTTTGCTAACTGGAAATGATGATACAGAAATTGCATCACTCAAGTCCTTCCTTGATGACACCTTCAAAATTAAAGACTTGGGTAATGCACACTATTTCCTTGGCATTGAAATACTTCAGACAGACCAAGGTCTTCTTCTTACACAGAGAAAGTTCACTATGGATTTGTTGCAAGAATTTGATTGCAATCAAGGCTCTCCTATAACATGTCCCCTTGATTACAACACAAAGTTAACTCCAGAAGCAGGAGCTTTATTGGAAGATCCTAGCATATACAGGAGGCTAATTGGAAAGCTTAATTTCCTCACCAATACTCGACCAGACATTGCCTTTTCTGTTCAACATTTAAGCCAATTCCTCAAGCAACCCAAAGAGCCACACATGCAAGCTGCACAACATGTACTCAGATATCTAAAGGGTGAGCCTTCCCTTGGCATTCTTCTAAGCAAGAGTCCTACTTTTGACCTCTTAGCATATTGTGATGCTGATTGGGCCCATGCCCTCATAGTAGGAAGTCAGTGAGTGGTTTTGTTGTATTTTTTGATGATACATTAATTGCATGGAAGTCAAAGAAACAAGTCACAGTCTCCCTTTCTTCTGTTGAGGCTGAGTATAGAAGCATGAGAAGACTTGTTGCTGAATTGTCTTGGCTCAGCAGATTATTGCATGAAGTTACCATCACCTCTGTCACACCCATACCTGTGAAATGTGACAATTTAGCTGCCCTCTACATTGCCAAGAATCTTGTCTTCCATGAAAGGACTAAGCACATAGAATTTGACTGCCACTTTATCAGATACAAGTTCATGGAAGGGATGATCAGCTTACAGCATGTACCAACAAAACAATAATTGGCTGACATCCTGACCAAGCCTCTCACAGGCATCCAACATCACTCCATTATGTCCAAATTGGGGGTTTCTACGCCCTCCAATTTGAGAGGGGGGGTGTTAGAATTATGCCAAACAGTAGCAGTAACAGCAAAGCTACATAGCAAGGGTGCTAGCCTGTTTTTTCAGTTAGTTGAGTTTGTTAGTCTGTAACTGCATTTTCTTATGATCTGTTATGGCTAGTTGATAGGCTATTGGTGGGAAACTTCTTTCTTCTTTAGTCTTGCCTCATATATAAGGCATTTCTTGTATTACTCAGATATACATGAAAAATGAGAAACTCATCTTTCTTTTCTCTGTCATCCAAGTTCTCTCTGAAATACTCATTTTCACCATGAATCTTATCAATAATAATAATAATGAGCATTTAATGAACGCTTTTATTCTTACAAGTCTTAAAAGTAAAAAATGATTTTACAATTAAATTTAGTTTGTAAATAGTATTAATTGCATATTTACATACTCCATTATTTATATTGAGAAGTCAAAAATGGCTTCGATATACAATAAAATAAGAATAAAAATACTAATGTTTTATGCAGTTATTTTAATGGTTAAAAACATATCATCAGGATAATAATAGTTACAAAGTCAATTTAAATTATTACAGTTATAACAACAGTATTAATGTTGCTAGAGACACTTAAAAGGCATAAATGCACTCTATATTAACAGCAACAAAGTAATACACAATTATTGTATATGCATGTAAATCAAAACCATGTATGAAATATAAAATGTTTATAAGTTACAAATATATTAGTATTATTAATAATATTATGATTAGGCTACAAATACCTTATAAAGATAATAATGCCATAGAACTTCAACAAATGCCTGTGCAAACCACGAGATGCACACTAGTTTATATTTTAAAAATAAATATCATATGTGCATATATTTATATATGGAGAATAATCTTAGCTATGAAATATGATTATTGACAAACGCTATTAAAAGAATAGAATGACGACCATTTGGACTCTTATTCTCTCGAAATCAAAAGCAATTTTGTACATTTTAATTGTAATATGCACATATAATATTATCTTGTATATAGAGGATTCACAACTGTCGTCATATCGAATCTAATGCTTAGTATTTCATATTTATATTTATGTTCAAAGAAAAGGTATTAAATCAAAAAGTCAATCTATTTATTATTATTTGGTATTACTATCAACGTAATATTGGTATGAGACGAATGGGTAAATATTTTATGACAATCTTTTATTATGTATATTTTTTTAAAAAGGTAACAATAATAATGTTAGGGTTAGAATCTTGTAATATGTATATTTAAAAAGTTTTGGAAACACAAAAATAATAATAATGAAAATCAGAAATCTTTTATTGTTTTGTAATAGGTTTTAGGTTGGGAATTAATGTCAAAGTTATGAGAGCTTACCATGTTTCAAGTGCTAGGTTTGTAATATATATATATATATATATATATGTACTTTTACATATACAGATGACAAGAAAATCGACTTTGATGGAAATCAATCAATAATTCACAAAAGAAGTGCAACATCTATAACACAATTAAACTAGATAAAAATGTATAAATGTGTGTAAAAAAACTTTTTATTTTACATATGATCTGAACCCAATATGTATGACATGGTGGATCAGAAGGGATCACTCGCCTGGGCCACCAAAGAAAACGAAATGACCATGCTTCCAATTTTTATCGTCTTTGACATTGTACTTATCACTATATGAGAATCTTTCACCATCATCGAAGGACACGACATTGTGATTCACTGATTCTTATTCACTTGAACAAATCCAGACCAACATGCATCCCATTCAAAGCTCCCTAGGCCTAAGACATAGTGACCTGTTCCCATAGGGGGGCCTTTAGGCTGGCCTGGTTTACTCAACGTCTCTCCGCCGCTTGCTATGTGAGTACCAGATTGTGCTACTCCATTGAAGACGCTCTTCGGACAGAATCCGATGACTGTATGGTTCACTCCAACTTCAAGTCACCAGTCTCCGTTTGCTTGATCCCGAATATTGCTAACCTTAATTAGGACATGTTCTTTTCAACTTATTGTAAGTACTTATTATTAGCATTCAGCAGTGATCAATACCATCATGACTCATAAGCAATCAGTTATTAAAAATCACATTAGAGTTTCAATCGCATTATGAATAATGAAGTATATACCTACCTGAAAAACAAACCAATTATATACTTTCATCTCTTTGCCCCTAGCAGAATACCCCACTAGCCGAGCATATGGAGGTATATCTGATCTAATGATCACAAATCCAGGACATTGTAGTTAAAATAATGTGATCCACCTGCTATTAAATAGGAGGAAAAAGTAACATTACCAATGTATTTACGTTAAATGAATAACAATTGGAAATTGGGGTTAGACGAATGTAAGATTTGATGTTCCATATTTGCACACAAATATAAGATTGGATGTCATATATTTGTAAGAAAATCATACTGATTGTACATCACACTACAAGTATATGGCATGAAATTAAGGATCTTTTGCATGTAAAAAGTTAATTAGTTATTATCCTTAATTAAATGGATTAAATGTGTCAATTCATTTAATTAAACGAGTTAAAAATTCATATTTAAACTCACTTAACTTCATATCGATTTCGAATCGATAATCGTGTTGGATCCGCTGTACTAGCTCTAGCCAAGCCTCAGGGGAGGGTCATGTACTGATGCTAGTCAGATCCAAATCGCGTCAGATCCACTGTGCCAGCTCAGAGGAGGTGATGTACTGATGTCAGACGTGTCAAAGTCGTTACGAGTTACGACAAAACGAAAATCAACTGCTTCGCCGGCTGGAGGCTGGACTGGAGCCTTCATCACTATCCGATGAAGATAACAAGAGAACAATAATCCGGGGCAGAGCCATGTGGGGCTTAGTGGGTGTCCATAAACACCCCTAATCCCAAAAATAAATAATTCTATATTAAAAAAATGTAATTTTTGATTTTTTGAACACCTTAAAAAAAATAGTGTTGCCTAGATCAGCCACCGACAACAATGGCGGCATCGCATTCACCATCAGGTCCATCACCCTGCATCTTCTGCCGAATTGCTCACTCCGCCACTTCTACTCGACTTCTCCACCAGGTCCGCCCCCCCGTATCTCTCTCTCTCTCTCTCAGAATTTTGCTTCTGGAGAACTGGAAAACCCCAATTTCAGTTTTAGGGTTTTGGTTTTACAGGACGACAAGGTTGTGGCTTTTCAGGACATCAAACCTGCGGCCTTCCGGTTCGTCCAATTCATTTATGCTAGACTAATGCTTTTTCATTGCTTATTCTGTCTATTATTCATTCTAAAACTTGTGCATTCTTGTTGATCGCGCGCGGTTTAAATTGTATTTAAGTGCTTCTATAATTTCGATTGCAAAATTTTTTATATGCATTTGCTGCAATCAATTTGAATAACCCAAAGACAAAGTTGCTGAAATAAGTGCTGTTCAATTGAGAAGAACGGTGGCCGGGTTGGGGACGAGCTCATAAAACTCTATATTTGAGCTTCCTTCCAAATTTCCTTTCCAAGAATCAATGCCTCAAGGGACTAGATGCTGCCCAAGTGATTGATGCCTCACAGATCACGTTACACCGTTCTTGTTTCTCTATTGTTTCATGTATTCATCTCTTTGTTTAAAATTTTGGGTGGAGTGTCACAGAGGATCACAAGGCTGAGGGACATTTTTTGTAGGATATTTATTAGGGGAAGAGGGCCCACCTGATCAATTGGGATTTGGTTTGTAGACCTAAGGTTGAGAAGACTTGGAGAATGGAGCATGAGGTCATCCATTGTGCTTAAATACGTTGCGATTCCTCCAATAGTGACTGGAACTTTACAGCAAATAATCATAAGGAGAATGATTGCATTTGGAGATTGTTGGATATCCAAGCCAGGGTAGGATCTTGCCTTTCACTGCTATTCTTTGAAATTATTCAGTAGGTATAACATTCTTTGGTTAAACACAGATTTGGTAATGGCTACAGATTCCAGATTAGGAGAATCATTAGAGGCCACTTTTCCACATCAAGATCATGCTTCTTTCTAGTTGTTCCACTCTTTGCATTTTTGTATGTAGGGGGCAATTATTCTTCATGAAGCCTACATGGATTAAGGAACACATTGATTGGGAGATGGAACTATTTATATCTCTGCTTGACTTTCTAGATGCCATTCAATTCAATTCTAGTTCTGATATGATAGTGTGAAAAGAAAGTTTGATGGCCTTTCCCACTTCTCAAATTGTTCTATGACCACTTGACTACTTCTTATCTCCTCATATTGTCTTGCTTTTCTGTTGTCCATCATTTTCTAGAATTTGAAAGGATCTGTCTGTTTGCCATGGTTTTGTGTTAGATCCAAATGAAAAAAAGGGCGGTTCAACAAGTGCATTGGGTAGGGCAATCTCTCCAAAGAAGATATCAGTAGAACTTGCTTGCTCCATTCAATATGAACTTGTACAATGTAAGTAGAGAAGGCATAACAAGATTAATCAGAGGATTAGACTTGTGTCTACATGTCTCAGCAGGTGGAATATTTGAAAGGTTCTTCAATCTCATTCGTCACCCGTGGTAATGGTGCAATACTTTGAATAGGGATCGCAGAAATGAGAGTCGCTAGGATAACATCTATTTCTAAAATCTTAACACGGGAAGAACCATCCTCAATCGGCAGATCAAAAGGCTCTAAGGGCTTCCCAGAACAAACAATCTTCAACTTGGGTGTAGAACCAAATTTGCCTTCATCCTTTGAATTGTTCATGTCAGATAAATCACTCCGTTTCCTCTTGGAATCACTGACATGTGAACTGCAAGTCGAGGAGATGAACATCTTGGACCACCATTCACGAAATGCACGAATGGTGTTCCTCTCGAGTAAATTACATCGCCCAGGAAGTAAGACTTGCGACCCTGTTCCATAGCGCATGAGCATGTGATGATAGCGAAACATTGTTTTTGGATCAGGAAGATTATCGAAGTCCAGATCAGCAAGAACATCCTGATTGAAATCAAATTGTCTATTGAATCGGTCGGGGCAATAGTGCTCCTTGACGAGGTTGTCTTCACAATGGCAAGAGAAAAAACTTGAAGGAATGCTGACAAAATAAGCAAAGTCAGCCCTCGATAGCTTGCCGTCATCCATGAGAGTCTCCTTAAGGCGGTTCATGATGGATGAAAGTCAACGAAAGCCCCTCCCAGAACCAATGGGTTCTCGGGCCTCTTTAGGCTGAAACTACTTGGGTCGACCAAGGTTACTAAACTTCACCATGCCTGGATTGGAGGAAGCCTCACCAACTAGCCCGTATACATCAAAGTTTTTGGCTAACCAAGCGTAAAGGAAATGAGCAGGAAAATGGCCCCCACTTCTACTAGGATGTGAAGAACGAGAGAGCTCGTGGAGTCCCTTGTAGATACTCGCAAGGATTGCTGTAGGGAGGCAATAAGCTATACTTAATGTCATCAGTGATGCGATGCTGAAAGTGCCAGAGCTTATGCAACCAGCATCTCTGACTGGCAAGATGAACGTGTATAGCCAAAAGGAAAGAAATGCAGCTAGAAAGGTCTCGGTACGCTGGCCAATAGCCACTCCTAGCTCGTCGAAAATGGTCTGACAATCACCCCACACACTGGCTCCTGCGTCGGTGATCGAATACAATATTCCTGGATGAGGGATTTGGTTGTCTTGATCAAGCTTCCTAGAAACATGGTACTTGTTGCGCTCTCGAAACCAAAAGAAAATCCACTGTTCAAGAAAATCCACTGTTCTATGGTTGGCTTGCTCTTGCGACTTTGCATAAGTTTGTCGCAAGCAATGAGTAGATAAGTGCAACTCAACAAAAGCTTGCTTGTGAGTTCCCGTTGAGTAGAAACAACTTAAATCATAAAGGCGCTCCGAGAATGGTAGCCCAAGAAAGTTGTAAACATCAAAGATACATAGGGACACCTTGCCTTTAGAGGTATGCAATGTGTTCGTTTCGGGACACCAATACTCTCACACCGCTCGAATGAAGTTTGAACACCGATCACAAAGGAAGAGCGAAACATACAGATCATCAAACGGATGAAAGGTTGTGAGTTTATCCTTGCAACGAACAAGGATATCCTCTAACCACTCCCAATAAAGCGGCTTGTAAGAAAATTTCCCATGCAACGGTAACTTAGGGCATGATTTGCGCTCGGACTCTATGTCATGACGTAGCAATTGGTAAGATGTGAGATTCTCTTTTATTTTAATGTGAGTAGAGAGCAAAAACGTTTCGCCTGTCTTCAAATTCTCCTTGGACCACCAAGGAAGGCTCGGAGGACCTCTAACACAATTAGACTTGTACAAGGACGTTATAGGACTGCGGATGGACAATTTTGTCTCTTCTCCATCTACAGTTGTCTCTTCCCCATCTACTTCATTTTCACTGGGTTGGATGTGTAGATAGCGTCGCCCGCTAGTGGTTTTGTCCATAAAAGTGATCATCTTGAATAGATCCAACATCAATAGCAGAAATAAGGAAAATTGAGTTATAGGACTTGTCACAGGGGTAGTTGTAGCAATTTAATACTCGAATGAGGACTGAAAAAAAATTTCTTAGACATAGAAGCATTAGTGAACCAAAGAAGAAAAAAAATGGGCACAAATGCAAACAATGGCTCTTCAGCAGTTAAATTTGCCTCTCGAGAACTTTCGCATTTGGAAGGTCGCCTCAGGAGGAAATTCAAGATTAACCCGTTGATGTAACCAAAAGGGTTAGACATTCAAAGGTTAACCGGTATTAAATCAAATTCGTTTCTTGAGAACTTTCGCCTTCAGAAGGTCGCCTTTGAATGTCTAATCCTTTTGGTTATATCAACGGGTTAATCTTGAATTTCCTCCTGAGGCGACCTTCCAAATGCGAAAGTTCTTGAGAGGAAAATTTGACCGCTGAAGAGCCCTTGCTTGTATTTGTGCCCATTTTTTTCTTCTTTGGTTCACTAGTGCTTCCATGTATAATTTTTTTTTTCCAATTCTCATTCGATTATTAAATTGCTACGACTGCCCCTGTGACAAGTCCTACAACTCAATTTTCATAATTTCTACTATTGATGCTGGGTTTATTCAAGATGGTCGCTTTTATGGACAAAACCACTAGCGGGTGACGTTATTTACACATAAAACATAGTGAAAATAAAGTAGATGGGGAAGAGACAAAGTTGCCCATCCGCAATACTATAACATCCTTGTGCAAGTCTGATTGTATTAGAGGTCCTCCGAGCTTTACTTGGTGGTCAAAGGAGAATTTGAAGACAGGCGAAACGTTTTTGTTCTCTACTCATATTAAAATAAAAGAGAATCTCACATCTTACCAATTGCTACGCCATGACATAGAGTTCGAGTGCAAATCATGGGCTAAGTTACCGTTGCATGGGGAATTTTCTTACAAACCGGTTTATTGGGAGTGATTAGAGGATATCCTCATTCGTTGCAAGGATAAACTCACAACCTTTCATCTGTTTGATGCTCTGTATGCTTCGCTCTTCCTTTATGATTGGTGTTCAAACCTCATTCAGGCGGTGTGCGAGTATTGGTGTCCCGAAACGAACACATTGCATACCTATAAAGGCGAGGTGTCCCTATGTATCTTTGATATTTACAACTTCCTTGGGCTACAACTCTCGGGGCGCCTTTATGATGAAGTTGTTCCTACTCAACGGGAACTTACAAGCAAGTTTCTGTTAAGTTGCACTTATCTATTCATTGCTTACGACAAACTTACACAAGGTCGCAATGGCAAGCGAACTATAGAGCAATGGATTTCCTTTTGGTTTCGAGGGCGCAACAAGTACTATGTTTCTAGGAAGCCTGATCAAAACAACCGAATCCCTTATCCAGGAATATTGTCTTCCATCACCGACGTAGGCGCCCATAGGTGGGGTGATTGTCAAGCCATTTTCGACGAGCTAGGAGTGGCTATTGGCCAATGTACCGAGACCTTTCTAGCTGTATTTCTTTCCCGTTAGCTATGAACATTTATCTTGCTAGTTAGAGATGCTGGTTGCATACGTCCTAGAACTTTCAGTATCGCATCATTGATGGCATCAGGTATAGCTTATTGCCTCACTACAGCAATCCTTACGAGTATCTACAAGGGACTCAACGAACTCTCTCGTTGTTCACATCCTGGTAGAAGTGGGGGCCATTTTCCTGCTCATTTCCTTTATGCTTGTTTTGCCAAAAACTTTTGATGCGTACGAGCTAGTTGGTAAGGCTTCCTCCAGTCCAGGCATGGTGTAGTTTAGTGATCTTGGTCGAGCCAAGTCGTTTAAACCTGAAGAACCCGATAACCCATTGGTTCTGGGAGGGGCTTTCGTTGACATTCATCCATCATGAACCGACTTAAGGAGACTCTCAAGGATGACGACAAGCTATCGAGGGCTGACTTTGCTTATTTTGTTAGCATTCGTTCAAGTTTTTTCTCTTACCGTTGTGAAAACAACCTCGTCATGGAGCACTATTGCCCCGACTGATTCAATAGACAATTTGATTTCTATCAGGATGTTCTTGCTGATCTGGACTTCGATAATCTTCTTGATCCGGAAACAATGCTTCGCTATCATCACATGCTCACGCGCTATGGAACAGGGTCCCAAGTCTTACTTCCTAGGCGATGTAATTTACTCGAGAGGAATACCATTCGTGCATTTCATGAATGGTGGTCCAAGGTGTTCATCTCATCGACTTGCAGTTCACATGTCAGTGATTCCAAGAGGAAACGGAGTGATTTATCTGACATGAACATTTTAAAGGAAGAAGGCAAACTTGGTTCTAAACCCAAGTTGAAGATTGTTTGCTCTAGGAAGCCCCTAGAGCCTTTTGTTCCGCCGATGGAGGATGGTTCTTCCCGTGTTAAGATTCTAGGAATAGATGTTGTCTTAGCGACTCCCATATCTGCGATCCTTATTCAAAGCATTGCACCATTACCACGGGTGACGAATGAGATTGAAGAACCTTTCAAATATTCCACCTGCTGAGAAATGTAGACACAAGTCTAATCCTCTGATTAGTCTTGCTGTGAATGGTCAGGACGAGCTACCTGTCAGAGTTTGTGAGCCAAGTACCAAAAAGGTAATCGAGCTTCCCCCAGAAGGTGCTGAGAATATCATGGATATCCTCGATGTTGAACCTAATTCTACTGAATGCATGGTACTCCCTTTTTTTTTTTATATATATAAATAGAAGCATGCTTTCTTTTCTAATGTGTATCTCACCTTCTTCGCCCCTACATACATCTCTCTGTTTTTTTTAATTAGGGGGAAAGCGATGATGTGAATTTCAAGGAGGGACTGGCACACGTTCCTCTACCTTCGGAAAGTCAATGTTTTCCGTCGATTGGACGAATACCATCCTTTGGTAAGAATTTATTTGATAGCAGATCGAGATTAGTTGACTCGCAGGATGTTTGTTCCCCGGATGATGATGAGGTCGAGTCCACTCGTAGAGTCAATACTCCTTCACCGGTACCTCGCCCACAATGCCCTTTGAGGGCTCCCCAAGGGGGAATTTCTATCTTCAACGTAGACGCCGTTATAAAGGAGGTGGATAAGAATGTTGCGCGTGTGTTTTGTAAAGCCATACTTGACAAGTGTCGCATCTCTTTTGATGGACTTCCTTCTCTTAAAGGCGATTTTGACAGCCTTTATGCCACTATCCTTCAAAGAGTTGTCGACTTCATTCCTTTGGAGAGCAAGGTTGAAGGGTTGATCAAGCAAACATGTGACTTCAAGGACCTGCAATAGAGCTACTTCGGTCGAACATTTGTCGAAGAGCATGACAGTTGTCGCATGGAGGTGCAAGGTAAGCTTGATGAGGCCTCCCGTCGGCTGAACATAGAGGGCGCCCATTATGAAGCGAAGACGGCCGAGCTGAAGCATGTTGAATCTAGGCATTAGGAGCTGCCGAAAGAACTTCAATTTTTGGAAGATCAATAGAAAGATCTTAGCTCTCAGGTAGTGGCCAGCGAGCATTTACGGGAAGTTATTGATTTGCAAGGTCAGATTGACATACTTAATGCCACTGAAATGATGGATGCAACCACAAAAGCTAGTTTAGAAGGCTGAGACCTACATAAAGGATTCTTTCGAAGATCTGAAGAATTTTCAATGGGATCTATAGTTACCTCCTCTTTTTCTTTTTCTTTTTTTGAGATGGATTTGTAATGCAATTTGCACTTTTGTGATGTAAGCTTGATATTTATTGAATGAAGCTCAGATAAAAATTTTCTTTTATTCATTTTTGCACATGTGTCATAGTTGATTTTCTTTGTGATTTGGATTCCACAATTATCAACTTCATGACAACATATGAATTTATAGTCAGCCAAATCTCTATGTTTTTCCTTTAAACTCACAAGTTGTATAAAACCAGCAATCAAATGAACTCTTTTTTTTTTTTTTAGCATCAACAAACTTCATTTTTTTATTTTTTTTTGTTTATGATGATGATGATTGTACTTGGGTGCATACCAAAGTTGCCTACATACCTGAAGGGGAACCATAAAAGATCAATCAATACGTAGTTCAAACAACAAGATTTTTTTTTGTTTCGCTGTTCACAGTTTATACTCTTGCGGGTCAGGAGTAGTACAATGGAGTTTAACTTGAAAGAATGAACAGTTTAGGCTCATGTTTAGGAGCTTACATGCATTAACACATTAAGGATAATAAAGTTTTAGGAACTTGCCATTTATCGGCCCAACTCGTACTCCGTCGGTACCGACAATCCTATAAGCGCCGTTGGTGTAGACTTCTCTAGAGGGTGATTGAGAGAAGGCTACGAGAGGAAGTAGAGATTTTAGAGAACCAATTTGATTTCATGCCAGGCAGGGCAGGGCGACCATTGAGGCGATCTACCTCCTCAGAGGGCTCATGGGCTTATTCAAGGACAGAAAGGTGGATCTACATATGGTGTTTATTGACCTGGAGAAAGCGTATGATAGAGTTCCAAGGGAGGTATTGTGGAGGTGTTTGGAAGAGAAAAGGGTGTCGCCCGCGTACATTTGTGTAATCAAGGATATGTACGAGGGAGGGCGGACGAGTGTTAGGACTCCGGGAGGGGTCTCCAATGACTTTGCTGTTAGTTTGGGCCTGCATCAGGGCTCCGCCTTAAACCCGTTTCTTTTCACATTAGTTTTGGACGAACTCACTAGAGGAATCCAGGACGAGGTGTCCTGGTGCATGTTATTTACAGATGACATCGTTCTTATTGGTGTGACCAGGCAGGGAGTGAATGACAGGTTGGAGAGTTGGAGGCATACGCTGGAGGTTAGGGGCTTTTGGTTGAGTAGATCGAAAACGGAATACCTTCACTGTTGTTTCAGCGGAAGGATAGAAGAGGGGGGAGAAATCGTACTGGGTGGAAGGGCAATACCGAAGGTCACTAAATTTAAGTATCTAGGTTCGATCATCCAGCAGAATGGGGACATTGACGAGGATATTAGCTAGCGGATTAGAGTGGGCTGACAAAAGTGGAAGTCAGCGTTAGGGGTGCTGTGTGACGAGAGAGTGCCCATGGGATTGAAAGGCAAAGTCTATCGGATGGTAATTAGACCGACTGTTCTCTATGGATCGGAGTGTTAGCCTCTAAAAAAGACGCAAGTCCAAAGGTTGATGGTAACTGAGATGAGAATAGTCAGGTGGATGTGTGGTTTTACGAGATTCGACAAAATTAGAAATGGAGTAATCAGGGGCTTAGCTGAAGTGGTCCCCATAGAGGAAAAGATGAGGGAATCGAGGCTCAGATGGTACGATCACGTGAAGAGGAGAAGTGTGGCCGCCCCAGTGCGAAGGTGTGAGAGGATCAACCCCCTCGGTGGTAAGAGAGGGAGGGGTAGACCGAAGAAGAACCTAGAAGAAGTGGTTAGAGAGGACGTGAAAATTGGCAGTCTGACGGAGGACATGGCTCAGGATAGGAGGCAGTGGCGGGACAGGATTAAGGTCTCTGATTATAGGGGACCGGCTCCGTAGGGGGCGGTAGCTTAGGCGGTGTGGGGCGGGTAGGGTTTTTGGTTTGCTTGCCTGCAGGTCGTGCCTTTCTGGAATGTGACGGCACCAAGCGCCCCTGGTTTATTGAGGTATGTCTCCGCTCCCTCTTTATTTGTTATCTAGAACCTTTTCTCTTCTTCTTTCTCTTACTTGGTAAATGGTTTTGCAATCGTTTTCTCTATAAACCTTTTTCACAAAACTGTTTTTGTGGATCTCATGGAATCAACCTCTCTATGGGTAGCAATACCGGTAGAGGTAAGGTTGCCTGCAGATGGATCTCCTCAGACCCGCGAAAGCGGGACCCACATTGAGAGTTTGTTGTTGTTGGTGTAGACTTCTCGAATCACGTAAAGGTCATCCCACTTGGAAGTGAACTTGCTTCCAGTCTTGTGTGGGATAATGATTGGTCTTCTTACTGCGAGCACTTGATCTCCAACTTGAAATGAACGCAGTCCTACCTTTTTGTTGAACGCCCGTGATAAGCGAGCTTGATAGCATTCCAACTTTTGTTGCGTTAGAAGTCTTTTTTCATCAAGGGCCTCGAGCTCAGCCAGACGAAACTTGTGATTTTCATATTCAGTCAAGCTTTCCTGTATGGCAATTCGGACTAAAGGGTTTGGAAGTTCCAAAGGTAATACCGATTCAACCCCATACACTAAAGCGAAAGGAGTTGATTGGGTCGGCGTCTTGTACATGGTTTTGTATGCCCAAAGAGCCTCCCCTAACCTTTCATGCCAATCACGTTTTAACTTTGCCACCACTTTGCTTAATAAGTTGCAAAACGTCGTATTGAAAGCTTCTAACAACCCATTTGCAGGTGCATTGTACATTGAAGATTTACATTGGACAAACTTAAACTTTTCGCAGAGAGCGGTCACCAACTTGTTGACAAATGGTTTTATATCGTCAACGATAATATATCGAGGCACTCCATATCGGTAGATGATATGGGTCCGAATAAAATCAACAAAATTTTCTTTTTTGACTTCTCTCAGTGGGATTGGTTATGCCTATTTGGAAAAGTAGTCAGTTGCCGCCAAGATGTATGAGTGGCCAGCGGAAAATTTTGGAGTGATAGGACTCACAACATCAAGTCCCCAAGCTTCAAATGGCTAAGATGCCACGGTTGGATGAAGCGGCTTAGGAGGTTGATGAATAAAATTGGCATGAAATTGGCAAGGCTCATACCTCTTTGCGTAGTCCATGGTAAGCCAATAATAACCCGTCTTCTTGATTTGATCATACAATTTGGTCCTGAATGTGCTTCCTCCATTGTTTGTCTAGCCTCTTCTTTATCTAAGCAACCCAACTAAAGGCCAATGATGCAGCGTCGATAAAGCGTCCCATCAAAATACAGGAAGTGGGAAGCTCTTCGCTGAATTTCCATCCTATGCTTCAGGTCATTAGGAAGCTTTCCATATTGTAAATAATCAATGAGTGGCTAGTGCCAGTCTTCTTCCTCTACTTCCTGGGCACTAACCGCATTTCAAACCCTTCAATGAGGGGTGCAACAACCCATCAGTTGCAAATAGGGACATTCATGCTTTCTTCTGCCCCCAGCGCCAAAGTGGCTGTGAGGTTTGCAAGTGCATCAGCCATCTTGTTGGCACTCCGATGAACATGCTGTAACTTAATGGTTTCAAGCTTATCGAGTAGTTGTAAGGCATATTTATGGTATGACACGAGGTCGTCCTTTTTGACATCATTTCATCGAGAAGTTGCTTGATGACTAATTGAGAATCACCATAGATGTCAAGGTCTTTAATTCCCATTGGCCATTTGAATGCCTATAATCAATGCCTGATATTCAGATATATTATTAGAATATAACTGAGTTAGGACGAATGAATGAGTGAGGACATGTTTTTCTGGGGGAACAAAGACTACTCCTGCACCAGCACCATCACATCACGTCTCGCGGTTCTGTCAAAATACATCTTCCAAGGTGTGAGGATATCAACGAAGAACACATTCTTACCAGACAAGTCATCATTTAGCTCCCAAGCATCAGGGATTGGGTGATCTGCCAAGAAATCCGCTAATGCTTGTCCTTTAACGGCCTTTTGTGGTACGTAAACAAGGTCATACTACTTCAAGATTACAGCTCACTTTGCCAGTTGCCCGCTTAGAATTGGCCTTGACAAGATGTATTTGATGGGGTCAGCTTTAGAAATCACCCGCATTGTATGAGCTTACATGTAATGCCTTAACTTTTGAATGGTGAACATGAGAGCCAAACACATCTTTTCGATCGGGCAATAATTCAGTTCAGCCCCAACCAAAGTGCGACTTAGGTAATATAGAACCCTTTCTTTGCCTTCCTTATTTTTCTGGGCGCACAATGCCCCCAAAGATGTATAGTATAAGAGGTTTTCCTGGAATTGGTGCCCCCAGTACTGGTGGTTTTGGCAAGTACTTCTTGATGTTGTCGAAGGCTTTTTCGCATGACTGATCCCATTCGAATTGTGCACCCTTCTTCATGAGGTGGTGGAATGGGTGGCAACGGTCGGCGAGGTTGGATATGAACCTTTTGATATAAGCCAAACGACCTTAGAGACCACGTAGTTCTTTGAGATTTTTTGGGGCAAGCATCTATTGGATTGCTCGATTTTGGCTTGGTCAATCTAGATGCCTCTATGCCGAACTATAAAGCCTAGGAACTTCCCTGAAGTGACACCGAAAGCACATTTAAGTGGATTCATCTTTAGTTGACATCTCTTCAGCCTATCAAAAATTCGATGAAGGTCTTCTAGGTGGTCTGCTCTTCTTTTTGACTTGACCACCAGATCATCAACATAGCACTTCACTGTTTAATGCAACATGTCGTCAAAGATAGTTTACATTGCTCTTTGGTATGTCGCTCCAGCGTTCTTCAAATAGAAGGGCATTACCTTGTAGTAGCAGATGCCTTTGGGAGTGCGAAACGTTGTGGCTTCTTGGTCTTCTGGCGCCATTTGAATTTGATTTTGCAATACAATCTATAAAGGATAAGGTTTCATGTCCCATGGTTGAATCGATCATGAGCTCGATGACGGGTAACGGGAAATCATCTTTTTGGCAAGCGCTGTTGAGATCCCGGAAGTCTACGCAAATACGAAGTTGCCCGTTCTTCTTCCTTACAGGGACAATGTTTGCGATCCAAGTCAGGTATTTTACCTCACAAATGAATCCTGCCTCTATGAGTTTGTTGACCTCTTTTTCAATTTCAGATATTAACTCTGGACGAAAGCATCGTTGAGATTGCTTTTTGGGCGAAACACCCTTTTTAAGGGATAAGCAATGGACCGTAACTTTGGGATCAAGCCCTGGCATTTCACTGTAAGTCCATGCAAACACGTCCCTGTACTTCGAGAGGAGATTGAAGCACTCCTTTTCTTCCTCAGGTGTAAGCAATGAACTTAAATAGATAGGGCGGGGTTTCTCAGCAATTCCGAGATCCAATTTCTTCAAATCATCAACTGTAGCTTGCCCCCCATCTTTAAGGGTTTCAAGAGTCTCTGCGGGTTCTATCTCTGACTCTGAGTCTTCGCATTCTTGGACTGTGATGTGATTAGAAGAAGTTAATTTTTCTTTCTCATCTCCTTTGTCGATGTCAAAACTACTTGGTTGACCAGTAAAGATCATAGTGCGTCTCTTCATCTTTAGTGAACCATCTGTCTTCACATCAAGAGTTGGAAACCGCTTCATGCACGAAGGGATAGAACTTTGTATTTCATTTCCATCACCAAGTTGATCGAACACTGAATCCTTTTGTTCTTGGGGTAATGGATTTGATGGTTCTTTTGCTTTCGTGATTCTATTGAACACCGAAGGCTTTGATTGTGCATGATTCTTTATTCTTCAGAGCACAGAAGACTTAGGGTTTTGACCGCTCTTAATTCTAGTGAAGACGGATGAACGTTTCCTTGAGGCAGATAGTTGTAACCTATTAAATACAGAAGGTTTTATAAGAGGTGGAGCCTTTTCATCCTCACTCTCCTCTATTTCTTTAACAGAGATATATTGAACCACATTTTGTTTGGCCTTGTGTCGCCCTAATGTCTTGATCGGCTGCACTGTGTATAACCAAGGCCCACTTTTGGGACCTTTACTAGACCTCCTTATTCTGGAATCTTATTCTGCGTTTTGTTGAGGTCGTAGGTTTCCACCTCCACTACCTTCCCTAACGCAATAGGATTGTTAAAATCATAACCCGCTTTCTCCATAAGTTTATATGCATTCGGGTCAAATCCTTCTTTCGTTCACGCATTTGGAAAGTTCTCATCTCCATCTAATAAGATCTCAAAACAAGAGACAAATCCGGGCGAAGAGGGTCTGCTCATCTTCGGTTGGTACATGTTTCGCATTGGCAACGTGACACTTTCTTTAAGGGTGCTCAAGTTGGCCCCGCTACCCTTCTTGATAGCCTTGCCCCCAGTATTTTCACTTCACTTACGGACCCACTGAAGGGTGTTTCTCCTTCCTTGCGACGAGCTTTGGGAACATGTCTTAAGACTGGTGGCATGTGATTTGTGGAAACCACCACTTGCTTGGCGACATGTTTAGCAAGTTGGGTGATAGCCTCTTGTTCAGCGTTTCCCTTACGGTACTCTTACTGTTTTGCACCGTAATGCTTCAATATTACCTTAGGATTATCTCCAACCTTCAGCTCACCCATACTTGTGGAGGAAATTATGGAGGGCATAGTCTCCTTAGGTGTGGTGCCCTCTTCAAAGAATTTAGAATCGACAAAATGTGATTTTGCCTTTGTAATTGGCTTGACATCACCATCGATCTTCTTCTCGCCCCCACAGTAATACTTAAGACATTGATGGAGGGCAGAAGCCACTATTCCATGTTCATGGAGCCACGGGCGTCCAAGTAAAAATTTGTACGACGTCTTGGAGTCAATTACATGGAAGATTGAAGATGTTAGTAGATCTCCCATTCTTATCTCTAGGCGAATCATGCCATTTGCACGCTAACTCTCCAGGCTAAACCCCTGAATCACCATGCGATTCTTAGAAAGCTCTTCTACCGTGACTCCCAACTCATTCATTGTAGATTTAGGCATGATGTTAACGCCAGAGCCTCCATCTATCAATATGCGCTTGACTTTTGCTCCCTAATATAACCGGTCACAAACAAAGGACGGTTTTTGAGGTTTGGAGCCCAACAATAAGTCGTCATCGGTGAAAGTGATAGTCGTGACGTACTAGGCAATGCCTTTTGAGGATTCTTCAATGTTCCCGACCTTGTCGGCATAAAGCTCTGGGTGGTGAAGGGCGGTGGGAACACACTGACGCATCTCTTCTAGTAGGCGAAATATTTGCCTCCAATCCATGCATGCTGGTAAAGCCTCTAAGACGATCAAAGTTTCATCACCTCCTTTTGTAGAATCTTCCTGTTTTTCCTCTTCTCCATCTTTTTCATCTTCAAGCTCAGTACATGAGGTCATGTTAACAGTGACTTTATCAAAAAAGCCCACTGGGAAGAACTCTTCCAACGTGATAGGAGTAAACGGCTCTTGCTCAAGTTGATCTATAGGTTGAATGACCTGATTGTTATTTGTTCTCGGACTCTCCTTACTTCTCCCACGCTGAGGTTTCTTTTTCCTCCCTTGTCTCTTCCTACGACGTAGGGGCAGTTGTTGGTTCCGCCTTTGGTTCTTGGGCCTTCGCCGAGTAACAAGGGTCCACCCCTCTTCATCATCCTCCGGGATATCGATAGTGGGTTTGATCTCTAGAGGAGGAGTCTGTACCATCAACGGCACAAGAACCGGCTCTAGACTTCCGAACTGAATTATGAATAAATCCATCCTTGGTGTAGGAATAAGATCATATGTTTTCTCTTAGTGGAGTTAGGTATGACTTTCTCATCGTAAAGGCGATGACTCTAATTGAGCGCCGATGCAGTTGGCTTCAGCGGTTTCATCCAAGTCTAGTATGATCCTCCCATCCTTAGCCAACTGCATGATACGCTCTTTGAGAGTATTGCATTTCTCTAAACGATGGCTAACAACCCTGTGATAACGACAGTATTCAGGTTGCTTGTCCTTCCAGCTTCTTCTAGTCGCTTAGGTTCAGGGAGTTCGATGATCTTGTTTTCAAGCAAGTCATCCAACATTCCCGACAAGTCTGAATCAGGGAATGGGTACTTCCTCTCTTGAAGTTCCTTCAATGTAGGGCACTTCTTTGTTGTCTCTTTAGAGAATGAAGTCTTCTTCCCCTCTGGTCTAGACTTCCCTGAAATCCTCATGGGCTCTTTAGTGGAAATAGTCATAGTTTCCTTTGTTGAAACCTTTGGAGGCTTAGAAGTCTTCTTAGAATCTCCTTTGTCCTTCTTGAACTCATATGAAGAGGACGGCTTGCTGCGACGATTTGCTATCGTCATTTCCATGTCATATGCCTTCGTAGCTAGATCTTGAAAGGTCCTAGGCTTGCTCATCTGCAAGATATAAAGCAGGTCTCACTCCATACCCTGAGCACACATCTTGACAACAGAGACCTCGGACAAACGATCTTTGCGTTCAAGGCTAAGAGATCTCCAGCGATTGATGTAATCAAGGACTGGTTCATCCTTCCGTTGCTTAGTATTTGTCAGTTCCGTCATACTAATAGTGCGTTGAGTATTATAGAACCTGTTGAGGAATTCATACTCCATTTGTTCCTAGCTCTTAATAGACTCGGGCTCCAGGTCCGTATACCAATCGGCGATCCCTTTGAGAGATCGAACAAACTATTTCACCAACCCGTCTCCCTTGGTGCCATCAAATTGGTTGAATTTAGGGGACTGGTATTCATGAGGCATACGAATGACATCAATTCTTTTCGTACAGGGCTTTGTGTACAAATGCGTTTTGCGAAGTCCTCCCCCCAATTGAGCCTTAACCGCATTCGCGATCAAGTTTTGAATTTGTTCAACAGACATCGACCCCGAATGAGGATTCCTTCTTTTTTATGCATTCATCATCAAAGTCTTCGCTGCGATTAGACTCCTTGTCAGACTCTTCGCCATCCGAGCTTTTGCTAGAGGATTCGAATAGTCGCTTTTCCAACTTTTTCATTAGAGTAGCAATCTGCTCACTTTGATGCTTGATTTGAGCGTCTTTATCTGGACTTTCCTTAGTGAGCCTCTCCAATATTGCTTTCATATTTGCGAGCTATTATTCTACGTTGGTCGCCTCCATCACCATGGCTGACATAATGACAGAATTGTAGGATTCGGTCTCCGATTCAACGACTAACTCTCTTGGAGATGCCGGTGTGGAGTCATTGCTAGTATAGCCATGATCTTCTTCACCGAAAGGTTGGAAGGTGGGGTTTGCCTGAGTTCGGAGCTCATCCATCCCTTGAGGAACTGTTTGATGCATTTTGAAGCCGGCAATAGATCTTTACTTCAAAGGATGCGAAGTGACTTTGCTGACTCCTTTAGGCAGGTTGGAGTCAAGGCTTGTGATCTTGTGAGACTGCAACGGGACAGTCCCAACTGACGGGACAGCAGCAGCTTTTGCCATACTTCTAGTCATGATTCTGCTAGATGTAACGCTAGCGGTTGTCGATCCTTGAGATGTGGATCGAACAGCTTTCCTTGAAGATTGAGGGATGGCGGTCTTAGGGGCCAAGGGAATGTAGAGTTTGTGGTTTCGAGAAAGAGATAAGAGGCAGAGAAGGTCCCACCAAGCGTGCCAAAAATGTGTAAACATGATTTTTGAGTTTGCAATAAATTAGATAAAAAATTGAGTAACAAATTGAATTTTTATATTTATGTCAAAGAATGGGTACAATCTCTATATAAATGTTACAAGAACAAGTGTAATAAATCATCTTACTCAATCTCCTTGAGTAAACTTGAATGAATTTGATCTTGAGAGAGGGCCTGAGAGGCTTAATCTCAATCAAGATGTGAGTTTAATCTCCGCGCGTAGACAACACGTATTTGGAGTGGTTGTTGTCTTCTACTAGATAAAAGTCTTGAGCTCTTGTGAGTTCTTCTAAAATGTCGACCCCTGAATGTAAGGGGGTAGCGCCCTTTTTATAGAGAAGTTGGAGTTAGGGTTTCCCTCCTTATCTCTATTAAAAGAAATAATCATTTATTTTCTGCATCATCCATGCCACGTGGCACTTTTTAATTGGCCGCATACATTTCAAATAAGTATTTAATATTTAATTAAATGTCGTAACTAATTTAACACGTGACGTGCTGTAATTGGTCAAAAATAAAAGTATTTATTTCTTTCCATGCGGTAGGCCTGAATTGGCTAGCAAAATTTTGCATTCTACACCTGGATGCAAAGGAATTTCTGCCCCCCTCTCTGCGGGGTCCTGCCTTTACTGGTTGGGTGTCTTTGGGATAGAAAGGTGTTCCTAGCTGTCGTTTGGGTGACCGCTGCAGGAGCTTTGAGGGGGCATCTCCCTTGCGGAGATTCGATGTAAGATAATTCGGTAATTCCTAATTGTCTTGATCCTTATTCAAGGGCATCTTATCGTATTAGATTAAAGTTTCATTGTTAACTTTGTTTTTCCCCCCCTAGTCTCGAATGAATGATTGTTTGCTTAGTATTTTAAGATTCTCTGAAATAGTTCTCTTTCCTTTAGTTTTGCAAATGTATGTGGTTTAAGTTTTTTGGACGCGCTCACTGCATATCATTCTCTTCAAGCCTCTATTGTAAAATAATGAGATTTTGGAATGAGAAAGTTAGTTTCACATGAGGGTGCGGAGGTTAGTAATGTCCAATGTCTACCATTACATAGTGCCATATTGGCCATCTGCATCATTCCCACTATGTGCTCAAAGCGAAGCAGTCCTCTCATTTCGTGATGGTGTTTTGAAATGACTGATTTTGCAGGCATTATTTGGTCATCCCTGTAGAGCACATCCCAACAGTGAAAAACCTTCAAAGAAGACCTGAAGACTATTCTCTTGGTAATGCTAAAATATGCTGATTGATGCATGGTACTCAATTAAGCTCTCTGAACCGGATCGTATTCTAATATATGACTTTGGCGTCTGCAGTAAGTCACATGCTTGATGTCGGCAAGATGATATTACAACGAGATGGCCCTCAGTCCAAGGAGCATAGGTATAGTTCTTGACATGGGGTTGTGTGCTCTTCTCACTTACTGCTTCTTTTCTTTCAGATCATGGTGGAGTCTTTAGATGTGAGTGTGCGACTTGTCTGCCCTTTTAGTGTTCCTGCCCGTCTGTATTATAGCAATCCAACAACAACTTACAATGCTAAAAGTTATTATCATGGGAGAACTAAACTTGAAGCGCTTGATTGCCATTTTGTAGTGTCTTTCGTTTTTTTAATGAGGAAATAAGAACAATAATATATATCATCATCAAAAGGTTGGATGCAAAGCTTGCGTCCTAAAAAGGACCATCTACACCCATTATGGAAACCATCCAAAAATCTAAAATGTCAAAAGAAGAATGTAAAAAGTTCCAATTATTCCAAAAATATATATGTATATATGCATATATGTGTATATGTATATATATGTATGTGTGTATGCATATATGTGTGTGCGTGTGCGTGTGCGCGCGCGCGTGCGTGTGCGCATGTGTGTGTTCTTAGTGAATTTGTGAAATATATCAGGGCACCTTTTTTTTATTTTTTGAAATTTATGGTCCTTGTGAGCAAATTCAATTCACTTTTTCATGGGTCATCGAAGGCAATGTATTGAGTGCAATTGTTCGTTCATCTTGCAGGTTTGGCTTCCACCAACCTCCTTTTAACAGTGTTGACCATCTCCACCTTCATTGCTTGGCGCTTCCATTTACGCCAAGGTAGAATGTTTTCTAGCTCTTAATAATTGGTTTTGTTTTGGCCAGTTTGTTTTCATTAGAAAGGAGGAATACTTGCTCTAGCTATCGCTTATGGAAATGCTTATGCAGTTGGAAAGCTATAAAATACAAGTCATTTGGACCCTTTGGATTTATTGAAGCTGAGAAGCTTTTGGAAAAAATTAAGCCTGAACAGCCATCCAACCTATAGGTATGCTTTTCAGATACTGACTTAGAGATGGCAGAAATATGAACTTTGAAATATTTTTTTGCTATATAATATGTTGGAATTCAATTAATCATCCAGAACCTGGGCGGATTAATTGTCAAGTAAAATTTTGCTATCTGAGTAATAAAAGTTCTAGAGATCACTTGATATTGAGAATTCATCGTCTTACTTTTGCTGACTAGCTCTATATGGATAGCTTCTTGCCCATCTTCTAGAATTTTGGAGTTGTTGCTTGTATGGGTCCCAGGAATTATGTTCCTAAAGAATGCACTTGTCTTTACCTGATTATGTCAACCTGTTCGCCAGATCTGGGGATGTTTCCACAGTCATCTATGTTCCTAAAGGTTTCTGCTCATCCCTGTGTTAGTTTACTGGAGTGAATGAATCTTCTCTTCAGTTAATAGCATGTAGTTGTCCATGAGATGTCAAAACTTTCGGGACTGTTTGATACATGTCTCTAGGTTTGTTATTCCTTCCCTAGAAACTTGTTATTGTTCATCCAGTTGAATTTAATTTCCAATTGAACTTGTTAGTGTCATTTCTTCCCTAGAAACTTGTTATGTTCCTAAAGGTTTCTGCCCATCCCTGTATTAGTTTGCTCACGTGGATGAGTCTTCCCTTTAGTAACTAGCATGTAGTTGTCCATGAGATATCAAAACCTTTCAGGGCTATTTCGTAAATATTCCTGAGTTTGTCATTTCTTCCCAAGCAAACTTTCTATTGTTCATCCGATTGAACTTGGTATCAGATAATTCCCACTATAAAAGGTTAATGACTTGTCCACGATGGTCATGGTTGCTAACTATGTGATGATTCCACACAAAATGCTGTCATTTGACTTAGCATGGTCTTTGCATATATTATTTGGGAACCCTATGATATTGGCTTGAATGAGGGGGATAATTTCCTCTATAAAAGGTTAATGAGTAATTATTATTGTATCAGATTAGTGTTCAACAGGATTAGGTTTGGCTATCAGGTTGTTAGTATTTGCGAGGCTAAAAATACTCTCACTCTCCTCTATAAGCATCGGACCAACATCAGTTCCACCCACCTTAATTCTTGGATATATTGTTGTGATGAAGCACATTGTTTAGAGCAATCAGTTCTTTGTATTTTCGTAAAATCATCAAGGAATCCTCATGGAAGTAAGAGAGAGTGTTTGGGGGGGGGGACAAAGAGTGAGAGGGGGCAGCGGGGGTGAGGAAGGGAGAGGGGTGGGGGGAGATGTTTAATGTGGGTTTGCCGGTTGATGTGGAGTTGATGGTGGTGATAATATAGGTGCTGATGACCCGGTTGATTATTTACTAGATATGGTTGGCTTGGCATTTGGTAGCTATAGTTGGCTTGTTATTTCTGAAGATAGTTTTGTTCACACTATGTGAAGAGATTGTCCTATTACTAAGCTGTTCTGTGTTGATGTGATAGTCTTTCAAATTTGCTCTGGTGTTTTTGCTTTTATCTGAATTACAGAACAAGGATTTAGAGATATATTGTGAGGTGGATGGGGTGCGTATCACTCGTCAATTATATCTGTTTGTATTGCCCATGTAGATATTGTCCATCTAGATAAGACCAAGTTGGGTGAATAGACTCTTGGGTTTGGTGTGTGGAAGGTCAATCAAATTATAAGGGTTGCAAGGGGGTATGTGATATATCCGTATTGCACTTATGTCCAATCCTATATTTTCTGCTTGGCTCTTAGGTTTTAAATTGAAAGAATAAGTTCTTATTGTCTCCAGAACCCAGCAGCCGGAATAGCTTCTGATTAAAGGTCTATCTTGCAGTAGACAATGACTATGTTCATTTCATAATTCGTACTTTGTTCTCCTATCTGTTCCAAAATTTGTCAAGGAGCTGTTGAAATTTTCATATGAGTATCGAAGTTTTTTGTAGAGCTTGAAACATTTCAAGTGTTTAATAGAAGTACTGAAATTTGTAAAGGAGTCTTGAAGATTGTAGAAGAATCTTGAGATTTCTTGTTGATTTTCAGAAATTTGTAGAGTCTTTAAGTTTGTAGATGAGCTTTAGAATTTATATAGCTCTGAAGATCTTCATAGCACCGAAAATTTTCCTTCACAAAATTCAGTACAAGATCTAAGATTTTCATAGCAGATGAAATGAACATAACCAGTGACAGTGGAAATGTCTGTCAGGTTAGGGGTGTGAATTTCACCCTGTCTTCATTACTTTTGTGATTCCTGGAATTTCTGCATTGTTGCCTCTAGAGGATGATTGTATTTCAACTTAAATGTTATCATTCTCTGTGAGCAACTCACGGTTTTCAGTTGCTCGGTGCTAGCTCATGTCCCTATCTCTCTATTCTCCTATTCTTTTACTGCCAATAGATTTTAGCAACACAAGGTCACAAGGGTAGCCAGTCACAAATAGGTGCTGGTACAGAAATTAATGCCTTTTACGTTCAGCCTTCAATCGTATATCAAGTAACATGCTTGATTTAATCCTATTCTTTCTGCAGGGGTATGACTGTCTACATCAGCATCTCCACAGACCCCCACTATGGTTAGACCCACATTGGCACACATTGGTAGTGGTGGTTGTATTGGGAAGATGTGGTTTTTTTTGGGGGGGGGGGTTAATTATAGTTTCATGGAGACCTTTAGGTGGGTGAGGTCTCACAAATTCACATGTAGCTGTGTTCGGTGTCCAGATCTTGAACTTAACAAGCCTATACTCACACCCCTCTTTTTTCCCCGCGGAAATGCTTATTATGTAATGCGTTTTATGCAACAAAAGAGCTGTTGTATATTAGATTCACTTTTCACTTTTGCTCATATTTTAAGGTATCTGACATTTCCTGTCACAGGGTATATTATATTACTTGGTGGACAAGGATTATTTGATTGGACTGATTCAAGGTACAAAGATCATCTTTGCTGTCTGTTGGTGCTGTGTGTTAGTTATGTTCCCAAAATATCTGCGGCTTCAAAATATAGTTATCAAGAGATATGAAACATCCTTTGCCACAACATAGATGGTGGTCACATTTGTCTTCAGTTGTGCACATGATATATTTGATGGGCTGGAAAAGCCAGACTTCAGGAGTTGTAGACCTTGAACAACATGCAATTCAGGTAGCAGAAAAAGTTATATACACCCTACATTTTAACCAAGACTTCTAAGCAAAGTGTTGTGCTGTAAAATTGTACGACCTTTCTTATGATTGTAATATACCATTATTCTTTGTCAATCTCTTCTTTATGGAACATTTATTTGGTTACATAAAAATTGGTGGGTAAGAAATTTGTTGTAGGCATAGGGGACCACCCCTTTATGGCCATTGTCAGTTTGAGTACGACAGTAGTCCCTCTCTTTTCCCACTCTCATCTTTACACTGCCTGTCTGCCTCGAAGAATCAGGCGTCTATTGCAAGTGTTCTTTATATAAGAGATTAAAGATCTAATAAATTACCTCTATTTTGTGAGCTGTAAACACAACACAATGAAAAAGCCCTTTTTTTACAATTATGTGAATCTTCTTTGGAATTCCAATATAGGATTTCCTCTTTGCACTGTCTACTTGGAAAGTTTAGTTGGGAAGTCTTCCTAGTCTTAGCTTTGAAGTTAAAGCTTAATTCTATGATCCGCCTCATCAAGGAAAGCATAACGGGATCCATTTGCATACCCATTTGTCAAAATAGCATGCACTTAAAGTTGCAGTAGGTGCTTGGACTACGATCTTTTGTCAATCTTACGAGGATGGATTGATGTTTGGTGAGCCTCAAGTAGCTGGTCGTTGCTATATGGATGGATGCTGTATTGGCTGAAATTGATACGATAAGACGTGAAGTTGACAGGACAAGAAGAGGAAACCCTTTGTGCGTGCTTGTGTTGGGCATGAGAGCTCAAGAATCATGATATGTCTTTTGGTGATTTTGGCTGCTTTAGATAATTCCATACAGCCGTACCATCTATGTCCTTCATGGTTTGGAATGCATCTCTTTTGGTGTAATTATTGTATCAGGCTGCATTGTTTTTTTGAACATCATTGACAGCCATGTCTTGTATGGAGTGGTGGTTGGTGGATGTGTAAGTCTCGTCTAGGACTTAGCTAGAAGTGTTTGATGGTATGTATTTAGATCTCAGACTTGTCCATTTTACAGTGCGCGCTTGTTTGCAAGCTGTTGTATTCACGTTGGAGCATATACAACCAGTTGATACGTATACGTGAGATCAATGTTGTTTCTTTTCCATACCGCCAAAGAACCATTATCTTCGTCAAATCCTGGCAGCGTGGTGTTGTCTTGGTCCACCTAATCCCATGGAATGATGCAACCTGTGCAGGGTTTTGTCAACTTCTTCCAGTCTTGATACAGCCGGTGTAGGGCGTGGTGCAGGGGTTTGTCCCTCTTCCAGAATAGTTTTGCTGTATTTTGTGTGTTTTTTCTCTCAGTTCTGATGTTTTGCTTTTTAGTCTTCAGCTATATTGTTTGTTTTTTGCACTTGGCTCCTCTGTATGAGGAATTTTGCCAATTTGGCATTAATAATTGAAAAAAAAAGAACCATTACCTTCGTTTGGAATAAATGTATTAAACTTGAAATTTTGTTCCCTAGCTCCCAACTTCTTAATCAATAATCACCCTCATGTATAATTGAGGAATTGATATCATGTTCAAGAACCAACTCAACCAAAAGTTTAAGTTTTTGGTTGAGATAGTTCTTGAACATAATATCAGAGTTTTTCTAGGCGAGAGGTCTCGAGTTCGAATCTCAGCAGCCCTCATATTGATTTATTGCGCAAGGTAAGACGGATCTTTGCAGCATCCACGCTTTAACCCTAAATGACATTTACATGAGGGGGCGTGTTAGAGATAAATCAATTCCCGAATCTTCAACCATCAGCTTAAGCTTTTGGCTGAGTTGGTTCTTGAACAAATTGTCCTTTAGGATAACTGAGTAATATAATGCCTCGTATTATAAGAAATATCAAAATTTGATAACACCCAGGTAGAATTTCACTATAAAATTTGCCCATAGCATCATAGAGGAATTGACCATTTAAATTAAAATAATTTTGAAGACTCTTCTAATTGTCAATCGGGACATTAAAAACTCATGAATTTCCTACAGTGTGGACCCTTGTACATTATTATATGGGGACTATCTAACATCGTTGTTCAATTGGGATTTGATTTAATTAATTACGCACATTAATTGTCCTTTTTGTGGGCATAGAAGTCTTAAAAGGTGACTATTAAGTCATATTACACATGTACGCCATTATATCCTGTATGTGAAAGAAAGAATTGATTTTCCATCTGTCATCTTCCTGCATCTTCCTGCCAAGTTATACGCTTGACGTTGTATTGACCTTTTGTGTTTTGATTTCTCATCTTGCCAGTTTGTTACTAAGGCAAAGCCAAAGCTTGTGTCGAAGGGGGTCGTGACATAGATTGAATAATATGGAGGCATGGTATTAAACATTAACGCAATTTTACCAAATTCATGATGTCGTATAATCAAAAAATAACTTGTGCGTGAAAAGTTGAGTGGGTTCTTATTGTCGTTAGTCCACTCAGCGCTTCACCCAGTATATATGGTGTCAAAACCTCTATTTAGTAACCCTGATATCATTTGTTGCGTAGGTAAGGAAAAGAATATTTAGCATCCTTGCTTGAAGTCTGAAAAACATTTGCTTGAGTAGGTGCGTTTAGTAATAAGACCTTCTTGAACCTCTAAACATCAACTTAGGATTTTTGGTTGAAATGGCTTGTTGCATACATTTATATCTACTTTGACGTTGCACTTTTCTTCTTTGTTGACTCTTCTTGGCAAAATTAGCTGCTTATGTAATGTACACTAGCTAATATTTTTTGTGATAATGTTATTTCGAATTAATGACAAATAGTAGAGCAGAAATGTAATATGTTTCGTAAAATAGTTGTTAAATCGATTGTAATAGTGTAAATGACATTAAAAATATGTATAATTTACCAAAATATAAAAGGTGTAAGAAAAAGAAACTTTCTTGAAATAATAAAAACTCTTTTTTTTTTTACGTTTTCAAAAGATTATTTAAAGCGCAACATATTATTACAAAGACGAGTTCACCAAATACATATATTTAGGTATTTAGTGAAAACAAAGTAAAATAATTTTGAAATAATATTGTCGAATATAACTACTATGAAAATATAAAATAAAAATTACTCCTTTAGTAGTATGTGTATTTGGAGTTTAGATCTGGAATAGACCTAAGAAGGCGAGTCTGTGACAAAACTTGGATCTAACTTCTTTTTCCTTTTTGGGTCGTATTATATTGTAGGTTAAATTATTGTAAAAAAAAATAAAAAAGTTTCTTCTTTTTGAAATATGATAATAACTTATAATATGTAAAAAAAAAACTCAAAAAAAAAAAAACACCAAGGTATTAGAGCATGTGCAAATTGGGAGGGTTATGTCTAACGCTAAAAATTGGATTATTGTGAATGCTCTTAGTACCGCATTAAAGGCTAGGTGTTCAATTTGTGGAAGTTTTATCATTTTTCTATTACACCGTATAATAACTACACTTTTTATCTTATCCTTTAATTAAAAGAAGGGTAAACTAACCCTTTTCTCCAACCCTAAATAAAAAATAAAAAAACCTATTAGACATCATTATACAAATTAATTGGCAAGAGAATAATTCCTATCAGTTGTCCACCTACACATTATACAAAATGAAAAAAGTTCATATTTTTCGGTAATATGTATCATATAACTAGGAATGTGTACTATCTCTTGTTATGTATATATATTATATTTTTTTTTATTGTGTATTTGTCATATATGTCATGTTTGGTAAACAGCTGTTAGTGTTAGCTGTTAACTGTTTGAATTAGTTATTTATATTAACTGTTTGAATTAACTGTTTTTACAAAAAACATTTAGTAAAAATTAGTTGTTTTTAAAAAATATATTGATAAAATTTCATTATGCCCTTATTTATGCTAGTTTTTAATGAGAAGTGTGTAATTTTTTTAAACTAATGGACAATTATGTCATTTCTATAAAAAGTTCTTCTTAAAAAGCTAATGGGAACAATTTTTTCAAAAAGAGCTTTTTAGAGTAAACAACTATTGCAAACAGCTCTTTACCAAACATTCTTTAACTATTTGACTTGATCAAAACGGCTAAAATCCTCCCAAACAGCTTTTTTTTTTCCAAATAGTTATTGTTACCAAACAGATAATTTTTAATATGTGATACTGACATGATTTATAGGAGTTTATACTCCTAGAAATATGATATAAGTTTTGCTATTTTTCTGTTTAATTTGATTTCTCCAGTTCTCTAGACATAACTTATAAGAGTTTATACTTATAAATGTATGATATAAATTTTGCTATTTTTCTGTTTAATTTGATTTCCCCCTCCCTCTAATCAAAACTTGCATTGTGTAAGTTGACAAAAGCCTCTTCCCCTCCTCTCCTTCTTAAACCCCTCCTCTCCCACACCCAAACCAAGTAATCTCTCTCTCTCTCTCTCTCTCTCTGTGCTCTGTTCAGAAACAGAGATAAAACAGAGCACTCTGTTTTTCCTCTAAAAATGGCACCTTCTCAACTATCCCTCCTCTGTTTCTCTCTCTGCCTTATATCGCTTTCTTTCCCGACATCGGCATCCCAACAAATATTCCTCCCTCTAACTCACTCTCTCTCCAAAATCCAATTCACCACCAACCACCACCTCCTCAAATCCACCGCCACCACCTCCGCTGCCCGCCACCTCCGCCACCAGCTAGTATCTCTCCCTCTCTCTTCGGGAAGCGACTACACCCTCACCTTCTCTCTGAACTCCCAATCCATCTCTGTCTACATGGACACTGGAAGCGACGTCGTTTGGTTCCCCTGCTCCCCCTTCACCTGCATCCTCTGCGAAGGCAAGGGCTCTCTCTCTCCTCTCAACGTCTCCGAAGCATCTCTCCTCTCGTGCAAGTCACGGGCTTGCTCTGTCATCCACCCTTCTCTCTCCTCACCGGATCTCTGCGCAATCGCGAACTGCCCACTTGATGAAATTGAAACCTCCGATTGCTTTAATTTCGCATGCCCGTCATTTTATTATGCATATGGTGATGGAAGCTTGATTGGTCAGCTTCATCTGGATGATTTGATTCTGCCCTCGAGCTCAAAAAAGCCATTCATTTTGAGGAATTTCACATTTGGGTGTGCTCACTCTGCTTTGGGTGAACCCATTGGGGTGGCCGGGTTCGGGTTCGGGCCGCTCTCTTTACCCGCCCAGCTGGCCCGTTTGTCACCTGATTTGGGGACCCAGTTTTCTTATTGCTTGGTTTCTCACTCCTTTGACTCTGCCAAGCTCCGACACCCAAGTCCTCTGATTTTGGGGAAATATAAAGAGGGGAAGGGCATTGGTGGAATTTCACATTCTGGATTTGTCTACACTCCTATGTTGGATAACCCAAAACATCCGTATCTCTATTTGGTCGGGTTGGATTCGATTTTGGTCGGCACCCACCGGATCCCGGCCCCCGAGAATGTAAAACGGGTTGATGGGCGGGGAAATGGTGGTGTGGTGGTGGATAGTGGTACAACTTATACCATGTTGCCTTCTAAATTGTACAACTCGGTGGTGGCTGAGTTGGACCGGCGAGTCAGCCGGGTGTTGAACCGGGCAAGTGAGACCGAGTCAACTACCGGGTTGAGCCCGTGTTACTATCTGGAAGGCGTTAGTCAAGTGGCGAGTTTGGACCGAGTTGTGCCGACTTTGGTGCTGGAATTTGGGGGAAATTCCAGTGTGGTGCTCCCTATAAGGAATTACTTCTACGAATTTATGGACGGTGGGGATGAGAGGAAAAGGAGGAAGGTGGGGTGCTTAATGATGATGGACAGTGGAGATGAGACGGAGAGTGGGCCTGGGGCTACGCTCGGTAACTACCAACAACAGGGGTTTGAGGTGGTTTACGATTTGGAGATGAAACGGGTCGGGTTTGCCCGTAGGAAATGCGCATCTTTGTGGGACAACCTTAACCGCCACTAATGTGCGCCGCTAGTGAACACTTGCGAGTTGACCATGCAAGTGGTCAACGGCTTTTGGTCCTGGTCAAATTGGCCGTCCTGATTAGTTTTCTTCTTTTTTTTTGGCTTTAGGTTTTTAAACTTGCTTTTAAGTGGTTGTCAAGTCTTTTTGGGTACATATTGGTGTATGTGGGATAAAGAATACGTCCAATGGTAAGAATTTGGAGAATAATGGTACAAAATGTAAATAGACACCTTTGTGCAATGGGTAAAGATCTTTGCTATACTTATGTTCACATTACATAAACTGATAATTTATATCTAAAATTTAAGTCTGATGTTGTTTATTAATTTATCGATTGAAATGGTAGGATTCTCAGTTAGAAAAGTAATAGACTTCGACATATGCACATGATATTAGACATGAATCATTCGTTTCCATATCAAACGAATTTTGAAATAGATTATGCCATTAGTTTTCCTAACATGAGTCTTTCTTTTATATATAGATGGAATCTTAAATAGATCACACAATTAGTTTTCCTAAGTTTTGTTTGAGTAACAATAATCATAGTCAATTATCTATTCTTGCAATGACAATGAAGTACAAGATGTTCTTTTTTAATAGTAAAAGACGGTGAAAAAATGAAGCGATTTCAAATCTAATACCTCAAAAATTATGTTGTCGGGTAGGGTATGAGGAGAGTCTGATACAGTAGATTTATCTTTATATTATAAAACTATAGAAAAACTGGTTTAATGCGATATAATCCATGCTGAAAAAATAGAAAAGAAGATAGACATAAAGATGAATAATGAATATAAGTAAGGTTTATATCCAAATCTCTTTTATCAACCTACTCATATTTTAACCATTAAATTACTTGACAATCATGTAAAGCTTAAATGGATACTCATAATTTTGCCCTATGTAAACCAATCTGTATTCTTAGCTTTTGTAGTTCATACTTACAACTGTAAACCCTTGACACTTTTCAAATCTAAAAATGGCAAGATCACTAGTAAAATTTGAACAGCATTGATTAGATGGAGAATCAGTACACCATAAATTAGAAGGTGAACAAGTTGAGTGATGAGTTGGAAAAGGGAATTGATTGCAGGTGGCCATGGGAAGGAGAGAGGGAGATGGCTTGTACAAATGAATTGGATGAAAAGTGGAGGTGAGTTGGTTGATGTGAAGGTGATGCAAGGGCCAAGCTATGGAAGGGAATCAAAAGCAAATCCTTCTTTCTTAGTCTAGGTTAATTGTTTTTGGCAGGTTGGTTGATTTTTTGGTAGGTTATCCTTTGTTGAGTTCATTAAAATTGGACAGGATTTTATCCTATTTGATTGTTGTTTTCTTGAGTTTATTACTTTGTTTTAACTTGTACTATAATTTTAGCCTTTTTTGTGACTTATAAATAATGGAAAAAGAGGATTGAGCACCTATAATTAAGTGCTTGTTCTTTTCAACTTATCAAAAGTAACTTATTGATAATTAGCACTAATTAGTGCTGATCATTAGTGTTGATCACTGCTGATAAGTTTTGATCATTGTGAGTAGGAAATATAACTAAATGCTGATCACTGTTGATGAAGATGATTGTGTAGATGAGTACTATATATTGATGATATATACTTATCATTAGTTAAAAAGAACACGTCCTAAGATTTTTCAGCCAATCTGGAGTATCATTGGGTCTTTTGAACTCTTGCATATTCGGCATTAGGGTCATTTGTGTGCATAGAAGATGCATACAAGAAGTGCAACATAAATGGATGACAAAAGTAGATCTATTCGATTGTTTTGATTGAGTTGAGTTTGGATCAAAATCATGAAAAGAGAATCATTTGTTTGAGTGAATGAAACTAAACTTTTAATGGAACATGAAAAATAATTTAAATTTTCTATCAGAAAATAATTGATATATAAGAGTTTTTATATAACGCTATTAAAATTCAATTGATTTCTTTGGCACTAGCTATCATTGCAATTTTGGGGCTGCGAACCACCCCCTCCAAGATTCAAATTTTCGACGGGCAATGTTCACTCTTTACTGGTTGGTACCAAGCAGACTAGGCCTCTATTGGACTTAGTCTGATCAATGTTCCCGTTTCCATTACTACTCCCTTAAATTTAACCTTATACATGATCAGACCTAATAGGTAGACTTCTTAACACATTAAAAAAGTAATTAAAAAACTTGATTATGCAACTAAAGCGTGGCCAAATTTAAACACCAACCTATAAGTATTCACACACTTTATAAAAAAATATTTGAGGGTTACTATCAAAGACATGTATTTTCATACCTCTAGTTACACCAACACAAACTCGAAAGCTCAGTTTGATTGGTTCAGTTTAACAGGTTGCATCAAAAGGAGCACGTCACATTGACGATAATAATTAATGGAAGGAAAAAGTGACAAAGTATCTAGAAACCATTATGAACAGAAAAGGAGATATTGCAACTGACACAAACAAATCATGTGTTCTCCAAACAAATCAAGGACACAGAAATAGAATCCTTTAGTACGAGATATCGGGTTGGACACAGCTAGAGTGCTCAGCCCACTCTTCAAAACATAACTTAGCCCGCTTTGGGGGCTGTTATTTTCGTTGAAAAATATAGGTTGAGAAATGGGTGAAGTTAATTAAGATTAATTAAAGTTGGTATTTTTTATAAAGTGAAAAATTGAAAGAAGTCGGTATATTTTTTTTTATATGATAGGTTGAAGTTAGTACTTTTTTATTGAATTGGGTTAAAGTTGATTGAATTTGGTTGAAGTTGGAATTATTTTGTTGAAGTTGATTGAATTTGATTGAAAATGGTAAATTGAAATTTACCAACGAAATGAACAGGCAGTGGCGGATTCAGAAATTTTGTGCAATAATGTTTATTTTCATTTTTAAATGTTTTTATAATAGTAATTAGTTTTTATGAGTGTCGGCAAAATTTTAAGAAGTTTTATACAAAGGTTTTGACAATTTTTTCGACTAATGATGCCACGGACGCCGTTAAGCGTGGCGCCTGTGGGTTCAGATGTAGCAGGGATCAGATGCTAATGTTTATGCAGTTGTACCTGTGGTGTCTCCAATTCTCCATGCATGTTGAGGCATATTTGATATTTTTAGGCTTTGGGCCTGTTCTTTTCGCAGGTAAATTTAGATAGGTAAAAGGATAAAGTAGGTTGAGATATGAGGTTGAGGTAGATTGAAGTAGATTAAAGTAAATTGAAGTGGGTTGAATTTTTTTATATGATAAATTGAACTTGGTTAAAATAGTAGAAGTGAGTTGAAGTAGGTTAAAATAGGTTGAAATTAATTGAGATTGGTATTTTAGAATTGACGCACGAAACAAACAGGGCCTTCTTTCTTCATTTTTGCACATCCTTTACTATTCGTTGTCATCATCATTGAATTCAATCTTCTAAATTTCTTATTGTCAATGAGTATAATGTACACGATAGTTACTTTAAATTCGTTGTGCGCTATATTTTCTTGTTTTGTATTAATTACGTGTAACATATATCAACAAATGATATTATCAGATTCAAATACATATCAACGAATTAACCTCACCAAAATATGATTTTCAGGGGCTATACTGGCATGTTCTTTTCGATTCGTAATAAATACATGTTATCAACAATTAGCAATTTTCAACACAATTTAACATCATTAAACATAGTTTAGTACAATTCAGCACTATTAAGTACTTATTGAAAATATCTAATTATGTTTTCTTCATTCATTCAGCATGTTTCAGCAGTAAGTACCAATAAATACTTCTTATAAGTTGAAAAGAACATGCTCTATATCTAAACAAAACCTTACCTCTTAGGTCCTGTTCTTTTTGTTGGTAAATCCCAATTTGCCAATTTCAACCTATTTCAACCAACTTCACGAATTTCAAGAAAAATACCAACTTCAATCAATTTCAACCAAATTCAACTCACTTTAAACCACTATTTTAACAAACTTCTACCCATTATATATAAAAAATACCAACTTCAACCCACTTGAATCCACTTCAATAAAAAAAATACATATCAACTTCAACCCATTTCAACCAACTTCACATAAATATTTCCCAACCCTTGTTTTCCTACCAAACGAACATGCCCTTACTATAGAGATATTGCTTCAACTTCACATATTATTGTATAGTATATAGAAAAACAAGTAGCAAAACAATTTTTGTGAGGTATTTTGTTATAATTTGTTACAGTCAAAATTGAAAATTCTACCATGAAATGATTTCTTTTTTCCTTTTTTTGAAGTATCCAAAGGTGGACACAATGGTCAATATCAGTCAATACTAGAAAATTAGAATACTATACTCTTTTTCAGTATTGCATAAGCCATTGGCGTCACTAAAAACAGCAATTGAAAGCAGCCATGTCTATGAATAAATATGATGATATGAACATCAAGTTGAAACAAAGTTAAAGGCAAGCATTGACTTTTTAGGCCTTTTAAAACTGGAATTGTCAGGTTAAGCTAATATTATACGACATTGTATTGAGAGAATTTTTTTTATTTTGAAGAAAAAAGGAGGGTTATATATTAGATTGTTGCTAACATGGACGTACATGTCATCTGTGGACGCGGCACGGATAGCAGCAAGCATAGGCGGAGTCATGTTGAGGCAAGGAGGGTCAATTGACCCCCAACTTTTTGGAAAAAAAAATTAAATATGGAATATTTTTGTGGATAAGAAAAATAGATATATATTAATTAGTTCATAAATATACATTATAGGAGTGCATAGTAGGGTGGTGGTTGCCCCTTGCTTTGGGTGGGAGGTCCCTGGTTCGGCTCTTCGTTCTGCCTTTTCTATTTTTTTTTTTAGAAGTGCCTTTTAATTTTCACAATCTCGCCCCCCTTACTTAGAATTCTGGCTCCGCTACTGGCGCCAGGTACATCAAACGCCCATAGTCTCCCCTCCAAGCATATAGGCTGCCAGTGCGCGAGGTCATGAACAACCCTATTCCCCCCTCACTTAACAAAGGACAACGAATAAAAATCAAAGTTTGCAAGGAAAGCGAAAATGTCTTTAAGAAAGAAACTAATTAGACTGTCGGTGGGCGATCTTGATTTGAGCATTTGGATCAGTTGTAGGTTGTCTCCCTCAATGATGACGCTGCGGAAGCCACGGTCGTAGGTGCACTTCAGGGCATAGAGGCAAGCCCGAACCTCTTCAATTATTGCTGCAGCAGCTCCTTTCGTATGCTTAACGCCTGCTAGTAAGATGTTTCCATCATGATCGTGTATGACAAAGCCCCAGCCTGAGAAGGTGTGTCCAATGTATCCGCTGTCGAAGTTCAGCTTAACATATCCGGCCAGCGGGGTCCAAGTTGATGGATGGGAGATAAATGAAGGTAAGGAGTCAATGGCTTGTTGATCCTGAAAACTATGAACATAGGCGATGACCTGTTTTCCAAGAGTTTCCAGATGTTGATCGAGAGTCTTGAAGATGAAACAATTGTGAGCACAATTGTGAGCGTTCCAACATTCCAACAAAACCGCAAGAAATTCTCCAAATGAATTTGCGTTTAGCTTTTTACTAGCTTGAGTAATGCAGTCAGCTGGGCAGCGAAAATGTGAGGACCAAAGGTGTTGGCCTACACCACTTGCTGTCCATATGCTGGTGGTTAGGGGGCACTCTAAGACGGCATGGGTTGCTGATTCTTGAATGTGACCACATATGCTACAGTTCATGGAGAAGCCCCGGACCCTCCTTGAGATATTGAGTGATGTCGGTAGGATGCAAGTGCAAGCCCACCAACCAAACAGCTTAATACGGGGTGGTATGTTGGAGCCCCAGATTGCCCGCCAAAGATCAATATTGCGCGAGGATGGTGAGGCGGCTATGTTCAGCTTATCATCAATCAACATGTGGTATGCTGAGCGGACGATGAAGATACCATTCTTGCTATAGTTGTATTGAGAGAAATTATATTTGCACAAAAAAAACAAGTACAATCAAAGTATAAGGACTTATCATGATTGATTCATTTAAAAAATTTATCTTTAATATTCCTTATTTTGATAATGATACTTTCTGTAGGAAATAATAGTTCAGGACTAACCTGGATGCGGAATAGAACTGTCGGTAATAGCCCACGAACAATAAGAATACCAGATCTCAAATTCCAGCGGCTACAAGAGTCGCCTTATAACGTCACGTTCTAAACCCGATTACTCCGAGTCAATGGTAGAGTAATTAGGAGGAGAGAGAGAGATAATATCTCTTTGTATTTCTGTGTTTTTAAGCTGACCCTCCCAAACCTCCTTATATAGGTATTGGGAGGTTAGCATCTAGGGTTTAAGGAGGCCTCTTAGTGGCCGTCGGGTCTCAACTAATGGGCCCGGCCTACAGCTCCCACTCGGCCACAAAAGGCCGTTACAACACATGATCCCCATGAATCATATCTCCTCACATTCCATACTGGGAATAGAACGTGCGACCAAAAAAATAACAAGTAGTGTTATATTAAGTTACCATCCAACTAACATAACACTTTCAGGAAATACGATACCCCAAAAATATCCCAAGTCATCACCAGTGGCATCTTTAGTCCCTTATGCCTGATATATCATATGATTATGTTCTCAACATAATCGCTCGGGCTTGATATGGTGATGGTGGATAGATTTTCCTTAAACACTCATGAAATCTCATCTTAACTTAATTGCTTTCCTAACGTGTTCCCGCTGAACCGTATACATCGTGGCTCTTGAGAATCACATTAAAGTAGCATCATTAAGCTTCGACTTAATATCATAACTTTAAGTCAAAGGGTCATCGTCCATAGGGTCACACAGTGACAAGTGACAGGGAATTCAATCGTCACCCCTTATATGGGTCGTCTTACAAGCACACACAGTATGAGATGTGTGTCACGGCATAACTCCCACTTAACTGGGTTCGTCACTCTTTATGCCATGCGAATCGCCAGTCTAGATTTTTACTAAAAAATCTAACCTGAGCCACTAGATCAACATACTGAATGTTTGACCTTGGCACTCAAGATTCGGCTTTTAGGGCTTCAATATGAAAACTTATCTCATATTCGACTCTTTTGAGTCTCATCTTAGTCTTACTAAGGCGACTATTCCTCATTCATACATCTTCAGTATGAGTTATCGATATTGCACACCTAGTGCCAATATGATTACGTCTCATCCTGCTCGCTACTCAAGCGTCAGGGTGATTGCCTGTGTGACTAGGCCAATCAGAAGCCTGTGACTTTTCAACATGTCTAACAGATAAATTACAAAACATTTAGAAAAAGAACACTTTAACCTTTATTTCATAAATGCCTTTTACATGAAGAACGTATCTATCATACATAACAAGATTCTATCCAAAACTAAACCCTGCGGAGTCCTAGACTCAACGAATGTGCTTTGAAAGCATCTCTAGGAATTGGCTTAGTTAATGGATCGGCGATCATCTTGTTAGTGGGTATATACTTGATGGCAATTTCCTTCATCTTTACGGCATCTCGCACGAAGTGATAACGCCTCTTGATGTGCTTGGTCTTCCGATGAAACTTCGGATTCTTGGCAAATTGGATGGCAGCTGTATTGTCACATAACATCTCTACAGGATCATCGGTTCTCGGGGTGAGATTAAGATCCTGGAGAAAGCTCCTAAGCCATATTGCCTCCTGCGTGGCTAGACTGCATGCGACATATTCTGCCTCCATGGTTGACAGAGCTATGCAGTCTTGCTTTTTACTGCACCATGATATGGCCCCCCCACCCAGGGTGAACACATATCCTGAGGTTGACCTGGACTCGTCCGGGTCACCACCCCAATCAGCATCTGAGTATCCTCTCAACTTAAGATCCCTGCCCTGAAAGCATAGGATCAAGTCGGTTGTACCACGAAGGTAGCGCATGATTCTCTTAACAGCTTGCCAATGAGCATGTCCAGGATTGCTTTGGTAACGACTTACCAGACCAACCGCAAAGCAAATGTCCGGCCGTGTACATAACATGGCGTACATTAGGCTCCCTACGGCACTAGCGTAGGGGACATTACTCATAGCATCTTTCTCTTTGTCTGTTTTTGGGCATTGGTCAAGGCTCAAGGTTAAACCCTTCTCAACTGGAGTGTCTACGGGCTTAGAATAATGCATGCAGAACCGTTCCAAGACCTTTTTGATATATGCCTCTTGGCTCATACCTAAGAGTTTCTTGGGACGATTCCTCACTATTTTCACACCTAGGACATACCTGGCTTCACCCATATCCTTCATCTCAAAGACGGAGGATAGCCACTTTTTAGTAGCTTCGATCATCTCCAAATTGTTCCCAGCCAATAGTATGTCATCAACATATAAGGTGAGAAACATAATCCCTCCGGTTGATCTTTTGACATACACACAATGGTCCTCTGAAACCATGGATAAGCCAAAAGAGGTTATGACTTCATGGAATCTTAAGTACCAAGACCTGGAAGACTGCTTAAGACCATATATGGACCTTTTAAGACGACACACTTTGTCCTCTTGCCCCTTTGATACAAAACCAAAGGGTTGGTCCATGTAGATCTCTTCCTCAAGGCTGCCATTGAGGAAAGCAGTTTTTACGTCCATTTGAAACAACTCTAAGTCCAAATGGGCAACCAAGGCTAGGAGTAGGCGAATAGAGGCGAATCTCACCACAGGAGAAAATGTCTCTTCAAAATCTACACCCTCAATTTGTGTAAACCCTTTCGCCACTAAACGGGCTTTGAACTTGTCGGGCTTTGAACTTGTTTCCAATAAACTTACGTTGGGGTGGAAGATCAACAAGTTCCCAAACCTTGTTTCTTGCCATCGAGTCCATCTCATCCCTCATGGCATCCATCCACTCTTTGTGGTTTGGTGAGTCAATTGCTTCTTGGTAAAAGGTAGGTTCCTCGACTTCCAAGGGAGTACATAGGAATATTTCCCCTTCGATTTGAAAATATCGTCGAGGAATTCTTCCACGTTCACTCCTTCGGAGCCTAGGGCCTTCATTGTTCGTTTGCCTGGTTGAAGTGTCCCTCCCCCTATCTCTAAGGGGTGTAGGGCTCTGAACATGTGGAAAGTTACTCCCACTATCCCTCTGGGGCGTGGGATCCTGAACATGCGGACTTACTGCATGTTCGACAACTGGAGATTGAGGACGGACCTCACTCTCAATTTGACTTTCCTCATTTACAGGAGATTGAGGACGAGTCTCAATTTCCTGGTCAGGCAGGTCTCCCCCATTCCCTCTGGATAGGGGAGGCATACCATCTTCGGTGACTTGGTTAGAATCCAAATTCTTCCCCTCACCGAATGATGGTTGGATGTCTGACTGTAGCTCAAAGAGTTCGACATCCTTTTTGACTTCACCAATGGTCGGGAACTCATCCTCGAGAAAATCGACGTTGCGGGAGTCTATTTCTTTTATGCCACCATTTGGATGTTCCCCGTACATCACATATCCTTTTGATTGTGCGGGGTACCTAATGAACACCATTTTGGTGGCTCTTGGACCAAGTTTCCCATGTTTATGGGTTGGGTTGTGCACATAGCCGGCCGAACCCCATGGGCGTAGATGGTCCAAGGAAGGTTTCTTACCAAACCATAACTCATATGGTGTGGCAGGTACACTCTTGCTTGGCACACGATTGAGTATGTAGGCTGCTGTAAGCAGCGCATCCCCCCAAAAACTGATTGGGAGGCTAGCATGTGCCATCATTGACCTGACCATGTCAAGTAATGTACGATTCCTACGTTCCGCAACACCGTTTTGTTGTGGAGTGCGTGGAATCGTTAACTGCCTTTGTATACCTTTTTCCTCACAAAACTCTTTGAACATATCAGAGAGGTATTCACGACCTCGATCAGTTCGAATGATCTTAACCCTTCGTTCCAATTGAGTCTCTACTTCGGCTACGAAGCGTTTGAATATATCAAGTGCCTCGTAGCGGTGAGATAACAGGTACACATACCCATATCGTGAATAATCGTCTATGAGGGTAATGAAATAGATAGCCCCATGTCGTGCTTTAACGTTCATGGGTCCGCATATGTCTGAGTGGATTAATTCTAAGGGACTAGATGCTCTCATGGCTTTACCGAAAGGCTTCATAGTTGCCTTTCCAGCTAAACATGACTCACACCTAGGTAACTTGACCCTAGTGAGTCGGTCTAGGAGACCTTCTTTAGCTAGCCTATTTATTCTATCTTGACCTACATGGCCAAGTCTAGCATGCCACTTAACAGATTCAGAATTGGAGTCGAAATAAGAAACATACGCAGAGGATATATTATTATAGTTGTCATCCAAATCCAAAACAGTGAAATCTCCTTTCAAAGTTGCTTGGCCAAACAAATTGCCATTATAGAACAAATCTAAACCGTTTGGACGAAAACCAAAAACAAAACCTAATCTAACTAAAGAAACATAAGAGACTAAGGAGCATCGCACCCCAGGTGCATAAAGGGCGTCATGAAGAAGCAGCTTGTTCCCTCCACGGAGTTTGAGCTGGTATGTTCCTACTCCAAGGACATCTTCTTCGCTGCCGTTCCCCAGGACGACAGTCCGTGAACCCACCGGGTAGCGATGGTACTCCACGAATCCAGCCCTATCTTGAACTATGTGCTTTGTTGCCCCCGTATCTACAATCCATTGAGGAAGAGAGTTAGCAACGAATGCATGGGAACAAACATATAATTCAGGATTGTTAGTGGAAGTAGGTACCTTAGCTGGCTCAGGACAATCCCGAGCGAAATGACCTTTCTTCCCACAGTTATAGCACTTCACACGTGCCATATCCTTAGCTCCATTGCCCTTGGTCTTGTGCTTCTTAGCAGTACCAGCATTAGAGCGAGAGTTCTGAGGAGGACGAGGGCCTTTCATAGGTTTCTTACCACGGTAAGGTTTCCTGTTCCTGGGCCCCGATCCTTTGGCAACGAATGCCATCCTAGAAGGCGCATATTGCTTTAAACGCTCTTCCTCCATTTCGAGGTGTTTGGAGATTGCCTCGAAAATGTTGATATGATCGCTGTGTGCCATGAATGTCTTAAAACTTTTCCAATGTCCATTATCATTGGGAAGAGCCCTAATCACATTCAGGACTTGTTCTTGCTCAGAAACCTCTTGCCCTGCGGCCTTAAGGTCTCGAACCATAGCACTCATGGTCCGAAGGTGTTCAGGGATACTACGACTGGAGTCTATAGTATATTGCATCCATCTCAGCTGCAAGGTACGCAACCTCGTAGCAGACGTCTGCCCGAACCTAACCTTAAGTTGTATCCACATGTCCTTAGCAGTGCGGAAACGTTCAAACTCTCCCAGGAGATCGTCCCGCATGCAAGACAGCATGGTATAGCGTGCGGAACGATCGCGTTTGAACCATGCTTGGTACGTCTTCAGGTTTTCTTTGTACTGTTCAGTTGCAGTAATATCTCTGTCTTGTTCATCTTTTTCAGCCGGAGGAACCATGGAGGCAGTCAAGTGGTCCAGCATATCATCGTTGTTGAGATAAAACTGAACTTTTAGATGCCAAACGTCATAGTTCGTGCCATCCAACTTGTCATCAGATTGCATACAACCTATTGTGTTTCTAGCTGCCATATCTGGAAGTATATTTTATCTGTTAGACATATTGTTTAATAATTAAATTTCCTAGAAAGCTCCATAATTTACTATGTACGTTCGAAAATTTCGCTAAACTCATAATTATCACGTACAGTTGTGAATTTGGAGTTTCTTTAATTTAATTATTAATTTCACAAAATATTTAGAAGTTTTGTTAAACTTAATTAACATTTTTAATTCAATGAATATCACAAAAATATTCACCTTTTATTATGTTAATATGCTTTCAGTTAAGGTTTATGAAACTAATTCATTTAATCACAACTTCGTTATATATATATAT
>JACYFF010031956.1:5802148-5872757 GCA_017589665.1 Selenicereus undatus | reverse complement strand
TTTTTTAAGTTTTTAATCTTTAATTTTCTATTTTTTTTAATTTTTTAATTTTAAATTTTAAATTTTTTTTAACTTGTAATTTTTAATGGAAAAATAAAAATAAAAAATAAAAAATAAAAAAATGGAAAATAAAATGAAAAATTAAAAAAATGAAAAATAAAAAATAAAAAATAAAAAATGAAAAAAATGAAAAATTACAAATTACAAATTAAAAATAAAAAAAATAAAAAAAATAAAAGATTAAAAACTTAAAAAATAAGTAATCAAAAATAAGAAAGAAGAAAGAAGAAACTAAAAAATAAAAAATGAAAAACGAAAAATGAAAAAAAATGAAAAATAAAAAAATAGAAAACTAGAAAATAACAAATAAAAATAAAATAAAAAATAAAAAAAAAAAAAAAAAAAACAAAAAAAAAAGGAAAAACAAAAAAATTAAAAAGTAAAAACATAAAAATGAAAATTAAAAAATTAAAAATTAAAAATTAAAATTCAAAAAAATTAAAAAACAAAAATTTAACAAAATTTGGATAACTTCATAAATTGTCACACATTAATTATATTCTCATTATTTTAACCCATTTCAACCCACCACATAAAGAATATACCCACTTCAACCAACATCAACCCACTTCAACCTACTTCAACCTATTTTAACCCACCTAAAAAAAAAATACCAACTTCAACCTATCTCAACCCACCTCAACCAACTTCAACCCACTTCACCCTTTTGACCCACCCAATTTACCTACGAAAAGAACAGGCCCTAAAGCAGTTATTTCTGTTGCCCTTAGGCTTCCATCATCGATTCTTTCAAAGTCTTAGTTATGTTGAAAGAAATTAAGTAGCTAAGATGACGCTGAGTTAGAATCGATTTGCTTAACCTGCTAATGCACGAAGATTAGCCAAATGCTTCAATATGAGGACGTCGGCAATGGTTTGAATGCTTGTACCGACGGAATAGAATACCGGATTGGACCTTAGCCGCTCGGGAATCAAATCCCTCGGAACCAAGAAAGGAAATCGCCATGACGCTGACATCTTTTCATACATACGTCACCCGGAGTATAGGCAAATTCGGAAGAAGCCGCTTACATGACTCCACCCCTTACCACACTTCCAATACAGACAACTCAAGTTTCAGGTTTGACATCACTCATGCAATTGCTTCACAAAGACTCAATCAAGAACCAGATAAAAATTTGAAGAAATCGACTAAAGATCCTCATTCCCTAAAGATAATGAGTCAACAGGAGCAATGATGAAGTTAGAACCAGAGTAACCTCCATCCATCCGTTGATCAAATTGAATCATTGTACGATTATCTAACACCCAATACGATATAGTAGATATCTTCCATACAGTTGCCATATCTTACACTTTCCACAATAGTCCAAACGTAACTAGATTATGATCTATATTAAGTCTTCTCCATGTGGTTGCACAGATAGGCGCATCAAACAATTGACCAGTGGCTACTTCATTGGACATAGCGGTGGAGTAGTACCCATGAAGCCATTTAAGCCACTGTTTCATCCAATTCACAATTACAGTGCACTCATTGAATTCAATCTCTCCTTCAAAGCACAGCTGGTCTGGCACCAACCAAATCTCCTTAGAAAAAAATTCAAATCAGAGAAAAGCAATTATCCTTCCCTTTAGGTACGGATTTTGTTGCTTTCCCTTCCAATCCAGTACTAACAAGGTAACTGCTTGCTCTTTCCACCAGGTTTGAGAGAAGCTGCCTTTAGCCTTTCCCAGCGCTTACCTAAGTAGACATAAGATAAGACAGGCTCTCACATGATATCCTACACGTGCTAATCCTTGAAGTATATTCTAACTACAGTGTACTTCATCAATAACTGGCACAAGCTAAGCATGTCCTACAATATAACTTTGATTGCTGGGATACATGAGAGAAATCTACCTGCATTTCCTTAACCTAAAACTTATTGGAAAATTCGATTGCTCCTATTTTAAATAATATAGATTTAGAATAGTAGATGGAAACATCGAGTTTGTTAAGAAGCTGCACGTATTCAGAGGAAACCTTATCTGAGGCGGTGACATAGCATAGCCCTGAAAGGGGTAATCCTATCTAGCTCCGTGATTTGCACTGCCAACCATACCAAATAATGGTGTGGCATAAAGAAAAGTGACCAGGAGCCCTAACGGCTGTCTAGCAAGAAAGGCAACTTCATACATTGAAACGACAATAGGTTTGCCAACAAAGAAAGTACTAAGCCCTTTAGTTCCATTCATGATAGCTAACACCGTCAAAATACCAAAGAAAAGCTTAACATACGTGTAGATAACGATCAGGGGCCACCTGTCTATAGCAAATTTCAAGTCAAAGGAATAGGTATTATGCAAACGAGACTTTTTTAACCAATAGAATGGCTTCTACCATCCATTGGTACGTGTGGATAATGCATTCATAGCCCAATCATGGACAGGACATATTAATCTTTCCTTTATATAATTACATATTGCTTTGATTATACACCTACCGACTCAATAGAGTGTCTGAGCCAACCTACCTGCTACTAATGGAATATTTTGATAGGCTAGGATAAGGGAAGACATTATCAGTCCAACCGCTTTCTCAAACCATTCAAGATTCACATTAGCAAACACGATATTATTGTGTTCAAGAGGATATTTAGTCCACTTTTCCCATAATATACCAGGTGAAAACACATCATGAAGTAATGAGTATATTTTACACACATTAGTAATGAATGACGCCATTTCATGTTTTCAATTCACTTTGACATTTGGATATGAAATTCACTTCTTCCTTACATCATCATCTATCCTATAACGGGATATAAAAACGATCAGTGATGGGAGTGCTTTTCCAAGTACGTTCCTATACTATGAAAGGATTAAGACAGATAGTATGGACGCGTAGATAAATGGATATGAGCCTGAAGGAATAATGTTTCATTGAGCCAAGTATCTGTTCGACAGAATAGATATCTTTGGAAGGAGTAACAATAGATTGAAAAGTCGCCCGTCTAACTCTAGGTGCCAAATCAAGTAACCTTGCTACTCCAAATCAAGAAAGAGAAATTCTGACCCATTTATCTGCCCTATCATCATGCTTCTTTATGGCTCTACGAACCATAATTGGCATGATTCGTTGAAGTCCTGACTGGGTTAAAGACACAAGTACAGAAAGTGAATCATGCTTGGAATAAGAACCGGAGTGATATCCCTGAAGACCTACTCCACACTACTTGAAATATAATGCAGTGAAAAGCATACCCTTCGTACCATGCCAACAACTATTCTGCAGAAATCAACAACAACGAGTCCGACTTCACATGAAAGAACCGCAGAGACGATTAAAGGAACTGAAAGGAGTAATCCCTTAAATCGCTGAATGTGTTCAAATACACTCAGCCAGGACATTTTACAGACCTTCTCAGCACTATTAAATAAATCTTTTAGAATCATGGCATGTATATAAATTAAACAAAGTCTACCTAGTTCTTAGATAATAGTGACTAACACGGTTTGCCTAAAAAGTCTGCTTTTTTTATTGGAGGTCACGAAGACCAAAAGAAAGGGGTGCATGGGTTCCCAAGAAGATATCGACTTGATTTTCAATAAACCAGTCAAACTTACTTAGTGCTTGCATTAAGGCTTGCTTCTTTCTTTTGAAGATGGTTGAGCAGATCCAAGCCCAAGGGCAATAGCTGACATTGTTGAATTAGCTGATAGAAGAAGCCAAAGGTATGATGATTTAAGTTCGCCCAATCCTCGCTCATTAGGTGTCGCAGACCTCAAAGCCTAAAAAATAGACAAATCTAAACATCCAGTTTAGGGCTAACAGGGGTGCAAAGCTTGGCGTCTGATGAAAAAAATCCTAATCCAGTACATGTCCCGTGAGTGGGAGTTGTTGTCGTAATAGGGCCTGGACCCGAAACTGGGACTAGTTCCAGAAGGTGACGCAAAATTCGGGATGAAAAGGTATGCCCGGGTTCAGCGACATGAAAATTGCCATCCAAGGTGCGAAAGCCTTGACTGAATTAAATAAGGAGCAAAATCCCACCGAGATAGCTAGTCGTGGAAAGCCTGACTCGTACCCAACTTTAAGATGCATAACAGGAGAAGAGGCTGCAACTATCAACGAATGTAATGCACACAAATACGTGTTTGCCTTAGTGTTCGTAACGAATATGTTGTTTCTGCTTTAGAATCCGTTTGTAGTTTGACAGAATGAGACAAAAGAAATAGGCATTGGTAGGGACTAGGCTTAAACCTGGAAGGTGAGCACATGGGAAATTGATTTATTATAAGTGAAGCCAAGGTTGAATGCCAACTACTGTTCTGACAAGACTCGAAGTTATGCCTGTTCTTCATTGGATGCCTCGATACCTTATGGAAGACTAAAGTGAATCTCGTACTTTCGGCATGAGGACTTGAAGATGCAACTTTGATTGTCTTGAAGGTGGCATACTTCTTGTCTTTCAAAATTTTAGAACTCTTCTACCAATAGGAAAGAGAGTGTGTTTGCACCAGAGAAAGCAAATTTGAGATAGGAAAGGTGGAATATGTGCTTCGATAAGTTCATGTCTTTGATGTCTCCCAATGGAATGGACTTTATAATCCTTTGACGTTTTCTTGCAAAAACCTACTTTGCATTCTACTGTTAAAGTAAAGGCCTGTATATATTTCTATTTGTCTTTGTTATTGGTCAAGCTTGGAGAACATAGTAGACAGACTTAGACGATGAAAGACCATGATTGGTGAAGGTACCAACCTGGTCGCTGCTATATATTGGATCTTTTCATTGAAGTTAGGTATGTGGTTGAGTCGAAGAGCAAAAGGAGATTAAGTCATCGGTCATGCAGGGATGAATTTCTATCCATATTTGGCTGGATGTGGGATTATTCCCTTCGTTTAGGCTAGGTCTTTCTCCAACCTTCTTCCTTATTATACTTCACTAAAAATTATTCAAGAGCAACTCCCAGCCTAGGGAGCAGCTGAAATGATGTTCTTGCTTCTACCGTGGATGCTGTTCTTTAGAATCTAACATAGAAGAAGGTCGAATGAGCGTGAACAAGTAGGTCGACTTGTCGGGTCTGGGTTAGGGATTAGTTGGTCTTTGAAATCGGGATATCGGAGTGCTCGACACTAAGGCAGCTTTAAAGAGGAATCTTCGCTGGCTAACCCGATCTTATAGAAGTACTCTAGCAGTAGTAAAGCCTCGAGCATGTAAACACCCCGGAAAAGATCACAGACCGAGTGCTTTGAGGAAAGATATCTATTATGTTAAAGAAAGTAGTTCATATACATTGCTTGCTAGCACTGAGACATATACGACTAATTGGGAAGTTAGCAAGCAAGTCAATATCAAGTAGTACTTGATTCAATTTGATCTTCTTCTTCTGTTAAGATGTCTTCAAAGGGGAAATGAACTTAATTATTGGCAAACGTAGAAAACAAAAACTAGATGCTTCGAAAGCCGACTCCTATCTGACCAAACACAATTTCATTGCTTGTAATTACTGGAAAGCGAATGCCAGAAACTCCTGTCGTCTTAGAATAGATAGCAGAATTTCCTGTTTTAGTTCGATACAACTGAAGTTCAAAAAGATAATTAGGGGTGAGCCAAAGTAAGATAGGCTACATGCTTTAAATCCACTTTATATTCCTTAGCCTGATAGAGGGGTTGATGCCATGATCTTCACACCTGTAATAAAAGAGAAGACTTACTTTCAAGATTTTGCCTTTGAAATTAACATTAGATTAAGGCATTCAACAAAGATTTGAATCGAACAATAGAAGCCAACGAAGCTCTTTTTATATGAGATTATATGCCTTTCAAGCTTGAGCTAGTCAATTCTCTCTTTAGCGCATGGTTAGGGTTCTTTTCACATGACTTAGTTAGACCCTCTAAACCGCTAAGAACAGTGTTAGCTGGGATATCCGAAGGTAGGCAACTCAATAGGTAGAACAAATTGCTAGGCCAATTCGACTTCATTTGCCTGCTTCTTAGACCTTTGATCAATGGTACCTTTTGTGGCTAGCTCCTTTTGAAGGTCAAAAGCCAAATCAAAACTCTTTCTATGGATTGATCACAAGCCAAAAGATAGACGAGCAGCATCCATCTTTGAAAGATCTCGTCATTTTCTTTTATTTAGGGAGTCTATCATGTATGCGGAGATATCGAAGCAAGTCGTCAATCGCAGCATATCCTATTCAGGCAATCTGACCTGGCTAAAGCAGCGACTATCCTAGGACTGGACTCTGACTTAGGTCACTTAATCATATGAGCGTCATCGAATTCTCTTTCTATAGACAAATAAGTAAGATGGTACTCAAAATAGGTATATTGAATCAAGCGAGGACTAAATAGAGAGGTGGGGAACTTGCACAAAGAACGTGAGGAAAGGCAATGCGAACCTTTCCTAAAGTACCCTATTTTTATGCAGGTTTGACAAAAAAACAAGGATTAGGTTATTTGGTAAATACGTTCAACCAATGCCAATTCTAAAACTCATTAACATCTTAGAAGATTTCACAAAACCTTTGTCACTTGGTTTTCTACTTTTCATAAATATTAGGCATTAGCCGATGAATTGGTAGTTCTTGTTCTTATTTCTTTAGTACTTTTAGTGATTCCTGTATCTATCATTCCTCGGATTATTTACAAGTGGTATTCAGGCTCTAATTTTTGCAACTTTAGCCGCAACTTATATAGGCGACTCTATGGAAGGCCATCATTGATTAGTCTTAGATAAAGTCCTTTTTTTAGCTTAGATCAAGGTAATATATGTGTGTCTCAAGATACTCTATTCTGTCAGGATAATCTACTTAGATTTTCTAATGTAGTGTTTGGTTAGAAGGAAAATGGTTTTTCCAAAAAATAATTTTCTATGGAAAATATTTTTCCAAGGAAAATTGATTTTCATGTCATATTTTCCGTTGTTTGGTATAAGACGAATCATTTTCCATGGAAAAAAGAAAAACGTCAACTGGATTATTTAAATGATGAAAAATATTGACTAAATGGTCGTATTTTTGAGCTTAAACTTCAAATTTGAGTTTTTTTCAATACTTTCTCTCGGATAATCAAGTTTCGATTTAGACAATTGAAATTATTTTAGTGACGGAAAATATCAACTGAATTGTTTAAGTGGAGAAAAATGTCAATTGAATTATTGCGGCGGAGAAAACGTTGACCAAATGAAGGAATGTCGTTATCAAAATCTGGATTTGAGCCTATCTTAATGTTTTATATCCGATAATCAAGGTTCAATCCAGACTATTGAAATTGTTCTAGTAGTGAAAAATATTGATTGCATTATTTAAGAGGTGAAAAATATTGATTGAATTATCGTTGTGGAAAAAAATGGAAGAATATCAAGCTTAAAATCTGAATTTGAGCCAATTTTAATATTTTCTATATGAAGATAAAGTTTCGAACTAAACCGTTGGAATTATTTTAGAGGCGAGTCGACTGAATTGTTATAGTGGCAAAAAAAGTCAATTAAATTGTCGTGGTGGAAATAAATATTGATCAAATGAAAGAAATTTGAGCTAAAAATTTAGATTTGAGTTTATTTTAATATTTCTCATCGGATAGTTAAGTTTTGATCCAAACTATTGAAATTGAATTTTGCGCCCAAATTTTAGCTGACCATATCATCAAAGAGTTGAAGGAAGAAAATCAACATCTCATCCTCTCACAAAGGAAATCATTTTCCTCTGTTGAGGGGAAAAATCATTTTCCTTGGAAAATAATTTCCATCATTTATTGTGACAAACGACGGAAAATAGAAATATTATTTTTCGAAAAAATCATTTTCAGAAAAAATCATTCCCTCCCCCAACCAAATATTACCTAAATATACAAATCTAGTCTACAGTAATAGAAAAACAATTTTTGAAAAGTTTCAACTAAAGGGGATATAGGCAACTCCTAAAACATATAAGACCAAACACACATCTGATTAGACTATTATTCTTCTCCACATATTTTTTGACCAAGATTATTCTTCTGCATACCTTGTGTCGCATATTGTGCCAACGTACACCAAGCTACTAATGTTACTTGCTATACGTGTGGTTGTGGATGTGTAGTACTTGGGACCCAGTCTTGGCCATGCCATAATTATTGGGTGTAATGATTAATGCCTTACGACCACAACATTGGTCTTAGCGTCAACCAAGACTTGCAAACGCTTTTCCATCCATTAGGTGCTTTTTAAATTGTTTTTTTTAAAGTGCCATTTAATGTCCATCGAAAGAAACTTCAGAAAAGCTCACTTTAATCAACTTTAATTAATTTTTCTATAACTTAACACATCACCTAATAAAATAAAAAGTAATATCAACTAATCAAACTTTACGTTTGAGTAATAAACATATGACATGGACACCTTGTCCTAATGCGCTTTGTAAGTCTTTCCTTTTTTCTTCTTCTTCTTCTTCTTCTTTTTTTTTTTAAATGCTCTCTTTAATCTTATAAACTTTTCAATGTTGCGGTTATCTTTGATTTTTATATATGAGCAAGTCTTTAAAAAGTCAGCATTATTAGAGGGATTTCAAAATAAGTGTCTCTCTCAGTGAAAATATTGATTGGACTGTTTGGATATAATATTTAGTGGGAATCAAGATTTTAGTTTGATTAGCTATTGCGAATGAGAGGTACGAGGCTTTAGAGGTTACTTACGACTTTAATTCGTTTTCTTGGCTCGCTTGAAGAAAGAAAACCAAAAGAGAGCAAGATAAAATGAAAATATGATGAATACATGCCATATGCCATTTGCATCAAAAATAAATTAAAAACAAGCATTGTTAGAACTAAAATACTAAGGCTCCGTTTGGACCTTGAAAAATTTGATGGAAAGATTTTTTTTTTTGGAAAAGTTACTTTTTTTCTTGTGTTTGGTTTAGAGAAAATCACAAAGAAAAAAATATGGAGGAAAGTAAGGTGGAAAAATTGTTAGAAACAAGTAATAAAATTTTTCTCATAAAATTGTGAGGAAAGTTTGAGGAAAATTCTTAACCTCTTTCAGCCTCTCATTGCATAGATGACATCACCATGATTCAAGTAGTTTATTAACATTCAAATTTTTCATACAAATTATTGTATTTTTTCTCAATCCAAACAAGAGAAAAAAACTCATTTTCTCTCTACTTGTTTTTCTTCACATTTTTTTCCTTCAACTTTTCTTTTCATCAAATTTTCTAATGATCAAACGGAGCCTAAAGAATATTTGGAACTACCGCTAACCAAATAATGGTCTTATCCCCCTTGTTTTCTAATTTCCCCGTCTCTCATTAAGGATTAAATGATGCACCTATAAATACCACATTAATTTTATCAAATATTTTGACAAAAATGTTAAATAATATTAGTGAGCGGCCTAATAACTAGTGTTGTAGGTGAGTTGAGCAAGCTCGCGAACCCTTGTTAGCACGTTTGCTATTTAACTTGCCAAAGTTGGCTCGTGATGAGTCCATGTTGAGTTTATTTGGTCATCTAAACCGAGTACTGGGCCCTTATAAACACGGAAATACTATTTTGATAGTATTTTGTGAAATTTTGAGAATATAAAAAGAAAAATAAAATTTTAAGAAACTAATAACATATTACGTTAAAAGTGGCAACCACATGCAAATGAATATTCTTGTATTCCTTAGGAAAAGAGAATTGAGCTCATAACCAACAGTAAAGATTGACATTCTCTAACCCCTGTGTCAAAAAAAAAGGAAAAACTCAATCAATAAATAGGTTCATTCTTGATTTAAAAAAAAAAAAGGCTCATTAAAGCATAAGTTATCATGTTGCCCCTTCTTCTTATATGTATGTGCTACCATAATAACGTATTTGGTACTTTAATATCCTTTATGATTTTTGAGATCATTACCCTGACCTTTGAGGGATTTGACCATTTATTTTTAATTATATGAGCAATATTTAACACTGATTAATATTGATCAATACTCATCAACACCAATCAACTTTAATCAACGCTCATTATCATTGATTAGCACTCAGTAGAACTCGTCGACACTGATCATTACTTAGTCATAGATCCTACTCACAATTTTAGTAATGATCAGCACTCGACACCACTTATCAGCACTCAGCAGTATTTATCAGTACTGATCAACACTCGTTAGCGCTCATCAATAGTAATAATCAATAAGTTACTTATGATAAGTTGAAAATAACAAACCCTAAGACATTTAATCATAATATTACATTGTTCCACTTCCTATTTAATTATGTGATTCGACCCATATGATAGTTATATTTATTTTCATTTCACACTTGTATACAATTATGATTAAATTTATCGGCTTATGATAAAAAAAAGGCTCATTCAAATAAAAATGTCTTATTCCATATAATGAGAGTACATAATAAAGACTCTTACACACAAATGATAAATTTTTAACCAGTCTCATCTCATGTACAAAAATTTTACACGATTTATATTATAATTTTATATCTATAAATCTAAAACTATAAAAACTCTATATTTTTTATATGTTAAATTGCTCCTCATAATCTTCCTCTCTATTCCAAATATAATTACTATAAAAGCTTAAAAAATTAACATTCAAGAAAAAATTTGAGAAAAACATAAATGATTTTTTAAAAATTGGTGCCACCCACCATTTTCATTCTTCAATCTTCACGTTGCCCAACCACCAACGCATCTCACCAAAGCGTGCAGATTCTTCACTTTGCTGTTTTTTTTATCTGTTTTTTTTTTTTTTTTGGGGGGGGGGGGGAGAGAAGATCCTTCACTTTGTTGGTTGGCTGTACTCAGATTCTGATTTCTGACTATGTAATACTTCCAAATTTCCAAATATTTCCAAATTTCTTTTATCAATTTTTTTTCCCCAAATTTCCTGCCAAAAATAAATGAAATTAAATTAAGAGAGAGAAAATCAAGGGAGAACAGACAGCACCAGTGGAGAGTGATGTCCCGCACGTTGCATATTTCTAATTCTTCCACCAAATTATTTTTGTTTAAAAAAAAAAAACCAAAAACAAAAATAGTTTTTTTTTTTTTTGGGCGTATTTGGTAGGGAGGAAAATTATTTTTTTTGGAAAATTATTTTCCTATTTTACGTCATTTGGTAAAACAAGGAGGAGAAAATCATTTTCAGGGGAAAATCAATCGTTTTTCTGTTCGCCGTTTTCTTTAATTTGGGTTTAATATCACTCAAATTCAATTGGATAATCCTTGAAAATAGTGAAAAAATTAAGATTCATTAATATTGGCCATCTCTTTTTCTGGGTTTATTATTGGTTATATTTCTTACTGATATTTTAGGTTTAATTTTGAAAAGGAGAGAGAAACAAAATTCATTGGTTGGGTCGGGTTAGAGCAGTGAACAAGGGAAGAGGTTGATGGTAAAAAGAAATGAAGTGAGGGCGGGAGTCTATTTTATCAAATAGCAAAAAATAAAGTAGAAAAGAAATGATTTTTCAATCTACCAAATAGCTGAAAATATTAGTAAAAAATTATTTTTTTTAAAAAAATATTTTTCATAAAAAATAATTTTATGAAAAAATAATTTTTCTCCCACCAAAGACAAAAGGAAGAAGAAACCAAAGTCGATCTCCAGCACTAATTTCAGTATAATAATTTCCACCTGTCAAAATCAATTTCCCCCATTCCTTCCATTGCTCTCTCTCTCTCTCTCCCCTCTCGAATTCTCCGTCTTCTCCCCCCAAAATCTGCAGGAATTCCCCTAATTTTGGAGAAATCTGATTCTTTGGCCTTTTATGTTTTATCTGAATTCGAATTGACTCCTTTCTGATCTCCCGGATCTCGCAAAATCTGCCTCTTTTTTTGATTTGATCCAACGAAAATGAGTACGGGCGAGCTCCTCAACATCGAGCCTTTGGAGCTCAAGTTTCCCTGTAACTTCTTCTCTATGGGATCCGTTTGATCTTCATTTTTAATATTACTGTGCTTTTTCTAGGGTTTCTGATTCGTTGTTTGATTTGATTTTGGGGGATTTTTTTTTAATGATGATTAGTTGAGCTTAAGAAGCAGATCTCGTGCTCTCTTCAATTGGCGAACAAGACCGACAACTATGTGGCTTTCAAGGTATCTCATTTCATTTCATTTTTCCGATTTTGCATTTTCAGGATTGTGTTGTCACTTTTTTGAAATTGGATTTGGATTTGATTAAGGTGAATGCTTTTGATCGTGGTTTGGTTTAGGTTAAAACGACGAATCCGAAAAAGTATTGCGTTCGTCCCAATACTGGCATTGTTTTGCCTCGATCGACATGTGATGTCATAGGTGATTCTACGTCTTAAAGTTGATCAAATTAGCTTTGTTCGTGTTGTTTTTTAATGGGGATATCTGATTGATTGAATGCATATGCAGTTACAATGCAAGCACAGAAGGAGGCCCCTCCTGATATGCAGTGCAAGGACAAATTCCTTCTTCAGAGTGTTGTAGCGGCCGACGGAGCAACCGCTAAAGATATCACTCCAGAAATGGTATGAATTTCTCTCTCTCTTTTTTTTTGGGTAGATCTAATGATGACGAAATTACTTCGACTTCATTGCACGTAATACTGTTGGTTAGTCAATGAACGATGGGGACTTATTAAACTGATTGTGGATTCGTAGACCAATTGCTTTATGCCGTGACTTGGGAACGTTTTGGGATGTCAAATTTTTCGATTTAAGAATTTAGTCTGGTTTGATCCTAGAGCTATGATGAAAATGGCTTGTTAATTTGGACTTTGGATTGGTTGATTCAGTTTAGCAAGGAGTCAGGACATGTGGTTGAGGAATGCAAATTGAGAGTGGTCTATGTTCCCCCGCCCCAGCCACCCTCACCAGTACCAGAAGGTTCTGAAGAAGGTGGTTCTCCTAGGGGCTCTGTATCGGACAATGGCCATTTGAGTGGGTCTGACTCTGGTGCTGTGAGTATTCTACCCTTTTGCTGTATTAGTCTGAGTAATTGTTGAATTTTTGGCTGTGGTGCTGAAGTAAGACTCTGAATTGAAATTACAGGCATCAAGAGCATTTGGTGAATCTCATGACAAGTCCTCAGAGGTAATGCAATTATTGGTTTTGGACCATAGGTTGCTTATGGATTGCTATTGCCATTTTTTAACAAGTAGACTGCTTGTTGTGGCTTCAGTATGATATCACATGAATTGCCTAATACTTAAGCAATGTGTGAGCTCCTTAGGGATTATGTGGAACTTTTAAATCCACACAATGAGGTTTACTTATTTCATCGTTTAATTGTAGTGGAAAAAGAAAAAACAATTGGAAAAAAGAAGACTTTTTCTTAATAAATTGATCTATCGCTACTCAGTAACCACAATTGTCATCAATCAGCAGCTAAACTTAAACTTGGGAACTAAACAATGCACCACACGGTTTATGCTCTTGATAGGTTTTTGTGTAGCTCTTGACCGATTACTGTGTTTCATATATCTCATTTTTCCTTTGATAGTTACCAGGGAAATTGTAGGGGACTAGAACTTAATATAATTGTTTCTGTCATATTGCATGCACATTTAAAGTGTTTGCTATGGTCGTATGTGTGGATGATGGGGAAATCAAAGATTCAAAACATTAGGAAGTTCATCGTTGGATATTTCTAGTGATTATTCGTCTATATAGCATATGGGGTGATTTGGAAAGAGAGTGTGAACCGAGAGTCACTGTTTTCATTGTTTGGTTGAAATTTTCTAATTTTTTAAATTTTCTTTTGCTACTCTAGTGTCATGTAGCCCCCTGCCCCTAAATCCTTCTACATTCTTTCATCTCATTGTCCAATATGGAAAATAATTCCACCACTGGTTTCATTGTTTGCTTTACCCTTCCCCACCCTACCGTTGTTGAATGCTACCTACTTTCCCTTTTCTGCTTGCTATAGCTACCCCTCTCTCATGTCCTCAACTGGCACCCTATATGCGACTCATACATGGACCCACGATTCTGTTTACAAACCCAACATTACTTGTTTCTTTTCTGCACAAGATTTCCACAACCTCTTCTTGCCCTATATAGACCACTAAATGCTGTCCCTCCTCAACTCGTAGCTCAAAACACCCTCCCCCCCCGTGGAGCCAACATGTAGCATCCCCGTTCACCTATTCTGCGACCACAGCCCTTCCCTGCAGAAAGTCGAAGTTCCTCTGTGTTTCATTGTTTTCCCCCTTGTGCCCCCACCATAGTACTCTTATCACTTTCACCACTCTTTCCCTTTCATAGGGAAGAGGGAGAAGAAGAGATTTCAAGGCACAAAACAGCAGTCTTTGATTCATGTACTACAGTAGTTGCGCTTGCTTTTGGGATTTGTAGTTGTAGTAGTCATTAAGGTTTCTAATATATATGCTTAAGAGGCTTAGAATTATCAAATGCCAAGCTTGGGGCTTATTTCAGCCAAATTGTTGGTATGGTCCAAGTGAGGTGAAATGAAAGATTAGCTTTTGATGACAGAAACTTATCGTTGCAAGGAGAGGGTCTTGATTTTCTCTTTTTTGGGAAGAAAAGCATTGTAAAAGTGCTTTCAAGCTTATCCTATGTGACAAATATTTGCTTTTTGGGAGCTTTTTGGGGGGGGGGGGGGGGTTATCTTTGCATGAATGCAAAATCCAAATTGATAACCTACAGTCCAGTCTGTGTAGGACTGTGGGGGCTGCCGTCTTAATCCTAAATTGAGGAGATGCTGTTTCTTTCAACTTTAGACAGAAAGCCACCAATTGCCTAAACTCCATAGAAAAAGAAGACGACTAAACTCGTGTGCAGCTTTTCACTTTTGTCCATTATAATATAAGCAGAAAAATTGCTTCCAACCGAGCGTTTCAGTTTTCAAGAGTCTGGTATTCACGTTGGTGATGTTGCTTGAATGTGTAGAACAGTGACTGTAGTCGAGGCATCAAATTTAGCGAAACCTTGGCCTTAAATCATTTGCTTTTCTTCTTTGCTTCATGGATGATCAAGTTTCCAGTTTAGCTCTTTCCTTTAGAGAGTTTGAGCAGTAATATCTGGTTATGCTTATTGACAAGAGTATTTTCTTAAGATGTGGCATTGACTTCTAGTTTGCCTTTGATTTTATGCAATAAAATCTTTTAAATGATCTGTTTTTGGAGTCACGAGTCTGCTTATGAATGAACAGAAATTAGTTGTTTCTGTGGAAAGAGAGGAAAACATCCATGGTTAGACATTTTGGTGGTTTATTTGCCCTTGTTATGCTTCAGTCACCAAAACTCTTAGATCAAAGGGTTCAGTATTTTTGCGTTCAATTTTCACCGAGGTCACCAAAACCTTTTTGTCATCTTCTTGAATATCTACCTTGCTTCTCATTTCGGTTTTCTTTTGGGCCTGGGCACTACTTTATGCCACTTGATTTCCTTTTTGAGTAGCTGTAGCTCATTACGAGGTCCAAAAGGAATGTTACAATTTTTGTAACATCTTGAAAATCGCACATTGGCATATTCAGTAGTAAATAGTTAGCAGTGCCTGTTGCATTTTTTCACCATATGATAACCTAGTGCCTCTTAAAATGCTCCTTCCAATGCCCCCCTCCCCTTTCCCTTTTTTGGGGGCCCGGGGGGGTGTTTGGGGGTTTGTTTTGTGGAATTAGATGCACATAGCTTTACTTCATAATTGCTGATATCTTGGCGATATAAACTTGTTTGGAAAGTCACTGTCTGCTGGCTACTTCAGCACAACGGAGGATTAGGAGGTTATTTGTTGCATCTCATCTAGTAGCCACACAAGGTTGTGTGCGCAGCTGCAGATGCTTTGCGAATTCCCTTGTCATTCAGATTGTAAATAAAGCTCACTAATGTTCATATTTTGTGAATATTGACAGAGTACTATCTTTTGCCTCAAAAAAGGTCCCTAGGTTTTTGGCATATATTGTGTTTCACCTGTCTGCAGATGAAAACACTAGGTACTCCAGCTTTGGTTAGTCAGCTATATCCTGCATTCCTTCTGTAGTTGCCTGGAGGAGAAAAGAATAGAGGATTGTAGTAGGACTCTGCTGCAAAGTTAATGTCAGTTATCTGTTTTGATCAGTTTGATAGATTGTCACTTCCCAAAATAATTCTTTTTCTGTGTGTAGATGCTTTGCCTTAGAATATCAAATCTCCAGAAAATTGTCCAGTTCTATGAAATAACAAGTCATGCCTAATATAGGAGCTTTGGCATCATCTACTTTGCAGTGGAGACCACCTTTTCATATACAATCTCTACCGTTGTTGAACTCAGGATTCTCCATATTATTATTTTGTTTGTGATTATATATAAATTTGTAGGAAGTCCAGATCTTTGAATGCCTTGCTTCTTCTATCTGAGGTCTGTTATTGTGAGTTGTCCTATTACTCCTTTCTGTGGGCACTCTAGGCTCCTGTACTGATGTTGCTCACAATTTCAGGCAAAGGCTCTTATTGCAAAGCTGACTGAGGAGAAGAACACTGCAATCCACCAAAATAACAAACTTCGTCAGGAACTGGTAAGAGCCTGAGTTTTCGGCTTTGTCCTTGTGACATGCGGGTGGTTAGTAACTTACTACACTGTCAAGGCATATTCTTTGATTGATATTTAACTGTGCCTTACTCGTCATTATAAGAAAGTTCTTTTGTCAATATAAAACAGATTCAGCTGAATTTGTTGGTCATTGTTCTCACCTGAGTTAGTGACTTGTTGCATCGTTTGGTGTTCGACTTGTCTGAGAATTTTGCTTGATCAATATCCTTCGTTGCTCCATAGTTAATTTGATAATTTGCAATCTCCATTCTAAGTGGTGTTGCCAATGATATAGGACAGCTGTATAACATACATGTAGCGATCTATGCATTTGTGATGTTGAGGTGCGGTGGTCCTCTTATAATTTAGACTACTGCCTACGTTTAGTCTGCATCAACTTGTCTTCAACCTTCTGAGCGTCAAGTTATTCATTAATTAGACAAATAGCGGAGCTGCTAAGTTTAAATGTTTTATTAGGAGTTCCCCACCCATTACTTCAAAGATTTGAAGCCATGAGAACTGGGATACCTGCTCCATTCAAGTGTTTCTTGAACATGGACCGATCAACAGCAGACCCTGAAAATAGCCCGACCTGAACCTCACCTGGTCCACATATTCATCAGTCCTCACATTATCTAGGCCAAGAATCCAAGATCAACCTATCTAGGCCTGAACTGATTTTCCAAGACTCTTAGGCTGTTAGCATGATATGGCTTCCACATCTTCTGCAAATAGCAAAAAAAGATGATGCTGCTGGGTTGTCCCTCCTGTTGTTTTTGACAGCTTATTGTGAACCGTGAAACGCAGGAACTGTTGAGGCGAGAAGCTAACAAAAGCCAAAGTGGTGTCTCGTTTATGCTCGTCATATTAGTCGGCTTGATTGGAGTCATCTTGGGATACATTATGAAGAAGGCATGATTAAACTCAAGAATTCCTTTTTCCCCCGGGTTTTTTTCTTTTTGTCACCATTGTTGGTGCTGTTAATGTTGTTTCCATCCATGATTAGAGGAGAAACACGGGTTGTGTTAGCTGTTTAACTTTCCGGAGTAAAGAGGAGTTCATTGAGCAAAAGAAAATGAAAAAAGGGGTTTGTTTAGGCAAATGTTGATGTGTTTGTAGTTGACTGAAATTTAAACACTAGTACCGAAACACTGATGGACAGTTGGGATTTTATTTTTGTGAGCGGAGCTTTCTGTCTTTTTGGAGGGTTTTGAGTCAATCGTTGATCGTTAATTAAAGGCGTGTTTGGTAATCAAAACTCGAATGAAATGGAATCATTACTAATATTTGAAGAGGTTGGAAATGAAATATGGATCCTGAATTTATATGTTATGAGAGAACATGAATGAAATCAAGTTCTACGTTTTCTTGTTTGGTGAATGATTATAGAATGAACTCAAAACTTTGTTTTTCGTAAAAAATATTTTTATGCCATTGTAAGTAATTTATTTTTGTAACTAACTTTTTGGTATTTTTGTATTTTAATTTTTGAATTGTAATATAAGTTATTGCTTTTATATTTTTGTTTGATTTGAGTTATTAAATTTTGTGAACCAATAATCTTAGAACACGCAAGATTTATAAATTGATTTATGAGGGCGTTTTTGTTTTGGGGGAAAATTCTCAGAACTTAATAAGCCCGTTATTTTGCTTGATAGAGCATATCCCAACTACCGCCCAAGAAATGCTTCAAGCTACCATTTAATGGACTGCCGCGTGAATCCTCCATTCGACCACTTCCCCTTCCTCTCTCTCGCTTAAATTAGCACGGTTCATGGAGCAACCAATGAATATCCCATCAACTAGTTCTGTGACCTGAATTATTAAAACGCGGTCTAGTGCAACCATCATAATTAACCTGTCCGTTGTTGTGGCCAAAGAAATACTTTACCACACATGGAACACATTCATTTTGGGAGAGTATATATGTCCAATACCTTTGCATCATAGTTGGCACGTACGAATCGAGCCCCGGGGCCCTTGTTGCAATCGACGAAGACAAGGGTTTGATGGCGGTCATGGTCTACTATAGTGCGAAGTTGGCCAGCCGAAGGATAGAAGTTGACCAGGGTGAGAGAAAGTGAGTCCTTGCTCTAGGAGCTGATCCATTGAAAATGGTCCATCTTTCTTTATGTTGGGTTTCACGAACATGAGACGCTTTTGGTTGTATAGCGTTCTAAGACGAACAAGATCCCATGGAGACAAGTAATATGGCTGTTCCTTACTCTTGCACCTTGTACTTTGGCTTGATGAAGCACTCTGATATGTGCTTGATTTCTTGCAGATCCATCTTCTTTAATTTGCAAAAGATTACTTAGAAGCTAGAGTCAAGGGAGAGGAGTGACATACGTGAATCATGAGTTTTAAGTTCAGTAGCATTACATTGCATTATATTATTTAAACCGACATCCTATTATTCAAGGTTGAAACGATACATACCAAAGTCCCCACCCACACTGATACAAATTAATGATTTTTGTTGAGTATATTGTTAGTATTTACTTTGGTAGTCTCTTTTCCTCCTCTGCGTATTTGTTTCTATAGTTGCCAATGGGCATTTTAATTAGACCTAACAAATGGATCATTTGGTTTTGGTACGGGTTAGGTCAAGTTCGGGTTAAATGACATTTTGGGTCGTTTCAGTTTGGGTTGGGTATAGTTCGGTTTGGGTCAATTTCAGGTCAACCAATTTTTGGTCAAATACGCACATCATGCCAAAACAAGCAACTTTGCAGAAAATTTCGGGTCGGGTATGGTTTGGTTCAAGTCAATTCGGGTTTTGGGTCCACTTTCGAATGAGTATATTTCGAGTGTCGGGTCGGATACGGGTTCAGGTCATTCGGTTCGAATTTCTGATCTCGGGTTAGTTTTGCCAGGTCTAATTTTAATGAGCAATGACTAATATTCTGATAGAGAGTTCATTTTGGTTGACTCTTTCGGATTTGATCATGATACTCATGGCAAAAAAATATTTAACTGTAAAACTTAACCGTCTGAATAGAGTAATTCAATTTTGACTTAAATTTTAATTAATTCAATTCAGATTAACATGACCAAAAAAGCATTCTAACCTACAAAAATTATATACTCAAATTGTAAAACATATAATAGGCACATATTGGTTTAAGTGATGTGTCGTTTGTTCACTTAAAAAAAATAATCTTATATTTGATACTCATCAATGAAGAAATTCAATCTATAATGAGGTTGATAATCACTCTATTTCAGTTCCATGAAGGATAAAAAACCAAAAAAATATTATGAACTACGTAAAAGCCAAGCTTGTTGAAAAAAAAAAAATATATATGTTTATTTTGAAAGCATAATTTAACTTTTTAAGGACAACTTAAATGAGTGAAAATCATCAAATTTCTAGTAACTTTTTCATAGGAGTACATGTTTAAAAGCCAAGTTGTAGGAGCTAATTAATATCAGTCCGCTGAGAACCTATTCTTTTTTTTTGGGGGGGGGGGGAATATCAGTTGAAAAGAGGGGAAGAATTGAGAAAGTTTGGTAGAGTTGATTTTTTCTTTTTTTTTTGGGATGATTAGTAACGATTTGGAAGAATTGGAAAGGATTGGTAAAGATTGAGGGGAGTTGGTGAAATTTTTTTTAAAATACAGTGAAAATGAATGGGAAAAAAAAAAGGATATAGATTGGTAAAGACTGAAGGAGGATTGAGAAAAATTAGTAAGGATAAGAACGAGTCGGAAAATTTTCTAAGTTGGCTGATGACGATTGGGATTTGGGAAGAATTGAAAAATGTTAGGAAAGATTGGTAAATACTTATTTATCAATGAAAAGCACATAGTTGTGCAACTCTTCAAGTTCATGCCAAAAAAAGGTTGACCTAGATTAGCAAATACTAGCACTTAGCACTTAGCATAAGTAGGGCTACAAGAGGACGGAGCCAGGTCAGTGAGCCATTGGGCTTGACTTAGTCAAAGATTGAATTGAGCTCGGTTGAACCAAAGTTCTCGGCTCATGTTGGAATACTTATCGAGAGACGAGCCCAAGGTTGAGCCTGGTTAGGTTCATCTCGACTCGGCTCGATCCAGCTCGTTTAAATAGTTTGGGTAGGGAATAACCTATGTTCGATTGTTATACATATATTTTGTGTTAGTTTGGATGATCATAGTTCAATCTTAAGCCTATACTTTATACCTTTTCTTTGAGTTGGGATTTTAGTATTTTAAAGGAGAGAATTGTTCAATAATTGTAAGTTAAGTTGGGTAAATATTTGAATAATGAAATTAAAAAAAAATCCAATGTGAACCGTGAACATTTAGGCTTGACTCGGTTAAAACTCAACTCGAACTCAGTTTGACCAAGCTTGATTCGGATTCGGACTAGGGCTCGGCTCGGTTGCCTGCTGAGATTCGGATCAACTCGGTTACACCACTAACCATAACACATTTTTTTTCTTTATTTTGTATTTTTGCATTGGACGCTAGTAATCCAAACTTTGGAGTGTTTTGACGTTAATAATTTAAACTTTAAAAATAACTCTCAGCTTCTAAACTTAGAATGTTTATTGTAGTACTTTGGGGCTCATTTTAAATTATATTTTTTAGACAACTTTAAACTCAAAATGATTGAAGATAACTTTAATTTCTTTTCTCTACGTGGCTTTTCAGTCAATATTATTTAAAATTATCTAAAAATACAAAATAAAATAATCCCTAAATCATTAAAAATAAATGCCTCCAATCACCAAACTTTCCAGCATTTCTCTGGAACCTTCTTCTGCTTCCTCCCAACTCTAGAATTTTCTACTTTAGCGCTCTCTCCCCCCCTCTCTCTCTCTCTCTCTCTCTCTCTGAAAAAACGCCCTATTCCACCAAAAAAAAATAAAAAATCCCAAAGATATTTTAAATACACGCTCGCATTTTTATTTCCTTTTTTGTTTCAAATAAAGACTTTGCATTTGAACTCCAGAACCTTCGGTAATTGTCCATACCCTTCTCCCTCCTTGTGACTCTGTTTTCTCCCTCCACCATTTTCTCCATCCACTCTCCTATATAAACCCCTCCCCTCACCCCCCATACCTCGTCGACGTCTCCGACAGCATACGCATACTACAAGATACACCTCAAAGCTAACAATCCTCTTTCTTTCTCCATCTTGTGATCGGAAAAAATGGTTTCCTCACTTGCTCTACGACGAGTCGCTGGCAGCGGAATTTTCCGGCCAGTTCGGTCGCTCGCCGCTGCTCCGTCTTTCACTCGTTCATTCAACACTGACACTCAGATGGTTAGGGCTGACGATGATGAGAGAGATGAGCGCTCTGATCGTGCTGTCACTCGTCGCCGGGAATTCCCTGGCTTCTTTTCAGGTAGTTGTTACCTTCGCTTCCTGTTTGTATTCTCGTTTTGGATTCTTTCTTTGTCTGATTAATCAGTAGTACTTCATTTCATGATGATATATTTTGGATCTCTCACGGAGATTGAATTTGATATCGTCGAAGCTATGAATTCAATCTTCGTTTTCTACGTTGACGTACTTTTGTTCTTCCATTTTCTTTGCACTTGCTGTTTTTTCAGATATGTGTGTTTCAGCTGTTAATCGACGTTCTGCGATTGTAATCGTAGGCTGATGAGAGCTCTGTTTCTGTTGTGTTCTCTTTTTGTTAAGAAACTAATGTTTCGATTGCGTTTATTCTCGATTGGATTGTTGCGTTAGTAGCTGCATTCGGACTGGAATACTCGAGTTGTAGATTGATTGCATATGACGTAATTGTGATAGTAAGTGATTTAGTGTGCAATGCACTAGCTATCTTAGACATGTAAATGATTTTTCTGGAGACGTAATTGTTTATTATTTCATCCCTTTTATGAATCAGTTCCGATGAGTTAGAGTTCGGTTTGAAGTTTTCTGATTGCAATTAGCAATAAGTTTGAAATGAGAGGTTCACTTGGTTTTGTTGCTGCTAGTTGTCGCATACTAACGAATTATTCTGTTTGTGAGATCAGATGTGTTTGATCCATTTTCACCAACTCGGAGCGTGAGCCAGCTGATGAACCTGATGGACCAGTTCATGGAGAACCCCTTCCTGTCAGCCACCCGAGGCATGGGAGCAGGAGCAATGAGAAGGGGGTGGGATGTGCGAGAAGACGAGAACGCCTTGCACTTGAAGGTGGACATGCCCGGATTAGGCAAGGATGATGTTAAAGTGTCAGTGGAGGAGAACACTCTGATAATCAAAGGTGAAGGGCTGAAAGAATCGGAGGGGGAAGAGCCCAGAAGGTACTCTACCAGGATTGATCTGACTCCGAATGCGTACAAGATTGATGAGATCAAGGCTGAGATGAAGAATGGTGTACTCAGAGTCTCTGTCCCCAAACTGAAGGAAGAGGAACGAAGGGATGCGTTCCAGGTTCAGGTTGAATGAGAGTGAGATTTGAGATCGGTTTTCAGGGTTTTGGAAGGGTTTTTGTTTAGTTGTTGAAAAAGATGAGGGTATAGCTTTTGACTGTATTTTGTGTTTTTGCTCTCAAAATAAACGAGTGCATGGAGCTTTGGGTTCTGTAAACTGTCTTTTCCAATGCTTTTGCAGGCTTTCGTTCTGATGTAACACAAAAGAAATTGTGCAATTCCTGTTGAATGGTAGTTGCACTCGGCATTAAGGTTTAAGATTGTGTCGACTCCTTGCCGTGTGAATCTGCAGTTTTATGGGCCGATTAGGCCGTTGTCTGCACCTAGATCAGCTCTAGTAAGCTTGACATAAGCTCACCAGATCTGAATTAAGCTGTGCTGTACCTGAATCCAAAGAGAATTATACCAACCCAAATTTCACCTGGACTGAACTTGAACTTTTAAGGGTAAAAAGAAAATAAACTAGCATATTTTCTTAGGCTGATACCTATATAAATGTGATTTTTCTCCAGCATATAATGTAAATGAACCGAGAAGATTAAGTCTGTGACTCAAATTAACGTGTTCTGATTGTGTTTTTTCTGTTTGAGATGTAATTTAAGGAATGCATATGTGCATAGTAGTCCTATGTTGGTTTGAATTGAGTGGCTTATATGGTTTTGTCAAGTGTTATAATTTTGTTTATTAGTATCTTAATTAATATTTTAATTTATTTTGTGTCTTTCCATCATAAATATAATTTTTTTATTTTTCTTTATATACTTCATAAAATCTTTCATCTTCTCCTTATTTAGTTTCTTAGAAATATAAGTAATAAATTTTCACTTGTGTATATAAAAATAACTCATGTGTAAATCTAAAAAATTCAATAGATATAAAGATTATTCAACTAATAAAATAAATCTAAATGATGAAACCAATATTGTTAATAAAGTACTTATAATTTTAAATATTGACATGTTGGCTAACCCAACTTCTGCATCGCGGGGGGAATAGTTCTAATATATCATACATCCGGGCAATAGCTCTCTAGTGAGCTACTGAGCGGGAGTGTTTGCGTATGGTAATGGCAATCACATGACTCCTGGAAGTAGTGTATGTTAGAATCTATTATTTCTTCATTTTTGATGGTGGCGCATACATTTAGCATAAGCGAGGTACATATTATGACGAATATGTTCTCTTATATTGTACGTATTTACGGCGAACTTGTTATCTTAAATTGTACGCATCTTGTTTCATTAATGAAGCATGTTTGCATATTTTTCAATTTTTTTTTGTTTTTTATATTATGATTGAGAGAAATAATATCTAATTTTTAGAAGTTAGGTCTCATAGTGAAAATAAAACTTACAAAAATATTTATTTAATAGACGCTGAGAAGGTAATCTACATAAATTTATCTTTTCATTTGAGCTTGAATGTGAGACAATTTAACACCGTGTCAACGAAGACAACGTAATTGAAATGACCCTGCAGATCAGGTTGTTAGCTTTGAAAATTTACAGGCCAAAGAGTTTGAATATGTACATCCATCATATCCTAGGATCATGGTCACAACTCAGAAGGGCAAATGACAAATGATATCTGTTAGTAGTCATAGAGCATTGCACACTGCAACCCTCAAATCAGACATAGGAATCAATCTTCTTCTTCGCCACTCCATAAAAACCTTACATCTCCTTTGATGACCACCTGCTTCTTGCGTACGTCCACTGACCATTCTTTAATCCCTGAAAATTTGATGAACTACTGTCTATGAATATGAAATGTAAAGACAAATACTGTCAAGAGTGCAAATGTTCATCTAATAAGCAACTCTTTTATGTGAAGATCATCAAGAGCTTTGTCATCAATCATTAGTCTAAGGTCTTCGTTACACTACTCGAATCCAAGTCGAGTTTTGGAACTCACCAGTCATTCTAGACAAGACTCGGAACACTCTATCACGGCATGAACCGCATCCCATATTTGCATCCATCACTATCACTTGAAACTGCAATAAGTGGTCAGAAAATTCAGCTAAGAACATCAACAAAAACATGCATGAGCTAACTACTAGCGTAGTGGCAGTGTCTTTGGGAGCTAGTAGTCCTCTGGTGATGCGGATCAAGTCCCTCTGGGCTCCGCTAAGCCTATTTGGGTTCATGACACTGGTTATTGAGTCCCTAGTCGGTCCTTCAGACGGACCAGAATCGACTAAAATTAGCTAATTGTTACTCTAATTCTGTACACATCCTAGCCATTGATGGACGATCACTAGTGGCCAAGAAGCATGCCAAAAATGGTTTTTAAAAATTTTTTATTTATGAAGAATTTGTTTGTCAGAAATTCATAATAGATCCACCAACCTTTGGTCAGAAAAATGTAACAATATGCGACATTATGCACACCATATAGTTCCCTCGTCTGGCAGTTATAGTACCATAGCTCCACCAAATCATATTTTAAACTTCAATGCATCCACCAGGCATAAGCTAAGTTTGGGAGCACCAGGATAATTGGATGCAATATCACATAATTTCTTCATCTGACGCTTCTACTACTGAACAACAAGTTTAATGAACCTCAAAGGATGCATGAATGTGTGACGACGACTTAAAAAAATTCATAATCAAGGAATTGAAGAAGGGGTTAGGAGTTCAATGTCAAGATATGTGTCTTGTAGATTGAGTGTTGAGTTCTCAGCCAATTTATGAGAAAAATATAGACATAAAAGGTGTATAGGGAATTTGACCAAACTTATGTAATACGTCCAAATAATAAAACAAAAAGTTGTAAGATCTCGCATCACAAGTTTAAACCAATATGTCCTGATAATTGAGTTGCATCACATCAAGGCCATATCAGCTAAGGCACAAGCAATTAAAGATCAGCAAGCAGTGGTGGATAACTTGGTGTGTACTATTTGGAGAAAACTAGCACCTCCTAAGGTAGAGTTGATGATGTGGTTAGCATTATTGGGGAGGCTGAACACCAAGGACCTGCTGTATAAAAAAGGAATACTACCAATGGAGGCCAACACATGCAGCTTCTGTGCCACAACAGTAGAGAGTTTGGATCACTTGCTGGTTTCATGTCAGGTATCATGGCAGATTTGGTGTGTGTTGTCCTCATAACTGAGGAATCCGATTATAATCCCAGGCACACTACGACAGATGTATGACATGTGGATGAACCAGAAGATACATGTCAGAATCAGGAAGAAATATTGGATGCTGACTTTCTTTGCAATCACATGGAGTTTATGGATGACCAGAAATAGCATAGTATTTGAACAACAGAGCTTGAGTATGGAAACAGTAATTTGCAGCATCAAGTGGAGAATTGCTCTTTGGTCCAAGGCATGGAAGGAAGAAATCCCATACTCAGCTCACGAATTAGCAAGGAATTTTGTAAACTTAGCAAGTATTTTTCCCGTAATTGTGTTATGGTTCTGGTCAGTTTACATGACCTTCTGTATCTGGATTACCATTAATTGAAAAAAAAAAATTTGAGTTGCATCAAATTATATACTATCCCTTAAAAAGATGCAAATTAGTGGGATTCTCTCTTAATGCAAGAAAATATGAAAAAGTTGAAACGTCTATAGATGCTAGTCATTCAAATGCTTCAAGCATAACATATGAGAGCCACGATGTAAACTCATGAAAGCTAAGGATGACAAGATTTAGAAGTCTATACCTCAATAGTCTTGTCCACTAGGTATGAAGAGGGTCACTTTATGTATTTACTCTGGGATTACAGAGAGGTTTGATTCTAGTAGTTTGAGAATATAATCCCAAGTCCCATGAATTATAGAGCAGATTAGATATAACAACTCTACCGCTAAATTGTAGAGAGGCTGATTCTGATAGTCTAAGAACATGTCGCAATTTGCATGAAGTAGAAACATATGAATAATTCAGGGAGAGATTAGAGACTCACTGAGGGGATGGAGAGGTCCTCAGCATATGCTAGAGATTGGCTTTTCCCAGTTCCCATTTGGGCAGAGTTGTGCACCCTTTTCATGTCTCCCTGTTCACCTTTCTGGCTCTGAAAAATGAAATGCTTGGCACCACTCTTGTTGATCCTCATATGATTGTCTCCCTGGAAAAAAGAGGCTATAAAAACACTAACAGTTATGTCAATTTACTTCGGACCAATCAAACTTTCTGTCATAAGACCTTTAAATTAACATCTTACCAGGGTAATCCAGGCTTTCTTCTTCATGTATCCCACCAAATTAAACATGGCCATCGGATAAGGTAGAATAAATACAAGCAATTGAGGAGAGAATAAGTCAAATTTTTGGGGCGGTTGCTGCCTTCACGTTGCTCCTAATCTGATATAAAGTGACTTTGTTAAGCATTATTTAACTCCAGGGTCGAAGTCATGGAACAACATGATGCTTATATATACATTAAAGCAATTGGTTAATGACATCAAGAGCATAAGCATGGAGAACGTCGTAAATAATGCCTAAAACAATCATAAATATGTCAGAAAGAATATGCTTAGCATTTGACCAACGACAACCCAACCTCCCCTGCTACCCCAGCCAACAAGAAAAAGGGAAAAAGAAGGATCCAAACAACTGCAAAACAGGAGTTGAAATAAGACTATTCGATTTGGACATAAACTTAAATTGATTCCGATTCTAATTCAAAATTAAAGTCACTTGCACAACACTTACAACGTTTACTTGACAACTTTACAACTATGAACTACCAAAACTGAAAACAGGGTCGAATACAGCTCAAAGTTGTGTTGACTAAAAACCGAACTTAAGAAAGTGTCATCCATCCAATCTGACTTGACCCTAAATAAAATGACTTGTTTGCTCGGAGTACTTAACCCCCCCCCCCCGGTCATTATGACAAGCCATAATGCATCGAAAGAGAGCTACCTGTGCCATGAAGCCAAATGAAGAAATGTCAGCCTCCGACCAAGATAGTCAAGCATGCACCCCTGTAATTAGTTTGTACTGTGAGTTATTATATTGTCTTACAAGCCGAGAAGGCTTTTCCCTCAGCTAGTTAGCTTAGCAAGCATAGGCCACATGCTATGAATTGCTAAACAGTAACATAGTAGTTAATCAGGGACATTAGGTTTGCCATTTGTAAAGAAGTTTATGGATTTTGCTTAATCAGAAAACCCACGACAACTTTTCTTTTCTGTCATAATCAACAATCAAAAGGATCATGTGTGCTCCAGGATGTGTACATAATCGGGAAGCTTCTGGAGAACCAAAACATGTGCAGAGGAGATTAGGGGAAAACATCACTCATCCAACCCATTATTATGACCGTTTCATAGGATTTACTATAATCAATAGAAGAAAATTGACCCCAAGTTTCTTCTATAAACTATATTGCATGGCATTTCATGCCACAACACCAGATGCAACATCTGGTGCATGCCAAAGAAGCGACAGTAGGAAATATGATGCCGCTGAATTCCATCATACAGAAATCACAAAGGTAAAGCGCTCCATTTAATTTAAAGTCGACAAAAGTTGCACAAAGTTTACAGACAAATCCGGACCCGAGACAAACGATCCCATTACAGGAGCTTACTCAACATCCACCGAGAAAAAGAAGCAAATTGAAAAAGATGGCACAGAACTCAGAATGGAGTTTCGTGTATTTACAGCCTCCTGTTGTATAAATTGTTTTTTTTGGGGGGGGGGGGGGGCCGATCGGAAAGTCAAACCAATCAATTAGTATCCGATCAACAGTCCAAGTTTCCACAGTTCAAGTAATTGGTCACACATCTCATCAGCAATCTTGACGGGCCACCAAGCACATTGTAAGACTATGCCAGAAGCAGGTGAAGAAGACAGTCAGTTCAGCAACAGGAAACCAAGCTGCATCCCGCTAAAAAATGCATACTAGGTACTTGGCACTTATGACAAATATACACATACGATTATAGATTTTACACGTAACCCCTTCCATGGGGCCCCCATGCCTCCAGATCGTATGTGTATATCTGTCGTAAGTGCCAAGTAACTATTATGCATTTTTTAGCACTGGCATCTCGAGCAGTTTTCAAATTTGCAATGACTAGCGTTCAGATGCTGTGATGTATACATGGATGACAGTCTTTAGTGGCAGAGAGCTTGAAGGCAAGTCACTGATTATGCAATTCAGCGCATCTTAACATCGCACATCCTTTCTATCGATCCCTGTATGAAAGGCCAAAAAGAAGAATATCAAACACAGCAATGACTGAGTGAGTCTGAATTTACCCTACTTACTACCATGCCAATTACCTCTAAAATTTATAAATATAACAGAGGCACAAAATTGTCAGGATACAATGTTCTGCGCTTGAGATCCTGGCCTACATTGACATACTTCATCTCAAAAGATGCAAGGCACTTCAAAGAGCAAAACCTCCAACAATGTGGGGCATGTGACTATATGAGGTGCAATGCACAGGATGTGAGTGTTTTCAACAAAAAGCTTAGTAATTGATAATTTATACTTTCAATATTCTAGCTTTTTCAAGTTATGAAAAACTAGAAAGATATTCCTAATATCCTAAAGAGTCACTTAGACAACCCAAAATGAAGCATACTATACATGACAGGAATTTTTGAAAAATTTGTTACATTCTCTTACTGAATCCTCAAGCAGTTCTATGGCAGTGTGGCTCATCTTGGACAATATACATTATACAGCATATTCCACACCACCCACCATAATGCCTGTTTGTCTTAAATCATGCCTCAAAATCAAAGCGACAGTGCCCATGCAGCCATTAGGGTAAATGAAATAGTTTAGGGTATATTTACGTCGTTCTAGAGGTTGGAAGTAGAATGGCAAGCAAATTTTGGGATCACTGAAACAAAGGCTAATACATTTTTGGGATTATGTGATGAACATTTAGGAACTTGTCAAATGGTCAATACATGTTCTCATTGATGACTCCAAATGTTTAGTCTACAACCATTCCAAACTATTCAAACAAACAAACAACCCTTAGTATGGGTCCCCCTTTCATGGGGTCGAGGAAAATACATACTAAAATCTTATTCTAAACTAAATATTTAGTATGTATCATGTACTACTAAAACATTCGTTGTTGGGAGCTTTTGAATTACGCTCTATATATTCAAGACACAGAGGATGAAGCTACTACGTTGCTGTTAATAGCATATTTAGAATGTCCATAGAAATTTCAGAGGTACATTGGTATAGCTTATCTGGATTTCAAAAATACAAGTTATTATACACAATTTTCAGCATTATAGAAAAATGTCCACAGGTCATCAAATGGTAACTATGTGTTCCTCTGTAGTTCTTCAAACCCATTACTGTGTCTTTAGTACATTTTGATGGTTCAAAGGGCACTTTTATGCCATTTGGAGGGGGTGTTATGCCACCATATCACATGGTATTGCATAATCAAGACTTAAAATTTACAAAGTACCGCAAAGAAAGCCAAAACAACAGATATAATTGCGGGGGCAGGGTATTTAGAACGTCATAGGGGTCTCAAATGTAAGTGCACAAATGGATCGACCCCCAAGTAAGGTGTATTATACATGATTTCTATAAGGAAAAGTCTGGAGGGTTTTTAAATGGTCATTGTGCTCCCGGACTCCCCCTAACCCTCCAAACGTTTTAGAGAATTTAAGAATCAAGACCACTGTGTTCAGTTAAGAGATCATCTTATGAGTGTACTTCAGGCTATTCAAAAGGACTTCGATACCATTGTAGGTGTTTTGGAATCAAGTTTCAACATTTACACATCAATGAAACCAATATGCTCATTGAAATTGTTTAAAAGGAATTTTTGCAATGTCCAGAAGACGTCGGAGGCAAAGTGGGCAGAACTTCGTGAAATCTGCTAACAGGGAGGCTGCAATATATTAATATATGCCTTCGATGACCTTAGGTAAAATGTCCTATAGTTATTAAATGGGAAACTTGTGTCTGTCTTGACCTTTTAAACCGTATAGGCTATTTTAGGGTCCTAAATCTTTAAAGCTTCAATGGCGATGTCAATAAGGCATAGAAGTGCACACCACATCCCAAGCACCAAAGCGCATGATTTAGGAAGTTACGTCAAGATAGGAAACTGATGCCATGAAGTTTTGAGCTCATGTCTCAATAAATGCAGAGACTTGCAAAACAAGGATGGATATAACGTCCAAGAAACGCTTTCCAAATTAAATAAAGCAAGCAAACAATAATCTGAATAAGCCTGAAGCCCCTAGGATTTGGTAGGAGGGAGGGAGGAACCATGCGCACGAGATTGGAGACTTTCAAAACATATAAAGACATATTATCAAGGCAGCCCTCTTTGTGGGTAGTAAAACCTGCAAAGGTAAGATCGCCTACATCTGGATCTCCCAAACCTCGCGCAAGCGGGACTCACACTAAATACTAATCTTTTTGTCACGTATAAGATTAGTTTTCCAAGTGCACATTCTCTCAGTAGCTAAAACCACCATCATTCAGCACTTTAGGCCAACCAATCCTAGCCAAGATGTGTTCTTTTATGTTTTTCCGTCATTTCATGGAACTCACATCGCAGCTGGCCTCACAACAAAAATTGATCCTTGTTACATGCTAGTTGTGTAGCATTCATAACCATCAATACGAGGTTCTATTTCCAACAAAAGCACAAACGTAATTCACAGCTGAGAGTGAGAATTTCAACACTCAGATTTTTCAAAGCAGCCAGAGAAGATCTAAACGAGGAAAAACCACTCTAATGGATCTTTAAAGTATGAAAGAAAACTCAGACATAACCATCACCTTACATCCAAGGATTCAAACTAGTCAATAGTCACAATCACAAATATATGGATGAAAAATTTACACCAATTTAGCATTTCCCTTTCCCCAATTAGGGCTCGCAGATGCCGACAAGCAATAAAACATAAATCCGTTCAAAGTGTCAATAACAATGATCAAAGCCACGAAACCAAGCTATTAAATTTTCAATCTTCATAGCTCAGATCATAGAATATCAACAATTGAATGCTCGATCAATAAGACTAGTACCACATCATACTAACAAAACGTGTAACTACGACCACAAGACATTGGAGACAAATGAATCTCACCTTCGGTAGTAGCGGTCCCGATACTCTGAACCAACTCTATGATTCCGACTATTCTTCGTCAGCAGCGCCCTTTCCCTTTCCTTCTCAGCCTTCTCTCTCTTCAGCCTCTCCTCTCTGAGTTCCTCCACCGTCTTCTTCCTCTTCTCACCAATCTTCACACCACTCTTCCCTCGAGTTTCTCTCTCCTCTTCCTGCTCCTCATCCTCCATGCCCGGCTTCTTCATCATATACCACGGCGCCTTCACTCCTTTCCCAGCCACACCATACCCTAACCTATACTTCTCATCCTCCGGCCCCACCACCCTGACCTCCTCCTTCTTCATCTTCTTCCTCTTATCTCCTTCAGTCTCTCTCTTCTTCTCCACCACAACAGGATCGAAGATCTTGATCCCGTCGAACAAGTTGATGTGCCTTGAATCGGCCTCCGATTTCGGCTCAGGCGACTCGGACTTCGGCTCCGCCAGCTCCGGCGGTTTTCCGGCACCGGCTTGGGGGTCGAAGCCGCGGGCACGGCGGAGCTGCTGGAGGCGGAACTCGGCATCGCGCTTAAGAGATTGTTCGCGCTTCAATTGTTCTTCTTTCGCCGCCGCTTCTTCATCCTTGCGAACCTTCTCGCGATTCTCGAAGTTGTAGACGTTCCACCTCTTCTGAGGGAGGATGTTCAGACCACCATGGCCGCCCATGATTTGAAGCTTCTGTGATGGATCGAATATTTTTTTTTTGGGGGGGGGGGGGAGGAGGAAGGAAGAAAATCAGGGCTTCAACGATGGGGTATACTGTTTAAATTGCTCGAATTGCACAGGGAACGAAAGGCGGTTAAGCACCGCTGAAGAAGGTCGCGGGTCCTGTTTTTTTTTTTTTTTAAAAAAAAAAATAAAGTTGAATGGAATGGGTTTACAAGTTGTTTTTGTGAGACTTGTAATTTTATGTTTTCTCTTTAATGTTTTTTATTTTTTGGATAAAATTTCTCAAAATTAGTTGCAGCTGTTATATATATATTTTTTTGGTAGATATTAATCCTTTTCTTGATGATGCAACATAGCACATCATTATCAATTTTACCTTAATTCAAAAATATAAACATAATCTATGCTCAAAATTTATGAACAGAGAATTGAATATTGGGTCAAAATGATGATAAAACATGATTTAAAAATTGTCCCCTATGCATGTTCAGCCATGTTCTTTTCATCTTACGGCAAATACGTATCATAAGTGTTCAGCACATTCCAGCACAATTCAGTATTATTCAATACAATTCAGCTTGCTTAAGCACTTATTAAAAATATCTAATTATAATTTTGTCCATGATTCTGCATGTTTCAACATGTTTCAGTAATAAGCACCAATAAATACTTCTCATAAGTCGAAATAATACGCCTTTTATACCAGCAAAAGAATTGAGAACACATAACTATTCTACAACACATGAACTCTCAATTCTGTAATTGAGGAAGAGAAGTTGACACAGTACAAAAACACAATAGCGTTATTAATAAAATTATTCATCCAATTATATAACTTTGCATGAACCGTACTTAGACCTTTAGGAGATACAATATTGTTATGAGAAATCAAACTTTTTAGGTCACTTATTTATGCAGAAATTTTCCCCTTATTTCTAACAATTTTGTTTTTATAAAAAAAATCTCACTCAAATATACACAACACCACCTTCCAGTATAAATCCCTCTTTTACGGGATCTAGGAATATCCAGATATATACAACCTTACTTCTATAGACATCCCTGTCCGTAATGACTTTTTTAAACACATGCCTAAACACATTGATTACTTGATCTATAACCTCAAAAACACAGGCCTAAACATAACCTCTAAACGTAGAATGAAATGAAATAAGTCATTAAAAGATTAATTGATCTATGGTTGAGCACACATTACATTCTTGGCAACCCACCAATTTGTTTGAACTGCTCAAGAAAAGAACATAGAGCCAAAAATGCAAACGGTCTACACTTCTCAGTTTGCTACGAGCAAACTAGCAATCAACGAGGCCATTTTTTCATATTTTGCTATACTTTTAATACAAGTACACTCCATATCTCAGGAAGACAGGAACTACTCGGGCAACTAACGGGACTAAACGGTGAGCAGATTATCTACATTCCAAAACTCTTCATCAGATTAGAACATGAAGTCACTGAGTTGAAGATGCTTGTCCCTCCCAGCACCTCGCCGAATAATGTATGCACTATCTTCCACATCAGCATTCAAACAATTCATTCTGTGCCTACATCAACAAATTAACAAGGTCGTGATTAATTTGCCCACAGCAACACCCGGGCGCCCCCCCCCCCCCCCCGCCAAAAGAAAAGGATTCAAGAGGTTAACTACAGTAGGCTTGCTGTCAAGAAAGCAGGCAAAGCTCACCATTCAAAATGGTCTTCACAGCAAATGGAGCCCCATATAATCGCAAGTCCAGCTCCACTCCTATATTTGACATTGAGCCAACAACTTTGTTTTAGGACTTGTGGAAAACATTTGAAACTTAATTGGAGTCTTAAGTTTTGGAGTCTTAAGTTGTAACTCACACGTTCAAAGACAAAGTACAGAGCCTATAACATATTTTTGGCATTGATGCGAACAATCAATGTTTGGATTGTGTCCAAGGCAGGGTATAGAGATCACAAGATAATACACAAATTCAAGTTCCAACCGGATAAGCTCAGAGAAGAAGAATTGACTCTGCTTCACTAAAAGGTTAATTTAGCTAAAGCATAACTGTAGGAATAGCAAGCTCTCATTAATTAGGATAACTGAACTCCACATTTGAGAAAGCGAAAGCAACAAAAGAGTTTCTAAACTTTCAGATGACTGGAAATGGATATTATACAGAACAAAATCTCAGGCAGTGCGAAGCATGATAGAGTTAGACCGAAGAATAGATAGAGGAAAGCCACACGACAGCTATGCCCATTCATTTCTACCTTGAAATCTCATCAAAGCTTCAAGAAATAACAATTACAACTATATTTCTGACGGAAACCATGATAGAAAGTAAACTTGAGGGAAAAAATATAAGAGAATGCATACCAAGTTGCAGTGTACATGTCATAGAACTTGTCGAATGCCTTGTCAAAACAGTAGTGGCAAGTCAAAAGTTCCCTGATGTCAGTAACTTCGCACGTCGACTTGCAGCATTTGACCTATATTGCAATAATGACTTCAGTATAAGCAACTAAAGCAATCATAAGAAAGTTACGATTTAAAAAGTTTCAGTTTCTAAAAAAGAATGCCTCAGCTAATAAACAATCAAACCTAACTGACATCATGTAATAAATCATCAAAGATCTAAACACCTACATTGCCCATCCCTTGAGGCGATGCAATTTAATGAGGCTCTAAACAACTATAGACGAGCATATAATAATACATGCTAAACACCTATAATACGTTAATATAGCCGTTCATATATCCATTTCCTAAGGTGCAAATCCCAGAAGCCTAGTTCAGACTTCAGAGTCATAGTTTCAGGAAGAGAGGGAGCGATGAGATAATAAATCACTAAACTCCAAACTTTGATCAAAATCGATACCAATTGACCTAATTCAAGGAAACGCCCTCAAACAGTTACATGAAATTTCTTCAAGCTGACCTCAAATTAAATATTTCAATAAAATTACGCCCTAGTTCCTCAATTTTGGGAGAGGCCCCAGGCAGCAAAGGTGCGATTTAGGCCCAACCCAAGAAGATGATTCCATCAAATTTTGTTATTATTTATGTATTTTTTATATTATCAATATTTGCACTTATCAAATAGGACTACAACAGTTGCTTAAATTAGGACATTAAAGGTATAAAATATCAGCCATTCTGCATTTTAATAATAGTAGAGGCCTCGCTTCTGTGAATTGTGCATCTCTGCCTCATGTTTCAAACTGAGCTAGCATTGATGCCATTTGTGCCTTCCAAGAATATTCTAAGAGTCTCCTGTCACTCTAACTCCACAATTTAAACAATTTAATGAAGCTAATGGCTTCATCAGCACCATTGTAGATGTAATCACTCTTAAAACATCAAAAACTAGCATGATGGAGCTGCATGCACTCTTAATTGTTTACAGTGGTCCCAAGATACTGTAGAACATTTTAGGGGTTATAAAGCCTCAGTACAACTTACAAGTTTCAACTGCACAGACATTCTTTCCAAAAAAAGAAGAAAACACAACCTTGTATGATGTATAGTAGCCTTCATTTTGAGTATCTCGAAAGGCTCCAGCCACTCTAGGAGTCTACCTCTCAAATCTCTTAGGATATTCTAAATATACAACTAAACAGTTCAAAAGAGCAAAACACCTTCATTGCACCATCTTGTGGAATATGAAGTGCCCTTCCAGAACGCCACAAATAAGACGGGCATTATTGCGCCTTGGATCACCCTTGACCTATCCACTATAGGCCTCAAATATCATCGGACATTTTTCAGGTATAGAAAAGCACAGAGTTACCACTTTGCAACTTCCAAACACCAAAAAAACAAAAAAAAGGATTCCCTACCGCCATGCATATAACCTTCATGTGGGGTTACCTGCTCAACTTCCAAACTGCTAAAGATGTTCTATCCATTCCTGTAAATGATTCAATGGATATAGTGGCTTCCTTAGCATGACCTCGTAGATTCCCAAACATGTTTCCAGAACACCACCAATGTGGACCATGGTGGCATATAACACGATAAACACTATGTAGAATCTTATTAAAGCATCCTAAAACCTTTTGAGGGGCAAAAGGAGACAATGATCTTCATTTTCCTACTTTCAAGAAATTTCAAAAAATCACAACAATCATGTATAATAGCCTCTGTTTTATTATGCTCATCAGTTTAAGGTGCCAACCCTTCTACCTTCAAAACATACTAGAATGTTCAAAAACATCCTTCTTGGATATTTCAATACCATCCTCAACCCAAAAAAATAAAATAAAATATTCCAATAAGCACAATGATTTCATTTTCACCATACAGTAGGTTTTGAATCATGATTCAACAATGCCCAAAAGGGGCATCATGGCTGTTCACATAATCACTCTCTCTCACCGATAGTCCTAGATCCACAGAAACATTTTCAGAGGTCAGTAAGAGAACACATTCACTATTTGACATCGACTTGAATGTTTCTCAGAACACCCAAAAACCACACAATAGCTTTCATTTTGGGTTCCCCAAGAGATACTTACCACTCTGCCTTTGAAACCTTCTAGGACAACCTAAGATTCCCATAAATATCTCAATATGCATAACGTACTCATAGGCACCCGTATGTAAATTTTGAAATGTAATTCTAAAATATTGAAGAATGGACATTAAAAAATAGACTCTAAATCGTCAAAATGGTCCTAGAACCCTGAACAATTGTGGGGTCAACAGAAGAACATAGTCACCACTTGATGTTCCTCTGACATTTTTCCCAAAATTGCAAAAAACAAAGATAATATCATACACTACTGGGTGTCCCAAGAGAATTTAACTACTCTTGGACAGCTTCTTATCATAAAAACTTTCAATGAGTGTGATGGCTTCATCTTTTAGATATTGAAGGGATTCAGAAAGCACCATAAAAATGTGTTCTGTTCATACAAAATTCATTCTAAACTGTTTAGACCCATGATAGAGACCCATGATAGAACACCATCAGACATTTTCAGGAGGCAGCATGTACCAATAGTCACAATTTGACAACTTTTTGAACATCTTTCAAAGGTTCCAAAGATCAAGAACAACAGCCTTGTCCGGAGACTATGGCCACTCTATATACTTGATGTCCAATTGACATTCTAATTATCACTGCAGAGACTTTTAATAGCCATTACATCAGCATCCTCTGAAGTTGGAAACATGAATCAAAAACATCATAGTAGCATGCAATAGCCTTAAAACTATTTAGAACAGACCTAATATACTATGAACATTTTGGGAGATTGGTAAGGCATGCCTCTTGCACTTCATTGATATCTTCAGCAGGAGAGGGGGAGATGAGACACTAAACCATTGAAGCTCTAAGTTTTTTCTGAAATTGAAACTCACATATGGAATCGATGGCATATAAAGTAACGAAGATAAAACATCTACATCAAATGCCCCAAATTAAATCCCAAATTGAAGAATAGAATTAACCTAAACCCGAATTCTTGATCGCACGTAGGACAGCAAAAACGTCAGCTTTGGACCCAGCCCAAGAAGATACTTCATTACCCACATTGGCTTTTTTTTTTTTTTTTTTACTTAAGATTTTTTTTTCCCGGTAAACAGATTATAATATACAAACTATTAATTATCAATTATTAGGTGCCTAAGCCATTAGCAAAAATCTGGACTTTGCATCCATGATATGTGTAGCTTCACCATGAATCTCGCACCTGGGCGTTTAGGACCCTCTATGCCTCAGTGCCCCTGGTGCCTTTTAAAGCTAAGCTAACTACCATCTTCCACAAGGAAATTGTCTGAAATATATTGTTTGTTCAGCGGAAAACAGGATCGATAATTACCGAAAGATAAACTGTCAACAGAGCATCATTATTGTCACCTGGTCTCAATGTTTTGCCTTAAATGATGACTTCTTTTTCTGCCAACAGATGACGGATACAACCAGTGGCGGATGTAGACATTTAGGATAGGGTGTCAATCTATTAATGTCATCACTAATATACACTATTCCCAAAAAAAAAAATCATATAACACATATTATGGTAGTCTACTTTGTATAGAGGATAGACATTTCGTCTTGCATTTTTTTTTTTAAGGAACGTTCCGTATTGTACTTCTACATCAGCGGAACTTGATATGCAATAATTTTTTATTTTTATTTTTTGGTAAGTAATCAATAAGTATATTAAAAGGACACCAAGGGGATGTCACCCATATACAAAAAGGGCAAATACAAAAACATTATGCCCTTATACTCTCATCCATAATGCAATCGACAAAAGCCAAAAAATTTACACTTCTGTTACCACAAAGCCCGGCACTCCAGCTATACAACAACCTCAAAAAATAAAGCTTAAACTCTTGAAACGACCCAGCTATATCGTCAAAGATACGACGATTTCTCTCCTTCCATGTCGTCCACCAAATAGCCAAAGGCACCATGTTCCAAACTTCAAGGACCCAACTCTTCTGCATCCTTCTCTTCCAAGCTACCACCACGTCTCTAACATTAGAAGGTTGCACCCAACTAACCCCCATAAGAGAGAGAGCTAAATCCCAAAGAGCGGAAGCCCAACGACAATGAACAAGAAGGTGATCCGCGGTTTCTTCCTCCTCCAAGCACAGAGAGCATCTGCTTGGACCTCTAAAATTTCTTCTTTTAAGCATGTCATCAGTGGGGATCCTTCCTATGGAGGTTGCCCACGCAAAGAAACTCACTTTTGTGGGAGCTTTAGACTTCCAAATGGACTTAGCAGCAAAATCATAACCACCCAAGACATCAGAATGTGTGGAACAAAAACTCTTGATGCTGAAGGATCCCTTAGAGTTAAAAGGCCACACAATCTCATCCTTTTCTTGCGACAGAACCTCTTTGCCAGCAAGTGTGGCTAACAACTCACAAAAACTGTCCTCTTCCCAATCATTAAGATTCCTCACAAAAGTCAAGTTCCAATGGCTAGCATCCCCATTCCAAGAAACAACTTCTTGGATCGTGGCATGCTTTAGACGAGCCATCCTGAACAAATCTGGAAAGAGAATCTTCAAAGGCCGCTCCCCACACCACACATCATGCCAAAATAACACCCTTGACCCATCCTTCACCTCAAAATGTACTAAAGATTTGAACCGCTCAAGACCTGCTAAGATAGCTTTCCAACAACCAACACCGTGGGCATAAGAACTCTTCCTACTCCACCAACCCCTCTTCTCAACTCCATACTTTGCCTTGATCACGTTTCTCCACATAGCATCTTCCTCCTTTGCAAACCTCCACAACCATTTGGTCTTCAAAGCGTCGTTCATAACACGGAGAGGTCTTATGCCAAGCCCTCCCTCTTGTTTAGGACGACACACATCGTTCCAATTAACCCAATGGAGGCCATTACCATTATCCATAGAATTCCAAAGAAAATCTCTCATGATTTTCTCTAATCGATTAGCAATGGTAGTTGGGATAGTAAATAACGACATGAAGTAGATAGGTAAGCTACTCAAAGTGCTCTTCAAAAGAGTGAGTCTGCCCCCTCTGGACAAAAGCTTAGACTTCCAACCTGCCAATTTTTTATGGAACCTCTCAATAACCGGGTCCCATACCGCTAAACTCTTATAAGAAGCACCAAGAGGAAGACCGAGATAAGAACAAGGCAAAAACTCAACTCCACACCCAAAGAACCGGGCCAAATCATGAACATTAGGCACCTCACCAACAGGGATGAGTGCGCTTTTGGAAAGGTTAACCCTTAGCCCAGACATAGCTTCAAACAGCAGTAGGGTACACCTTAAATAGCCCAAATTACTAACATCCGGCTTGCAAAATACAAGGGTATCGTCGGCGAAGAGCAAATGAGAAATCAACAAACCCTCGGAATGAGGGTTGCCAATCCGGAAGCCATCCAAGAGACCCTCCTCACCTGCTTTGATCACCAACTTACTCAACGTCTCCATAACCAAAATGAACAATAAAGGTGACAAAGGATCCCCCTGCCTTAGACCTCTTGAACTAGAGAAAAAACCAGAAGCTTCACCATTAATCAAGATAGAGAAGCGCACCGTGGAAATACAAAAAGAGATCCATTTCCTCCACTTATCAGGGAAACCCATTTTCTCAAGAATAGCCAAAAGAAAGCTCCAAGAGACATGATCATAAGCCTTCTCAATGTCAAGCTTACACAGGATACCGGGAATCCCAGATCTTAAATGAGAATCGATGCACTCATTGGCAATCAAGGCAGCATCCAAGATTTGACGACCAGGAACAAAAGCATGCTGCGAGGGACCCACAATTTTTCCAACCACTCTCCTCAATCTTGAAGCGAGGACTTTGGCAAGGATCTTATAAACACTCCCTACCAGACTGATAGGCCTAAAAAGCTTAATATCATCTGCGCCAGCCACTTTTGGAATCAAACTAATAAAAGTGGCATTTAAACTTTTCTCAAAGACACCTTTATCATGGAAATCAGCAAAAAAACCCAAAACTTCCTCCTTGACAGTAGACCAACAGTGCTGGAAAAAGGCTAAATTGAAACCGTCAGGACCTGGCGCTTTCTCATTTCCTAGCTCGGAGATTGCATTCCAAACTTCCGCTTCGGTAAACTCCTTTACAAGATCCCTAGCATCATCAAGACTGATAGAGGCAAAAGCAATACCATCAAGAACGATCCTTGATGGATGATCTTCATGGTACAGATTTTCATAGAAGTGGACAATTGCCTCATTGGCCAAGGCAGCATCATCAAAGAACTCGCCATCCACTTTAATATTGTGAATGGCCTTAAACATTCTTCTCCTATTTGCCACCTGGTGAAAAAACTTGGTGTTGCGATCACCATCCACCAACCATTGCTGTTTTGCTCTTTGGCGCCAAAAAATATCAATGGACCTTCGCACCAAAGAGAGCTCTTTTTTAACTTCCAGTCTTTCAATTCTATCTACCCATAAGAGAGACTGTTGTTGCTCCTTCTCATCCAAGAGCTTCACTTTCTCCACCAAACTAGCCATCTTTAACTCTAAATGGCCAAACACATCCCTGTTCCACTGTTTGAGTTTGGACTTCAAAAAATTGAGTTTCTTTGCCAAAACAAAACTGGAGGGGCCACTCACAACCAACTCATCCCAGAACGATTTAACAAGGTCACTAAAACCATCTACCTCAAGCCACATATTCTCAAATTTAAACGGGCGTCTACCTTTGGAGGCTTCCCCAACCCGAAGGAGAATGGGAAAATGGTCGGAAGTAATTTTTGGAAGGGTAACTTGACGAACCCCCCGGAAGTGGTCTTCCCACTCAACCGAGAATAAAAAACGGTCAATGCGAGATAAGACAGGAACCTCCTCGTGGCTGGACCAAGTAAAGCGAGCACCTTCCAATGGCGGGTCGATCAGATTGCAATCATCAATAAAACTAGAGAATTCTCTCATTGCCCAAGACGACCGACCGCCTGAGGATCTCTCCGAGGGAAACCTGATGACATTAAAGTCCCCACCCAAGCACCACGGTATGTCCCAAGAGGACATAAAGAACGACAACTCCTCAAATAAGGCCCGTCGCATATAGTCGTCATTAGGCCCATATACCCCAATCAAACCCCACTCAAAATTGTCCTCCAGTGACCTAAACTTACAGCAAACAGAGAACGACCCAATACGAGAGTCGCCAAGCTCCAAAACTTGAGGATCCCAAATCATAATGATACCTCCTGAGCGGCCCACTGAGGGTAAGTAACGCCACTCAATGGGACGGCGACCCCACATACTAGTTGCTATGGTACGACTTACAACTTCCAACTTGGATTCTTGTAGAATGACAACATCGCACGCGAAAGTGCGCACCACCCACTTAACATCCCCTCTCTTGTTTGGACAATTTAGCCCCCTAACGTTCCAGGCAAGAACTTTAACGGCTGGCCCCACCCGAAGACAAGCTCTCCCTTGCACCAGCATCCCCCCTACCCTCTTCTGCCACTTGATCACCTTTCCTTCTATTGGCTTCCAGTGAGGCAAGAAAAGAGAGCAGCTCCATCTCTCTACCTTCAATGGCCAACCCCATCTTTTTACAAAAGAAGATCATTCTTTCCAAGACCCAGGCAGAGCCGTCACTAACATTACCTTCATATGCAGCACTAACTAATGCATCATCCTCTCCTCCTTGAGTGTGGACTGGATGGAGAGGTTCCTCAAACAAAGAAAACCCTTCCACCTCCTGCCCACATGGACCACCCGAACCCGTATCAGCAACGAGCTTAGTCTTTCCAGTCTTCTTCCTACGAGAATAAACTACCACACTCGTAGTTGATGATCGAGCTCCTGGATGCAGCTCCTCCTCCATCACATTACAAGGCGATTCTGGGACCCTTGAGGCACACGGGGAGCTGCACTCACAATCAGAGGAGGGATAATTCTCCAAAAGATCTCTTAACACCTGAAATTGATTAATGCGGGGAGGAGCGACCTCCACACACTCCTTAGGACTGCCCACCGTGCCTGGAGACAGTGACACATCCTTAACATTATCCTTGAAGGAAACTTTCTGCTTCGACAAGCTACCACTGCCATTATGAGCTTCACCTATCACAGCTGCACAAACATCCCATGATCCACACTCCCTGCACTTCCATCCCATCAAGGAAGAATCAGGGGGTCCACCAAGGTGGCCTCGGACGACACTAGCAAAAGACCTATCCCTGCTGACCCGAAGCCTAGAGTGAATAGGAGCATTCCTTAAAGAAAGGGAACGCTTCTTATGGCCTTCAATCAGAGTTTCCTTGAAAACCTTAGTCACCCCAAACCAACCCTCAGCCTTGGCTCCCTCAGGGAAGATCACAGTCCTAACCCTCCCACCATTGCCCAAAAGAGAGAGAACAATGAAACTTGATATGCAATAATAATATACGCTATCTTTTTATTGAGAGAAAAATGAAAGTCAACTACTTGTTTGCTCTCCGTGATTCTTCGTATTTTGAATTTGATATATAAATTGTGCCAAAAAGTAAAATGTTACAATTACCAACCACTTACTAAAGTCATTGGTTGTGTAACAACTAACAAGTCATCAACATCAAATAATAAACCCCAAAAAAAATCAACATTAAGCAATGAAGTGAATATGTCGAAACATGAAATAAAACTACAAATAACTCAGTAGAATTTTTTTTGTTATATTTTATTTTATTTTATTTTTCTATCAAATTCCAACATCATCATTGCTATAGTTTTTATATTTGAAAAAATTAAAATACCAATATGTGAACTGTGTATTTTACAGGTGTCTACATATACTGATCTGCCTCCCTCAAAATAACGCAGTAGATTTTTTTTTTGGGTAGGGGTGTCCATGAACACCCCACCCCATCAAATAGATCCGCCCATGGATACGACGCTATTGATATAAATACTTTCACAGGCCAAAGATTCCAGTGACTAAACATCTAAACTTAAAACTCATCATTGCAAGCGTCAACATGCTTATTCTATGTCTGGTAGCAGATGAAAGTACTTGAAAAATTCTGACCAGGTTATGCACTCCTCAAATTTACTATGATTTCTGGCTCTCGCTGCTTCTAATTCAACCTACTCAGCTTGTCCTTAGAATACAGATGAAAGTATTTTCTACCCAATACCTAACCTGGTTATACACTTCTCATATTTACTATGATTTTAATTTCAATGGAATCTATGCCTTTCCGGTTTTCCCCAGTCTACTTCAACCTATTCAGCTTGTCCTTCACAACTGAACAAAATACAGCCTCAGGCCTTCACTGGGAAAAAGGAACAATTGAAGAAACCTGCTTCCAAAGTGAATATGCTAGCAAGAAGCAACACCCATGTGGATATTTTTGTACAATAATTCTCCTCGACCATTTATTATCATCCATAAAACCAACAGAGAACTGAAAAAACATCAGGATGACACTGAAGTACACGAAGCCAGAATTTTCATCCATATAATCCCATCAAATGAAGCCAATGGACATGGAAATAATACAAATCAGGAAGACTCAAACATAATAGTTGGCCATGAAAAGGTCAGAAGATGTGGTTTTTCAGATTGTGCACTAGATCATTACAGATCTGAAGACAGCCAGAGGCCCAAAACATTATTTCTGAAACACCAAGTTCATCACACATGTGAGAAAAGTAAAAACCAGTCAAGTTCATCACACATGTGAGAAGAATGTCGGCGTGATGACCAAACTTAATAAATGAACTGGTTACTTACCAAGCGCTTAAGCTTATGTGAATATACATGTTGATGTGAGGGATGAGCCAAGATATGCCTGTACAGATGACCTGCACTGAAGAGGTGTTTCAATATCAGTTGACCAAGCAGCAAACGTATTGTGAGCAGCCGAAAATTTCTACAAGAGTTACTATTACTTAAATCCAGCCAAATGAGACACTTTAGTCAATACTGCCTTCAACATTTGAAGACTGCAGGCACAAACTTGCAAGATTACTTGGAAAATAACACAATTCCCATTTTACAATAAGGGTCTTTTCATCTATTTGAATTAACTTGTTGGCCTTACCAACCAGTAGAAGATAAGCCCACAGGAAAACATATTAAAAGACAACCCCAGAAAACAAAGAAAAAGGAACTGAATTCATTGCAACCTAACTTGGAGAATTTTACGCATGTGACAAACAAAATCTGATCAAGACAGATCTGAAGGTCAAAGAATAACATATTATGTCACAACATATAAGAAGATTCATATGAACAGCCACAGTTCTAATGCAAAGGTTCATATAAATCATTAAGAATGCCCCTCAAATTCTGAAATACCTGTCACAGAATATGGTACTGCAGTCAAGGCATGTTGCCAAAGATGTTGAGTTGCAGCACAAGTTGCATTTGGCATGTTCCATGTTCTTGTTTATTTGATGGCATCTGAAATAAGAAATTGTAACATAAGCTTCAAATTACACGCACAACAAACACATTAGACAGGAAGAGCAGTAAAGGGAAAACATGAACACATGAATATCTGAATATCTAGACAGCTGTCATACCATAGTTAAGAGAAAGGCGGAAAAAACAAAAAATGAGCCAAGCTGCAGGAATTAATAATTCATATATTAAAACTGCGCTGTCCTTAGACAGGACTTTAGACCATATATAACAGGTAAGCACAATCACAGCTTTCCTACATTGTCTATCCTAGACCTCAACTCATCCCTCAATGTCAGTCTCAATATGAAGGAATTGGTACTTAACAGGATAACTAAAACGAATTAAGCTTTTCTTCATTGTTTATGTTCTCCTGCTCCCTTTCTTCAATTGTTATTGTTCAATAGTTAAAGAACAGCTGGGAAAAGATTAGCTAATTCATAAAACATAAACATCATCCAAAACATTATTTCTGAAAATAAGTAGATAAAGCTCCATCATTATGACAATGGCAGTCCACTTTCAGAAGTGCTTGATGTTAATTCAGAGAACAGAGCCCAAAAATAGCACTGTTGCAACTAAAAGAGCATCAGAGAAATAATTCCTGATGACGACACATCTCCACCAGAAACATAAAGATCCCTTTGGCCCTTTTGATGTAGCTTTGTAATCAAGAAAAGAATTTCAAAGGGCTACTTGTTGAGTAATTTCATTTTTCTTTACATTCACTTTGCTCTTTCGATGAAACAAGATCACTAGAAATAGGCAACCCCTTCCCAGCTAAGATTTTTAATCCCTGAGTTTGAGAATCACGATAGAGAAAGAATAAGGCAGCATGGAAGAAACAAACAGTACTATCTTTCCCCATCACTGCCCCTACTCATGGTGATGGCACCAGGCCACCAAAACATAGGACAATTAAACCACCTCAGGTCCTCAAGCAATGAAACTGCCCAGTCAACACATTGAAAGTAACGACAATGATAAAACTGAAATGACATGAATTTGGTTTCTGGTCTGTTCATTTGCTTTGTCCTCATCTACCCATCTCTGGCCGCTAAATTATTGATCATGATTCTCAAGCTGTAACAATATTAATGTAACAAACCAGTACACCCAAATAAACAACAGAACAGTGGTTGGCCAATCTCACTAGCCCACTTTGTTATTGTTAAATGGTCATCATCATACATATATGGCATGCTGAAAGTTTAACTTGCAGTCATCTCCATGAACCCATTGCTATCGAGTACTTACACTCAACCATCATAACTCATCTTCCCAATCTCATGAAATGTTTCAACAATTTCCACTAGGAACCATCAGTATGCACGCCAAGGTTCCCATCCAACTTCCATTCTTATACTCAGAATAAAATTACCCAGTTTATCAATCAAAAGTCTCGGGTTCTTACAGCAGCTCCTTGAAATGAGTCAATGCAAACAAAGCTACTTCGAGTAACATCCCTACCCCGAATCTCTCCTTTTTTTTCTCCCCCCCCCCCCCCCGAAGGAGAGGGGTGTAGTCCTCTTTTCCTGATCAACATGGCCCTCAACAAGCAACTTCAAACTAGGCAGAGCACCCAATTTCCTGAGTTCATAGTCATCAACATTGTAGAAAGAAAAAATCCCCAAAATTAGCTGGCTAACTTATAGCTGCTTGGGACAACCATGCTTTATTGCTATTAGAGCTGTAGAATTTAGATCTTTCACTTCTAGATCAAGTATAGAGGTCACAAAGTGATTTCATGACTCCAGGTAAGAAAGATGGAGGAAAAATTGTTATCCCACTTTCAATGTTTCCACTGTAGAAAACCAAGGAAAATATTAAACTTCTTCTGCAGATGGAAACCACGCCAACAAGGGAACATAAAGAAGGCTAACTCTCACAATCTCACCAAAATGCGGATCAACCTTGATTCCATTTTCTTTTATTTTTCCTTTAGGGGACACAAGAGATAAACCTAGCACATCTCATTCTCAAAATAGGACAGTTAAAAAAGGGCATGACAGTACGCAAGTCATGAAAACATACATCTCATAATAAAACAAATCCGTTAAGGAAAAAAAGGGCACATGATAGCACACAAAGTGAAGAGGGTAAAATGTTTACAAGTAAACATTGACTATGCTCAATGCTTCCAGATTAGAACGGCTACAAACCTTCTATATAATTCACGAAGATTTGCAGATATGCTTGATGTTCTCATCTGCTGGACTGCGCCCTACATTTCCAGAGAAGCAAGGAAATTAGGGTAATTGAATAGGTCATAACATGTGCAAAAACTGCAAAATTTATTTTTTTTTAAAAAAAAGAAACCTATGAACGTCAAAGTAAAAAGAAAGGGTTAAACTTAACATGAGAAAGAAAATTTAAAAAAAAAAAGAATAACGAGCAGACAAGCACCTGACTGTCAGCCGGGTGTGACTTCAAGCCTTGGCCATGGGATTTAGCTACTAGACAATCTTCAGCAAGGTGACCAGGCTTATTGCATTTCCAGCTACAAGGAAAACAGGCAATGAGACCACAATACAACACCCACAAAATTATAAAAACTAAGAAGAACAAAACAAAAGAGGCAGGAATTACAATGACCAAAGTTCCACCATGTTAACAATATATACAACAAAATAGAAAGCAAGCAGCTCCACCATGTCCTGCCAGCAAAATTAAAGCAAGAAGCAAGATGTATTCATTGCCCTTTGGGAGATTACTAATACACAAGTAATTGATATATTCTTTGTGCAATCTTCCTTCGTCTTTTTTTTGGGGGGGGGGGGGGGTTAAGCAAACACATGATAAAACACAATCATTGTTTCCTCTTTCCACAAGGAGCTTTATAAATGGTCACACCAAGGATTCACAACAGCGATTCAATTTCTGATGACAATTTACCACTCATAAGTGGATAGGCAAGTTCTCTTTCTAGACCATCTATTACGATCATAGTCCCAACTATCCTCCGCTGATTCAGTCATTTCTGAAGATCGATTCGGTTCATATGTGAAGAGATTTGAGGCTTGCCCACTAGTAGAGCACTGCAATATCAAATTTGCGTGTTAAATCAATGTATTCAAGCTTTTCTATGACATCGAAGGAACAAGGCAAAGGACAGAGAAGCAGAGGGGAGAAGAACCTTAGTAGGATCAACGCATTTTTGCTTCAAGAGCTCAGCCTTGCAATCTTTGCTACAGATATCATCATCTGTCTGCCAAGAAAAATGCAGATCAAGGACATTGCTCCTAGGTTACTAGAAAGCTAAACAGGAAGGAGAGGAAAGGACCCAGGTCATAGATTCACAGTGCATCAAGGTGCAAAGAAGAAAAAAAATCTGATCATAACTCAAAATCATACCTCATCACATATGTACTCTCCATATCTACCGCATATAACACACACAGGCTCTCCATGAAGAGGAAAACGTTGCTCAGTTCGAGTTTTGACGCGATCAATTTGTCCCATAATACCTAAAATTTAAGCAGTGAAATGCTGTCAGCAAGTATGATCTATGAAGTATGAACGACAAAGAACCTCATCACATTGGATAGAACTATATAATGTACACAACAAGTCGCTCTAGATTTTAGAGCTGTTATTCATTTATCAATCATTAATATTTTGTGCATAAAACCATCGGCTTCACAGGATCTCTGCACATATTAGGAGTACATAAAAATTGAGCCCACTTTATCCTAGCAAGTTAATCAAACCTAAGAGAAGCTAACAGCAGTTGTTTGCCAATATACTTCTTGGATGACTTTCCAAGCTCATAACCCTTCACATAAATCAATCTCAGTCACAGGTGAGTGGGAGAACCAATCGTTATAAAATATTGCATACTGCCAAAACGGCAGTTCTTAAAATTTAATAAGCAGCAGCAGAATTGACAGGGAATCACTAAAAAGACATAGCTCAATTATAAGAAAACACTTCCATATTTCTTCATTTTCGGTTTATTAGGTCCTTCAAGAATAGATCAACGGCTCACTTAGTTTTAAAAAGCCCACTTGAGGCACGCCTAGGCGCGCCTCAGTGTGAGGCTACCGGGTCAGTGCCTCGAAGGGGATGAGATGCTCCTCAAGGATGCGGGACTATATTTTCCCCCTTTTTCTTCTTTTTCTTAGCCTTGCCTTTACCTTTTTTCTTCTTTTCCTTCCTTGTGAGGTAAAAGGTGAGCTAAACTTGTACTGTAAGTACATGCATTGGAGAGCTACGATGATAAGATAACATATCTTAAGGTTAGTTGCTATGTTAGTAGTCATATTGATGTCTAATCACATTTTTAATGCATTTATGTAACTTGTTTCTGCAAAATATGCTTTGTGAAATATGAAATACTTTAAAAACTTTTGCATAGAAGTGCACCTCGCGTCCATGATGCTCGCACCTTCTGCCTCATGCCTCACGCTTTGGGACCCTATGTGCCTCAGTGCGCCTTGCGCTTTTTAAAACTAAGACGGCTCACAGGTCCTATGATTCTAAGTTTCTAACCATACCTCACTTGAGGTCCTTTTCAACTTCAACTACAGGGATCTTGCCACATAGGTATCCATCCTGTAGTCTAGAACAAAGAAGATCCATCACATTCATATGAATTCAAGCCTCAAAAATTCACGCCCATAGGAGCCCTAAGTACTGTATAATAGGCCACACATACAACAAGACACCTGTTCACCACTTTGGACAAGACTGTCAGGCTCAAACCCCAGACATAGTCATCCTCCTTGCACTGCTGCAAAGTATACGTATCCTTTGATACATACTTCAACACAAAAAAACTAATGCCTACCTCCTTGTTTTTAAACTATCCCAATGATCTGTTGTTTGTAACTCCCCTTCCTTCACTCTACCTTCCCTCACCCTTCCTTCTTTCCACATTCTAGAAACAATCCTTACTTTTGTCCAGGATAAGTCTGCATGCCTTGAACCCCAATAACCTTCTTAAGACGGGACCGTTGTATGTGGTAGTTTTACCGGTGTCTTTTTTCCTTGAGCATTTTTTAAGTTCCATGATTAAGAATATGGTTGCTGTTCAATGGTTCCATCCGATAAGTAAAAAAAGGAATAAGGAGATACTAGAAGCAATGGAAAAAACCCCATTCCCATTGTATGCCTCACCAGACAACACCAGGATTGGCTATTATATAAATGAAAAGCTGCTACTCCCCCCCCCCCCCTCTCTCCCTTCTTCCTTCATAGTGGTTTTTGCCATTCTTTCGAAAGCCATCATGGCACCAATGGCACTATCGTATAAGATACTGATATCATGCCCCTCTTCTTCAACCCATTGCCACGCAACCCTTTTCAGCAAGATAAACTGAATAACATGCATCACATTAATGGGCTTTTCCGGAAATCATTGTGCCCATCCCCCCTCCTTTTTTGTTTACTCAAGGAGACGGAACACAGGACCTGAAAATTTTTACTTAAACTCATGATGGTTCATTTTTTCTTTTTTTGATAAGGAAAAGGATATATATTAATATTAAGAACCAAATCTGAGGAGCACAGTGAGCACTGTACAAAAACCTATTTACAACCCAAGAATAGACTATCTTAAACTCATGATGGTTCATAAGTGATGGGTTAAGCACGTTTCAAAAATACTTCTGCCCTTTTCTTCGTTTTTTTTGGGGGGGGGGGGGGGAGAGGGTTTCTACCTCATCTTTATGAAAGCACAAAAAAATCAACCTCCAGTATTCCATGAATAATAAGTCTTGAATTCCGATCTACACTTCGGTTTCAACCCTTCAACACTCAACAGACCAAAAGCCCAGAGTATTTTCGTTAAGCTCTAGCATTTGACATCCTTTAACTGAGAAGATTAGCTTCCTAACTAACAAGCTGGCATTAAGAGACAATAAATTTTGAAAGAAATCAACAGGGAAATAAAGCCATAAACAACCCAAAAGAAAAAAAGAAAAGAATGTACCAAAAGCTGGCCATGCAGATGACACTTTCAGCGTTGATAGTCCATCATCACCTGCTAACAAAGTGAGATAAAAATTAGCAACAGAAGGGCCGCAAGAAAAGAATCCTGCCACTTAAGTGGCAACTGGCAAGGATATAAAAGTAGAAGAATACCTAGCCCCAGATCCCTAACTTTCAACATATATATTCCATCATAGAAAAAATGCAACAAAAGCATGATCATATATTCAAAAGAAACAATTAAAGACAAGGGTTGCAAGTTCCTCATTGATAATTGGAATGGAAGAGATAATATATTGTTGTACATAGTAAAAGCACAACACACAGCAACAACCGACTTTGTATTCCACTGAGATAGGGTTCAGGAAGGCCAGATATCTGCAAGGTCGCAAGTTCCTCATTGATAATTGGAATGGAACATTATGGAAGAGATAATATATTGTTGTACATAGTAAAAGCACAACACATAGCAACAACCGACTTTGTATTCCACTGTGTTAGGGTTCAGGAAGGCCAGATATCTGCAATGTCACCCCACCAACAGCCCCCAAAACAAAAGTGTACCTAGAACCAGCTTCCTAGCTTTCAATATACATGTTCTATGGTCTATGCCATAGAATAGTGCCAAAAGCATTGTCCTATATTCATATAAGACAAATAAAAAAAATGATGGCAAGTTTCTCACTGGTAAGTTGGAATGACAGAGAACCTATTGTAGTACAAAGTAAGTAGAAAGTACTACATAGAGCAACAACCCATTTGAATTCCACTCTGCTAAGGCTTAGAAGGTGATACATGCAATCTCACTCCCAGAGGCAGGGAGAGATCCCCATTGGCTTGTTTCTGAAAGATCCACATAAATCACTTTTGTATTATTATTTCTTTTTTTCCATAAACTAATGGTGGTAATGAGAGTAAAGTTGAAAAGCCACAGTAACCATAAGAAACCACTATTAATATAATAATACTAATTTTGCACAATATACGTGTTAATATTTAAAAAGAAAACAGAGATAGTATATACACAGGAACGTAAAAGTAAATACAATCACGATGCCAACCATGAATATGACCACACAAATAAAAAGATATAGAAACAGAAGGCACTAAAAGAATTAAGGAAGCAGTTAAGTGAACCGTGGATTATTTTTTATAAAAAAAAGGGGTAAAAAACTCAAAGCATATACAAACAGTAAAGGTACCTAAATTTGGTTTTCCAGATAACTCTTCTGATATTGTAGGTCCTTCGTCACCTGATATTCAAGTGGGACAAAATTTATATGGACCGAAAAGAATCCTGCCACTTAAAGGAAAAATTAACAAGCAAAAGCACACGTAGCTACAGATCTCAGCGCTCATTCTATATGTTCCATAATAAGGAAAGGCAAGAGAATCACAATCACATAAGATCATCCAGAAGCAGATAGGGGCCTTCACTGGATGACATGCTTTCATTTATTTTAGGTCACAAATGACCATTGTAGTTTTTGTCCAGGATGCAAAAAGCATCCTCAATACAATTTGAGCTTGGGCCTTAAGTAACAAGGATATCCACATAGATTGTAGAATGGAATCCAATTATCATCATCCTTGTTTCTCAATATGCTATGATATTATGTACATGGAGAATCAGCATGTCCAAAATGTTAGAAACACGAAATGTCCTTTATTTGGTGAGAAAACTAGACTAATAGTGATGATCTTACAAAAATCGTATTATCCCAACAGAACTGCAGATTTATATCGTAAGTCCACTAAGACAAAAAAAAAAGAAGCAATATATAAAGGACGAAATCAGAGAAGAATAAGACCAAAAGTAATTGCCAGGAGGTCACATTCAATTTAAAAATTATCCATCATCTACAGTGGTTATATATTGTGAAGAGGAACAACAGCACTGCTCTTTAATACGTAATACTTTATACAGAACATTAAATTAAATTCACTTTCTTTTGTTTAGAATACAAACTTTCAATGAGCATGAAGCACATGCAATATATGATGATGTATAACTGTAATTGGTCATTTGCATGCAGACCAAAAACTCATAAGGTATTCACAAGCATAGCAGTAGCATTCTTTGCATCACTTCTATGCTCAACGGAAGCTTATATGCTAGAAAAGAGAGTTTATAAGGTGATCAAGTGGTAGCTTCCCTATTTTATTTCCACCTAGAAATACAGTCAAAATTGACTATCCGTTCTCATCACAAATGACTAGTAATTACCAGCAGTGCAGCGACAGTGGACATGTATAATAATTGCTGAAGCAGAAGTTAAAACAATACTCACTATCACTCTCGTATGCTACCAATTGCACGCCGGAACTCGAGGATCCCTATCATGGATTCGTGATACATAAAATTCAAATTCAGCAAATAAATTGAAATAACATGCAAGTGAAACTGCATTGTGAAGGCAAACTAGGAGTATAAATCAACACCATGTGAATGCGCGTACAAATGTATCATCTTCGAAACTTCCACATCCAAATTCCAACATATGGACAGAAATAACCTAATTGATAAAATCCCACAAAGCATAAATTTGGAATTTACCAAAACATCTGGTGTTAATTCCTCATATCTCTGAACCGAACAAGCTTCCTTCCTGTCAAATTCTCAAATTCCATGAAATCAAAATCAACAAATCCCCTAAACACTTCAAATTTGAAAACAAAATCTTCAAATTTAAAGTGCAAGCAATTCTGACCTCATTTGCTGGACGTAGTCCTCATGTGACATTGGGGCATCATCGAACTCAACTTGCTGACGCTTAATCGACGCTGGCCTCACCTGACGACGTCGCTTTGTCCGGGGATTGGAATCATCGGCGGCGGATGCTGTCGCCGGTGATGCTTCCGCCGGCGGAGCATTTCCGGTGATTATATTGTAAGCTACATAGGGAGATAATGTCAATTAATAGAAATTTGGGTGATTAATCAAAATTGATTGAAATTAGTATGAAGGATGAGGAAGATTAACATGAAAATTGGGTGAATTGATGGAAAAAGAAAGGGTTGAAGAAGAAATGAATGAATTACTTTGAAGATTTTGAAGAACGGAGGAGAGATTGTAGGCTTTCCTGTAAGCGAATGAAGGATTCTTGTAGAAATTCGTCCTCGTTCCCATCTCTCTCGTCCCGCCCAGCTCTAGAAGTGATTCAGCCGAGAATGCAGTACGGGGATACTTTTTTACTTTTTAAATGTTAAATGTTAGTTCGTCCAGATAAAGAACCATCACGCCCGCAACTAGAAGGGCCTTTCTTGCAAATACACAAATTTATTACCCTGAAAAATTACCAATAGACGTAGATATGTCCCCCATGTGAGGATTTTTTTTTTTTCTAAACATAATTTTACATCTAATCTCTGTCGTATACTCGTATCAAATTTTATTAAACTATTAATAAATCAAATAAATAGATTATATAATTTATGCTAATCAGATTAATTTTGATTTTTATTATATCTAATATATAGAATTTTAATTTATTCAAAATTTTGATCGAGTAACTAATCTAATTAAGCTTTAAGTCAATTAATATTTCACCCAAAAAATATTTTTTAATAAAAACAGTTTATTGCTCCAATTTTGTTGAATGTTAATTAAACTTAATTAAATTATTTTTCAAAAATAGTTTTCAAAGAAAAATTAAAATTCTATTTCAAAGTTAATTTAACTCAAATTAATATAAATTTCAATTAAATACAATTAATTCATTGCAAATCACTCTTGTTGAATTTACATCCCGGGTGAACTTTATCGAATCCAACTAGAAGCCCCTCTCCAAGCAACCCGGGCCCCCCCCCCAGAAGAAGGGGGTGGCAAAACCTTTTGGTGCATGGGCAAGGATCAAGGACTCCAGCCTTCATAATCGACTGATCGTTCCATATCAACCTCCCCAAATTCCCCGAATCTCAAAAACCTAAAAGCTGCATATCCCAATTCGATTCATCATCTACGAATCCATCACGAGAGAACTCCACACCCAAATTTTTGCTCCAATTAATCTTAGCGGAGCATCATATCATACCTAAATGGGTGGTATAATCAAAAGTAGCTTCTCATTCATGGTGGGAACAGCAGTCGGAGTCTATATCGCCCAAAATTACGACGTTCCTAACATCAGGAAGCTTGCTGATACTGCCATGGAGAAGCTCAAGCAGATCGAGCAGACTTATCGCAAACCCAAGAAGCCAAGAGACGATTAACGAACTGGGAATTTATTAAAGTTCAGAAATGGCAGGTTTTTTTTTTGTCCCAATGATTTCATGAGCCTCAATCATGTTGTAATTGGAATGAAAACTAGCAATATGTTTACTTTATTTGTTTGGGTGAATTTTATACTAGGGATGATCAATGTGGGTTCGGAAGATTTTGATCAGATAGTCGAAATCTTAGCAATTAATGGTACGGAATTGTTCTTGAAGATTTTGATGGCAATGTAATTAAATATGTATGCTAGGTGCTCAAATGGGACTGTGTTCAGTTTCATGATTTCATCTCAGTGTAATTTCATTTCCATATAACTAAGTGAAATCCTAATTCCTACTCCTGGGTGACTGTTCTGAGCATGGCTGTTTGAGCTGGGTGGATCAATTGGGGAGGTTATGAGGATATTGAATTGTTGGTACTGCATTTGTTTGATCACAGATGGGGATATTATATGGTCTCATGCTTTTTGATCAGCAACATATTGAAGTAATTGGGGAAATAGCTATCATCATCAAATTGTAATCTTGAGTATTGTGGAGTTGATAATCAAATTGGAGCAATTTGTACAACTGGATGGTTATTTTCTTGCTTGCATCTCTGTGGTTACTTTTAAAATATAGAATCTTAATGTTGTATGGCAATTTCTTTCTGACAAGTTTGAAGCAGTTAGGGTGTTCAGCTTCCATATTGCTTGAAAAACTCCATCGTGTGTTGATGTGAGTGTGCTTGACTTCATAGCTTTCCAGAAACTGTTTGTGGCTGGCTTTGAGCCATTTCATCTTTTCTAGTGCTTCATTTTGTTGGTCATCTTGACCACCCAGCAAATGGCTGTGGAACCTGTGGTGTTTGATGCTTGTTTATGTTGTGCAACGAAGTAAGTGGATGCTGGTTGTACAATCGGCGTCAGCAAAATCTAATCCTGATGGGATGGTGGTTTTCTAATGATCAATTTGCTCCACAACTGGGCCCTGCTTTCGCTGACTGACTGCTATATGCCATAGATCTCATTGTTTTCCCTAATAAGTGGAAACTCATCCTGCTTTAGTTTTCGCCTCTTCTGGAAGTTGCGTGTCTTTTAAAACAGAGAGCAAGCTCAATACAATCCCAGAGAATAGCCAGGTTCAACCCTTTGATCCACACCATACCAATCCTTGTTCACTAGTTTGAGTAGATGAATGAAACTAAGAGAATATCCAAAGACAATGTGACTTTGAAAATGTATCTTTAAAACAGGTGTATGTTCACGGCTTATGTGTGTTCTGTAAAGCTGGATGTTAAAGGCATGCACCCTTTGCTCTTAATACCATGCATATGAGATTCACAAATGGTGTTTTGCAGAACTTTGGAACAGAGGGCCACGGTCAGTTGGGATACGCGTGATGCTTTCAAAGAACATTCCCTATGCAACGGAAAGCTCGGTATTTGCATTGCTGTAGTGTCTTTCTGATCACTACAGTTATATCCTCAAGCTTGCTGATTATCTCCAGCAATTCACAAGTGTATTTGACTAGGAATACATCCTCAGTATCCGCAGACGACCGGCCCAAGTTTGTGACAATTCATTTTGAAGTTGAGGATACAAACTAGCGTCAAAGCAGGATCTCTATGTGTAGCTTTTTTCATATTTTTGTTGTTCAATTCATTTCTTCTTATTTGTTTCGTGATGGAAGGGCATTTTATATTTGTATTTGGTGTAACTAGTTTGGGCCCGTGCTTTGCACGGAGTATATTCAAATAGACATTTTGTAGATATGTTATCGAAATAATAAACAAATAGTTATGGTAGACATTATTAATATTATAATTTAGAGAAAGTAATGGAAAAATTCAATGAAAAAGTTAAGTATACAGTAACTTCGTACATAACTAATTGGATTAATAATTAAAAAGTATACGATGGTGACAAAAGTCTATATAAGTATGATGGAGACAATAGATAGTGAATTTGTCACAAAGCATGCTAAATTGAGTGATGGTAAGTCAATCTGTGATGCCAATGATGAAAAATCCACCTTCTCCTCTTGTTGTTGAGCAAAAATTTATGAAGTGGCTAATTGTCTAGTGAAGTTAGGTAGAAACTATTTTGAAGTCGGTTTAGTTTCAGTTTCACATGTAACAGAAATAAAATTTGTGTTTCAACGAAAATAATTTGAACATTATATTTATGTTAATACATAAATTTTTTTGCTATTTAAAGTGGTCCATTAGGGGGCGCTAATATAATTAAGTGTTCATACTTTGTACATTTGATTTTCATGTCAACTGAATAGTTTCATGGGTTTTGATATAAACTTCTCATGCCCTTATGTTGTCTTGCAAGAGATGGGTTGAGTTCAGATTTGTGGGTTGAGATATTTCTTAGTTTGAAGTGTTATGGCAATATGTGGTATTTTATTTTAAACGGTAAAAGATTAATTATAATTTTAGGTGTTTTATGAAGAGAATTTGATTATTGGATTTGTATGGTTTAAAAGAAAACGAAAATGATTTCAATTTTTCTTGTGTGTTAAATAGATTAGATTTTGGTCAATTTATTTGAAATGTTAAAAATTAATTATACGTTTAAGATTTAAATGAATTAAATTTAATTGTAAGATATGTATGCTTTGAAACAAAAAAAAAAATAGTTCGTTTATTTCCTTCTGTTAAACTGATCATATTAAACGTGAAAGAAATTCAGCTTCACGGGCCTAATATGATGATTGTGTTTTATTTTTAATTTTTTTTATATTTCACATTCAACCCTTGCAATATGTTATATCATGCTTACAATATGTAATTTTTCAGCACAACCCTCACATATATATGGTCATAATTAATATTGACTATATTATCAATTTCAAAGAGAAAGATAACAACGACGATAACTACAATGACAACAACAACAATAGTAAGAATGGAAATAATCATGGAAATCATATTTACATTTATATTATCTCTAACAATACATGCTCAAATGTATATTTGTATTGAAAAAGACAAAATAATAATAATAATAATCATGGAAATAAAAAATGTTTATTCTTTCTATATAAATTTGTATATTATATTATGTGTTAATAATAAGGTGTCACCTAAGGTTTTACGGCTTGTTCAGTAATTACAATTCAGTTTCCTTAAGTTGAAACTTCTAAAACATGAACTTCTTCTATAATAATGAAATAATAAAAAATTTTATATCCATTATAATCCCTTAATCTCTCTTTGATAATTAGATGATCATAATTAATATTGACCATGTTATCAAATTCAAGGAGAAAGATAAAATTACCGACAACGACAATGACTACAATAACAACAATAGTAATAATGGAAATAATCATGAAAATCATATTTATTTTTCTATTATCTCTAATAATACATGCTCAAATTTATATTTGTATCAAAAAATACAAAATATTAATAATAATAATAATAATAATAGAAATAAAAAATGTTTATTATTTCTTTATAATTGTGTATATTATATTATGTGTTAATAATAAGGTATCATATAAGGTTTTATGACTTGTTCAGTTATTAGAATTTCGTTTCATTAAGTTAAAACTTCTAAAATATGAATGTATTTTATAATAATGAACTAATAAAATTTTTTATATCTATTATAATCTCTTAATCTCTCTGTGATAATTTGATGATCATTATTAATATCGACTGTGTTATCAAATTCAAACGGACAGATAACAACGATGACAACGATAATGACGACAACAACAACAATAGTAATAATAGAAATAATCATGGAAATCGTATTTATTATTCTATTATCTCTAATAATACATGCTCAAATTTATATTTGTATTGAAAAATACAAAATATTAATAACAATAATGATGGAAATTAAAAACGTTTTGGTCCGTAGGAGCCACAATGAGCAATACAATATAATGAGGGAGGGGGAAATCGAACATGAGACCTAATGTGCCTAGTAAATAGTACAATACAATGAGTGAGGGGGAAATCAAACCTGAGTCCTAATGTGGCCAATAAAGAGAGAGCGGTTATTGTACATGCTATCTATTGAGATGGTTGTCGAGATAAATCCAAAAGCTAAGATTGTTTAAGATTTTGATCCAACGGTTGTGAAGCAACATATACCCTAAATTCACTTCCATGTTAGCATTTTCCATTTCCTCAACACTCAACCCCATACATGCTCAAATTTATATTTGTATCAAAAAATAGAAAATATTAATAATAATAATAATAATGGGAATCAAAAATGTTTATTATTTCTTTGTAATTGTGTATATTATATTATGTGTTAATAATAAGGTATCATATAAGGTTTTATGACTTATTCAGTAATTAGAATTTCATTTCATTAAGTTAAAACTTCTCAAAATAAATGTATTTAATAATAATGAACTAATAAATTTTTTTATATCTATTATAATCTCTTAATCTCTCTTTGATAATTTGATGATCATTATTAATATTGACTATGTTATCAAATTCAAACGGAAATATAACAACGACGACAGTGATAATGACGACAACACCAACAATAGTAATAATAGAAATAATCATGGAAATCGTATTTATTATTCTATTATCTCTAATAATACATGCTCAAATTTATATTTGTATTGAAAAATACAAAATATTAATAACAATAATGACAGAAATTTAAAATGTTTTGGTCCGTAGGAGCCACAATGAGCAACAACAACAACAACAACAACAAACTCCCAAAGTGGGTCCCGCTTTCGCGGGGTCTGGGGAGATCCAGCTGTAGGCAACCTTACCTCTACCGGTATTCCTACCCATAGAGAGGTTGATTCCATAAGACCCACAAAAACAGTTTTGAGAAAAAGGTTTGAAAGGGAAACGATTGCAAAACCATTTACCGAGGTAAGAGAAGTAAGAGAAGTAAGAGAAAGGGGGTGGAGACATACTTGGACAAATCGTGGGCGCTTGGCGTCGTGACCATCCGGAAAAGCTTGACCTACAAACAAGCAAACCAAAACCCACCCCACCCCACCCCACCCCACACCGCCTAGGCTACTGCCCCCTACGGAGCCGGTAGATAGTACAATATAAGCCACAATGAGCAATACAATATAATGAGGGAGAGGGAATCGAACCTGCGACCTAATGTGCCTAGTAAATAGTACAATACAATGAGGGAGGGGGGAATCGAACCTGAGACCTAATGTGGCCAGTAAAGAGAGAGAGGTTATTGTACATGCTATCTATTGAGGCGGTTGTCGAGATAAATCCAAAAATTAAGATTGTTTAAGATTTTGATCCAACGGTTGTGAAGCAACATATGCCCTAAATTTACTCCCATGTTGGCATTTTTCATTTCCTCAACACTCAGCCCCTTACACATTTTAGCATTTATAATATAAAGATTCCTGTTGACTAAAAGCTATCTCTGTTTTCCAGCATTATAGTTTTATTATAATTGATTTTTAAGTGTGCATGTAACGTGTGTGATGTTGATGAGACTCGCACGCCATAATGGTAATTTCACTTTATCAGTACATGTTTTTCAAATTAGTAATCCTGTTTTCGGTATTAGAACTTCTGTTTTATTAGATTTGAGTATCTACTGGCCGACATAAGGGTAGGACTCTTCTATTATATATTTTTCGCCCTTTCTAGAATTCGAACAGGAAACCTTATTTAAGAAAAATATTATCAAACTGTTTCAACCAACCTATATTAGTTCAAAGCAGTAAGCTTCTTACCACAAATGTTGCTTGGGTTGTAGTCTGGCATTAGGTAGGTAGACATCGGGACTTATTGTTCTAGCCCCAACCTTCTAATTTTCCCAGCCAACTTTGCATTCCCCTTTCTTTGGCTCCCAATTACAAGGATAAAACAATAACTCTTAGTGTGGGTCTTGCTTTCGCTTGATTTGGGGAGTTGATAATTCATATTTTATATGTAATTTTACCCTTCATTTTACCTACTTTTAATTCTTTGAAATATATTTTACAAGAGAATAATGTATATTTTATGTGATTTTCAGGGGAAAATAAAAAGAAATGAATTTGGGCATGAAGCTAATCAAAACTCAAATTGACCCAACTCCAAGCAGTGAGCCTAGCCCAACAGCAAGTAGTAATAAAGAAAAAGAGAAAAAAAAAGGGCCAGCAAATCGGGTAGCTCAACCCCACTCTTCTCTCACCCTCACTCTCCCTCACATCACAGAGTGGCCCTGTTTTCAGTGACCCAACTAGCAGCCACCCATTCAAACAACAACCCACTCATTTTCTTATTTCTCACATGGCTAATTGTTAACCTAGTCAAATGCAATTAATCAAAAAATAATTATTAGCTTAAGACTAGCCTTCTCTTATGCATTGTAACAACCGCTAATTAATTGAAATTAATTTTCATTAATTTTTGGGTATCAAGAGGGGTTGATTTTGCACTATAAAAAGGGGTCATGGGTTAGAGTCATGGGCACACTGATTCACTCACCCAAGTATCTTCTCATTCTCATCTCCCATCTTCTATTTTCTTTAGAGAGTTGAGAGCATTTTGTAAGACAAAACCATTTGGGTTAAGGAGTTTGGAGGAAAATAAGCTTTGTTGGCTATTTTTCTCTTCTCATCTCATCTTATTTGTGAATCAAATTTGAGAGTGTTTACTTCGTTAGTTTGTAATTGAGTACAAAAGTTTGGACATAGGTAGTGAAATATGCCAATTATCATGGTATTTTCACTAACTATGGTCGGCTAAACTACTCATTTATAGGATGAGGATGGAATGATGGATCTTTGATAATAATATTATTTTTGCTAATTTCTTTAGGGGTAATTTTTGTCTCTTTGATTGCATAATTTTGAGTGTAAACTTGATCTTAACCTACTTATGTATTCTAATACTATTGTTTAATTATGTTGATTACAATAGTTTAATTTGCTATCTCAAATGAATGTTAGACCTTGTAGGCTAATATGACATTATGCAAATGGACTTAAAATTATAATTGTTAAAAATTGAATAATGTATGCTAGAAATTAGATGGGTTATAGCTAAAAGAATAATTCATGCTAAATCACTAGATAAATAGTTTTATTTGATAATCATGATTCATCTTTTAATTTGTAACTTAATGGTTGTAGCTTAGGTTGCACAAGAGACAAATCAAATCCCCATTTGAATTAGCAATTCAATATTTGCATCAAATGTGAAATTCGAAATCCTAGAACATTCTCTCATCTGAGTCCTCTCTACTTGACACTTTTACTCTTCTTTTTACTCCTTTAATTCATATCGATAATTAAACTCCTCATTCGAACTATTCTTTATAATTGGAAAAGTTAAATTAGAAATTGCTATTGTTCCTCGTAGGACCGACACCCCTATACTCGATAGTCTACAAGTAACCTTGTGCACTTGCAAGTAAAAAGGATTTTAAAACAAAATATAAAATCTACATCAAGTTTTTGGCGCCGTTGTCGGGGAACGAATGATGATTTTTGATTTATCTCTTCCTTCATTTTATTTCCCCCTTCCCGCTAATCTAACAATTTTATTTATTTATTTATGTCTCTATCCCCATCCCTTTTATTTTAGTTATTTTAATTATTTTTCTCCAATCCCTTTTAATCCAACTATTTTATTTTTGTTATCCCCTTTTCCCTTCTAATCTAACTATTTTTCGTATCCCTTTTCTAATATAATCTAATCCAACTCTTTTATTACTATTATTTTATTTATTGTATCTAATCTAACAATCCCCCTCCCTTTTATTCAATTTATTTCCTTTTATTTTTCCCCATCCCTTTTATTTCTGTTATTTATTTTGCTTTATTTTCTTCAGTTTTTCCCCCTTCCCTTGGATCTTTTATTTGTTTATTTTTGCTATTTTTTATTGTTTTTTATTGTGTTTTTCCTTTTCTCTTCTTATCTCTCTCTTCACTTTTCTTCTTCTGTTTGGTGATTATTATTGTGGTGGTGATTTCATTCTATTATTTCGGTTGTTTGTGGGTATATGCATGGTAGACGTTCGTTGTGCTTAGATCTCATACTATATAATCCTAAAATTGAATGCTTTCTTCAAAAGATAAGAAATAAGAAAAAGGAATTTAAGAAAAAGATGGCTGAAGAACAAACCCCACCACCTAAGCAACTTAAGGAGTATTTCACTCTCATCACATATGACTCACCTACAAGAACACGCATGCCCACTATTACGTTGCCATTTGAGATGAGACATTCTCTTATCCAAATGTCACCGTCGTTTTATGGGTTAGAGTCTGAAAATCCTTTCAAGCATGTTGATGCGTTCTTAGAGATTTGTTCTACTGTATTCTTGAATAATATCTCTGATAATGCTCTTCGCTTGCAGCTTTTTCCTTTTTCCTTGAAAGACAAAGCTAAAGCTTTGTTGGATACTAAGACAAATATCACCACTTGGGATCAATTGCAAAAGGAATTCTTGAAAAAGTTTTTCTCTATTGAAAAACTAACTGCCTTAAGACGTACGATAACCACTTTCTCACATAATAAAAATGAGCAATTGCATGAAAGTTGGGGAAGGTTTAAAGAGTTATTGTGAAGTTGTCCTCACCATGAGGTACCTATGTGGCAACTTGTCCAAAGTTTTTACTCTGGTTTAGATGAGCATAATAGACAAATGGTTGATGCATCATGTGGTGGTAGTTTCTTATACAAAACTCCTGAAGAAGCTTGAGAATTGTTTGAACATTTGAGTGAAAATTCACATCCGCATGCTACTTCCTCACATTCTGATTTGCCTTGGCAATTAGGAACTAAAGGGGGCATTTATGAGGTTTCACATTCAATTGACCTTTCTAGTAAAGTTGATACTTTAGCTAAGAAATCTGATCAACTGTTGTGCATGAACAAAGTGTCTAATGTCCCTTCTACGTAAGAAGTGTGTTCGATTTGTGCTAGTCCCATGCATGCTTCTGTTGACTGTCCGTGTATTAGTAAGTCTGACTGTGTGCCTGAACAAGTAAATGCTGCGCAAGGATTTCCTCCTTCTAACAATCCGTATTCGAATACCTATAACCATGGTTGGAGGAATCATCCTAATTTTTCATGGAGGTCTCAAAATGTTGAGAATCCTCAGGCCTAGTCCAGTAGACCTACCCCTCCTAGTTTTCAAAACCAGAGATATGCTCCTCCTTCTTCCCATCCAGCTCCATCTGGGAGCTCTGAAATTGACAAGGTAATTTCTGCCCTTGGTACCTTGACTTTGTTGTGCAAAATGTTGATTATAAAGTTCGAGGAATTGAGTCTAAAATGCATATTGTTGACTCCCACTCACAATCCATAGCTAAGTTAGAAACCCAACTTGGGCAACTAGCCATAGCTGTAGGTAAAAGAGAAGGAGGAAAACTTCCAAATCATCCCATATAGAACTAAAAGCCAACAATTTGAACAATTGAAAGCTGTAATGGTTCTTAGGAGTGGTAAAGAAGTAGATAACAAAGTGAGTGAGAAGGAACATGATAAAAAAGAAAGACTTAAGACCTTGGAGAGTGACCTTGAATCTGAAAAAGAGAATGACTCATCCCCTTCTCCTGTTGTGTTTGACTCTTCTGTGACATATAAGCCAAGGGTTCCTTACTCTCAAGCTTTGGATGCACTATTCCCTTTAGGAAAGATAAGCAAAGAGATGACATCCTAGAGACCTTTAAGAAAGTTAAGGTTAATCTTCCTCTCTTGGAAGCGATTAGGCAAATCCCTGCTTATGCTAAGTTCCTTAAAGATATGTGCACTTTTAAAAGGAAATCTAAAGATGACAAGTCTAAAAAGGTTCTTCTAAGTGAACAAGTGAACTCGATTTTGAAACGTGACACTCCACTTAAGTTCAAAGATCCTGGTGTCCCTACCATCTCATGTTATATTGGCAATCATAAAATTGAAAGGGCACTTTTGGATTTGGGTTCTAGTGTTAATTTGATACCATATTCTGTTTACTTAGAGTTGGGATTAGGTGAACTGAAACCTTCCAACTGCACCCTTCAGTCAGTTAGGACTCCTAGGGGGCGGATAGATGATGTCTTGGTGCAAATTGATAAATGATTATTTCCTATTGACTTTGTTATGTTGGACATGGACCCCAGTCATGCTTCTAAGCAAATCCCTCTTATTTTAGGACGTCCCTTCCTAGCCACAGCTAATGCTACCATTAACTATAGGTCGGGAGTGATGGATGTCTCGGACATGAACATGAGGGTTAGGCTTAATATTTTCAAAGCTTCTGTTCAACCTGTGTTTGAAGATGAATATGAATGCTTCTTTATTGATGTGATTGATGAAATGATTGAAGAAGCTTTGCCTGCTATTCTGAGTAGTGATCCCTTGGGAACATGTTTTTCTCGCAGGGATTTGAGATTGTGTGATTTAGGAAATACAATAGATGAGATGGATTCTACTCTTAATTTCACTCCTCATCTTGAGTCTTCCTCTTCGGTGTCTACTTATGAACCCCTTCCCCCTTTAGCTAGTTCTCCTATGCCACCTTCTGTTGTGTCCCCTCCTAAACTTGAGTTGAAACATCTTCCTAATTCACTCAAGTATGTGTTTTTAGGCCCCAAAGAGACCCTACATATTATTATATCTTCTCTTTTATCTTGTGATCAAGAGAAAGAGTTGATTCGTGTCTTATCTGATCATAAGGGTGCTATTGGGTGGTCAGTGGCTGATTTGAAAGGGATTAGTCCTACAATTTGTATGCATATAATTCATTTAGAGGACGATGCTAAACCTGTTAGGCAAATGCAACGTAGACTAAACCCTCACATGAAAGAAGTTGTTCAGAAAGAAGTAGTAAAGCTGTTAGATGCAGGCATTATCTACCCTATTTCTAATAGTCAATGGGTCAGTTCAATTCAAGTGGTCCCTAAGAAATCGAGCATAATTGTAGTTAAGAATAATGAAGGTGAATTGATTCCCACTAGACAAACCACAGGGTGGGGAGTGTGTATTGATTACAGAAAGCTGAATTTTGTAACTAGAAAGGACCATTTTTTCCTCCCATTCATTGATCAAATTTTGGAAAAAATGGTTGGACAAAATTTTTATTGCTTTTTAGATGGTTATTCTGGATACAACCAAATACTTGTCTATCCTGAGGAACAAGAGAAAACGACATTTACATGCCCATCAAGTACCTTTGCCTATCGGATGATGCCTTTTGGGTTGTGTAATGCACCTTCCACATTCCAGAGATGCATCATGGCCATATTTACTAATTATATTGATAATTTTATGGAGGTGTTAATGGATGATTTCTCTGTTTTTGATTCTTCCTTTGATGTGTGCCTTGCTAATCTATCCACTGTGCTAAAAAGATGTGAAGAAGTGAATCTTGTTCTGAGTTGGGAAAAAAGTCAATTCATGGTCCAAGAAGGGATTGTGTTAGGTCACAAAATGTTTAAAAAAGGGATTAAGGTTGATAAAGCCAAGGTTGATTTGATTTCTAATATGCCTGTGCCTTCTTCTATAAAGCAAGTCAGATCTTTCTTTGGCCATGCTGGTTTCTATAGGAGGATTATTAAGGATTTTAGTAAGATGGCTCGCCTACTTACTAATCTCCTCACTAAAGATGCTCCTTTTGTGATTTATGAGTCTTGTGTGAAAGCTTTTGAGAAGCTTCAGTCTTCATTGGTGTCAGCCTCTATTGTGCAGCCCCCTGATTTTTCTTTGCCATTTGAGATTATGTGTGATGCATCTGATTTTGCTATTGGGGTTGTTTTGGGTTAAAGGGTGAATAGAATACCTCATGTCATTTACTATGCTAGTAGAACTCTTACTGATGCTCAAAAGAATTATTCAACTACTGAGAAAGAGTTGCTAACTATTGTATTTGCACTTGATAAATTCCGTCCATACCTTTTGTGTTCAAAAGTGATTGTGTTTACTGATCATGCTGCATTAAGACACTTGTTGGCTAAGAATGACACTAAACCAAGACTCATTAGATGGATTTTGTTGCTCCAAGAGTTTGATATTGAAATAAAAGATAGGAAATGTTCTAAAAATTCTGTTGCAGACCACTTGTCTAGAATCCTTTTGAGTGTACTGATGACTCAGTTGGATTTGCTGACCACTTTTCTAATGAGCAACTATTTGCTGTGTCACATGTCCCACTCCTTGGATCTGCTCACATTGTGAACTACCTTGCCACTAGGAAGATTCCTCATCACTGGTCCAAATAAGAGAAAGATAAGTTCTTCTCACAGGTAAGATATTATTATTGTGAAGACCCTTATCTTTTCAAACATTGCCTTGACTAAGTGGTACGTAGATATGTCCCCGAGAGTGAAATTCATAGTATTCTCACCTTTTGTCACTCTTATACTTGTAGTGGTCACTTTGGAGGTCGTAGGACAGCTGCTAAAGTCCTACAAAGTAGGTTATTCTGGCTCACTCTGTTTAGAGATACTCACCGATTCTGTCTTGCTTCTGAGCGTTGTCAACGTACGGGTGCCCTGTCCCATCGTGATATGATGTCCATTTCCCCAATTCTAATTGTTGAAATATTCGATGTGTGGGGCATTGATTTCATGAGTCCCTTCCCCCCATCTTTTGGTTGTGTATACATATTGGTTGTTGTTGATTATGTGTCAAAATGGGTGGAAGCTCAGGCTACTAGGACCAAAGACCACAAGGTTGTGGTTAAGTTTGTGAAAGAGTGCATTTTTTGTCGATATGGTACCCCTAGAACTCTTATTAGTGATAGAGGGAGTCATTTCTGTCATCAATGTTTTGAAGTTTTGCTTAGAAAGTATTCTGTGACTCATAAAGTAGCTACTCCTTATCATCCTCAGACTAGTGTTCAAGTTGAGGTGTCTAATCATGAGATTAAGTCTATACTTGAGAAAACGGTTTGACCAAATAGGAAATACTGGTCTTTGAGATTGCATGATGCTCTTTAGACCTATCGTACTGCTTTTAAGACTCTCATTGAGATGTCTCCTTATCGGCTTCTTTTTGGTAAGGCTTGTCATTTTCCAGTTGAATTAGAACACCGTGCTTTTTGGGCTATTAAAGCTTTTAATTTTAATATGAAACAAGCATGTTCTAACCGTAGGCTTCAAGTGAATGAATTAGATGAATTGCTTAATGAAGCCTATGAGAATGCTAAAATTTATAAAGCCAAAACTAAAGCTTTTCATGATAAAATGATTTCTCGTAAATCTTTTGAACCCAATCAGAAGGTTTGGCTTTTTAACTCTAAGCTTAAGTTATTTCCTGGCAAGTTGAAATCTAGATGGGATGGTCCTTTTGTTGTCCAACAAGTGTTTCCCTCTGGGGCAGTTCAAATTATAGATCCCCAAGATGGTAGAGTTCTTATGGTAAATGGTCAACGTTTGAAACCTGTTGTGACTTATGATATTCACATTGGTTTGATTGAATCCATCAATCTAGTAGATCCTGTCTACTATGATTAGTGGGTGATACCTTGTCTGGCTGAAGACACAAAACTTAGCGCTTGTTGGGAGGCAACCCAATCTTTTTAGGTGAGTTTGAGTCATTTTTTAAAAATTTTTTCTTCCCTTCTTTCCATCTTTTTGGCGTGCTTGTGTTTTTGGGTGTGATTCTTCACTTGGTTTTTGGTTTTGTGGTTGGTGGTGGTTGCAAAGATACATTTGATAGTTTGATTGTTGGGCTTATATGGAAATGACTTCCCCGTGCTGTTAGGTTGTGTTGTTCTTTTCTCCATTTCCTTATTTTCCTATTGTTTTCTACATTGAGGACAATGTAAGCTTTGGGTGTGGGGGGGGGGGGGGGAAGGCAAATTAAAAATTTTGAGGAAATTTAAACTTGAAAATCTTTGGGTGAATTTAATTCTGGGAGGAGCTTGAGTGTTATAATTATGCATATTTTACTCTTATTATGTGGATTTGATTCATGTGATCCATGCTCATTAGAAATTATTTCTAGCTTTGACTAGTTGAAGGCCAATATTTTTGTTGTGTTAATGTCACTATGTAGCCAATTTTGAGTTTGAGATGTAACCCCATTTTCAATGTCACCTTGAGTATTTGATAAGCATTGAGTTCCCCTTTGACTTTTCAATCAATAATCAAATATAAATCGAATTAATCAAGTTTTGATTTCGGTACCAACGTTCAAGTTCTATCTTTATCCATATCTTTAATCCCCTGAATATGTACTAAGTGTTTCTCTAAGTGTCATCTTTACTCATATCTTTATCCACTCAAGAAAGCACATGAAATCAAGTAACTTTTGAAAAATTCAAAGTCTCAAAAAAAAAAGAAATTTTTTTTGATGAGGTGACTTGGCATTAGGGACTTGATTTTAACGATGCTCTTGTGAGTTTTGTTATGTAGGGTGAAGTTTTGCACTTACGGTTTACTAAATGGTTTCATTATGTGCTTAATTGGCTTGAATTTTGGCCTATTAACTTAGGGCCTGTTCTTTTCGTGGGTCAATCCATTTTGACCCACTTCAACCCACTTCAACCTACTTCAACCCACTTCAACCTACTTCAACCCACTTGAAAAAAAAATACCAACTTCAACCCACTTCAACCCACTTCAACCTATCTCAACCTACTTCAACCCACTTCAACCCACCCCTTCATAATTCCAATAATTTGTAAAGTATCATGTGAGATTTGGACCTATTGTGTTCGTGGGTAAATTAGGTGGGTAAAAAGGTGAAGTAGGTTGAAGTTGGTTGAGGTGGGTTGATGTTGGTTGAAGTTGGTATTTTTTTTTGGAAAGTGAGTTGAAATAGGTTGAAGTAGGTTGAAGTTAGTTGAACTTGGTATATTTTTTATGTGATGGGTTGAACTGGATGAAAAAAAGGAGAACGTCATTAATGTGTGATAATTTATGAAGTTATCCAAATTTTGTGAAATTTTTGTTTGTTATTTTTTATTTTAAATTTCTTTCAATTTGAATTTTTAATTTTTAGTTTTTATATTTCATTTTTCATTTTCCATTTTTTAATTTTTTACTTTTTAATTTTTTATTTTTTATTTTTGATTTTAATTTTAATTTTAATTTTAAT
>JACYFF010031956.1:5745916-5758387 GCA_017589665.1 Selenicereus undatus | reverse complement strand
TATATATATATATATATATATATATATATATATATATATATATATATTAACATTAAGGAAGATAAAAAAAGGTGTGGATGGTCGGAATTCTAACCATTCCGACCTTCATAAAGGAGGATTTTACGACAGAAAGAGCAACAAGGTTTAGAGAAGAATTGAGAGGACAAAGACTACGGTTTTTTTATTTTATTTGCGCGTCAAGAAACATTAATAAACTAACTTAGCTTAAAGTCTTAAACCTAAATTTGGTATTTGATATTTGTAGTTAATAATGTCATTTCAAGTGCCTTTCTTTTTATAATATATTTTTGTGTAGTAATTTATAAACTTGGTGTTTTTATTTTTTGAAAGTAGATAGTAATTTTGCATATTTCAAAAAACTAAGACATTGTTTTCGAAACTAAGATACAAAATCGAATGAATAATTAATTATTGACATAATATCTACGAGAAATGGGCAAAGATATAATTAGGATATGTTGTTTTTCAACTTAAAATAAGTACTGATTATCAACATTCAATATTGAACAGCACTCATTAGCACTCATTAGCACTTAGTCATATTTTCTATTCGCAATTTCAACTTTGATCAACATTGATCAGTACTTATCAATAGTGATTAGTAATAAGTTACTTATGATATATATAAAATTTCTGATCAACCTGTTTTTAGAGGGTTTTTTTTTGGGCGGGGTAGAAAATAGGAACTGTAGAATGACGTAAACATATCTGGTTAATTCAACTGTACATGATTTAGATTATAAAGTACACAAACCAGCAGCCGCCCACCAAGAATGGCTTTTGGACAATATCCTCAGGATAGTGACTGGGTCAGTAATCAGTGTATACGATGCCTTCTTTGGATATACTTTTCCCCATTTACAAGGACGCCTTTTGTTTCCAATATCTTATCGGATCAGTACACATTTTGTTGACTGATATCCTTTTCTTAACTTATAACAACCACCTTTTGAAATTATTTTGTTAACTGTTTATATTTTTTAACAATAATTATTCGTACTTATTGTGAAAAGTTATTTATAAGGTATTTGGTAAACTGTTTTTTGGATTATTTTTTATCTAAAAAGAATTTTTTTAGTCAAAATAACCTGTTTAACTAAGTAAAAAAGTTAATTTAGGTGTGTAGTAGAATAGCTTTTTAAAAGAGTTTTTTGGGTCTAAAAAGCTAACTTGCAAAAGCTAATTTGATTAGTTTTTTGAAATAATTTTTTGTAGAATCAGTTTTTTCTCTCATAACTTTGTTAGAAATAACTAATTTTACCAAATAGTTTTTCTGCAAACAGCTAATTTAAATAGTTAATTGAAACAGCTAACATCTAACAACTAATACAAATAACTAACAGCTGTTTACCAAACAGGGCCTTAATGTTATTTAAAATTGTTGAAAGTTGTTTAAAGTTACTGAAAATTATTGAAAGTTGATGAATAGTATTGAAAGTTATTGTAAGTTATTGGAAATTATTGAATGGTTAAATAAATTACAACTAGATATTTTCAATAAGTAGTTGATAGTGTTGAAAGTCATTGAAAGTTGCTAAAACTTGCTTAAAATTATTGAATGTTGCTGAAAATTACTTAAAGTTACTTTGTATTATATTGGTGAATACTGATGATAATTATTTATAATAAGTTGAAAAGAACACTATACGTTAACTTTAAGAGTCACATAATGATTTTAATGATAACAAATAATATGGAGAATAATTATATATGAAATAGTAGTTTATTGAATATTTATATTATTTGTCAATTTCATATCTAACATTTTTATTGGTCCCATTTATCAAATTGGTCACATGTTTGATTAGTATATAGGCTTAGCACTTGAACAATTTAAGTGTTGAAGGAAAAGTTTGATTGATTATTAATCTAAGTGACATGATAGAATGCATCATAGAATTAACATGATTGTTGGAGTTTTGATAAATGGTTATGTATTTGAAGAGTCGCTCTATCTTTGAACCACAATTCATCCCCTGAAAAATATACAAAATGCTACACGACAATAAATAACACCAACCATTAAACAATTCTTGCAATCAGAGAGGCAAACTGCCCTCACAGTTGAAGAGACTACTACTACGAAAAGTAAAATACTACTTAATAGCAATGAAAAGATCACAACGAAGATGGCCAGGATGGTCAGAAAACAGGCCATCCTCGCCTTTGCAAAATCTAAAGCAAAGAGACGAATTGAAGATGATGACGATGATTATGGCAATTGGCGAGAGAAGGATACTAACTTCTGAATCAATGATACGGGAACAGTTTTATTGTAATTAATCGACTATAATAAAATATTTAAAAAAAGGTGTGAATCCTAAGATAAAACCTTACTCATAAATCAATTATTTTTCATCCAATTTAATTTTCCATATTATAATTTGGATCAATTTCTATCTTTTGTTAATCATTGCATTCATCCTCTTAGAGTGATATCCATAACTTTTGGAACCTTCATTGCCAATATGAAAGCCTGTTCAATCAACCACTATAGAGATCCGTCCTCTTTATAGAGATCCCTTCATACCTGTATTATGTTGCTCCAAGTAAATTAATCCATCAAAATCAATGATTTTTCAAGGTTGGGTCCAGATCCTTAGAGATCTTTCACACCATATATCCGGTTGTAAATTATATTCTATGCTTCAATTGTGGGTTAAGTCCATAGCTTTTTTACTTCCTTTTGCATTTATTTTAATAAAAAATGCCGCACTGCTTAGCATTTTAATAAAAAAAATGGCGCACTAAGTAGCATGTAACATAATCATTTCACATGCTTGTTATCTATTTTACCTTGACCACATATTCTTGCTTTTCAAGGCGTGTAGAATAAAAATGAATTATTTAAGAATCAACTCAGTTAAAAGTTTAAATTAATAATTTAAGATGCAAATATTTTTATATTCTAATATGCTTCCCTTGCTCGAATTCCCAAGCTCTGCAGAACCTCCTCTTAGCATGCAATATTAAGGCCCTGTTCGGCAAGATTAGCGGTTCAAGTAGCAGATAGATGTTCAGGTAGCGGATAGTGTTTCTAATTTAGCTGTTAGCGGATAGCTGTTTAGAAGAGTAATTGAATAAAATGTGTTCGGTAAATTTAGCTTTTGGATTAGCTGATTAATGTAAATTGACATAAAAGGATATAGATAATTTCCAAATATAAACTTTTCAAAGGGTAATTTTTGGTAAAAAAAAAAAAATGAAACGCTACTTTTGAATGTAAAACGTTAATACTATTAACTTTTCAAAAATGCTACTTAGAACGCTAAACGCTACTTGAAATGCTAGTCAAAACACTACGTTATCGAACACTAAAAATTACGTGATGAGTGTATTGACTTAGTCAAAACGCCAAACGCTACTTAAAATGCTGTTGCCGAACACGCCCTAAATATGAAGACTAATGAGACTCGAAATTGACACCTCTCGCGCGCTCATAAATGCTCTAATGTCATGTGATTAATGTCCAAGAACTAACTTAACCAAAAGCTTAAACTGACCGTTTAATGCTCATGAATATGTTTTATACTGTAACATTAATTTTCAATTGGTCTTTAGAAATCAAACTAATTAATCATACTGTATTTGCCTCATAACTACTATTGAAAATATTTATGTTTGTTGTCCTGTAGTACTATCAATTTTTTAAAGAACTTATTTTGGTGGTTTTATAATTTGATTTGTTGAAAATTCATTTTAACTATGATAATAAGACAAAAAACATTTAATACATAATTTAATAAATTCTCAAAATTCAACTATGATTATTGGACGAAGGGAGGACAAGCCTAAATCGTCCAAAAAGAAAAGATCTTGGAAAGCTCAAGAGTAGTTCCAGTTTCATTTCCCACGAGGCATAACAACCCAAGTTTTGAGCAATAAAATACGAGTATTAAAAAGAAGCAACAATACGAACATAGGTTAGTTCAAATAATTTGACACTTATTTTTCTTAAGCAAGATCTCAGATTCAAGTTTTGTGAATAAAGAAAATCTATGATGGGAGAGTTTTAGCCCTTATTGGACCAACTGTAGCTAAACTCCAGTGAAATAAAGTATCCAAGACAAAAAAAAAAAGAAGAAAAGAGCAACAATAATTATACCATATAATATTGTAACAGTTGTTACGAAACCAGTTATACAACTAATTGGATATGATGAAGTCTAACTTTTTTTCTTATTTATCACGGTACTACAAATCTATATCTATATTTGTATGTCAATATGTCATATTAAAATAAACTGTTTTAGTGGATGCCAATTAGTCTAGTTGATAAAGTCTCTGAAAGTTCTTGTCATGACCTGGGTTCAAATCCTACATTGACCTTATACATCTCATATTTACCCAAAAACAAACATGTACATGTGTTGGATTTTAATAGTTTAGGGTCTCTGAACCTAAATCAAACTTGATTAGATATCTAATTATTTTTTAAAAAATTATGATTATAATTAATAATTTGAAGACCTATTAACGTGAACGTTACAAAAAGGTCATTAATACTTTTCTCATGAAGGTTGTATTCAGCAATAAAATTTGGAGTAGTATTTAGCATTTTGACCAAATAAAAAAGCTAATCAGTCAATTTTAGTGTTTGGTATAACATAATATTTGGACTAGCATTTTAAGTAACATTTAACTTTTCAAGCAACTTTTCTATAAAGCTAATAATATTAGTTTTGGCCATTCAAAAGTACCGTTTCATTTTTTTTGGTCAAAAAATACCCTTTGAAAATTATCCATATTTTTATGTCAATTTACATTAATCAGCTAATCTATCAGCTAAATTTACCGAGCATATTTTCTACAACCAGTTATCTCAATAGTTGTCCACTAATAGCTAGAACAATTATCTATTGCCCGAATAGTTATCCATTATTGAGTAGTTATCCACTACCTAAACAACTAATTTTGCCAAATAAGGTTTAAATATTTTGCAATTAATTTTGTGTCAAAATTAATACTAGTTTTACAAATTCATTACGTGATTAGTTTTTTTATTAATGAATTTTATGACTTTGGAATCTTTATATTATAAATGCTAGAATGTGTAAGGGGTTGAGTGTTGACGAAATGAAAAATGCTAACATGGGAGTAAATTTAGGGTATATGTTGCTTCACAACCGTTGGATCAAAATCTTAAACAATCTTAGCCCTTAGATTTATCTTTACTAACCACATTAGGTCTCAGGTTCGATTCTCCCTTCCCTCATTGTATTGCACTATTTACTATGCACATTAGGTCTCAGGTTCGATTCCCTCATCCCCCATTATATTGTATTGCCCATTGTGGCTATTACAGACCAAAACGTTTTTAATTTTCGTCATTATTATTAATATTTTGTATTTTTCAATACAAATATAAATTTGAGCATGTGTTATTAGAGATAATAGAATAATAAATACGATTTTCATGATTATTTCTATTATTACCATTGTTGTTATTGTCGTCATTATCGCTGTCGTCGTTGTTATCTTTCCGATTGAATTTGATAACATAGTCAATATTAATAATGATCATCAAATTATCAAAGAGAGATTAAGAGATTATAATAGATATAAAAAATTTATTAGTTCATTATTATAAAATACATTAATAATTTAGAAGTTTTAACTTAATGAAACGAAATTATAATTACTGAACAAGTCATAAAACCTTATATGACACCTTATTATTAACACAAAATATAATATACACAATTATAAAGAAACAATAAATATTTTTTATTTCCATTATTATTAATATTAATATTTTATATTTTTCGATACAAATATAAATTTGAGCATGTATTATTAGAGATAATAGAAAAATAACTATGATTTTCATTATTATTATTGTTGTTATTGTCGTTATTGTCGTTGTCGGCGATTTTATCTTTCTCCTTGAATTTGATAACATGGTCAATATTAATTATGATCATCTAATTATCAAAGAGAGATTAAGGGAGTATAATGGATATAAAAGTTTTTATTATTTCATTATTATGGAATAAGTTCATGTTTTAGAAGTTTTAACTTAAGAAAACCGAATTATAATTACTGAACAAGCCGTAAAACCTTAGGTGACACCTTATTATTATCACATAATATAATATACAAATTCATATAGAAATAATAATAAAAAATTTATTTCCATAATTATTATTATTATTTTATCTTTTTCGTTACAAATGTACATTTGAGCATGTATTATTAGAGATAATATAAATATAAATATGATTTCCATGATTATTTCCATTCTTACTATTGTTGTTGTCATTGTAGTTATCGTCGCTGTTATCTTTCTCTTTGAATTTGATAATATAGTCAATATTAATTATGATCATATAGATGTAAGGGTTGTGCTGAAAAACTACATATTGTAAGCATGATATAACATATTGCAAGGGTTGAATGTGAAATATAAAAAAAAATTTAAAATAAAACACAATCATCATATTAGGCCCATGAAACTGAATTTCTTTCACATTTAATATGATCTATTTAACAGAAGGAAATAAACGAACTATTTTTTTGTGTTTCAAAGCATATATATCTTACAATTAAATTTAATTCATTTAAATCTTAAACGTATAATTAATTTTTTAATATTTCAAATAAATTGACCAAAATCTAATCTATTTAACGCACAAGAAAAATTGAAATCACTTTCGTTTTCTTTTAAACCATACAAATCCAATAATCAAATTCTCTTCATAAAACACCTAAAATTATAATTAATGTTTTACCGTTTAAAATAAAATACCCCAAATTGTCATAACACTTCAAACTAAGAAATATCTCAACCCACAAATCTGAACTCAACCCATCTCTTGCAAGATAACATAAGGGCATAGGAAGTTTATATCAAAACCCATGAAACTATTCAGTTGATATGAAAGCCAAATTTACAAAGTATGAACACTTAATTATATTAGCGTCCCCTAATTGGTCATTTTAAATAGCCAAAAAAGTTATGTATTAGCATAAATACAATGTTCAAATTATTTTCGTTGAAAGACAAATTTTATTTCTGTTACATGTAAAACTGAAACTAAACTGATTTCAAAATAGTTTATACCTAAATTCACTAGACAATTAGCCACTTCATAAATTTTTGCTCAACAATAAGAGGAGAAGGTAGATTTTTCATCATTGGCATCATAGATTGACTTATCATCATCCAATTTAGGCCATGTTCTTTTCAGTGGGAAATGAGGAGTGTGGAATAAGTGGGTGTGGGAAAAGGGGGGAATGAGTGGGTGGGTGTGGTATTTTTTTTAAGTATGGGAAGGAGTAGATGAGTGACTGAGTGTGGGTGACAACTAAATGTAGTTGAATCAAGTTGAAATATTGGTTATTAATAATTTTTTGTTTTATAATGTAATAATTTTATTATGATAGTAATTAATGATGATGAAATTTTTTTATTTGTGTTCATTCTTTTTTATTTTGTTTATTTTTTATTTTTTATTTTGGTATTTTTATTATTTCATTTTATATTTCTAATTTTTAATTTTGAAATTTTGAAATTTTGAAATTTTTATTTTTCATTTTTTATTTTTAAATTTTAAATTTTTAATTTTTTAATTTTTAATTTTTAGTTTTTAATTTTTTATATTTTTTAAATTTTTTATTTTTATTTTTTAATTTTTAATTTGTAATTTTTCTAATTTTTGTAATTTTAATTTTTATTATATTTTTTAAATTTTTTCTGTTTTAATTTTGTAATTTTTTTCTATTTATTTTTTATTTGTTTATTTTTTTGTATTTATTTTTTTTTGAAATTTTTCGTTGGTTGTTTTTCTGGAATAAAAAAATAAAAAATAAAAAATAAATAGATACAGCAAAATCAAAAATAAAAAAATAAATACAAAAAATTTAAAAATTTAAAAATTTAAAAATAAATAAATAAAAAATAAAAATAAATGCAAAATATTTAAAATTTTAAATTTTTAAAGATAAAAAACTAAAAAAAATGAAAATAAAAAAATAAAAAAAAAATAATGAAAAATTATAAAAATAATGAAAAACAAAAAAAATAAAACTGTTTCATGACATCCGAAAAATTAAAACTGCTTATAATTGCTATCAGCTTATTCATACACACAATTAAATAAATTGTAAAAATTTTTAAAATATGAGAAATAGTTGTTTTATGTAGGTGTGGGAAGGAGTGAGTGAGTGTGGGAAGGAGTTGGTGAGTGTGGGAAGGAGTGATATTTTTTTTAAAGTGTGGGAAGATGGGGGAAAGAGTGGGTGAGCGTGGGTTGAGTTGATTTTCCAACGAAAAGAACATGTGTTAGCATGGTTTGTAACAAATTCACTATCTACTGTCTCCATCATACTTATATAGACTTTTGTCACGATCATATACTTTTTAATTATTAATCCAATTAGTTATGCACGAAATTACTGTATATTTAGCTTTTTTGTTGAATTTTTTCATTATCTCCTCTAAATTATAATATTAATCATGTCTACCATAACTATTTGTTTATTATTTCGATAACATATCTACAGAATATCTATTTGAATATACTCCGTGCAAAGCACGGGCCCAAACTAGTTACTATAATCGTCACATCGTTATAGAAAAATTAATATATCACATTTTCTAGAAATATATGTTAATTTAATACTTGAGACATTTTGACTATGACATCTGCAACCCTTAAAAATTATAATTAACCTTAGGAAGTCATTGATTTTTTCTTTAAGAAAATCCTCTTGGTTTTTACATACACCCTACATGTTATTAGATGATATTGGCCAATATTTATATGTAGTTATTTCAGTTAAAAACTAAAGAAGGTGCAAAAATACTAATTACAACATAATTTCAATACTATAAGTATGACACATAAGAATCATATAGCTTCCCCCCCCCCCCCTTTAAACTAAGCCTTTTCTCAGTGCGATGCACAGTCTTTTTTTCGAAAATTGAACGCCAAAGGTACAAAGTCAGAAGGGAACAAACAACAACACAACAGACCCGTTACACTAAAAAAAAACTAGACACAAACTATTACAAGAGTATCTGCAATGTAAGGCTCGTGAGTTAAAAATTTGGCATCCGGTCCAAACAACACAATGCATCAGTGATCCACTTCGCTCGCCCCACGGTCCAACTCACGGCTGTGATCCGCCCCTCACACATTTTCTCTCTTTTTTTTCGCCAACTAGGCTTTAAAAGTCTAAAACCCAATAATATATTAGTAGTAGGGTCTACAAAATATTATTTTATTTGATGATCCAAGTTGATGATCCATCGGGTGTCAAAAAGAGAGAAAAAGTTAACTTATAGGATGATATGGAGGGTGTAGGTCTCTACTTATGATCCAAAAGTATAGATTACCATTGCATATGATCTAAATCAAAACCACAACAATGACAACACAAAATTCTAGGAGAATAAAGTGGGTTCGATGGAAGCTCTGGCCACCTCCTCTGATGAACATGCAGTAGCTTATTCCCAAGCCTTAGACGAAAGAGTCACTCTGCACTTGATAGATCGACATAAGATTATAAGTTCCAAATTCTTGTGTTGAAAAACTATCCCATTCGTTGTTATCCATATACTCCACGCTACAACAAAGAAGGAAGTAATCCAGAGCGATTGATGTTTTGATGGACTTATGTTCTGACGGAGCTTCCAATAGACATTCCGTCGGACTCTGAATGGAGCACTAAAGAGTCCATTTGTAGCATCAAAGGTCCAAGAGCGGGCCTAGTAAGTCCTGAGCCCAAATATTCATCAAGCATTAAGCCCATATGACCTAGATTGAGCTACGACATCTCATTGTCCTCTTTGTTGGGCCATTTGCCTCTTAGAACATATGCAGTGGTAAGTTAAGAATTGGGCTCACAAGTGTGGGGTCTACTACATTCACATCAACTTTTGAGTTAACGTTTGGACTTGTAAATTTTCTCCTCTATAATGCACGACTCGTAATTTTGACTCACTACATATTTTGTAGATCTATAATCAGTCTTCTCTCTTTAGTTCTATAGATCGACAAATCAGACCAAGTAAATATGACTGTCCTCATTGTTATGATATTCTGATTGATACATCCGTCCTAAGACCAATAGCTTCATTATCTCCCATAAATTATTGAATTGATTTTACCGACCTCTATGAATTGCCTGCTGACTAGCGGCTGAGCTCACATGCGATCGTCGGACTTGATTTGTAAGGAAAATTTTAATGGCTTGAAATCATTAATTTTCCATCAAATGTTTCTTCTTTGTATTTTTCTTCAGTCCAAGCATGAGGGAAAAAAACGTTGTTTTCTATTCCCCCCTCCCCCTTTCACACCCTTTTCCTAAATTTAAATAGGGTTTAAAGTTAGAGTTGGAAAAATCTGACTCAACATGATAACCCGATTTGAACTCAAGTTGAAATTACTGAGGAAAACACGAACCCAATGTCTGATTTTGACCCGAAGTCGACACGGTTTGACTATTTAACTTGAAAACATGTTATTTTTCAATTTTGAGTAAATTTAACACGAAATTAACCAGTTTATTAGATGGATCGATCTGAATCAACCTGTTACCTAACTCTACTCAACGTTCAACCAAAGAGTAATGGGAGGGAAGATTGAGAAACATAAAAGTGGGATTATGGTGGTGTGGTGTTCAGGATGAGAGAGAGAAATTTGAGTCAAACTGTGGACTCTGGTCATGTATGAGGCACCTTTATAATCCATCGTGTTAGATCTTGACATACTTTAAATCCCTTTCCCATCCATTGCGCACCTTTCTACCCTTTTCTCTCTCCTTAAAATGTACAGCATTGATGACGATGTAATATTCTTAAGGTTTTTTCACTTGTTATTCTAACTCCGTCTTGATAAATAAGATTGATAATAAAATGGAAAAAAAAAATTCTTATATGAGATGGTCTCATTGTAATTTTTTGCGACATTATTTATGAAGCAAATTTTTTTCTTTTTTTTGTCAATTATGAAATTATCCATAAAATTGTTCTCTAGATGATTTCCATAGCATTCAGCAGTGCAATCAACAAATAACAACTCTAAATAATTGCTAATTGATTGTAACTACTAATAATGAATTTGATGACTCAGATTTTACATATATACATTTCTGTGTGTGTGCGTGCGTGCGTATATACACACACATGTATTGGGTGTCTATATCCATAAATATGTGTGTGCGTGTATGCATCACGACATCGCTCGTTATTACTGAAGACCTCTACTGATCAATATGGGGATTGAATTAAATCCAATTACATTAACAAACAAGCACGCAACATATTAGTATAAAATAATATGAATTAGACATACAATGGTGGTCCGGAAGAGTAAATAATGTAAAAAATTACAGTTGGCGGGGTTAAACTAATTAAATAGTACATCTTTACTAACCCGAGGTTAAATAAAACAAAGAGAAAGAAAGTTGAAAGAATAACGGAGGGTTTGAAAAATAGGCGCCCTCAAGTTACTTGCTTGAGTGACTTAGAGAACCATGTGATTGAGAATATGAAGCCTTGAATTGTTCCTCAGAGGCTTTTGAAGATGGATTTGAGAAGGATTTGGTTAGTTTCACTGAACCTCCCAATATTCCTCAAAGTTCCCTATGTGTCCTCTCCAATTTTTGAAGTGTTTTTCAATTTGTTTCTCTGTGTTTCCAATTTTATGATGTGTTCAACTCTTGGGGATATCCTCCCCTTTCTTAGAACTTAAAGGGATAAACTGCGATTTGGTTTAGAGAAAGGAGACCTAATTCAACTACAAATACACTTAATCCAGACAGTTGCACCAATATAAATAAAACTATGATAATTGAGACTAGTTTTAGAAGTGGAGAAGGACACTGAGAACCCGGCCGGGATCTTGCCGACAAGTACCCGGCCTAGTTTCTAGTCGGTTAGGCCAAAACTTGGTCGGATTTATGGGCCAAGCTGAAATTGCAACTTGCTTCGGTCATAACATTCGCATCCAACCTCCGTTTTGAGTGATTCTTTTTTTCCCCTTAAAGATTATTGTGTTTATTTTCTAATGAAACTAATTTCATAATTTTTGAAGAAGAGTGAAACAAGATATAAGCAAAATAGTGAACATGTATTATTTTCAGCGCATGTCTCAGTATCCTACTTATATCTTTTCCATTACTTATCACATTTTTTTCAATTGCGGAATGATAAATATCTTGTTACAAGACTGTCTTGTCTTAACTTAAAAATTATGTTGTTATATATCAAATTCAAAAAAATAGTATAATTGAATAGTAAAAGCTAAGGTGTTACAACTTATAAATTGTGTGAAATTGACTTCTTATTCATAAATTTATACAATTAATACAATTACACGTGTAATATACCCTCGCGGATATAACAATGATCCAATTAGGGTGTTGTTTGTACTTGTAGCTGTAGGTAATGAATACTAAAGCTTCAGAAGTCATAACTTAAACTAATGTAGTGTTTATTTGTGC
>JACYFF010031956.1:5701261-5745906 GCA_017589665.1 Selenicereus undatus | reverse complement strand
TATTTGGGCGCATGGCATCGGCCTCTCTAGGGTAACTCCTCTTTCCTAGTACCTCTATCCAGCCACGTACCCTGTTATGCCTTGTATGCACTCATTGCATTGTGTCTGTTGGCATTCAATACGTCCAAAGTTGGGATTAATAGTATTCAAAAATCCTATTATAAAAATCACATTGCAAAAAGGTTGCTAGTCTAGTTTGCCTAGAAAGAACTTGGCAAAGCAGTGGGTGAGAATTGTGATGGTTTTTTTTTTTTTAAATAATTGACTAATTTTTATTTTTTTTTATGGTAAATTTCCATGGAGATTATTTACCACCTAATGTCTATACAATGTTGTTAGGGCACATACTCCTTCAAGCTAGTTAAGTAAGGGTATATTGGAATTTGATCCAAAATTTTATGGGTTTAGGACATTTGCAAGTGGGGAATTGGAAACTAAGGAAAGTGGAACTCTTGTCCCACATAGAAAGAGTTGAAAGAGAAGAGGTGGTTTTCATTACTTTTGTCTCCCAAAGCCTCTTGAGTAATGTTTTTGCCCAACGCATTGATGGGTTAGGGCTGCTGGTGGGCAACGAATTCGTACTCATTGGGTTAATCGGTCGACCTATTTAAAATAGGGCTAATAAAAGGCCCGATGAATAAGGGACTGGGTCAATAATGAGCCAGCCCATTAAGGGATATTAACGGGCTGGACTGGATTAACCCATTAACGGCCCGTTTCGTGACCTATTATTTTTTTCAACCTAATTGACACACTAGTTTACATGTTCCAATTAATTAAGTTCATTACCAATACTTTGTACATAACAATAATTATTATGCACCGCTGTTTTGCACAAGTTTGTTCCGTTTTTAAACGGGCCCAAAGCGGGCCACCCATGGGCCAACCTGACCTGACCCGTTTATTAGCTTGGTTGTGTATTTCCTAACTTTGAATTTGGACTATTTTAATTTAGTTGGAAAATTACAAAGACATTAGTTGAAAAATTAAATCACTAAAAACACTCATTAGGTGGTAATGAGCGGGCCGAGTTCATTTGGTCTATAACCCAAACCGGCCCATTAACAAATATACTGGACCTAACTCGGCCGGTTTAGTTATTGGGCTGGGCCAGACCATTGCCCACCCCTAGTTAGGGCACACAAACGCACCGACAAGGCCGGGCTTTGGCGAGGGCATAGGGTGCGATGCGTGTGATAAATTATATTTGTTATATAAAATTGGTTTAAAAGTTTTAGAAGGTATTAAACTTCTCCTGTTTTCTTCAACGCTCCACAAAATCTTAGGTGTTTCATTGATAGTGTTTTTAGTTGGTTCTCCTTGAGTGTACGAGGATAACAAGGGCCATATAGCCTGTAGGTAAACCGCCGACAAGCAGCACTACAACAGTGGCTGGACGTAATTGATATTTGAGACATTAGTTTGTACCACGCAACAACAATCGCTCACATACTAGCTATACAGAAAAAATCATTCTAACCTCTCCTACTTGTTGTTTGTCACTGTTAGCTTAGTTATAAGCATTTTCCAGTAACTTATTTCCAAAAGGGTTCACAAATATAAATCCAAAAATTATACACAAATGGTATGTAGGAATACATACTTCCACATGAATGGCATTGTTTTGCCCCCACCCGATCAAATCTAGAGCATCTAGTCCACAAGCGTATCAAAATAAATACTATGTACGTAGCTAATGCTTCTAAATTGGGTTGGGTTAGTAAGGGGAATATGCTCATGGCCCAATGATCATGCCAAGAGCTACTTGCAATTGTAGCGTCTAAGCTGCCTCCACTAAAAAGTTGGGCCGTTTCATTCTTTTCCAAGGCCCAACTTCAAAGACAACTCTAAGAATCCAAACAATGTAGTAGTCACTTCATACCAGAATTTGTTTACTTCTACCGACCCGGTTCACAATGGGTCCGGTAATTTTCCATCCGAAATTATGCAACCACAAATGTAGACTTTTGAATAATGAATATAATAATCCGAACGTTGAAAGTAGTGAAAATTATTAATCCGAACTTAAAGAAATAGGTCATAGCATTCTAGACTTTTCATTGTTACAAATCAATGATCCATACCAAAGAAAAGTCATACCCCAGTGTCCCATTTGAACTCAGGATTTGGTAGTTTTCTAACTTATGGATTAGTAATAGTAAAAATGTCGAAAATTTGGAGTTTTAGGACGATACTTTAAGTTTAGTGGCTTCCACCGCGCCCAAATTTCGGATTAGTGTATTTCAAACCGTGGATTAATCTTCATTTGTGTATATTTTTTTCTTTTTCGGTTAATTTGTTCTTTATGTAGGCGAAGACTTTGCTTCATTTAATTCTTCCCAAAAAAAGAAAAGTGTAAAGACTTTGTTGCAAATGAAAGCGCAATAGAAAACATAGCCAGACACAAGTACATTAGAAGAGAAATGACATAAAATTTAACATGCAAAATTTCTCCACATTGAGGGAAAAAATCACGACCTAGCGGTAACTGGCGCATCATCCACTATAATAAAAAAAAGTAGATTCTAAATCAGCACACTCACAACATTATACACTCTCTGTCTCCTCTAGTTAGTGTTTGAGTCACCCCTTATACTTACAAATCTATCCCCTTCACGACTTGTTCTCCCTCTACTCAGGACTTGGGGTGTCCGGGATACACCTTACAAATGCCCAAACTCACACAATCACTCAGCCCGTGATACACCTTACAAATATCCAACCTCACACAGTCACTCAAGACCCCGCATTGGGTTATAAGGATCTCACTCACAATCTCACATCATCACTCAAGATCCTGCATTGGGTCAAGAGAATCCCTCGCTCACTTTATGGGACAATTGACGATCAAGGCCTAAAGCCCTCTTCATAGGGTCAAGACTTTCCAAATCTTAGGCACACCTTAACCTCCAAGATATTCCACCTTCCACAAAACTTCATAACTTGCCGCATAAATAGAATACACTGTCTTGTTTAGCAAGCTATTGGTAGTCATCTCTTTCCTAAAGTCTAATTGGTAGTTATCACCAAATCTTTGCAATCAACAATGGGAAACTTCTTGCCTATCTTTCTTTTATTTTTTTATTTTTCATTCTTTCTTTTTTTCGTTCTAACAAAATTAACAAAACAATAATTAACATAGTTTTTGGTTGGACCAAAATTCACATTTATATGTTCCAAATATGTGAATTAGTTCTAATTAGCATACTCCTTGTTTTTGTGGGCTGATATGAAATATCGAAATTTCATCTTCCAATAAAAATGACTTCAAAAATAATAAAGTCAATGGGAACAATTCGTCTGTCGCGTGCAAACACGTAGCCAAGTTAGATTTCTGCAAAAACTCTGTATACTTAATGGGTGTTTGGTAACAACAGCTTTTTGAAAAAAAAGAGTTATTTAGGAGTGTTTTAGCTGTTGAACAAATCAAACAGCTAAATAGATGTTTGGTAAAGAACTGTTTGGCCCCAAACAGCTCTTTTTGAAAAGGTTGTTTCCATTAGCCTTTTTAAAAGAACTTTTTTGTGGAAATGACACATTCGCCTTAGATTTTAAACAAATTACATTACATGCCATTACATTATATTTATAGAATATTATTTTATAAAATAGAAAGAGTATATAGTACTATAAAGTGTTCCTTAGTAGCATTCGAATCCAACTAGATCTTGAGGAGTAGCAAAAGCAGAGAGATTTTCTTTTTTTTTAGGCAAAAATAAATCATTGAAGTTGCATTGTCTCTTTTATTATTTGTGTTTTTTTTCTTAACCAGCTGGTATACGTTTTGGTGTAGATTTTCTAATTTTGCTATATCACGCTTATTTGGTTCTCTCACTATGCACCTTTATGAACGTCTAATATTTTGATATTTATACTTTAGATTATTCAATCTCTCTTCGGATTACCTCGACAAAGAACTTTGGATCGATGCGAAATAGTAATATTTGATACTATGTTTTGTATGAATTGAATCTAATGAATATAAAGTCATTACAAACAAAAAAAAATTTAAAATAACAAAATAATGTCATAAAATATTGGCATCATTTACATAAGAACAAATGAGACAGACGATGAATACAAGTTATGTAGAATTTAATAAGTAAAATTTTATCAATGAAGTTTTTCTTCTATTTTTTTGTTTGATCACAAATGAAGTTAATTTATACCTATGACACCAATTTAATTATTTTTAAAAAGAAATTGACCATAAATAAAAAAAATATGTTCTATTAAGAAGTAATTTAGAGATAAGGATACAAATAAAATTTTACTAGACATCTTTATTATAAACAACTAACTTTATCAAACTGTTTTCTACAAATAGCTAATTCAAACAGTTAACAGCTAATAGCTGATACAAACCGCTAACAGGTGTTTGCCAAACACGGCCTTAATATTTTAGCGTAAGTCTTGTTTTTCATTAGTTCATTATCTAAAAACCACACAATATTAGACAGATAGGCATAAGTTAGCTCAACTACTAAAATACTTAAAATTGTTAAAAGACATGGGTTTGAATTTCACTTATATTGACATTTGCACCTCATTCACACTAAAACAAAAAAGATAACTAATATCATATATTCTGTACCAATGCTTCCTTGCCTTAATATAGCAAAATTAAGATATTTGCTTTCAACCAATTTTTATGTTTATTTATTAGTTTATCGATGTGACCGATTTAGATCTCGGGAGGATCTTGCTAACATCTTGATAATTAGGATTGTTATGATGCACTTTGTCCCAAGTCATTTTGATGCTTGCATCTCTTACAAAAAAGAATGAAGAAAGTTTATGACAAAGAGTTATATCCTTTTATAAGTCAACAATAGTTTAACTCTGACGAAACAGAGGTGCACAGACCGAAACCCCCCCCCCCCCCCCCCCCCCAAAAAAAAGGATCATAAGACAAATTCTATTATTATCAAGATTATCTCTTGATATATGCATGCCCAAACTAATTGGAAAGTCTAGATGGCCAAAAGTCGGTTTATACTGATAGGCATAAAATATATCCCTAGTGGAGCTTTAACTTATATTTTTTTTCACATATCCAAATTATTATACATATAATTTTTCTTTATTGATAGAGTTGATTTGCGCAGGATGTCATTGTACCCATCAACACAACGATGAAAATTGAAAATCCATAATCAATAATTAATTGTAACTATTAAAAATTTAGTGGTTTAAATCATGTTATTTGTTCATTTAGATTAAAGCAAGACACTTTAAAAATGATCTTTGCTATAATTATAAGACGTTAATCATTACATTTTGATATTGCTGGTGAAGTGCACATGTGTACAAGGCTGGAGATAGGGTTAGCAATGGATCGGGTCCAACTGGACCTAGACCCATTTAATTTTTTTGGACCTGGACCCAGATTTGCCCCAAATTCGTTGGGTCTGGAAAGATAGGACTCATACTCAAATTCTATGAATCTAATGGGTCCATAGGTCCTAATTGTTTTTCATAATAGAAATTATCTTTTTCCACATTCCAACATGAATTATCATATTCTGAAGACAAATAATTAAATTTAAAAGATATGATATTTAATAAAAAAAATTCGAGTGATATATACCATAATTAAGTGCTCTTACTTGCGTCTACAAACCAGAAATAATATTTTAATACAACCCACAAAGACAAAGTCCATCAAAATTTAAACAAATATAACAAAATAGTTCTTCTTATAGTAATGGCAAAAACAAAAGTGACTTCAGGGTTTATTAGCTTAAAGTTACTTTAGCCAATTACCTTTGTCAATTTTATTATTATTTTTTAAACTAATGGATCTTAAACAGGTCTCAGGTCGGTTCTGGATAGGGATGAGAGTTGAAACCGAACCTAAAAAACCCGCCTCATTTATAGCGAGTGGATACGAAAAATTGGAAAAAAATGGGTATGGGGTGAGTACACTGAAAACGGGTATGGGTACGGGTTCGAATATAAACATCACCCCCTCCATACTCATACCCGCCCCGTACTCGAATTTTTGGGGGTAAATAAATTGTTGAGTAGAATTTTGAGCCTTGAACGTTGGTAGCAAAATAGGTATTATATTTTAATATCTGTATATACCTGAATAAAATTCGAAATACCCGACGGGTATAGGTATGGGGATAGATTTTGAATACCCAATAGGTACAATTGTGGGTATGGGGATGACTTTTGAAAATGGGTATGGGTGCAGGGATAAATCCGCCCATCCCACGCCCATTCCTTATTCTGGGTCTGAATTTTCAGACCCAAACCCAACTCACATCTCTTAATTGGACCCATATCTGCTTGAGATCCGTTCAATCTCATTCGATTGGACCTAAATCCTCTACTTTGGGTCAGGTTTGATGGGTCTGAGTCGGGTCTGAGACCCACTGTCATTGCTAGCTAAAAATCGGTATTTTCCTACTCAACTATTCAGATATGTTCTTTTCAAATTTATTACTAATATATGAACTCTTCTCCTTCTAACTCTTTCGTAACTTCTTTTAACTTTTAATTTCTATTAATCCCTTATGATTCACAAGTTTATTACTACTAATGTATTTTGTTCAAATTCCTTCAACCTCGTTATGTCGACTTTCACTTTTCTAGTAAGATTTTTGAACTCTAGGGTACCTTTTCTAATAAGATTTTTGAACTGTAGGGTACCTTTTTTCTAGCTTGAAGTCCTTCATGTCCATCTTCTTCGGACTATGATCAGCTAAAAGAACAGTGCCTCATAGAATTATAGATCAAAGAAAGATTCATGCATGGTAAGAAATAGACCATATTATTAATTATAAAATCTCAGCAATAAAGGATTTAATAAATTATAAAGATGGCAATTAACCTCATGCACAGAAACGTGCACTTTAACTAATCAGAGAATGTTAATCTTTGGGTTTTCCTTTTTCATTTTCATTTTCGCTTTCTTTCACTTTTGGCAAGATAAAAGTTGTAATAGTTACAGTCATATATAGAATTGAATAACATTATCTCAATTCTCATACGTGTGAATCTGCATAGCTTAATCATGCGAATGGCCCCCAATGGTTTGAAGGGCCCAAGTCTAAATGAAGACGCCCTTTATAATAATGTAGGTGGGAACTGGGAACTTCCATACATATGGAGAGATGAGAGAGAGAGGGGGAGGCATATATGGAGGGTGGGGACAGTTACTCAGAAGGAGAATGCCCCCTTCGATCTTCAGTAAAATTTGTACTTGATTATCTGACAAAAGCTTAGAACAGTGAAGGACAACTTGCGGCAAGAATCTTTGCTTTTTCCTTGAACTTCCACGGTTACATCAGAGGCCACATATCAACAAAGCATGGTCCTACCAATGCATGAACCTAGTGCAAGAGTTATGCATCCTAGTGTAGCCTAAACGTCATGAAATAATGACAAATGAACTACAAAGGTGTTGTCAGTTACAATACATGAAATACAATGTATCATATAGTTCATCATTATCTCATATCAGTGAATTAGGTGTTTTTTTTTTTTTTGGCCTTTAGTATGAATTGCTTATATGGTCGCGTGGAATCAGCCTCTCTATGGACAGAGATGTCGGTAGAGGTAAGGCTGCTTACATCTGAATTTCCCCAAACCCTGCGAAAGCAGAACTCACACTGGGAGTTGTTGTTGTTGTTGTTGTTGTATGAATTGCTTATATGAATGTTCATGCTCGTGGTGTACTAGAAAAATGCTTTGTGCGGCCACCGTTTTGCTGGGTCGCAATTATATCTTCGCTTGCCTGTTGGTACGTCAGGGATTATGATCTTGTTACTATGTTGTCCAGCATTATAAGAAAATAACGTCAATTTACAGAAAAGATTTACACCAAGAAGAAACTAAAAAATAAGTCTTAAATGAGTCTACATGCATGTTGTCATATCATTTGTGTATCGAACTATTAAAAAGGAATTGTGGGATTAGACAGTAGAGGGAATGTTCAAAATTATATAAAATCACTTTGTTGCCAACCATTCTACACAATCACAAGATTACGGATCTGTTGTTTTCGTGGGTAAATTGGAGTGGGTAAAAGAATAAAATGGGTTGAAGTAGGTTGAATTTTTTTTATGTGATAAATTGAACTTAGATAAAATAGTGGAAGTGGGTTGAAGTAGGTATTTTGGAATTGACCCACGAAAAGAACAGACCTTACAAATATTAGTTTACCGATAGATTTGAAAGTTATATCTGTCAACATGATTACCTATTTTCAATCTGGGACAATACTCACTTTCACACTCCAACACGCCTCCTCACGTGTGGGCTAGTAACAAAGCCCAACACATGTACACAATTTTAGTCAAATGGGGACGGTGACAAATCAAAATCGAACAATAAGAGTCATGTATATAAGCTCGAAGGAGGTTCCAACCCAAAATTAATTGACAATGAATGGAGTAACTCACAAGCTTATATATATGCTCAAGTCCTTCAATTTTATCAATGGCGTACAACACCCACTTTTATATTCTTTGTATTTTTATAAATGTAGGATAACACCCACTTTCATACTCCAACAAATCCAGTGTGCTTTATGTTTGTCTTGTAGATCTTATTATCACCCTAAGGTGATGTTTGATTGGATTTAAATAAGCATGTAATATAAACAAGTTTGTAATTGTGTTTTCATTGTCTTATTTGGTTGCAAGAAAATATTGTAAAGAACAACTAACTTGTAATTATGATCACCAAAAACTACGTAATCATAGTTGCATTACAAGGTTGATTATATTGCATTACATTGAACCCAACATCACATAAGTACAACTAATAGTGAGTCAAGCGATGGCAGATGGAAATCTACACTCTAAATCACAAAGACTATTCTCTAAGTCCTGTTTTAAAAAATTAAACAAAGACTACTTTTTCAATGAAAATAGACTGATATGTCAAAGACTATGATATAAATATCCTCATAAATTACCAGGTCTTCCCTAATAAAATTCCTCCATTCTGAGTCCTCTGTTACAACTGCCCTGCCCTGCCCTGCCCTGACCTGTTGTACGTTCTAACTGAAAAATGTCTACTCCACAAAATAACATTTATATTGGGCCGATTTGGGTCTGGCAACATCAACTTCACGTACATAATCACAGTCATTATTATCATAGTAACAACAACAACAATAGTGACAGATATCACTCTGTCTTAAGCTTCATGCCCTCTTTGATCGTCAACCTCCTTCAGTTGAAGTTCCAAGGCAATGCGAATGGCAATGTTAATGGTTCGCCATTTGACGATCACACAGTCACCATGCTGCTTGCTGTGTTTTCGCTTTTAGTTTACTTCGGGACTGCTCTTGCGACTGTTAATCCCACTTTGTCAACATGGTTGATGTCGAGGACTACTTATTCAATGGAGCAGCTGATGATGATATTCGGGTCATTGGCATCGGCCTCTCTGGGATACCTTCTCTTTCCTACCTCTGCCCAACGCTATGCTCGCTATGGCTTATACGCACTGGTCGGATTTGGTGTGATGCTTCGGTCACCATGGCTTCGTCTCATGAGCTCACTGGTTCGAGCACCTGTCTCCAGAATCCGAAGTTCCCAGCGTAGTAGCCTCCTTCCTATACAGAACAGGGGAAACATACCCTAATCAAGTACTCCTTCCTATAAACAAGGGGATGTGTTACTCCTCTACCAGCACTAAACTCTGTGGGATGATTTTTTTTGGGTGGGGGGGGGGGGATGTATTTTTTAAATAGCGAAAAAATGTTTAAGGGTTGGATAGAAGTTTTCCTTTTATGATTGGATACGATCATATGAACCTTGCTTCTTAAAGTTCGGATGTACCATAAGGCTCTTAATTAAATAAATACAAAAGGATTGGCGAAGATATCTAATCTACCTAGTCATAATACGTACAATCATAATTGTCTTATCAGTAATAGTGTATGGGTTTCTAGCTTTAGTTGTTAATGGGTAACAACCAATAAGGTTGGAGTACTGAAGCTTGCGCAAATTGTGCAAGTGCTCGAACTCCACTTTTACATGAGTATATAAATAGAAGAAAAGTCTAAATTTTAATGAGTTGAGCGAGGGGAAAAAGCCAAAAAGTCGAATTGAGAGATAAAAGCACACTATATTGTTATGACAACTTCGTCATAAATGGTGGTTCTTAATCATAGTCATTGCCTTCACAAAAAGTTCAATTATATTCAAAGTCAACTATCCGTTTCTTAAGAAGGCTCATGTAAGCTCGTTAGGCTCGCTAGTTGAATCAGTTCATTTAGGTTCGACGAGCTTCGAAGCCCAAATTCATAAGGGTTGAACTCGGCTCGGATAACCAACCAAGCTTGACTTAGATTTGTCAAGTCCTAGGCTTAGCAAGCCGAAAAGCAACCTTGCTTGCTCACCTAAACCCCTTAGGCCTTATCAACGTAATCCAAAATTTCAAATTAATTGAGAAATAGATAATCAACTGTAACTAAAGAAAATCTTGGTGGTTATACAACGCAGCCCATCTCCGACAGACAAAGCGACGCGTAAATGGTACGTCAGAAAATATCGGAGAAGCCGACGGAAAAGTAGGCGGGGTCCGACGGCCGTCAGAAATTCCGACGGAATTTCCGACGGAAGTCATGCCCGTCGGAAATTCCGACGGAATTCCGTCGGAAACCGTCGGATGCCATCGGAATCCGTCGGCCGTTTTTCGTGGATCTCGAGGCCATTTTCCGCGTTCGATTTTAAATTTCGGGGAGGGGGGTTCCTCCGGCATCATTTGCAAAATTGAGAGAGAGACTCTCAAAGAGGAAGAGAGAGAAAGTGAAGGTTGAAGATTTTTGTAATCGGTAAATTATTTTTTTTGTTAGTACGTTGTTTAAAATTGAAATAGTTAAGTTATTTGATATTTTGTACGTTTTAAATTTGTCGAGTGTGACCGTCACTGTCGTGCCGCCGCCGCCACTGTTCGCCGCCGCCGCCGCCGTCCTGTCGCTGAAAAAAGTTTTAACATTTTTCAAAGGTCAAAGTGCAGGCTCCTCCAGCCAGATCAACTTGAATCCCGGCGATGAAGAGGACTCCGAAAACGACAACGATGATGATCCCACAAATTTATTCGACTCCGAATAGTTTAGTAATTTGCGTACATTTTAAACAATGTCCTATGTCGTAATTCATATTTAATTCAGCATGTTTCTTTTGACAGATATATATAAAATTTCATCTTTAGTAATTATATTATTATGTGCGTATTAATTTTGCGAATTTTTTGTTTTTGGTTTTCAAGCAAAATTTCCTACAAAATACTTTTTTTTTTTTCGGATTCTCAATTATTTTTTTTAAATTTTTTTTAAAAAAAAAGGGACGGGAATTTCCGTCGGAATTTCCCTCCCCCCTTTTTTGAGTTTTCGCTTTCTTCGATGTTATAGGGTTGTCCGACGGCTGTTCTGACGGAATATTTCCGTCGGACGCCATCGAATTCCATCGGAAAATTTTTTGCGACGAGCTGAATCCCGACATGACGTTTTCCGTTGTATTTTCCGTCGCAATGACCTTTTGCCGTCGGAAAAACACACTTTTTTCGTCGGTATTTCCGTCGCAGATCACCTGTGTTTTTGTAATGCAATTTTCAATGTAATAGAATGGGATAATAATTACATTACAATATTTGGTTACAACGTTTTTACGATTGTAATAGAATGAATTCATTTACAAACAAGACTTCATTTTACACATGGCATGAAGTACTCGCAATTGATCAATTCGTATTTTATTTTGCTTACTTTAATTATTTGCAACTTTGTTGATGATTATAATTTAATATATTATCACCATGATTATGACGCTTCACATGAAACTGACTTTACCCCATTTTCTCTAATTAACAATAATGTAATGTTGCACAAGTTTAGCAAGTAGAAAGAGATGATGATGATGAGAAGAGAAGGGAGGAGAGATATGATGATGTCTAGAATGTACAAAATATAGTTACAGTAATATGATCATGATTTGGGTTAAATTTTGTCTAATATGGAGATGACAACGAAGGGAGATGAGGGTGGCTTCAAACTTTAAAAATGTACGTGGTGGTGTACTAAGAGATTGGAATCAAATGAGAGATAATGGAGATAAGAGAGAAAAAGTCCTCAAATATAATAGTTTATGGTTGGGTAGACGTTGATTCCGAGACATGCAATCACAATAGTTTAGGAAAAGTCAAGTAATTGTATTTGTATATATTGAGGTAAATATGATTAAAATGTAATTTTGATTACATTCCTTAATTGTAACCAAATATGGTAATGCAATCATCATTATCATTTGGATTGCATTACCACGTTGATTACATGGAGTCAAATGAGTCATAAGTTCTATAACATGAAGTTAGGATGAGAGATTGAAAGTCTTACAAATCTTGTCACAATTTAATTACTATTCACATACTTGTGCTCAATACTACAACAGTTTAAGGGCGTGTTCAGCAACAATGTTTCGGGTAGCGTTTGACATTTTGATCAAGCCAATACACTAATCAGGTAATTTTTAGTACTCGGTAACATAGTGTTTTGAATAGCATTTCAAGCAACGTTTAGCGTTTTAAGCAGTATTTCTGAAAAGCTAATAGTATTAACTTTTGGCATTCAAAAGTTTTTAGCCAAAAAATATCCTTTGGAAATTAGTTATATCCTTTTATGTCAATTTACATTAATCAGCTGACCCAACAACTAAATTTACCGAACATATTTGTTTCAATCGTTCATCTACATAGCTATCTGCTAACAGCTAAATTAGAAACATTATCCGCTACCTAAACAGTTATCTACTATCTAAACTGCTATTCGCCACTTGAATCGCTAATTTTACCGAACAGGGTCTAAGTTTTAGTGACCAGAGTTTCATCATAGACAACGAATTTATTAATTGCCCAAGGCTCTATTTAACAATAGAGATTGAAGTATGGTTTGGTTATATTAAAATTACTACTAATCGAGCTGCTTGTAGGCACTTGGCATCTGCTATCTTGCTCCATCCTCCTCAGCCAGGTTCAAATCTGGGAAGACTTTTCCTTTGCTATTATTTGGAAGAGGGAGAGGGGTGTGGATTAGGTATTGGGCCTGACAGTTTCTTCCCCTTCGTGTGCAACTTCTAACTAACTAAAAATAATTGTCTAATAATGACTGGCTTATAGATATTTAACTGCCATTAAAATAGACATACAGTTTTTGTAAAAGATGATGTATAATATCTGTCATGATGACGGCATGTGGGCCCACGGATGTTAGTCAAGCTCTTTTCCCATGCAAGCCGAAAAAGTGCGGGAACACAAACTTCCGGAGTATATATTCTACTTTAAGATTTTGATTTGATTCAAAAGTTGAAGGACCCAACTTTTTCTCCGTCTATGCACTCCCGACCTGAATTTATTAGGGTGTTAGAGCATTTTTAATGGGAGTTTTAAATTTTGAAATTTTAATATGTTATGTTAGTAAAAGTTTTATAATTTTAAAATTTATATTTTATTATTTTTTCAACCTATGAAACTTAATTTTTATCATTCAATAAAAATATTTGTCATGGATTCATCTTATAACACACAACCTATTTTTTAAATCATTTAAAAATTATATACTTACTTCAAAAAAAAAAACAAAAAAAAATATTTTAAAAATGTGAACAGTGACACGCGGGGAGACACGCACAGGCATGTTCCCCTGCGTGTCACACGCATTTCCATGTGGTTGGGGAGGCAAATTTGGCGCGCAGTAGACATGCGGGCCCCACCATTTGTCTCGCGCGTCAGCGGCTGCTAGTGCTCTTAGTAGCTAGTGCCATGCGAGATATATGTAGGGCCCGTGAGGTACATGGTGTGTCAGAAGCCTGCTGGCAATGGGAGAAAAATGTGGGGGCCACGCGGGGTGCCTTGTCTAGGCGTTCCTCCCCCATTCCTACCTTTTTTGTCCTTTTGTGATTTTTTTAATATATTTTTTCTTTTTTTTTAGTAAATATATAATTTTTAAATGATTAAAAAAATAAATTATGTGTTATGAGGTGGGTCTATGATAAATATTTTTATTGGCTAATTAAAATTGAGTTCCATAGGTCGGAGAAGTGATAGAATGCAAGTTCCAAAATTGTGGAACTTTTACTGACGTGGCAGGGCTGAGTTTAAAAAATTGAAACTCTGGCTGGGAATGTTCTTAATAACAAGTAATTGGCGAACAATATTCATAATATAAGATTCAAACAAACATAAATTCTATAGTCCAATTGTAATCTCCTTATCAAAAAAAAAAAAAGAGTATCTTCAAACAAACAGCATTTCATTTGATTTGATTCTGTGATACGAGCAAAGATCATACGTAATATAGGTTTTCCCTGTAGACCCTCTCTCTGCCCATGATCAAAGAGAAAGAAATACACTAGCTTTTATGAATTGTTATACTAGTAAGGATCATATGCAGTGAAATCCAACCGTGTGGCTGGGAGTTGCCTTGTCCAACCACCTCTTCCGGGTTCGAATTCAGGGGAGCAAATTGTGCTTTGTGCGTGGAATTTTGCAGTGAGCCTGGTTCTAGGGCTTTGTGCTCAGGCTTTGGCACCTCTTACCCCTTGACCTGTTAAGACCCATTAGGTATCTTCGAAATATGGGCCTGATGGGTTAGGGCTCACTTACCATTACAAAAATAATATTAAAAAAAAGTTGATTTTTCACATATTAAGGGTCTGTTCTTTTAGTAAGGAAATAGAGACTGAGCAATGGGTGAAGTTGGTTGAAGTGAGTTGAATTTGGTATTTTTTTTATTGAAGTATGTTGAAATTAGTATATTTTTTATATGATAGGCAGAAGTTGGTTAAAATAGTAGATTACGATGGGTTGAAGTTGGATAAAGTGTATTGAAGCGGGTTGAAGTTGCAACGGGTTGAAGTTGGATAAAGAACAGGGCCTAATTGTTCAACTTTCTATTTCTATATCGATTTTTTTAATGTAAATTAGAGAAGATATCCACAAATTTGTTTGTGACTGTTGGGTGAAAGATATATTAATCTTGTACAGTTCTATTAGATGAGATGTCCTTTTGGTGTAAAAGATTGCATTTGAAGTGGCGATTTTTATGGAAATGCCGCATTGTAGTAGAGAACCGATTCATCCTTAGAAGACTAAACAAACGAACTACAAAACACAAACTAATTAAAAAGACTCTCACGGTCTGAGAGAATTATTCTTCTCATAATTGGAGAGATAAACACTGAATAAAGATAAAAATATTGCAATATGGAGGTTAAGGAACATAAAAATGATCTAGATGGCCGAAATTCTAACCACTCCGACCTTCACAAAGGAGGATTTTACGACAGAAAAAGCACGAAGGTTTTGAGGAGAATTGAAAGGAAAAAGACTACGGTTTTCTATTTTATAGGAAAAAGACTACGGTTTATTATTTTATGGGCACTTCAAGAAACATTAATAAATTAACTTACCTTAAACATAAATTTGGTATTTGATAAGCATTCATCAGCACTCATCAGCACTAATGAGCACTCATCGGCACTTAGTCATATTTTCTACTCACAATTTTAACTTTGATCAACATTGATCATCACTCATCAGCATTGCTCAACATTCATCAGTACTGATTAGTAATAAGTTACTTATGATATGCTAAAAAGAACAAATTCTTAATAATGTAAGTGTCTTGGGGCTTAAAATTTCATGCTACGGAGAAGAAAGTGTAAATTGTAGGGGTAAAGTGAAGAAAAATTTTGCAACCCAAATTACAACTCTCAAGTAGGTATCAGTCGTTAGATATGGTCTTATTTGACTGGATAATACAGTAGATAATTTGCTCAATATTAATTGAAATAACAAGAGATATTTCCAAATAATTGGAGATATTTCTAAATAACTGCTGCAATATGGTAATATTTTAAGGATTTGGATGCTTTATACCTCTTGGAGGGTATCATAGTATTAACTTGTTTGATTTTTTTAAGAGAAACTAAGTTCCAAGTCTCCATATATATGTTTTGGTCGTGGATCCTCCATTTTACTAGAGTCGGGTTACTGTTAGTCCAATAAAAGGTAGAACTCGCCCATCACAAATTTTTTCTATTCACAAAACTCGAAAAAAGGATATCCTCTATAGATTATAAGCATGTGCAACTTTGCCCATTCGAAAAAAGAGGATCCTCTATAGTTTGAAGAGGGAGAAAGGGATAACAATTTTACAATTTCATTCAATGGCTAAGCTTCTAGTTAAGTAAATTAGCCGTTGTTAGTGGAATAATTTTACTTAAGAATTTTAATCTCCTGTCCAACCATCAAAAATCCATGTGTATTTTTAATTATTTTTTAGAAAATCTTGTGGTGCTCTTACCTGAAAGATAGTGTAAGGTGGACTTTTTGGGGGGGGGGGGGTTCAAATGAGCCTCAAAAGCAGTACTATATAATGGGGGGATGAGGAATTGAACTTGATACCTAATACGCTCATAACCTCAATTTTAACCACTCAGTTAAGATCTCATCGACAGTGTAAGATGGATATGCATAGTATGACTTTTATATAGTTTTGGTAATAATTAATTACTCAAATAGAGTCATCCTTCAAAAAGTAACCCTTAAATAAATTATTAATTATTATTAAATTAAAAAAATTATCTTTAAATAAGTTATTGATCACCCGAATGCATTTAGAAAATCATTTCTCAAAAAGATTGTCTCATCATAATCATTTCATGAGATGATGTTACTTAAGAATTTATGGTATTTTTAAAGCAAAATGAGACATGTTTCCATTTCTTATTTTTGATCAACCTTTTTCATGGACCTGACAAACGGATCATTCGATTTGGGTTCGTGTACGGGTCGGGTCAAGTTTAGATCGGGTCATGTTTCGGGTTAAGCGATATTTCTGATCGGTTCGGTATGGGTCGGGTGAACTTCAGTTCGGGTCGACTTTGGGTCAACTAATTTTTTGTCCGATAAGCTTGTCATGCAAAAATAAGCAACTCTGTCGGAAATTTTGGGTCAAGTATGGTTCGGTTCAGGTCAATTCGAGTTTCAGGTTCACTTTCGGATAAGCCTATTTCGGATATCAGGTCGGGTGTGAGTCTTGATCATTCGACTTGAGTTACGGGTAAGTTTTACCAAATCTACTTTTTTAGGGTTTTTTTTGGGGGGGGGGGGGGACACAGGAATTGTAGAATGATATAAACATGTCGGATTAATCAACTGTACATGTTTTAGATTATAAAGTACATAAAGCAGCAGAGGCCCACCAAGATTTGCTTTTGGACAATATTCTCAGGATAGTGGTACACCAAGAAGTTGGGTCAGTATATACCATGCCTTTTTTGGATATACTTTTCCCCAATTACAGGGATGCTTTTTATTTCCCAATATCCTATCGGATCAGTATGCAGTTTTTTTTTACTAATATCCTTTTCTTAACTTATAATTACCACCTTTTAAAATTATTTTGTCGACTGTTTATATTTTTTTAAAATACTTATTCGTACTTATTGTTGGAAGTCACTTAATGTTATTTAAAATTGTTAAAAATTGTTTAAAGTTGCTAAAAATTATTGAAAGTTGATGAATAGTATTGAAAGTTATTGTAAGTTATTGGGAATTATTGAATGGTTAAATAAATTACAACCAGATATTTTTAGTAAGTATTGATGGTGATGAAAGTCAGTAAAAGTTGCTAAAACTTGCTTAAAATTATTGAATCTCGCTGAAAATTACTTAAAGTTACTTTATATTATTGAAAGTTGTTGAATACTGACGATAATTATTTATAATAAGTTGAAAAGAACATTGTTGACTCCAAGAGTCACATAATGATTTTAACGATAACAAACAATATGAAGAATAATTATATATAAAATAGTAGTTTATTGATTATTTATATTATTTGTCAATTTCTTATCTAATATTTTTATTGGTCCAATTTATCAAATTGGTTACATATTTGATTAGTATATGGGCTTAGCACTTGAATTGTTTAAGTGTTGCATGAAAAGTTTGATTGATTATTAATCTAAGTGGCACGATAGAATACATCATAGAATCAACATGATTATTGGAGTTTTGATCAATGGTTATGTATTTTTTTGTTGTATCAGGACATTACGTTGACTAACTCAAATTAAGATTGGATTATTCGAATTAGGTTGTTGATGGCTTAATTGTTTGTTCGAATACGTAGAGGTGCAGGCAGTGGCGGATCCAGATATTTAGGATAGCGGTGTCCAAAAATTAATATCGTTATTAATATACACTATTTTATTTTTTTTAAGGGTGTCCATAAACTAACATCGTTATTAAATTAACCTATTTTAAAATAGAATTTTTTTTTTGGAGAGTTTAGGGGTGTCCATGGACACCCCTACAATCAATGTGGATCCGCCAGTGGGTGCAGGGCCAACTTCTAAATTTTTTTTTAGCCGAGAAAAGGGAAGAATTCCATTAAAGGACTAGTCATACAATGTCGATAAGGCATATCGACCACAAACAAACACAAACACTAATATCAAAATACAATCCACATCCCAAAAAACTACTTTTACTTACATTGATCGTTCGTCTTCCCACAATCGTGGTTTCATTATATAACCCAAAGAAGAGATCCACTGATCTGGTATAATATCTTCATCGAAATAGATCTACTGATCTGGTGTAGTATTCTGAGGGAAGTTAGGGAACATATATTTCTGATAAAAGAAATCTCATTTGAAGTGTTGGAAGTCATTGAAGAGTCGCTCTATCTTTGAGCCACAATTCATCCCTTGAAAAATATATGAAAAGGCTACACGACAGCAAATGACACCAACCACTAAACAATTCTTGCAATCATAGTGGCAAACTACTCTCACAATTGGAGAGACTACTACTACGAAAAGTAAAATACTATTTAATAGCAATGAAAAGATCACAATGGAGATGGCCAAGATGGTCGGAAAACCGGCCATCCTAGTAGGAGTATTCGTCGGTCAAAACCCGGACTGGACCGTGTTGGACTGAAAACCGATTACGAGAAAAAGTATGGATCAATGACCAGACCGAATAAGAGTCGGACCGGACTGGAACTAGACTGAAAAAATTTAAACCGGACTGGGACCGACCAAAGTAGACAAAATTTATTTTCAAGTACGGTTGAAACAAAGCTTAATGACTCAATTAATTTTGCCCAAAACCATGCTATTATTGATTTTGTTTGCTAATTCTAAAGAGCATTAGTTTGCACTTGGCATTATCTTTGACAAAAAAAAAATCAAAAAGAAAGCCTCAAACTCTTAACAATTTTTTATTTTATTTTATTTTATTTTTAAAAATAATCGGTCCTCGGTCCGGACCGATAGATCGGATGGACTGAACCGAAGACCGAATAAGGTAATTTTTGGACCGAGGACCGGACCGAGTGCACTCAATCCGCACCGGTTCGGTCCAATCTGAATTCGGACCAAATAATGTACACCCCTACATCCTAGCTTTTGCAAAATCTAAAGCAACGAAACGAATTGAAGATGATGATGATTATGGCAATTGGCGAAAGAAGGATGCCAACTTCTAAATTAATGATAAGGGAACAGTTTTATTGTAATTAATCGGCTATAATAAAATATTGAAAAGCAAGGTGTGAATCCTAAGATAAAACCTCACTCATAAATCAATTATTTTTCATCCACTTTAATTTTCCATATTATAAGTTGGACCAATTTCCATCTTTTGTTGTAAATTATAGTCTATGCTTCAATTGTGGGTTAGCTTTTTTTACTTCCTTTTACATTTATTTTAATAAAAAATGCCGCACTAATTAGCATTTTTATCAAAAAGATCCCGTACATATAGCTCTCCCAACTTCTAGAAGGAGAATGATGGAGGGATTTTTGGAGAGTGTTAGTATCATGTAACGTAATCATTTCACTAACTTCTTATCTATTTCATGGTTGCCACGTATTCTTACTTTTCAAGGCGTGGAAAATGAAAATTAACTATATAAGAATTAACTCAATTAAAAGTCTAAATTAATAATTTAAGATGCAGCTATTGTTTATACTCTAGCATGCTTCCCTTACTCGAACATCACAAATTAACCCTACAGAACCTCCTCTTACCGCGCAATATTAAATATGGAGACTGATGAGACTCGAATTGACATCTCTTGCTCATAAATGCTCTAATGTCAAGTGACTCATGTTCAAGAACCAACTCAACCAAAAGTTTAAACTGACGGTTGAACACTGATGAATATGTTTTATACTCTAACATTAATTTTCAATTGGTCTTTTAAAATCAAACTAATTAATAACACTCTCTCTGACTCATAACTATTGTTGAAAATATTTATGTGTATTCTCCTATGGTGCTATCAATTTTTCTAACGACTCATTTTGGTGGTTTTGATTTGTTGAAAATTCATTTTAACTATATGATAATAAGAAAAAAACATTTAATACGTAATTTAATGAATTCTCAAAATTCAACTATGATTATTGGACGGAGGACAAGCTTAAATTGTCCAAAAAGGAAAGATCTTCGAAAGCTCAGAAGAGTAGTTCCAGTTTCATTTTCCACGAGGCATAAGAGCATTCTCAACCAGAGTTCTGGAACTCTAGCCTGTCACATCAACAAAAGTTCTACATTTTTGGAACTCGCATTCCATCGCTTCTCCAACCTATGGAACTCAATTTTAATCATCCAATAAAAATATTTATCACGGACTCACCTTAAAACACACAACCTTTTTTTAAAATTATTTAAAAATTATATACTTACTTAAAAAAAATATATTAAAAAAAGCCAAAAGATAGCCCGTGGGGAGAAACGCCTGCCCGTTCTCCCCGCGTGGCATGCCTCCTTCTCTCTTCTCATGTGGTGCAAATGGCAGCGTGGAGCCCACGTTTCCTTTTTACGGTCGGCTGTGAATACTCTAACTACCGGAGTTTTGAGCAAAGAAAACGACTAGGAAAAATTACCAACAGGTGTTAAATTATTTTCTTAAACTTCGTCCTTTTGCAAACAAGTGTTGCTTTCCGTCTGGTATCCGTAATACGTAGCAATTGTATACACGTGTTAACTGATTGGCCCTTCCCTTAAATTTCCAATGCTTAACCTTTTTTAAGGCGATCGCCCTCCGTGGCTTTGCTTCCCCAAGGGCCCCACCCTTAAATCCTTTTTATTATAATTTTGTCAATTTTACTAAGCTCTTATTGATTTTATTTATTGTTTTGTTAAAAAAATTGAAACTCTACATAACTTAATTAACTTAGGGGGTCAGTAATTCCACATTTTTCATGTGCGCGTGTGTCTATAAATATCCATATTATACAATTAATTGTGTCCAAATGCTTTAAATAAGTTCATGTTTATACAAACCTATCAATTTAAATAATCCTCTTGATAATATCATAATTTCATGCATTTGATTGAACTTATAACTATAAGATTAAAATAAAATTAAAAATAATTAAATCAATTTAATTCACGAGCATGTTATAATTATGAACTCAAACTCACTGCATTTTTCTTTCCTATTTTATTTTTGTGTCATTTTTCCTTATTTTTCATTCAATATGATTTTGACCATGCCATCATATTAAACAAGAAAAATTAGGTTATAATTTCATTGATATGTATTGCAATCATGTTATTATTTTATAACTATTTTAATTTCTTATCTAATGAACTAATTATATATATATATATATATATATATATATATATATGCACACTCACACACATGTCGACCATGCCATTATATTAAACTATTAAACAAGAAAATTAGGTTACTTTATTATTTCATTGATATAATGCAATCATGTTATTAATTTATAACTATTTTAGTTTCTTATTTAATGCACTAATTAATATAAACAAATCTACGCACACATACACAAAAACAAACATATATACATATGTATGTGTATGTATATATGTGTGTGTCAGCATGCGCATGTGCGTACATGTGTATATGTTAAGCCACAAACTTGAGAGTTTTACATCCCAATATTTTGATTTCTACCTACAAAAATCATGATAAACTTTAATCCTAACACATAAATTCTAGACTGTAACCATATATTTTGAGGGCTTCGGGTTCAAGGTTAGTGATTTATGGTTACTATTTATGGTTGAACCTAAGGGTCAATTAAGTATCAAAAATTAGAGTTTGTTAAAAATATTTTTAATTAACGAATTTTGCACGGCTCACTATTTTAGTTTAACTGTAAACACAATAATATGAAATTAAGTTAATAAAGCATATGTTAATTGTTTTCACACTTGCATAGTATTTTAAGGGTATTTTAATTTGCTGCATAAGTTAGTGTACGTTTTTATACCCATTTTTTACTTTACATATGAGTCTAGTGTTTTGAGGAGATTGTGTGGATTCCGACCAAAGAAAAATGTAGTGTGCTTGAAAGAAAGATGAGAGGAATCAAGACCACATAGATCCAAGGTTTAGTCACATATACAATCTAGTTAACCGAGTTATCATAATCAGTCAACCAAGGTTATCGTATACCATCAACCCGGGTTGATGTATATACGGTTTGAAAACTTAATATACACGGTGACAATCCGTACACTTGCTGGCCTATTTAGTTAACAATAAATATTGCTTTCTTAATATTGCTCATAGAGTTTGCACTTAAACCTTAATTCTTGATACTACCCTTAGAGTTCACACATAAACCATAAACACTAAATGTAAAACAATAAACCTTAGGATTTTGTATGCATCGTGTTTGTTTCTATGACAAACCATATCCCAAAGCTATAAATTATCTAATCTTTCATATTTTCTTTTATTTACTCCATGTCCCTAATTTATTTATTACTTCTTGCTTTGGTTTCTCTTTTCAAGAAACCACCAAAAAATGCAGAAAAATAATTTATTCATCACTTGATAAAGCTACTCAAAGTAATAACAATAATGTGGCTTATGTAAAAACAAATGAATAGATGGTAAACTTAATAATGTTAGAAGATTAAACGAAAATTGAAAAATGATCACTTTCGAGTAATAAAATAGAATGAAAATTTTAATTAAAAATTTTAAATTTACATCCAAAATTAAACAACAAAATGTTAAAATTAATTTATTTATATCAAGAAAAGAATAGCAAACACAAGATTTCATATATTTTACTTAAAATTTTTAAAAATATAAGAGTTCAATTTTCTATTAAGTACAACCAAAAAAAGAATTTTTACTTTAAGATACTTACAAGCATAAAGAATTATAAATAAAAGGAGTAATAGAAAACGCCACGATTAAGGACGTTATTTACAGTTAATTCTTTTTAAATAAAAAAATAGTGTTAACAATTGAAAAAATAATTTTGTAAATATAAATTTCAATTAAAAAAATTTCGTATTAATATTTTAAAAAATTACTTTCAATGTATTAAAATTTGAATAATTTTAAAATCAATTTTAATTAACTTCTAAATTCTTAATGTTTCCTAGGAAGTGCCATTTGTTTGCATCCATAGTTGGTTACAAGAAGAAAGAGAGGAGAGAGATATTGAGGAGTGATACAAGTGAATGGAGAGAGAATCAGTTCATTACTATAACAGAAGTAGTAAATAGCTGAGGGCAATAATGTAAATCAACTAAAGACCAATGCGCCGGAGCGCATGCATTTATGTGCTGCCTGTTTTTAAAACAACACCTGACTGTAAAAAGAGAACCTTTAAGTAATGGAAACACTAAAGGGAAGTAATTTTCCCATGCGAGTTTTAAAAAGAAGCAACAATACCAACATAGGTTGGTTCAAGTGGTTTGACACTTGTTCTCCTTAAGTAAGGTCTCGGTTCGAGTCTTGTGAATGAAAAAAATCTGTGATGGGAGAGCACTACCCCTTATTGGGCCAACAGTACGTAGCTCGATTCCAATAAAATAGAGTATGTAAGGCCAAAAAAAGAAGTAACAATAATTATAACATATAATATTGTAACAGTTGTTATGAAACCAGTTACAGTTATACAATTGATTGGATATGATGAAGTCTCACTTTTTTTCTTATTTATCGCGGTAATGCAAATCTATATCTATATTTGTATGTCATATTAAAATAAAATATTTCATGTGTGCCAATTAGTCTAGTTGATAAAGTCTTTGACAGTTCTTGCCATGACCTGGGTTGAAATCCTACATACATTCACTTCATACACTTCATATGCACCCAAAAAAAACATGTTGACACCTGTTAGATTTTAATAGTTTAGGGTCCCTGAACCTAAATCAAACTTAATTAGATATCTAATTATTTTTTAATTATGATTATTATTATTAATTTGAAGACCTATTAACGTGAATGTTACAAAAGGTCATTAATACTTTTCTCATGAAGGTTGTGTTCGGTAATAACATTTGGAGTAGCATTTAGCATTTTGACAAAGTTAAAAAACTAATCAGTCAATTTTAGTCTTCAGTATAATATAGTATTTTGACTAACATTTCAAGTAATATTTAACTTTTCAAACAACTTTTCTGTAGAGCTAATAATATTAGCTTTGACCGTTCAAAAGTACTGTTTCATGGTTTTTGGTCAAAAAAATACCCTTTGAAAATTATCCATATTCTTTTATGTCAATTTACGTTAATCAGCTAACTCATCAGCTAAATTTACTGAGCATATTTTTTCTACTAGTTATCTCAACAGTTATCCACTAGCAACTAGAACAATTATCTACTGCCCAAATAGTTATCCATTATTGGGCAGTTATCTGCAACCCAAGCAACTAATGTTGCCGAACAGGGTTTAAATATTTTGCAATTAATTTTATGTCAAAATTAATACTAGTTTTACAAATTCATTATGTGATTAGTTTTTTATTAGTGAATTTTATGACTTTGGAATTACTATAATCATCAAATTGTTATACAAAAATTAAGATAAGACATTTTCTAGAAATATTAATACATTTTGACATAAAAGAATATAGACTGATTTTGATAATCCCTTAAAGATACAAACTATTACAAGAATCAAACCAAAATACTACAAGAAAAAGGGACTGATTTTGACGGAAATTTTAACCGAAAAATCAGCAAATTTTGACGAAAAATAGGCCTACTAACGGAAAATTTGACAGATTTTATGCCCGTCAAAAAATCATTGGTCGAAATGGACTTTTTGACAGACCCGTCAGAAATTTTGACGGGAAAATTTTGACTGACTGACACTCCATCAAAATGTTCACTGACGGGAATTTTGACGGACTGACAGTCAGTTAAAATTCACTTTCTGGCGAAGATTTTGACGGAAACTGACGAACTCCGTCAAAATTTAGGCAGGGTCCATCAAAATTTTGACGGACCTCCATCGAAATTTCGATCACAATGAAATTCTCTAATGAAAAAAAATCTAAAATGTTGAAATTTCAAATTTGAAATTTCAACATTTTAGATTTACAATTTCTTTTTTTTCTCTCTCTCAACTGCTTCTCTTCCCTCCCCTCCTCTCCAATATGTTAATTTTTTTGTTTTTCCTTTTACTTTGACAAACTAAAGGCCACCATAATTAGAAATTAAATTCCCTTTATTGAAAAAATTACAACAAAATAGAGAGCTCCGTTCAAGTACAAACTAAGCCCAGAATAACATGGGTCCCTACCGTTCAAGAGCTCCGTGCAAAATCCTCTCTCACTAATAGATAGAGTAGACAAAGGCAAGGAGGAGCAGCGGAGGGGAGAGATTGAAACTAGGCCTCACAAACAAATTGAGGCAATTTTAGAGCAACAAACCACCAATTCTACTCAAAATAAACAAAGTTCAAATCAATTACCCTAATTTCAAACCCAAAAGAATAGATCTATAATTCAAAAAATAAATAAACTAGAGAAGAAATTCAAAATAAAAACTAAACTAAATCCAAAAATCTACGCTGAACTATGCTAGAAATTAAACCCTCAAAACCTGCTTTCCTCCTCCCATTGCCTGCTTCAATTTATAAGGCTTCTAGTTGGTTCCTCCTCTTCTCTTGCCCCGTATATTTTCCATGATGAATGGCGGAGATGGAAGAAGATACTGGAGATTAGGAGTTGATTTAGGGATGATGGTAAGCGCTGATGATGGTTGGGATGATAGGTGTTTTGGGCATGCGTGGTGATGGTCATGGTGTTGATGTTGTTTAATGGCTATGATGGTTGGAGATTATAGAGATGGTGGTGCGAGTATGGTGCGATGCGAAGAAGACAAGAGGAGATATTGTGAGGTTTTTTATTGCTTGTTTATTGTGACAGCTCCGTCAAAATTTCCATCAAAACTTCCCTCAAAGTTTTGACGGATCAACTTTCTGTCAAAATAGCCTGTCAAAAAGTACATCAAGAGACCTGATATCCTATCAAAATCCTGAATTTTCCGTCAAAATTTTTGATGGAAATTTTGACGGATCAACTTTCCGTCGAAATAGTCCGTCAAAAATAACATATGTGCGAGATCTAATACCGTCAAAATCCTAAATTTTCCGTCAAAATTTTCGACGGATCAACTTTTCGTCAAAATTTAAATGTAATTATGTAGCAATACAAAATTCTAGGAGAATAAAGTGGGATTGATGCAAGGCTCTTGGCCGGCTCCTCTGATGAACATGGAATAGCTTATTTCCAAACCTTAGACCAAAGAGATCGTTCTCCACCAGCTAGATTGACACAAGGTTACAAGTTCCAAATTCTTGTGTTGAAAAACTACCCCATTCCTTGTTATCCATAGACTTCACGCTACAACAAAGAAGGAAGTAATCCAAAGTTTCTTCCTAATTTTGTTTTTGTGAGCATTACTAAAAATTCACCTTATTCCGAAGGAAAACAAATCCATCAAAATCTCCAATGGGTTCTGACAGGTTCCCCGAAATTCCAACAAATGTTCCGATGGACTTATGTTCTGACGAACGTTCCGTCGAACTCTGAATGCCGCACTAAAGAGTCCATGGGTAGCATTAAAGGTCCAAGAGCTGGCCTAGTAACTCCTAAGCCCAAATATTGATCAATCATTAAACCCATATGACTTACATTGATCTACGAGATCTCATTGTCCTCTTTGTTGGACCATTTGTCTCTTAGAACATATGCAGTGGTAAGTTAAGAATTTGGCTCACAAGTGTGGGGTCTATTACCTTTACGTTAGCTTTTTCAACTTTTTGACTCACAAATCTTCTCATCTCTAATGCAAGACTCACGAGTTTGGCTCACCACATATTTTTTAGATCTACAATTAGTCATCTCCCTTTTTAATTCTGTAGATATACAAATTAGGCCAAGTAAATGTGACTGTCCTCATTGTTATGATATTTTGATTAATGCAACCGTCCTAAGTTTAATAGCCTCCTAGGGGTGTGCAACAAATCGGGCACCCATTGAGTTAAACGGTTGGCCCGTTTAAAATAGGGCTAATAAACGGCCAAGTTAAAAATGGTCTGGGCCCATAATGGGCTAGCCCATTAATGCATATTAACGAATCGGATTGGGCTGGCCCATTAACGACTAGTTTAGTGACTTATTATTTTTTCCAACGTACTTGACACACTAGTTTACATGTTTCAAATAGTTAAACTTATTACCAACACTTTGTACATAACAATAATTATTATGCACCGTTTTTTTGTGTAAGTTTGTTCCGTTTTTAAATAGGCCCAAAGCGGGCTGCCCCGACCCAACCCTTTTATTAACTTGGTTGTGTATTTTTTAACTTTGAATTTGGACTAGTTTAGTTTGGTTGAAAGATTATAGACATATTAGTTGGAAAATTAACTCACTAAACACACCCCTGAGGTGGTAATAGGTAGGCCATGGGCGGGCCGGGTTCATCTGGCCTATAACCCAGCGCGACCCATTAACAAACGTGCTGGGCCCGGTCCGACCCGTTTAATTAATGGGTCCGGCCTAGCCCTGTCCATTATTGTCCGCCTTTAGCCTCATGTATCCCACATACATTCTGTTATCCAATGCTTGGTATATTTTTTTAAATGGTTTGTTATTTAAAAAAAGACTCAATTATTATCTAAAAAAAAAAAACATTCATTAAGTATAAATAAAGATTTATCATTAGATCTAAATGCTTTGTCGATTTGATTTACAAAATTCAGAGTTCAAAATATAAAAAACTCGTATGATGTAAACAATATAAAAAATAAAAGATTGATCACTCAAAATATAAAAAAAGTTCCTCATTAAAACTAAAATGAAAATTGAAAGCTGAAAAATACAATAAACTAAAATTTAATTAAAAGAACTCATATCTAAAGGGAAAAAAATTATAGAATGTAAATAAATTAAAATAAAGTTTACTTAAAAGAGGACATATGCACTTATATTTCATTATCAAAACACGAAAGCTACTTAACTAATTTTTTTTTAAATATTTATCCATGATACAAGAATTGTTCCTTCCTTATTTGAATTTCCAAAATAAAGCTTCCCTTTCTCTCTCTTGTAAATGTACAGCATTTACGATAATGTAATATTGTCAAGGTTTTTCATCTGTTATTCCAATCCCGTTCTGATAAATAAGATCGATAATAAAATTAAAAAAATGAACTCTTATACGAGATGATCTCATTGTGATTTATTGCGAGACCGTTTGTGTAGCAATTTTTTTTTTCTTTTTTTTCAATTATGAAAGTATCCATAAAATTGTTCTCTAGATGATTTCCAAAGCATTCAATAGTGCAATCAACAAATGACAACTCTAAATAATTGCTAATTGATTATAACTACTAATAATGAATTTGATGACTCGGATTTTACATATATACATTTTTATTTGTGTGCGTTCGCGCGTATATCTACACACACACGTATTGTGTGTCTATATACATATATATGTGTGTGCATGCTTGTGTGTCTATATATATGTATGTATGTGTATATGTGTATATATATACACACACATACAAATAGACATACACACGTACACACGCGTGCGCGCACACACATATAAATACATACACACATATATGTGACATGTTTAATGAGAACTGAGAAGTGCCTCCTCCGGTGAGAGATGAGAAGTTGAAATTTGGGTGATTGCTTGTTCATCCAAGGGCTGATATGATTCCATGTCATTACTAACAAGCCTCTCTCTCCTAGCAATTCAGATTATCTAACCCACACAACACACAACGCCTTGTCGGAACCCTAATTACCCTCCGAAGGTCGACGGTGCCACTGCCACCAGGCGCATCAGTAGACTACGAGTCCCTAGCTAATAGCGTTTGTCGTTCCAAATGCTAATAGCCTAATAAGTAGCCCGACCTGGCTCGAATCGTTAACAGGTCAGCCACGACCTAAATTGGCCCACTTAATAACTAGGCCAATTTCAACACGACGTGACCCCGATCAGATGAATTGTCCATCCCTACTCCTAGCCTAAGAGACGACATTGAGCATAAATCAATTATGTGAATAATTGGAGGAGGATAGAGAAAAGGGAAACGGAGATGGCTAAGAGAGAGAAACAAAAAGTTCATGCTTTTGTGTTGAAGATTACTAATAAAGAAGGCAACAAAAAGTTCATGTTACTGTCGGAATTCTGAACCAGTTTGCTTAATCCAGAAGGATATAGTAAAAGAAAATAAATGAGAAATAAAAAAAGTGATGAGCTATAATTAATAGAGTAGCCAGTGAGTTTTAGGAAAATTAGATCTTCTCTCTAAAACGATAATCGAAGGGACAATAGGTTCATATGAACCATAAATCGAAGGGACACCGAAAAGGACAATAAGCTTGTTTCAAAAAGGTTTTCGAGAAGCCCCCAAATAATCCATGGTATGGAGACCATCGGACTCTATGGGCTCAAACCAAAGCTCTAGATTTGGGGGCAAAAGTACGATGTTTTGAAGGAATGCATCACGACACCGCTCGCCATCACTGACGACCTCTACTAATCAATATGGGGAATTAAATCCAATTACACTAACAAACAATCATGCAACATGTTAATATAAAATAATATGAATTAGAAATACAATGCTAGTCCAGAAGAGTAAATAATGTAAACAATTATAGCTGACGGGGTTAACTAATTAAATACTACATCTTTACTAACCCGAGGTTAAATAAAATAAAGAAAAAGAAAGTAGAAAGAATACTGAAGGGTTTGAAAAATTGGCGCGCTCAAGTTACTTGCTTGAATGACTTAGAGAATCACGTGATTGAGAATATCGAGCCTTGAATTGTTCCTCAGAGGCTTTCGAAGATGGATTTGAGAATGATTTAGTTAGGTTCTCTGAACCTCTCAATATTTTCTCCAAGTTTCCCATGTGTCCTCTCCAATTTTTGAAGTATTTTTCAGTCTGTTTCTCTATGTTTCCATGCCAATTTATGATGTGTTCAACCATTGGGGCCTGGGGAGCCTCTTGTTTTGTAGTGCTTAAAAGGATAAAATACGAGTCGATTTAGAGAAGGGAGACTTAATTCAACTATAATACTCTTAACCCGGACGGTCGCACCAATATAGGGCACTGAGAACCTGGCCGAGATCCCGCGGACAGGCACCCGGCCTGGTTCTGGCCGGTTTAGGCCAAAATCTTGTCGCCCCAATATGTAAATGTTGACAATATGAACCCAATACTGGTTTTTGGAAATATATACATTTTCACAGCATAGAGGGACATGGAGCGAAGAACTTTAATTTTATAGACATTCCATCCGATGGTTAAAATTTTAGCTTATTAGTAAATTAACCATTATTGGTGAAACAAGTTACCATTAGTGGTAAAGAAATTTTACTAAAAAGCTTCTCAACAATTATAATATTTGGAAAATCATAGTTTCTCATCCAACTACAGAGAATCCATGTTGATAATTTCATTGCCTGTTTCCCCTCAACTGAAGTGGGGAGGAGGGGGCAGACGAAGACAGAAAATAGGAATGGAAGGAAATCTGATCAATTAACTGTATAAAAGTACACACAAATGCAGCAGACACAAGAAAAGAATAGACTTTGGAGTACACACACTACGTATTGATGATGCCACCTAAGAAGAATTAGAAAACAGTGGTAGAGAGCTAAACTGCACAAAAAATATGAATCTTTATATTGACACAAGAGCTCTGAGCTAATCCCAAGATAACTTCCACTTCCAGAATCAGACTGCATGGATTGGACTGTTGCTAGAGTTCATACCTGAACTGCTAGAGGCTGACTTTGCATGGAAAGCCGACTGTCTAGTGGAGCCGAGCAATTTTAGTGACAAACTTGATGGCTCCCCACTTCCGATGGTGTCCCCCAAGCTCAACTTTGACATACCAATTAGCTCATCAACGTTGATTGGGCTCTTCGAATGTACTGCAGTGGGTTTAACCACCTCATGTGTCTCCTTTGCCGGCTCAGGAACATGGTTTGTCCAAAATGGAATGGGGAAGGGGTAGAACGGAGAAGCAAAAGTGGGATAGACAACGGGGTAATAACTTTGGGAAGTGCCACTTAGATATTCGCTCTGGGAAACATCATTTGGATGGCTGCCTTGGGAGGGTTCTGAGGTGGATAGACCCAGTTCTGCCTCATTGGAGTTGGTAGATGCCATTGACTCGTATTCTTCATCAATTGCAGGAGCAGGAGGTGATGTGTTGTTATTTTGCGTGTCGGTCTCTGCTGGGTGTGCAGACAGAAATTCGTGTGTTACCATTGGAGTGTCACCTGACTGTAAAATTGGCAAGATAATTCAGCGGCCAAGTAGGGGAAGTGTCAAATGTACCATCACCAATGACAACATTACCCAAAGAGGACCAAAAAGAGGATGGGAATGAAACGCATATTTACCTCGTCAGCTATAATATCAAACAAGCTCGATCGTCTTTTCCTTCTGGACATGTTGCTTTGCCTGATGAAATATTTCTGAGCATGGCTGGCTACTTGGGTGGGTGTCCTGGATATCACATAATTACGTGCTATTCCCCTCCAGTCACCTTTTCCAAGTTTTTGCAGCCCTAGGAGAAACATCCTATGCTCCTCCTCAGTCCATGGAACACCTGCAAGAAGAAAGAAAATGCCATGGTCAACGGATGTCATAACACATAGTTGGATGCCTGGATAAATGTCTCCTAATCAATATAACCATATTTCATAGTTCATAACATCAGTGACTGAAATGACAAGAAACTCCAACTAAAAAGACCTCCATCAAAAGGTGATTTTAGTCTTCAGGCTTTTGAAAAACAGGGGATACATGCATTGCTATCAACTAGGAATATAGCATTCATGCCTTAAAAAAGAACTGCTCTCTCCATTATCTTGAAGATCACAATATATTACAAAGAAAATTCTATAGTTGTCTAGACTCTATTCTGCGCAACAAAAGAAACGACAGGGAATCAAGTGAGGGATACCATATTTATGATGGACCAACAAACTCCTTGAAAAAGGAAGAACAATCAGTTCTTTACGCATATTGTTAGTAACCATTTTGTAAAGATAAACATGCAGCAAATACGATAGAAGTCAGCAGCCGCAGCAGGATAGATACTAAGATCCCTCATAGCATTCTCAAGTCCGGAACCGTTAGAACCCTCAGCTTCTGTCCAAAGAGCAAGTGATGGAGCAAAGGAATAAGGTAAGTCCCCTTTGAAAATACCCCAAGAAAAAAGAAAAAGGAAAAAAAAACCCTGTCCTATACAAAGTAAACAATGTATCAACTACCATATCTGCTACTAAGAAGTAACTCCCGAGCAGGAAGAACGGAAGAACAATGATCTACTCATCCTCTGGAACGTACTTTATGCTTACAGGTAAAGAACAACTACTGTACTGTGTTGTTTGGCAATCTTGGCACTTCCACTTTGACAATAGCATAAATATAGATCATCTTTTAACTTGGGGCCCATGCCATGTTAACCACAAATCAGTATATCAGCAAACGATGAGCCTAATGCCTGAAACATTCATGCTAAGTTTAATTCAGAAATGCCACAATTGTTGCAGCATTTACTCTCTTCCTCAACATTGCATCTAATCCTCGATAGCCTCATAGCCCCTAGATATATGGATGACAATCATGTTTCACCAAGCCTTTCAACTCCCCCTTTGTCCTCATTACACATGATTCAAATGCAGTATATTTGTTAAAATCTAGCATACCCTAGCAAAGATCAAGACTGAAGAAGCTCGGTCAAGCTCACTCCCCACTATAGGTATGGTTACTCAAAAATCAGTACTAATCAGCCCTGACCACATCCACTTAGGGTGTCAAGTGTTAAGACAAGTATCAGTGTGGGTGTTACCATTTACTAAAAATTGGTCTGTTTTCAGTCTAAAATTAAAAGTTCATTGTTCATGCCCACGATGGCCGAATGTCAACTGTCCGATGTCAGTAACTAAGGGCAAATGAAATCGAACATAGCTCAGAATGATCAAATTCATACCGCACTCACCAAAAAGACACCGTAACCAACCAGATTCCTGATCAAATATCTCAAATAATCGTAGCTCTGCATTCTACTCCCTCAATCCCATATCATCATATGACAGGTTACTTTGACATTTTCTTCCTCCCCCCCCCCCCCTCCTTCTATTTCTTGGGAAATTTATCCCACCAAACATCAACCATAAACAACAAAATGAAACGATTCAGCCCTATGTATCTTCCTTATCCTCGCTATTTTCCTATAGCATATGTTATTTCTCTTCAGAGTTTTATACATTAATCAAATTTATAACTTAAACAATAACCAATACAAAACTAATCACAAATTCCAAAATTACCCAACTTACACAAATTGAATCCAAAACTAATCGAACACCATGATCACTCACAATCATATCAAAACTCGATCAAATTAACCCAGACCATAGAAACACAGCCCCCCCCCCCCCCCCAACCAAAATTTTAAAAAAATGGAACCTTTTTTACGCTCGCGGCTAGAAGAGGTCCCAGGAACAAAATCCTCGGACAAGTACCCATCACCGGCGGCGCCACCATGGTCAGGAGTATTATCGCCGGCGGGAGAGGTGCTCCCGACGGCGCCGTTTTGGAGATGAGAGCTGGAATAGAGGGAGAGATTGCCCATACTAGCACTTTTCCGGATCGACCCGTCAGTCAATCGGACCCCAAATAGCTTGACCCCGCGATTCGGGCAGGTCCGAGAGTTGTGCCCATTTTGGCTGCAATGAGAGCACCGCCGCGTCATGGGTTCGGACCCGGGTCGGTGACCGGAAACAGGAGAGCTGAGACACAGAGAGAGAGAGAGAGAGAAAGAGAGAAACTGCTGAAGAAGGAAATAAAGAAATGGGTTTAGGTTAGATTAAGGCGAATTGAGATAAGAACGGGTGTGATTATGTAAGATTTAATCTTGACTGTCTCGGATAATTAGGCCCCATTCATGGTATCTCAATAGTAGTATTAGACTATTAGTTATTATCGATAAACTTGATTTATTTTTATTTTTTTCTTGACAGACAAATTATTAGATACATTCGAGAGTATGAGTTTTTATATTTTATTTATATTTTTTTTTAGTGTATTTATCATATATTTGTTTTTTAATATTTATTTGTCAATGTATTTTCTGAAAGTATGAGCTCTCAAGTGCATAGCATAGACTTTGTTCGAGGAGGGGTTTTTATATGTGATGTATGAAGTCATGAAGTGTAATTTGTTTCTTGTGGATCACTCAATTCAAGTTGGAGAATTTTCTAAATTGTTGTTAAGTTTTCATTTGTCTTAAGACAATTTCTATTATATTTTATTGTTGATTTGTTCCAAATTTTATAAATATCTTATTTATTAAGCAATGTTTATGACATAAAAAACCTTTTTAAGTTGAATTAGTAAAGAGCTATTTTAGCTATTCACATTACTAATAGGATTCAAGATTTTATTAAAAAAAATTCCTTTATTGAAAAGTTCCAATTTATCGCTTTATTTATGACAATTATTTTTGATTTGGATCATAATAAATATGAAAAAAATAACACGCAACATAATTTTTCACTTTTAGAAACCTCCATACTCTAATTAGAAAGGACTCTAAGTTTAGTCAAATGATTCAAATACATATGCACATTATATGATTCAGATAAAGTGTCCTCTATTTTTAAATGATCTAAATTATAATTATTTTTTTTTCAGAAATAATTACATATCAAAATACTCCTTTTAAGATTATGGATTGTGAAAGATATGCATATTAATGTGTATATTTTTTATAGTTTTCATGTAAAAAGCACATGGAAATTGTTTATAATAAGTTAATGGCATTTAAAAGGGACTCTATCAGATAATTAAACTAAATGGAAATTATGCGAAATGAGAAAGGATCAACTATAACAGATGACGAGAAATGAGACGTGGACGGTGGGGGATGACGCCAAGTTGGGAGCCAAGTAATGTGAGTAGAAGAACTACAAATCTTGTTGGGTAGCGGATCGTCAAATCGCATATTCTAATGGCATTTCCAGAATCCACCTCTCAAGACCTTATTCGTCCAATCCGTGCCTTTTGGTTTCCCTTTTTTTTGGGTTGCAAATCTTATCCGATTGGTAGCTTTTAACGATTAAAAAAATTATAAGAATCACGAATTGTTAAGCCAGCTGTATGAGTTTATTTGTATGTGATTCGTAGTCTATAAGATATATTAGCTGTCTTTTTATATTGTGTAGTGATTATATCTTTTTTTATCTGTAGGGGTATTGCATATCTAGATAATCGGAAAAAAAAGGATCACGACTTGTTTAATGATATTGGATTGGATTAGTCTAATGATGAGATACAATGTAATATAGTATGGCATTCCTTTCTTGATTTTCTTATTTATGGTAATCTTTTTCCCTTTTTATTTATCAGATCTTTTCAATGTAACATGTTAGATAATTAAAAAAAAGATAAAGTAGGCTAAAATAAAAATTATTATATGAATTGATCGTCAACAAAGAGTAATGTATATGAGCTCAAATAAAATTATAATCCAAAACCTATTAGTAATGGTTGGAGTAACTCACGAGCTTATCTACATGCTCAAACCCTTTAATTTTATCAATGTAGGATGACACCCACTTTCAAATTCTTTCATTTTATCGATATGAGACAACACCCACTTTCATACTCTAACATTGAGTAAACATAAAAACTCACGCTCTTAACAGCTAGTATAGTAACTTGTCATAGGCTAATAGGCACCATTCAAGAAGATCCCCCAACCTTACAACTATTCCTTGCTAAATCAGGACCTTATACAACTCTATTGGACCCCCCTCCCCCCAAAAAATAATAACTCGGGCCCCTTGAGCTGTGTCACGATGAGCATTGGGCTCCTTGGTTGTTACGGTTCTTCAACTTCCTTTTTTTTTTTTTTTCTTGATCTCCTCTATCAATTGCACCACTTCATTCTCATCACCAAAATAATCTTCAAACTTGCTGCTTTCCCAATCTCACAGGCTTCTTTAGTAGCATGTGTGACATCTTTAGACATGTCACATTTCTCTTTGCACTCTGATTACTTTCTTTTTTTTTTTTGGCCCTTGACGATTTGAACACTTGAAATTTAAAAATTTTTTCTCCAGTCTTCACCTACTCTTGTCATTCTCCGCTTTTTGCACAACCCACCAATCCTTTGGAGCTACAACTTGTAGAAGAGGAGTTAAGTAATCCGCAAGGACCTAATGTCTTCAGTTATTCAGTAAAGACCTAAAGTTAGAATCACTATCTAATAAGGACATATGGTAGGAAAAAGAGACATTGCAGGACTTAAAAGAGAGATTAGTGCCCGATGAGGGCTATAAAAGAAAACAAGAATATTGTAGGAGTTATAATATACGTTTTAACTGAAAATATATGCAAATAATTGAGGAAAAACACAATTGCATCAACTACCAAAAGGGGGGGGGGGGAGAACACATCTTACTGCCAAGTGCCTTGGCATCTTGTGGCAAGGGTGAGAGATTTGGATGGGTCTCCTAACTAAGGTAAAGATCTTGAGAAAATAAACACATTAAACAATAAAATCAACCCACAAAAGGTACTAAACCAATATGATTTTCCTAGATAACTATCTAAAAATCCTTAAGAAACAAGTCTTGATCGCACCGAAATGGTACGTTGATTAAGCTAATCAAGCTAATTAGTTCATATTATTCATTCCTTTTGCCCGATGATTTTCTCCTCTGAGTTGATTAAGCTAATCAAGCTAATTAGTTCATATTATTCATTCCTTTTGCCCGATAATTTTCTCCTCTTACTTGAGTATCGGAGGCTCTTCAAACAGGAAGAACACTTGTATTTTTGGAGAGTGTATCTTGTAGGTTCCTTAAACAAGTTATACAAGCTTCTTATGGTCCAAGACAATTCAGATCCTATCATGTGCTTAAACATAGTTGTTTGTGATCAACTATGTCAGCAGTCATTTAGTACAACAAAACTGAAGAGGTACACAATCTGAGTATGAATAAACCAAGAGATTAGTGGAACCTCATGTTATGTTTTGACTCATAAGCTATGATCGAAAAGGTAAATGCTTCGAATCTACGATGTAAGCAATTAACCCGGATATTTGCCAATATCTAGCCGTGGGAGCCACATAGCACAATTGGTAAAATCTTTAAGAGTTATTATCAAATACTGTGTATTGAATCTTCGCATCCATATGCCTTTGCAGCACCTTACACATACACACATATCACACACGGAAATCTAACAAAGGCAGGAACCAGCAGAGCATTTATAATTCATGTCTAAGCCTGAAACGTTCTCTGAGGTAGTCACCACAACGGATTGGAGGAAATCTGCAATCAACAGTGCAACGATTGTAACTCAGATTGTTATGAAAATCACAATTTTTGGGTCTTTGCAGCAAACAATGCATCTTCGTCTTCATAAGAAGGTCCATAAATCCATTGCTTTCAATTTAGGAAAGCACAAGGTTTATGTCATGTAATATTCATGAGAACTCTACTATGAATCGTCTGTTAGAAGCAGCAGAAGTAAGGCTCCATACATCTTAGTCTTAGCCGATCTCCTCGACACAACACATACAATTTTATTTTTTTTATAAAAAAAAACCACAAGATTGGGAACTGATGTATGATGAATACTGAAATGAAAGATCAGCTATATAACAAACCCCATATATTATATATAGCTATTTAAGGATTTACATAGCTTGGAGCATTTGACTCACTGCAGCAGCTATCTAAGCACTCCACCAAGAAATCTTCAGGGGGGTCAAAGAAGAAGGCCGCCTGCAACATAGTTTATATTTACAAATTTGTTAGGGTATTATTCTTGTCGAGTTTTGATATTCCAAAATCCCAAACCACATAAGAATATTATTGATAAAAGGCGGGAAAGCAGGATGTCGAGAAATAGGGAAGAAGATAACTGTGACATTACAGAATATCGTTCTTGTCCAGTTGATACCACTCTATGCGGTGCAGATCTGCATTCACACAACAAATTAGTTACAGAATGAATAGTCTCTTGGCTTACAGGATAAAGTTATCTATATCGGAGTAAACATTTTACCTGAACAAACAGTTAGTCCATCTTTCTGTCATGTCTCCAATGTTAATAATCAAAGCCCTGCAAATACATTTCAACTGTTCCGAGATCTTTCGAGGCAACGTATGCTTCAACTAGTTATAAGCAACAAGAAACCACTTTGAACCATATACAGTTACATTGAAAGACATTCTCATCCAGTTTGTTATTTCAGTTAATGTAATCACATCCAAAGCCATATCTGAAGAGTTCCTCCTCTATGGAGCGTTGAAGGGGGGGGGGGGGGTCTTGACATAGCAACATTCCATTGATTTGTAGAATTTAGGTAAAGTTAACAAGACCAACATATAGATGATCAACCAAGATGGAGGGGCATAATCAAGCAACATCCCCTTGTGATCAGGCCAAACAATACATAATACAATGACTTCACACAATTGAAGAGCATTTTCACTCTGATAGCACTAAATCTGAACATTTTCTCTATCTAATGCATGACATATTAGTTTTTCACAACAAACAAATGCATCTTCTCAGTGTTTTCATTGAATAGTCTTAGAATTATTCTTTGAGAATATACTGCTTGTTTAAGATCTTTATAATATTCCATGTGAACTAAGGTAAGTGATAATCCTTTCAACAACTAGGCCTATTCAATCTCATTCAAGGCTTACTACAACTTCAGATTTTAGCCTGAAAATGGAGAATGTTCTTATCAAAGACATGCCAAGACTACTTTTTGCATCAAACGGAATAAGCCTAATGCAATTGTTCCCAACTAAGATAAGATATGTCATTCAACATACATGCAGATCAGCTTTGTAATGTCTCTTGAGTCTTCACAACTTAGACTTACCCCTCAACATGAAGAACATCCTCCCAAACACGTGGTTGTTGATCTTTGTCACGGCAGACCTAGCCAAGACTGTTAAACTGAGCAATATCATTTTTGAAGAATAGCAAATTAAAAGATTCTGAGAATTGCAGACATGCCTGGAGTCCAGGAACACCATCAGTTGCCAGCAGAGTAATAATTCCGTAATCAGAATGAGCAGAAGCACCCAAAATCTCTTCACTGCAGTCGCTAAAATCACCTGAACAAAAGGCAAAGATGGCTTTAGAATATAAAAAATGGACTTCATAACAGTATGTAATTTCAATTATGCAGTTAAGAAATCAAATCAAGATCACTGCATGGATACCACATCGAAGGCAAAAAGGATAGGCATAACTAACGGAAAAGAAAAAATGAAACCAACATGAAAAACTGCTGGGCAATAAATGGCCAGCATATGAAGTTTCACTGTACCTGGGTAACGTATGATCCGCAGAAATGTCATTGGTTTATCCAAAACACCCACAGTCTCGAAATACTTTTCATCGAGGTTCAAGGCCAGAGCAATCAATGACAGCAGACTTTTCCCTGCTTTCCTAAGGCGTTCATATAATCATATAGAAGATGGCTGAATGTCAGATTTGTTAAATCCCAGCAAACTAAACCAATATGGAAAATCAAAAAATAGGAAGATTGTGGAACCTACATGACTTTTCGATAGTAACTCTCTATAGTCAGTCTCCAGTTTGGAAGTAGTTCTGGGGATGCCGAAAGCAACGAAATTAATCCTCAACGAAGTGCTCATGACTGTTAAAAGTGGTGACAAATCTTCAAGTTGCCAAAACGCACATGTAGGCATACCTTCAGATGGCCAGTGATTCAAATTGCATGCTTCATCATCAAGCCGACCAATGCAGAAAGACTCCCTTGAGTCAGCTGTCGTATCAAAGCCTCATGTCATCAAGTCCCTTCATTTGAACCCTATTGCAGAAGCTAAAGTTGATCTTGTAACGTAAATGCCCTCTTTTTTATAGGAAAAAAAAGAAGAAGAAAGGAAATAAATGTTCTGGCTCATGCGCTCAGCTCATGATATTTGTTGTAGAATGTTGACATGTTTCATTCATCTGCTTTTCTCCTACATAGCTTCCGAATTCATCAAGCTTAGTATCTTTTTCGGGGAAAAATCCAATTTTCTTTGTATTTTGTTCATAGGTCACAGCATACAAATTTCTAACTTCCTTTTGTTTTTGCCCAGGGGCTGTAGAAGGGTTGAGGACTGCTAATTCTGCTACTAGTGACCAAAAGACTTTTTCGTGAGGTCACTAATAATGATTGCTGAAAAATTAATCCTTTAGAGTACGACAGACAAAACATTACTAGCTCAAAATGATTATAAACATACAAAGAAAACCTCCAATTTTTGAGCATTATAGGAATCAAATGCAGACTTCAAGGGAGCCTTTAATAATGTGCTATTAGGAGAAGTGGATCATTATAACACAGCTCAAGATATAAGACTATAAGTATCTGAAGACTGCCGAAGCAGCACTCAGAACCCCTCTGATTCTGCAACTATGAAGGGCACTAACATTTTTTTTACTTATATCCCATCTAAGCAACATGTTAATTGTTAAGTTCAACTATCAATGGAGAAGGTGCACTTACTTCAAAATTGCAGGTAAAGACTGCACTTTGGTTCAGCAAGGAGCTTAATAACTCAATGGAAAAGAAGGAACAAGTAACACATTTATACACAACCAAGCTTATTGCACTGCCCTGACTTAGAAAGTTTAGCGTGAAAGCTATGACAGTCTGCCCATAAGGCATAACGGTAATTTAATTCGTTAGTCTACAAAACCACGGAAAGGAAATAAATTCATCAAGAAGCTTGACAACGGTAGCTTTAGGAGAACCGTGTAATTACAGCTAGAACCGTGTAATTACAGCTATGCAATATGAATCCAATCCAGATAATGTAATCAGCAATAGCCAAGTATCAATCAGAATTGTCAGATATCAGTTAAAACTTTTCAACGCACAGCTGCGTGGGCAAGACGTAAACACAACCCTAATGGTTGGTAGACAATCAAAGAACTACAAGCAATCACAACCTTCACATTTCAAAGAAAGCTGTAAACCATAAAACTTGTAAAATTGGAAATAGAAAAGCAAAAGACGAAGGAAGCAGAATTGACAACCTTTTGTCTGCGAACTGGACGGATCCAGCTTATCAGAATAAAGTGGCGCATACCCTCTAACCTCCTTCTTAGATAACTTCATTTTCTCTTCGAATGGAAGTGAAAAAAACCTTTTACTCTCATCAAACAATCTCGAGAGACATTCTTTGTCCAACTCATGATTCACAATGTAGAAGAAACCATAATCAATGCATGCCTGAACCATAATCGTAACACTGACATCGATCAAGCAGGAGTATTACATGGGATTTAAAATTTGAGAACTAATGTTGAGGTTTTTAACATAAAATCAGGCAGTTCAACAGCAACCCATTGAAACATTACTCATACTGGCTGGAGAAAATGGACGATAGATACTACATAGCAGGTTAAAAATTCACAAAATGTTCATGCATATGCTATGACGTGGGCTGAAATACAGCAGGCACTAAAGTTCCCACTTACAGATTGTGCAAGTTGCATACTTTTTTCAGATTGTTCCCACGTACAGCAATCCATTGAGACATCTTGTAATTAATTGCAAAGGAATCAAACAAATTCTGAAACGAATTAAACATGTTGGAAAGATTTAGAAGAGCAGAATTAGACCTGACGGACTGACTCAGCAATGAAGCAGCGATCGGGCAATGACAAGTCGATTATGGGAAGGTTTAGACCCACTTCTCCCATCTCTCTCTCTCTCATTCAGTAGCTGCTTCGAGTCAACCCTTGGAACTTCAGGTGGATAAGTAGGCCACCCTGAGCCTCTTTTTACAATAATAAAAGATAAGGTCTTGCAGTCTTCCTTAAAATTGTCAAATTGGTAATGGCGAATAATCAATTATCAAATGTTCAGTTAGAAAAATTGTTGGATTCGAAAGACACTCTTAACAGGTAAACATTGTTGCCCAGAAGAATTCTTGATGCAATTTTGTAATTTAAAAATGTTGTAAATAATATTATAATTTTGTAATCAGCAAGTAGGACTATTCAATCTGACAACTTTTTTCACTCATTCTATCATTTCTATGTATAAGTGTCTAATGCATCCTTTTGGGGGGGGGGGGGGCGGAATCAAGATAAAAATTTTAATCTTAATGCAAGACTTTTATTGTTTTTGCTTTTCTTAATTGAAAAATTCACCAACTTTATCTTTCAAGATCAAATAGGATTGTTATATTCGTATCTAAACTGGACAATGCCAAATGATACTTCTAGTAAAGTGGAACTTAGTGTAGAAGCTCAAGTGTCGGCTCTTTTTAGCTTATTACGAATACTTATCATTCAAAAAACTACACAAAGGTACCCTAACTTATGTGGAAACTATTTTAAGGCCATCTAGTTTTTAAAACTTATTTTGGGGTACCTTAAATAATAGTGTAACTATTTTTATGGCCCAATTCCGGCATCATTCCGATTCAAAAGCAATGAATTTGAATTTTGAAATGCAATGCCAAAATTACCCCTAAAACATTTAATACTTGCAATTATTTCCAACGGTCATGGGAGTTTGGATATAAATTCATCCACCAAACATCTTCTCTCTCCTTCGTTCTGCTCTTCCATTTCCTTCCCACTGCTCTATTTTGTCCTTGCCAAGCAAACATCCATGCGATCTTCCTTGTCCTTGCTGCTGCTGCTGCGTTATTCTGGAGTGTTGTTGTTGCTGTTGTACTCTGTCCAGGTTGCTACTGCTGCTGCATCTACAATTATCCTGATTGTGTTTGTGTGTTTTTTTTGTGTTTTTTTTTTTGCTAGGAAGAGGTAAGAAGTTGAAATAAGAGGTATGTCATCCCCTAGGAGCAATAAGCTTGGTGATGACTGCATATGTCCAAGATGCCATATGCAAGGAATAAGGAAGGTGTCCCATTCAAGCCAAAACCCGAGAAGAGAATACATAAAGTGCTTAGGGTGTGACAAGTTCTTAAAGTGGGTTAATGATGACAATGAGATGGAGAAGAGGATTTTACTAATGTTGACTGAAATCAAGGAGGTTTCAGAGTTGAGAATGCTAGTTAAGTTGATTGAGAAGGGGTAAAGTGTTGTGTACAAGCTCTTAATTGGTATTATTGTAGTTCTTGTCATTGTGATGGTTGTTTGAAGTTCAGTTGCTAATGTTTTGGAGCTCAATGTATATTGTTATCATGGAATGAAATGAGTTAGTTGTTGTTGACTATGGACACATATTTTGTCTGGAACACATTATAACTTCACTTTGTTGAAGAAAAGTAAGTACATTATTAGATTTGCATTGTATCACATGACAATTGCAGTTAACTTAGGAACAAAATACTCTCAGAACATACTTTGTCTTACATCAGAAACATTGATAAAGTTATGAAACTACAAAAAATGACATAATAAGCAGAGGACTGGTGTAGGATTTTGGTGCTTGTAGGTTAGGTTGCTTGGGATGCTCCAATTTGGCTGCATTGGGTGGATGGACCTACTTGAGCTGCTGCTGTTGTGGAGGGTGTTGGTGTTAAAGTGGCTGCCTTCTGCTTCTTTGGCCTACCTCGAGGTTTAGGAACCCTGCCTTCTGTGGGTCTCCTTTTCCTTTTGGTTAACAGCCTACCATGCTCATCTCTAGGCCTCCCACAGGTTGCAGCATTATGGCCAAGGTGCTTGCATGTTTTACACATGTAACAATTAAATAAATGATATTAGGTAACAGATGTGAAGTTAATTAACAAAAATTAGAGTTGAAACTTATACCTGGTAGTGCCAGACCCAAGTACTTCATGTGGGAGTTGCTATGACTGAGATTCAGGTAAAGGGGTATTCAAAGACTCTCTTCTTTTACGCTCTGGTGGCCTGCCTCTTTTCCTTTGAGCATAGGGTTGGTCCAAATCAGGCAAATTCCTCTTCTCCCACATTTGTGGAGCTACAATAGGATGAACAATGTGGTTGTAGAGATTTTTATACTTCTCCACAGTGAAGCAGTCTTCCACATAATCTTCCAACTGTTGCTTCATCCTGAAAATGCACCTTGCTGCATGTTTACAAGAGAGGCCAGTAAGTTGCCATTTTCTACAATCACAGAACTTGTATTGTAACCTCACTGTGAAGTTGGTATATGCTTCAGTCACATCAAACTCTCCTTGGCCTGCATGTACCAGATGTGTGCAATTCCTACTCTCCATCTCTATGATAAGCAACTTCTTATGCACAAATGGAACAAGCCTGCCATTCTATTTTTGTGACTTTTCAAATCTCTTCACAAACCTACTCCCAATGAGTT
>JACYFF010031956.1:5690581-5701251 GCA_017589665.1 Selenicereus undatus | reverse complement strand
TTTTTGTGACTTTTCAAATCTCTTCACAAACCTACTCCCAATGAGTTCTCAAGCATGGTCAAGATAGGCAAACCTCTGAACTTAACAATTGCATGGTTGAAGCTTTCAACAAAGTTGTTGGTATTGTCATCACATTTAAGATTGGTATCAAACTTAAACCTAGCCCACAGTTCTAACTTCTCATTGTCTCTCAGCCAATGATAAGTTCCAGGGTCTTTCTCCCTAATTTTTTTCCATTGCTTTCTCATGTACAAATGGGGCATAGGCATTTGCAGCAATGTAAAAGAAGGCATGAAACTATGCACCTAACAAGTGAACAATAGCTATCTCAGATAATGCTTTCTACTATACACTCCTAATTTAATGAAGTATAGAGCATGAGTATGTAGCTGACCTAGATAAAGTGATGCAAAATTTTTGTAGTAATGGATGACACATGTTCTCCTTGAAGCAGTAGGCATAGCAATTCTCAAAGCCATTATAATTCCCTAAACACAACCAAATAATGAACAAGTAAGTGAAATATCATATATTACAAATCAATTAACAAAGAGAACAGCACAAGCTTACCTTGTGTCTGTCAGACATTATGGTGTACATGGACTGGTTGTCAACTGCATCAAGAGCTCTTACAAGGTCAGACAGAAAAAAAGTCCACTCGTTGTGATTTTCCTTCTCAACCACAGCATAAGCTAATGGGAATTGTCCATTATTCCCATCTAGAGTCATTGCAGTCAGTAACACTCCCATGTACACGTACACCCTTTTAAGCTGGCAGACATCTATCCTAATCAAAGGCCTGCAGAATTGTTTGAATGCTGCAATTAAAGGACCAACATAGATGAGTAGATGCTTGAAAATTGGATTCTTGACAGGCCCTTGGTAAGCCCAGCTAATGAAAGTAACAAGCCCTGGGTGTTTGGCTTTGAACTCCTCTGTGTAATGTGTCAAATAATTGTACCTTTCCTCATGTTTGCTATCAACAACATCCTTCATCATTTTCCTTACCCTCCAACATGTATTATTTGGAATCTGAATTCCATACTTCCTCATAACAATATCCTGCATTCCCTTCACATCCATTTTTGGAGCAGCTATGAAGTAAGGGAGAAGCAATTTACTGATCCAGGGAGCTGTGGCCATCCTATTTTGGTCAGGTCTACCACAAATGTGCCTTCCACTATCTGCTTTCGCCATCCAAGTGGTTTTATCAACTAGCACACTACAATGAATTTTCCAAGTGCATCCTGGGTTGGTACATTTCTGAGTATATCTAGTTTTCTCATTCTTCAGCTTTTGTAATGTAAAGCCTTCTTGAATGTAGTACTATCTCATAATTGTGAGCATGTCCTCTTTACAAGTGAAAATGTGACCAAGCAATAAACTAACCTTACCATCCCTGTTTATAGTCCATAGAGTTCCTTGCCTTAAAGTCCTTGCCATTTTGTTTACAACTAGATCCATATCTGCATCATTGTCAATAATTTCTGCTCCTAATTGCATCCTCTGCTCGACCTAAACTTTCAATTGCTCATCATCTCCAGATTCACTGCTATTATTCTCCTCATCTAGAGACACATCTTCACTGTCATCAACATCTTCACCATCCACTACAAAATCCTCATCCTTACTATCATCATCAGAGGGTGGGTTGTCATCAACAGAAGTAACAATAACTCTACTCCCCTCAGCCTGAGCTCTAACAATAGAAATCATAGCATCCCTACTATCATCCCACTCATTCTCCTCAACCTCCCATTGAGTTCTCTGCACAGAGATCCAACATCAAAATCAAGCAGCTCATCAACCCCAAGGACAACCAAAGGTAAAGGATTGAATGGTGGGAGACATTTGGAGGTGCTGCTGCTTGATTTTTTAGGACCAGAACTAGGACCTGTATGTATGCCATCATCTCTACATTGGGACCTGGTGTGAGGTTTGGTAGGGGCTGCAATAGGTTCACCAAGGTTACAGTTAGGTTTCCTTAGTGTTCTGGATGAGTGTTTAGGGTTAGAGTCAAGTTTGGATGGGTTAGGAGTGGAGTCTAAAGGGGTACTGTCAGGTTTCTTTAGGGATGATCTGGTCTGTGGCCTGGATGGTTGTGAAGTCAACTGTACATCAGAAGTGGATTGTAATGGGGAACAGTGCTCAGGGGTGGATTCCACAGTGAACTGCAATGGGGTATAGTCAGCTTTGGATTGGAGTGATGGTGATGGGCTCATTGGTAAGTAGTATGAAGACTTACCCTTTATTTTCAGTTCTACTGGTGGCCTTGCTTTTGCAGTGGGTTTAGGTGACGAAGTGGAAGTGGGCTTTGCTGGGTATTTACATGAATTTTTTAGAGAAGTTGATTTGGGTTGAAGTGGGGACTCACAGGGCCTAGATTGGGAACTTGGTGTGGGCTTAACAGGGAAATTAGCAACAGATCTTACAACTGGTCTATGGGCCACAGGCTTAACAGGGGCAACAGCAGGGCTCACAATCAAACTGTCTGCTCATATGTTTGCTTGACTATCAGTCAAGTCCTCCACACCACTCACCATTCTCATATTCTTTTTAGATTCAACTACAACTATCTGAGGCAATGATTGTGCAACAAAGACACTTATTTGGTCAAGGCTTTCAACATGTTTTTGATTGTCAGAGGGCTTCTTCATATCATATATGTATATGGGAATACACTTACGCCTCACATCTTCCTAGAATTTTGTTAACCTAATCCAATCATCATCAATGTTCAAATGCCATCTTTGGTTTTTCTTATTTGGGGGATGATATTTGAAACTAACATACTTAGGAAACTCTATACCTGACTCCTTTACACTTGCCCTAGCATCTCTAAACAACTCAATGTAATTGTACTTCTCCATCTCAACATCTATAATTCTAATGACTTTATCCTTATAACGAACAACTAAGTCCCTAATGTCCTTACCCTGTTTCAAACACAATATCAAAGATGTACAAAATTTACACATAAATTACATGAAAATATCAAATTAAAAAACATCAACAACACCATTACTTCTTTCACAGAAATTACAATCCCCTTTCCAAAAACCCCAATACTCAAAATTCTCAAAAACTTTTGACAAATCTGTAGGCAAAATCGACCAGTTTATACATCATCTACTACACTAACAAACCAAACCACAACATCAAACTCATATTTTCGCATCACGCATATCCACATGTAACGTCCATTACGAAATATATCAAGAAAGCTGCAAATTTTCCAAGATTTGCGGTTCACTTACCATTGTCACACCTTCAACAGCTACCTCAAACCTTCTTGTTCTCTTCAATGGTGTTTCCAAGCTCCTTCACCACCAATTCTATGCATGCAACAACAACAAAGACAAGGAGAGCCAAAGAGAGATAGAGATACAAGCTGAGACGCAAGCTGAGGAGACTGGGTAGATGGAAGGTTATTTGAATGCTTCATTTTTCTTCAACAACTGCGCGGGTTGAACAAGAGTATTTTCGTCCAAGCACATCTCCATTCAACCATGGGCCGGAATTGGGCCATAAAAATAGTTACACCATTATTTAAGGTACCTCAGAATTAGTTTTAAAAACTAGGGGACCTTAAAATAGTTTCCACATAAGTTAGTTTCCACATAAGTTAGGGTACCTTTGTGTAGTTTTTTCCTTATCATTAGTATTCGTCGCTGATAAGCGTCCATCAATACCAATTAATACTTATTCATATTTTCCAGACCCATTTAATTTTTTTGAACTTGGATCCAGACACGTTCTAGGCACGTTGGGTCTGGAAAGATGGGACCCAGAACCTATGGATCTGCGGGTCCATGGATCCAAAATGGGTCTTGACTATTTTTCACATTAAAGATTATCTTTTTTATATCCCAACATGAACTACAATATTTTTAAGCAAATAATTGAATTTAGAACACATGATATGTAATTAAAAAACACTCAAATGACATATACTATAACTAAGTGTTCTTATTTATGTCTTACACACCAGAAATAATACTTCCATACAAACAACAAAGGTAAAGTACATCAAATTTTGAGCAAACATAACAAAATAGTTCTTCTATGACTACTAGCAAGCAAAGTGACTTTAGAGTTTACTGGTTTAGAGTTACTTTAGTCAATTACCTTTACCACAATTTAAAAACAAAAAATAAATTAATGGGTCTGAAATGGTTCTTGGATTAGATCTGAGTTTGAAAATTCAGACCCAGATTTATACCCAACCCACGTCCCTTGTACCTAAACCTGATTACATCAGGGCTCATTTGATCGGACCCAAACCCTTTAATTTAAGTTGGGTCTGATAGATTTGGGTCGGATCCTGAACCTACTGTCATCCCTAATTACAACATTGATTAACATCGATTAATACAGATAATTAGTGTTGATGAACACTCATCAGCCATAAACTACTTATGATAATTAAAACGGACAGCCGCTTCAGTGGCCGATGGGTTGGTGATATTCATATTCAAACAAGCGGAGCCCCTAAAACAACTGGCGGCGGAGAAATCTGACGCTCAGCAAGTATTCTTCGGTAAGTCCGACTGTCAAGGTGGGTTATGGACAACGAACTACATTCTGGCATGATTATTGTTCAGTACTTTTTGTAGTTAGTGTCTTCAAAACTGCAAAATAATGATGTTGACGAACTTTATTACTGCAAATTCCATGGAAATCTATGAAAGCGATTCGGTTGCTGCTGCAAGCGAAGTACAAGTTCGAGTTTCACATATGAGTCTCTAAAAGCAACAAACTCCAGTACAAGCTCGAGTTTCACAAAGCCCACAAAAGCAAGAAACTCTGGTTGTTGCTGCAAGCGGAGTCCAAGCTCAAGTTATGGAAGTCTATAAAAGCACGAGGCTTCGGTTGCTGCTGCAAGCGAAGTACTAGCTCAAGCTTCATGGAAGTACCCAGCAACCAAGTTTATTTAACTTGTGCACGTATGATTAGTAGGTAGAGGAGTTCATGCGAAGATGAAAGATTGACGACGAATTTACAGCTGACTGTAAAAGAAGTGTATGTTATACCATTGCCACCCTGGCCTCGATAATTGTAGAGTAACACCTCGAGTAGCCATGGAAGAAAGCCGATTAGAGATGACGATAAGTAAAACCTTGCCTTGCACTCGCACATTATGATTATGGCATCAGTAAACTTGCACATTCTGAGTATGAGTGTATGACATCAATAATCTGAGTGCTTGGACTAAAATGCCGTTAAACTATTTTAGAAAGTTGCCACTAGAGTCATAAAATCCCACTGAATTTATGAAAACGGTCAATATATGAATGTCATGATAATCGGTTGTAGTAGGTCAAACGGTAAAAAATAACTATCAACCAGTTGACTAAGGGTTAAAGGGATTTAAGAAAGGAAATTGGTAATATAATTTATTTTGTTTCTCGTTCTTCCCTCCAAACCCTGACCCTCAGGATGCTTGCTGCAGTCAACCCCTCTCCATCATACCCCCCTTTCTCTCTCTAATCTTGCAAACCCTAGAACCCAAATTGCTATTGCTTTTGAAGAAGAAGCCGTGTGAAGTCGATCATGTGGACGAAGTGAATTAAAACAATTGATCAGCAAATTATGAAGCTAATTTTAGGGTTTTCATAATTATTTGAAGAAATTGAAATCTTGCAATTGAAGAATGTATGAGAAGGGTTTTCGTCGTGCTTGTCAAAATTTTCCCTCTTTCACCACATAAACAATACCTCTCACAATCTGAGAAGTAAAGACCAGATTTGCAAGCATGTATAATTGGATCGATGACTAGACGAAACAAGCATCTTTCACATTCTTGAGGGTCAAATTTGTGAGCAATTTCGGTTTATGATCTTAATTTTCTTGGTTTATGGATAATTGAAGCTCGATTACTCTTATTAGAGTTTCCACATGAAACTTTAGCTCTTCAATTTGGGTGAATGAAGCAAATGGAGGGAAAACTCTTGGATAGGGGGTTCAGTTGACTGTCTTCTAACATTTTTATTACTTCCCTTCTTCTTCTCAAATTAAGAGTCACAATGTTTCCAAAAAATAAATAAAAAATCAATATCAGGCTACCACAGCAAGTCATATTGTGACACGGTGGCATTTTTAATTTTTTTGATAAATTAGTGGCATTTTATTGCTCGAAATAATTCTAGTGACATTTTGACTTTTTGGAATAATTGAGTGCCACTTTTATCTAAGGACTCCAGTAAATATACTATCAAGTAGATCCATAGACGTAAACATATAGTGCATGCACAGCCTTACTTATTTGATTTTTTCCCTCAAAATTCTTATGTTTTAATATAGTTCAATTCGGCGCACAATTCAATATTTCAATCTCCAAAAAATCAAAGCCAATCTCACAAGAAAGCCCCTTACTCAAGTTAATAATTTATGTTACGCAATTATTTATGGTGAATAGGATATAATCTCAAAAGCAAAGTAGAGGTTGTATCATGCTTGATTAAATGAGCAAGGGCATAAGGAATATATTCAGGGTTAATCTGTGGATCATGTTTGAATTGGTTTGACAGGATTCCAAGCCAGCTGTAGGCAGGCCAATTTCAGGTCATTCAGCTGTAGGCACGCTTTCAATCTGTCCATAACCTTGAGGAAATCATATTAACATTGACCAGTCAAATTCCCGATAGATTGGATCACATCAACCATCAAAAAAAAATAAAAATATCCAAATCCAATACCCTAAAAATGGGGTTTAATGTAGCAGTCTTACCTCTAAATTACAAAAATACAGAGAAAGTGCTTCGATTGATCCTAGATTTACAAATCATAGACTACTCCACAGAAATGAAGCAGAGGAAATTTAGAGACGCATTTTATTTTAATCCGTACAATTCAAATAAGGGGGAAAAAAAGGGATAAAGAAACCCATATAAACACTAAAAGACAAACACGAGAATTCACACAGGGCAAGCAAAGAAAGAGATACAAGTTCAGGGCGGCTGGCCTGCAGATGGCCCCTACTAGGCGTATGTAAGCCGGAAACGTTCTTGGAGGTAGTCACCAGCGCGGATTGGAGGAAATCTGCACTCAAGGGCTAAGTAAGTTAAACTTTTCATGAAGATCACGACCTATGGGACTTACAAATTGCAGGAAAGAATGCATTTTTTGAACATAACCTTGGAGGATTTGATGCACTGCAACAACTTTCTATGCACTCAACCAATAAATCTGCAGGCGGATCAAAGAAGAAGGCGGCCTGAAATACATATTCAGCTCATTAGTTAGTTAGCAGATTACTGATATTCTATAGAAATACAAGCTGTAGTTCAAGATCACACAACGTCACAAAAAATAATTTACAAACAACAAATAAGATCATTTGAGCAACTTATACTCGCGAGTAGGACTTTTCTCTAATATCCACCAGTTTTTATGATGTATTTCTCACAATACGTTGGTTACCCCCTCACAGTTTGGGTAAATGAGAGCACACACGAATCCTGAATTCCTTGGAAATATGATTAGTAGTCATAAGATCCACTCTTCACACAGACGGTCTCATAGGGGGCTCCTGAGATGGTCCCACGCGAGTCTTCCCAAATTTTTTTAAAGATTCAACTTCAGTTGAGCTTCTTAAGGTCTTAGGCCTCCATTTTCAAAACTCATCAAAGAAAGAAAAAAATCAACTAGGCAATCTGCTGGAGGTTCCACTAAAAGTGGCATAGTGATAGAAAAAGGCAAGGAGGCCAAAAAGACACAGGGAGGAGTACAAATATTACTTACAGAATGTCGTTCTTGTCCAGGTGGTATCACTCTGTGCAGTGTGGACCTGCCAGCAGATTATATGTCATGTTGGGAATGAAATGCAGTGATTACATGTAATGATACCGGAAAAAGACGATTCCTGCAAGTCCTTTGCAGGTCCAAAAAAGCATGAAAAGTTCTATACCTGAACAGACAATTAGTCCACCTCTCTGTCATGTCCCCAACATTAACAATCAAAGCCCTGCAAATATATATTAGCCGTTCTCAGATTTTATAAGCTGCCATGCTCTGACAAAAAACAAATTTCCCAGCATCCTGCAACTAGTAAGTCAGCATTAGTGCAAAATGCAAGTTGTCACTTGACAACTTGGACTCACCCCTCAATATGAGGAACATCCTCCCACACACGTGGTTGTCGATCCTTGTCCCGGCATACCTACATAAATGGTAAAATAACCAACTTCATTGTGAAGAATTAGCGACTGACAGATCTTCAGACAGAGTAGGCCATGCCTGCAGTCCAGGAACACCATCAGTTGACAGTAATGTGATCATTCCATAATCAGAATGAGCTGAGGCGCCCAAAATTTCTTCATTGTAACGTGTAATGTCCCCTGAGTGAAGATCAGAGAAAACTATAAGAATCAAAACTGGAATCCACAACAATATATGTGATTTCAATTGCCTGCAACAGAAAACAAGTCATGAACATTGGATAAATCCCAAGTCAAAGGGAATATTATAGCCCGAATTCCCAACAAGTTAAAAAAAATTAAGAAAAGAACCAATGGAACTTTATTTGGCTCTTGTCAACAGCACGAATATGCAAGTTTAGGCAAATTTATCCTCACCTGGATAATGTAGGAGGCGAAGAAATCCCAACGGTTTACCCAACACTCCCATGTTCTCAAAAAACTTGTCATCCAGGTTCAAGGCCAGGGCAATCAGTGATACTAAAACTTTCCCTGCACTCCTGAGCGAAGGCATTTAAGTAGTGATAATGAGAAAGGCACTTGGGTCTATTCAGTACAAGATGCAAGCGTTTTTTCATAGGTAAGTAAATCTGGTACATGTTAACCTTTATCTGCAGTGTTACTTGGACTCAGCCACACCCATGTTTAAGTGTCGAGTGTTCAACACTTATCTCATGTCAGACTTGGCCAGTTTCTAAAGAATGTTGTACATTTTGGGTCCAAAATGAAGATTCAAGTATCCATACCCATGGTTCAGTGTCAAGTTCTCTACAGGGGTACTTAAAGCAAATGAAGAGTCAATGTAAAATAGATTACCTGATCAATTTGACCAACGAAAGGTGAAATTCAAAGGGGTATACAAGAACTAGAAGAAGATAACGAAATGTCGGAAGTTTTAAAAACTAGCAAATCCACACTACTATGGATTAATGTAGAAAATAGGCAGAAAGGACATACATGACTTTTCTATAGTACGCTTCCATAGTCGGCCTCCAATTCGGAAGGAGCTCTGGCACGCCACAAACCAGTCGAAAAAGTCATGACAAAGTGCAGTGAATGTTCATAAAAAATGCAAGTCTTTTGACAGGTCCATGAACTATTAAAAGAATTGCTGATTTGACATGCCAAAACACACATAGTAACAGAATATACCTTTAGAAGGCCACTGGTTCAAATTGCATGCTTCATCATCAAGAGGACCAATGTAGAAAGACTCCTTTAAGTCACCTGTCAGCCAAAAAGAAATGCTGTCAAATATCTTGCTGTGCTTGAGTATAGGGCCATAATCAGTCATATTCAACTACGAAGCACACACCAATAATAATTCACATCAGCAATTGATCAAAGAAATGATCATGGTTGTAGGTGCTCATAAAACATCTAGAAATTGATGATACAAAAGCAAGATAGAAAGGGAGTGGAATCAAAGACCTTGGGCTCCGGAAGTGGGATCCAACTTCTCAGCATATAGGGCTGTATAACCTCTATGTTCCTTCTTAGACAGTTTCATTTTCTCTTCCAAGGGAACTGAAAAGAACTTCTTGCTCTCATCAAACATCTCCAATAGAAACTCTTTATCCAACCCATGATTCACCACGTAAAAGAAACCAAATTCAATGCATGCCTAAACCATGATTCTACCAATATGTCAGACCATAAATTTGAATCACATAATGGCTGCAAAGTAAGAGTTTCAATACATTCATTTCATGAAAAGAAACAGATAACAGTTTTCTGCAACCATCAAGGATATGATTGCATAGTTATGTGCGTTATTAGCAAGAGTAATTGGTGAAACTAAAGTTCCAAGATGAAGCTGATGATGCCCAGATAATCTATCGCAATTGAGTAGATAACACCAATTTCATTGAAAACTAATACTGGCTGCACAAAATGCATGATAGCTAATAAACTCAGCAACATGGCATCAAGAACACGGATGGCAGTGTCGAAAATTTACAATGTAATCAGATTTCCACCTGCAAGGATTGTAATCTGTAAGACAGCCACTGCCCACTGGCATTCACATTTACCAATACTTAATTAAGATCATCCCATCATTCTAACTTAAGTCTTTGATCACTATTAAAAGAATTGCATAGAAATTCAACCACAACAAGCAACAAAAGCCAGCAGAGGCAGAGAGGTCAAGAATCAAGATGTATGCAACATTATCCATAAGCTATTATCAAACATAGAAAAAGACAAAATTCACATCCCATTCAGTCCTTTGCAATACCCCTATCTCAAACACCCACCCACCCACCCCCCCTTCAAAAAACAAAAGGGAGTACAAAGGCAGAAGAATTAAGAGTGAATCATCCCAATATGAATATGGAATCTTGCAATTTATTTAATGGAAACAACTATCATTCTGATTTAGCCCAGATAAATCACATAAATTACAGAAAATTTAACAATAGAGTGTTACGGTCCAATTGCAAGGAATGGGACTTGAGTCCCACATCGATC
>JACYFF010031956.1:5658708-5677738 GCA_017589665.1 Selenicereus undatus | reverse complement strand
AACTAAACTCAAGCAATCTACTTCCGACCCATTAGCACACGCTCCAGCATCATTAAGTTGACTCATTGACCTAATGCCCAAGTCTCCATCCTTTTTCGGTCTCATGACCACTTTCCATTGGACCAAATGTATTTTTCTTTCCATAGCACTGCCCCCCACAAAAAGCGCTTGATTTTTCGGTCGATGTCATCACACACTCTCTTGGCATACAGCATGTTTGCATAATGTAGGCTAGTATGGCCGAAACTGTGGATTGAATTAGTGTCGCTCTATCCGCTATAGATAAGCATCTTGACTTCCATGATCCATCTAGCTAGACGCTTGTTGACTCAACGACACCCTGGAAGGTCGCTGTTAGATTTAATCACACAGGAGGGGATTGAATTATATCTACCAACTTTTTCGATTGTTCCATAACACTCGTGAAAACATTTTGGGATGCGTGTTTGGAGTGAAGAAGAAAAAAAAATAATAGCGGAAATAATAAAGGTGATATAGTGTTTTTACGTGGAAAACCACCTCTGGCCCAATTGATGAATAAAAACCACGACCTACCACACTTTCACTAGACGGGCCGAACACGTTACAAAGGTAACAATCACACATGTAACTAAGTCTACCCCGAGACCCAGTTACAAACACCACGTCCAATGTCTCCCAAGACTTGGACACTCTCTTATCTCACTGATGAAAAAGAGAACAACACATCACTTGAATGCTTCTAAGCAAACTGAATATAAGGTACAATACAATCCCTATTATGTCAATATTGAAGACTCAATTTAGCACTCTCTTTAAAGGTTTTTCTCACAAAAAATTATGACTCACAAAGACAATTTTAAACCCTTGAAAACCCATGAAAAACCTTGAAAAGCACGGAGGGAAAAAGGCAACTTAAATATAGAAATGTGTGTGAGTGGAAAGGAAGAACAATTCTCCCACTAAGTACTTGTGGCGCAAGAGTAGGAGGAAGTGAAAACCATTCCTTTCAACTGATCAACTCCAACAGTCAATCCCCCACGTTTCTCCACTATCTTAACCACTCCCTAAAAAGTATGATTAATTACTTAGTAAACATTCTTCCCTAAAAAGTAGGATTAAATCTCTTAACATTATTTACAAAGGAAGAAACCGTTTTAGACTCAACTGACATCAGGAAAATTAATCCCAATTATTTTATGAAATTCGACAGTCAAAAATCATTTTCAAAACCTTGAAATTTGTATTTTATTTTTGGTCTCAAAACACTACAGACCTGACTTCTCATAACTGTTATGAGACAGTGTTATGAGATATCTCAAAACCATTCAAAGTAAATGCTAAGTCAAGGATCTTCTAATTGACATATTAACAAGAATCTAAAAGAATAAAGTACTTACAAAACCTAAGACTCTTGTTATCAGCTGGACTCCTTGCACATGTATCGACTTTGATACTCCACGCTCATTTGAATCGCTCCAAGTATTTTTCGGATCATGTCTCAACACACAACTCAAGCACAGAATATTGACTAGTACATTTGGATTGTTATCATCAAAACCCTGCACATTAATTGGGTCAATAGTTGCCTTCGCCACTCGTTCATTGATTGTTGGGACACCGAGGTATTTCCCCAAATCATTGGTACTTTGTATGTCAAGCATGTCATAGATGTCCTTAGTTAGGACATTCTCCGTATTTGGTGAGAAGAACACGTTAGACTTGTTGTTGCTTACTTTTTGCCCCGATGCCTCGCAGAAACGATTAAGGCAGTGTTTAATTAGTCTAGCTTGTTTAATATTAGCTTCTACAAATAACACCACGTCGTCCGCGAAAAAAAGTCTTGATAATAATGGACCGCCTCTACTTATATAATGTTTTGTTGGATGTAATGTAATAACAATGTAATGCAATCAATTTTATAATGTAATCATGATTACTTAGTTTGTGGTAATCATTATTACAAGATAGTTCTTTTATTACAATATTCTTATGCAACCAAACAAGGTAATGAAAATACAATTAAAAACTTGATTGCATTACAATGTTAATTACATATAATCAAACATCACATTAGAGTGAGAGGCTTCCAATTACCCCTTGAGACCTCCATCTTGATCAGCTGTGATAGCCTTTCGATGCAAGCGACGAATAGGTACGAGAATAAGGGATCACCTTGGCGAATTCCCCTACTAGGATTAAACTGGGACGTGGGTTCTCCATTCCAAAGAACTTGTGTGGAAGGAGTGGTGGTGAACGTCATGATGATATCCACCAATTGAGAAGGGAGTCTCATATCCATAAGGGTATCCCGTATAAAGGACCATCTCAGCCAATTGTAAGCTTTCCCAAGATCTAGCTTTATTGCAATCCATCCCTTTGCTCCTAATTTCTTTCGCATTGGGTGGAGGGCCTCTTGCATTATGATCACATTGTCTCCAATTTTCCTACCTGGAATGAAACTCGCTTGAAACGGATATATCAGCTCTGGCATAACGATCTTTAATCGTCTTACAATGTATTTTGTGATGAATTTATAGGTGACGCTGCAAAGTCCAATCGGTCTGAATTGTCCAACCATTTGTGGGTTGTCCACTTTGGGGATTAGGGAAATGAACGTATCGTTGACCCCATCTAGAAGGAGCTGACCTTGTAGAACGCCTAGCACCATTCGACAGACCTCATCCCCCATGAGGTTCTAATATTTTTGGGGAAAAAAGGCAAGAAACCCATCGGGCCCCGGTGCCTTAAATGGGGCCATAGCTTTCAGAGCTTCACAAACTTCTTTAGATGTGAATGACTTGGTAACCTGCTAATAATTCTCTCTTACGATGATGGGAAATTGGTCGCCTAGTAATGAGTTCACCTCATTTATAGACTTCTAATGTTTCGGTCACTAAACATTTGTACAAAATAGTCAACAACTAGCTTCTTGACTTTTTTCGGTTCAAACACCCACTCTCCATCCGACATTTGGAGCGTCTCAATTTGATTAAAATGTCTTCGAATTACCATACTCGTATGGAAGTATCTAGTGTTTCGATCCCCGTCTCGAATGGCCTCCAGATGGGGCTTCTGAAACCAAAAGACTTTGAATTGTTTCAACACATCATCAAGCTCCATTTTCAGCTTAGTCTTCAGTTTCATCAAATGGCAGTTGATCTCGCACGCGAGCTTCTGTTGGATGCCCTCAAATCTTGCCCAAACTTTCCTTTTCCTTCTAAAAAAGGTTCCCCAAAACCTCTTTGTTCCATTAGGACAAATTTTTCAGCCAGGGATCCCAAAGCTTGAGTTATAGGTGAAACCGTTTGCCATTTCTCCTTAATGAAGCGCTCAAACTCGGAATGAGAAGTCCATGCAACCTGGAAACGAAACGACTTGGGCCTTCTGTTCTAAAGTAGAAAGCTATGAGTGCTAATTAGCAGTGGGGAGTGGTCCGAATGTGTTTGTAAAAGGTGTCTGACATTTCCCTCCTGGAACTGGGTCCTCCACTGCATATTATTAAGGGCTTGATCCAATCTCACACCTTTTCTCGTTTATTTGCTCCTTCCCCAAGTCCAGGTAAAATTGGGGCCTGTGAAACCCAGGTCGATGAGTCCATTATTCCCCATCCAATTTTGGAACTTTGAACACCTTCGCGCCATTTCAGGACCACCATGATCTCTCTCCTCTAGGCTAATTGTTTCGTTGAAGTCCCCAGCTAGCATTCATGGCTCATTCATATATCCGGAAAACTGAATCATTTCTTCCCACAATTCCTGTCAGGTTTACTGATGTGGATTTGCATAGATAGCTGAGAAAAACCAGGGTCGAGAGTTGGCCCTCTGAATATTTGCCGTCACAAATTGCGTGTGAGATTGAACAATGTCCACACAAACTTCATATGTTTTCCACAATAGCCATATTCCCCCTTGAAACCCTTGAGCTTCCACACGGAAGCGCTCGGAGTAACCAATTTTACTGCACACTTTATCGGCGCTTGAAACGCTAATGTGTGTTTCTACACATGTAATAATATGAGGAGCCTGCATTCGGACGTGTTCGTAGAATATTGAGGAACTCTTTACTTCCTGCTCCTCTTACGTTCCACCTGTGTTCCGCCTTGTTAGATTGGAAAAGACATATATTCCTCTTGAACCTCCCGTATTTGGGGGGTCGTTAGGGTGGGTGCCATATATTCCCATCTGGGTGTGCTCGCCATATTGGCAGTTTCGTTGCCATTGTTGTGTTGGCTTGGTTAGGGGGGCCTGGGCGTGTGTGATCTGCCTAGGCGTGCTCATCATTGAGCTTGGGCCGGTTGAGTTTCTCAATGCCCTACATTGGGCCGCACTTCTAATCCCTTGGTTTGCACTGTGTGCAGTTGGTCAATTTAACGAGCTTCCTGAAGGCATTTGGGGTTCCATTCCGCCTAGGCCATTATCTCCATAACTTTGAGCACGATAGGCTATTCCTGGATTGTTTTCATTTCCCAGAATATTCTGTGTCAAAATTGGCCCCTTTTGTTTGCCCACTTCGTTCAAGTGGTTATTACTTACCAAAATAGGTTGCAAAATAGGTGGCAGGTTAGATCCTTCCTCTAGTTAGGTGCCTTCAAGATCTTGGTTTATAGCGCCTTCTTCATTTGCCTCAAGATCTTCAAGAGCTCTAAAACGTGAGTCAAGACTATTTTCTTGTTTTGCCGCCACGTGATGAGGGACTCCCCCATTTGGATCGGGATTTTTATTCCTTGTTTAGCATCGTTGGTCGCCCATCCGGTTTTGTTCCACTGGTTCGCTATTTCCTCCCATTTCACCTAGGTTTGGACTGGTTCTGTCACCTCCCTTTCCACCGGCGTGGTTGGTTTGCTTGCTAGTCCTTCTCCGTGCTGGTTTTCTCACTAGCATCTAGCTGCCGTAGCTTTCATTCTCCTCTGGCCTGAGATGGTCTTGATGTTCTTAATTCACATTGGGAGCTTGTTCCGCAGCTTCAGGATTTTCAATCGACTTCATTGGGCAAGAGTCCTCTTTATGTCCTTGTTTGCCACAATGGAAGCAAACCATGCATAAACCTTCGTACTGAATTCGCCAAATTCTTCCATTCAGTTGAAACTTGGCTAATAGTGGCTTGGTGAGATCTACCTCTACGCTTAAGCATGTATACTGCCCTCTTTCGACAGTTTTTGCAATATGGTCCACTCTCAGGACCTGTCCAATCTTCGAACCAATCTTGTTTAGCAAAAAATTATTGTTGAAGTATTCAACACTTAGTTTAGGTATTCTTACCCAAGCGGTCAATTTGGTAATCTTATCTTCCTCCGATATGAAATTTGGTACCCATTCTCTTATGACTACGTAGTTGTCTCCCAGTAGCCAAGGGCCATTGATCATCACATGCTCATAGTCCTCCATGTTTATAAAACGTGTTACATAATAATCACATCCTATGTCTATCAATGAGAAATCTCCCTTCAAGGCCCATTTTGTTCTTAATCTCTTTTTCAGCTGAATATAGTCGATTCCTGTGTCAAAGGTCTTGACTATTAGCGCATTTTGCCAGGGTTATCTCAATATTCTTTTCTCCGCCACAGTAAGAGTAATGGTTGGGCGTAGTAGGTCTTCTTCTTCTAGAGGTTCGCCACCCTCAGAGAGCTCGTTGTAGTTAGATGGATTCCATATTGGGTTGTCCCTTGTTTCAAAGTGCAAATTTAGATCGTTATGCTACAGAGTGTCTCGATACGATGCAACCATACCATTGCTTTGTTGATTGATTATCAGCGCAGTTTTCGGCACTCAAGGGGACCGTAGATCCATGTTATCGCTTTCAATATCCTCAATGGATTCAATCTCTGATGCCAAGCCTTGTGTTCTCTTCATTTTTTTTGTGGATCAGGATAGTTGGTTCGACTCATCTGTGGATCTCCCTTGGTTCTGGCTGCTGTCGCTCATCGCTTCAGAGAAAAATAAAGATATAAATAAACTTGAATCTACATGTTTGTCTATATCCATGTTTATTATGTCTGGGGCTTACAAAATAAACTTGAATACAAAATTATGTCGGGACTTGGGAGAAACAAGAGTTTAAAAGCTCTTGAGGTGAAATTGTATGAAGAGGACTCATAAAAAAAAAAGTCTCAAGAAGGTGAAAAAATGGGAGTTGTGGGTTTTTTTTGGGGGGGGGGGGGAAGAAATTTCGCTCTACAATTTCACATCCCAATAGTTTGAGATGGAAGTGTATTAAAAAAAAATAAAACAGAAAATAATAATAATAATAATAATAATAATAATAATAATAATAATAATAAGGGACAGCTAGATATGATTATTTTATTTGCAAGGAGCACAAGAGATGAAAGATGGTGGGACAGGGAGAGGTGGTAGATTTGTACTTATAGTTGTAAACGAGGTGGATTCATCTAGATTATCTAGAATGTTCTTGTAACCATCTATGATAATGGTAGGTTAGTGGTTGGCTATGAATGTGGTTGGAGCAGTTTTGGGGTGGCTAAAGGACCCTTTGGGGAGGTAATTGAAAGGTGGAAGTGAGGGAGGACTCAAGCTAGGGGGAACAACCTAATGATTTCCGTTTTGTTTTTGAATTTCAAGATATCATTGGTGTAAATGAGAAGTCAGCATCAGGCAAGATCGCACAACATGTTTTAATTCAAGGAGGGAGGGATTTTTAGACCGATGATTTATTATATAAAGATTTTTTTTGAACAAAAAAAGAAAAACCTTGGTAACTGCTTGGTATTATCTAGCAACTATAAACTTTACCAAATAAAGATTTCTTCAATTATAATTATAATTGATAAAGACAGATTTTCTAGGATAGAGGATAAGGGATTAACCTATATCTTTGTGAACAAATTTTTAAATAAAATTTAAATTTAAACTCAAACAAAAAACTGTAACTGCGTAAAGCATTTTGACGGGATCAAATCAGAAACTTGCATTGAGAGAAGGCTTCTAAATGCCCCACCCATATTTTCCCTTCATCGCGTCAATGACATTAATGACCGTTTACATAATACCATCTCGTTTGCCTTCTAGAGGTGAAAGTGCCTGAAGATGACTAAAAAAAAAAGAAAAATAAATTGTTTGAAGAGGGTGAAAAAATTTGAGTTGTGGATATTTTTTGGGAACATTTTGGTCTACACCCCAAAAGATTGAGATGGATGTGCATTAAAAAAAATGGGGAAAGTTGGGTATGATTATTTCATTTGCGGGGAGCAAAGGAGATGGAAGATGGTGAGATATGTAGAGGTGGAGTACTTGTACGTATAGTTGTAGACCGGGGGGGGGGGGGGCGTTATTTGGATTATCTAGAATGTTCTTGTAATCATCTATAACAATGGTAGGTTCATGGTTGACTATGAACATGGTCGGGACAGTTTTGGGGTGGCTAAAGGACTCTTTGGGGAAGAACCTAATGATTTCCCTTTTGTTTTTGAATTTCAAGATATCGTTGTGGTAAGCAGGAAGTCAATACTAGGTAAGATTGCACAGCATATTTCGAGTAGAGGAAGGAAGGATTTTTAGACCGATGATTTTGTTATTTATTATGTAAAGATTTTTTTTTTTTTGAAAAAAAAACCTTGGTAACTGCTTGATATTGTCAAGCAACTATAAACTTTATCAAATAAATATATCTTCAATTATAATTATGACTGATAACGAGAGATTTTGGGGACAGAGGATAAGGGATTAACTTATGTATTTGTGAACAAACTTTTTTTAATATAAAATTTAGAATTTAAACTCAAAACTGTAACTGCTTAAAGCATTCGGCGGAATTAAAAAAGAAGCTTTCATTGAAAGAGGGAAGACTTCTCAATGCACCACATTTATTTACACTTACAATATAAAGATTTTTTTTCCAACAAAAAAAAAGCCTATCATATGATATGACACTAGACACATGAGTAAATGATAAACTCGCATAGCTTATGAGTTAATGAGTTATGACACATAACAAATTCATGTAGCTTAGGATTCTCAAACTAAGTGTCAAATCTAATTTTATTTCTAATTATTTGTTTAACTATAATGAATGTTATTAATTAAACTTATATTAATCTCAGCGTTAAATTTAAAAGAAAACGATGCCTTATATATATATATATATATATATATATATATATATATATCTTAATTTGTTCTCAAAATTTGTTCTAAATATTAATAATTATTTATAATTTTTATTTTTTACTAGTAAGCTGGATTACTTTTAGATTATTTTTTTTTAAAGATTACCATAGCCTTTACATTGTTGTATAAAATTACGATATTAGAGTTGCCATTTAAATAAAGTTAACCTGACCTTTAGAACCTATTCATTTCAATAGTTAAAGTTAGCAACTAAAGGTTAACAGCTGTTAGGAGCAATTAGAAGTATTTAAAAGTAGTTAAGAGCGGTTTTGCATTACTGTTTAGCAATTATGAACAATGTAAAGCGGTTACCAGTAATATGGAGTACTTTGACATTAAAGTTATATATGTAGGTAGCGATCATGAGCCGTTTGTACTATCTGTTAGCTATTTACACAGTTAGCTTCTCAAAAAATGAACTTCCCAAAATTTTAACTTGTAATCTCTCATTATTTACATCATCTAACAACTAGCCTAAAATAAAAAAAAAACCCATTAAAAATCGTGAAAACCTAAAAAAAAAAAAGTAAATTGCACCATATACCATTTATACACATAAATATTACAATGAAAGAAATCCATGCATCATACGTGTGTAAAAATGCTAGTTGGAAATAAATCAAAGGGTGAGGATGGGAAACATTGCATTTTTTGGCTCTTCCGTGACAATATATATACAAGTTTGTCGGCTACTCGGTTGGCTTCTCTCTTAGCAATGTCAGACTCTATAAGCAAAACATTTAGTCAATGGTCTCCTGCACCCTCAAAATCCTTAAGGATGGATGCTTTGATGCATTTGGTCTCGTGATGCTTTGAGTATATATTCTAATTCAGTTTTTTCTTAATCCTTAATCTATTTAGTGCAATGGAACAACCTAATTGAGTGTACCGTATTTTAACATAAAATACATAGTAAAAAGAAATGTTATGGATATAATACAGACGTAATCCAAAGTCAATAGATCCAATGTTCAAACGGTAAAACTTAGTCAAACTAAACAAATCTAACATTTGCTCCATGCTAATTGAAAGTCTAACTAAAGCTTCCAAGTCGGTCTCACTCACATTCCCTTCACATGCAACACATTAGTACCTGAAAGCAAAATATTTTAAAGAATGACATGAAACTCAAGAATGTCTACCCCTAACAATAAAACACTACATAAATTCCAATTCTTTGGGTTGGTAATTCTTATCCTTTGTTCATAACTGTTAAAAAAAGCTCATTTATTGACAAGCAACTCCACTAAAGGGTCTCATAGCCTTCCACTGAACAACCTCGTGTGTTCGAAATCCATGGCACCCATGACGTAGGGCCTGTTCTTTTCGTGGGTCAATTGTAATTTACTAACCTCAACTCACTTCAACCCACTTTAACCTATTTCAACCCACTTGAAAAAAAAAATATCAACTTCAACTAACTTCAACCTACCTCAACCAACTTCAACCAATTTCAATCTACCACCTTCATAATTTTAATAATTTGTAAAGTATCATGTGAGATTTAATCATTCTTGCACAAAAAAGTTCACTATATTACTTTTTTGTAAATTATCATACTTTGGAATTGTTTTATTTTTGTATTTTTCTTTTTTTTCTTTTTTTTCGTTTTTTATTTTTTATTTTTTATTTTTTAATTTTTTATTTTTTGTATTTAATTTTTATTTATTTTTTTAAATTTTTAAATTTTTTTTATTTTTTGTATTTAATTTTTTGTATTTTTGTATTTTTTTATTTTAAAATTTTTATTTTTTATTTAATTTTTTTATTTTTCATTTTTTTATTTTTAAAATTTTTTTATTTAGTTTTTAATTTTTAATTTTTTTAGTTTTATTCTAAACAAAAGCTACAGAAAATTTCAAAAAAATAAAAAATAAAAAATACTAAATAAAAAAATAAAAAATAAAATAAAAAATAAAAAAAATAAAAAAATATATATAAAAAATGCTAAAGAAAAAAAGAAAAAATAGGAAATAAGAAATTAAAAAAATAATAAATAAAAAATATATAAAATATAAAATATAAAAAAGAAAAAAAGAAAAAACAAAAATTCTACAAAATTTTGATAACTTCATAAATTATCACACATTAATTACATTCTCATTATTTTAACCCACTTCAACCCACCACATAAAAAATATACCAACTTCAACCTATTTCAACCCACCTAAAAAAAAAAACCAATTTCAAGCCACCTCAACCCACTTTAACCTACTGCGCCCTTTTACCCACTCAATTTACCAACGAAAAGAATTGGGTAAAAGGTTGAGGTTGGTTGAAGTTGGTATTTTTTTTTTAGATGAGTTGAAGTATGTTGAAATGGGTTGAAGTATGTTGAAATGGGTTGAAGTTGGTATATTTTTTTTGTGGTAGGTTAAAGTTGGTTAAAATCAGTGGCGAAGCCAAAAACTTTTGAGAGGGGGGTCGAAAATATATATGTGTTTTTGACCTAGAATTAAAGTTAAACCCATAAATTAACTACATTTGTAATTGAAATTGCAAATAAACTCACAAATTAAACAAGAAAAATAAATTAAGCATTTCGACTTAGAATTGAAATTAAACACACAAATTTAAAAAATTTAGAATTAAAATTGGCAAATAAACTCACAAATTAACAAGAAAAGTAAATTAGGCGTTTTGACCTATAATTGATTTTGTGCTTGAAACAATGTTGAAAATTAAAAAAATTTAAAAAATGAATAAGCATTTCAACTTAGAATTGAAATTAAACCCAAAAATTAAACAAATTTAGTAGTGAAATTGGCATTTAAACTCATAAATTAAACAAGAAAAACAAATTTAAGCATTTTAACTTGCAATTGAGTTTGTGAGTTGTGACTTGAAAAAATGTTGAAGATTTAAAAAGTGAAGGGGCTAAAGAGAAGAATTGAACCCACAACCTGTTAGGAAAAGAGGAGTACATGTGCACCAAGAAACCACTGAACCATACACACTTTGTTATAGCAAATTGCATTATGTAATTTATGTGCTTTATACTAATTTTATATTTTTTTTGGGCCACATATTTTTTATTTTTTTTAGAGGGGGGTCAGTTGACCCCACTGACCCCACCTTGTATCCGCCACTGGTTAAAATAATGAGAATGTGTGATAATTTATTAAGCTATTGTAGTTTTTAGTACATTTTTTCGCAGAATGGTAATTTCACAATTTTGTAATTATTTTTCTGGAAGTTGGAGATCGGTATAACTTGTCAATTATTTTTAACGATTTGGGTTACAAATTATTAAATTCATGAAGGGGTGAGTTGAAGTGGGTTGAGGTTGGTTTTTTTTTTTTTAGGTGGGATGAAGTTGGTTGAAGTGTGTTGAAGTAGGTTGAAGTGGATTGAGGTTGATAGATATAAAATAACCTACGAAAAGAACAGGGCCTTAGTGTACATCCATCTACAATGACAAGTACCCAAACATCGCATGCTATAACCCAGAAAGACTATCATGTCTCAATATTAGAGTAATCCTACCCTGATCTTAGGAGACACCCTCATGAAACCTACGTTAAACTTTTCTTTAATATCTATATCTTATGAGTAGGTCCAATTGCCTTCCATTCAATCCGACCCATCATGATCACCAAAACAATTCTAATAGTTTAGAAAACTACTTAAAACATGAACTACTTAAATTATAACTTTTCAATGGCAACATAATACTTCACATTCAGAAATTCATGTATAAAATTCCATATAGCATTTCAAATTTTACAGTTAATGTCCCCTTGAAATACGTCTCATAAATAATTTATAAACACTAAAGACATTTAAAAGGCAATCAAGGAGAATTAAGGCATAAAGATGACCTCGTTATACACCAAGTCCTAGCCTGAATTCGGTTTCTATCTTAATAGGCCTAAACAATAAAAGAATGTATCATCGTTCATGCTACGCTAAGAAGTACTCCAACGACCCAAATGGTCAACAAGACTCAAAATTCCAAAAGTTGACTCTTAAGTGTATAATTAATTTTTAGACCTAAAATAATTTTATCAACTATTACCCAATTTATTTACAAAAATTGACTTCTATCCAAAAGAGCAAACATCTAGGTTTGAGTCGGTTCAAGTCTCGACTTTCAGTAGCCATAATTTGTCTTCCTGATTTTGGATCAAAGCAAATGAACACAACACGGAAAGATCTAGGTGTGTAGTACAACTTCTATTTGATGACTTACAACAAATAACCAACATAGATGCCTCAAAATTTCCTTCATGCTAAGTCCAAATTAGTGATTCCAAATTCACACTACAATATAGGTCTCTTAATTTGCTCAAAATTTTTAGACAATTTGATTCATCGGTGTGGAATTCAACCTGAAGGTTGTACAGATTACTATTCTAATCAACCAAAGATTCGCAACTCACCCATAAAACTCTAAACCCTAGCAATGCATTTCACCTAACTTTTCCCTAATCAGTATCGTACATCCAAATATCCAATACTACTAACAAAATCAAAGCAAGCTTAAAAATAAATGGAAAAAGGGAGAAACTAGGATTCTTACTTGAAGATGGAGATGATTGAGCAAGAAAGATGCATGTATGTCTTAAATCAACCCTGAGGATTGGAAATTTACATGAGTTAGAAGAGCTATTAGAGGGTAGAAGATTGATCAAGATTAATGCGTTAGCGCTCTCTCTCTCGCTCTATGTTTGTGTGTGTTTAAACATGATATGAACAATAAACCCTAGAACCATGCAATTTACAAAGAGGAAAAAAACAAGAGGAGTAAAATGGGGGTGGGCGGTAGCGCTGATGGCTCTTGGTGGCGGGGTCAACAGTGGCTGGTCGTTAGCGGGGGGATTGGGTCACTGATGAGGGGTGAGAGGTGGAGAGAAGGTGAAAGCATGAGTGAGAAAGGGAGAGAAAATGTTGGTTAGGGAGCAAGTATGTCAAAAAGGATGATTCTGCGGTGCAGGTTTTTGAAAAAGCTCCTTTTTTAATCATTGTTTGGTCAGCAAGGAGGAAAAAGAGGGATTCATGGGTGGAAATTATGGGCAATTACAGGGTTTGGGGGGATTTTTGATGTCCCTCCAAAATACTTATTAATTCAAAATTCAAAATTTTGAGAATTATGATAGAAATAACAAAAATTAAGTTTTATTAAATAAAAATTTTAGGCTTCCGGACCCCGCGAAAGCGGAACCCACACTGGGAGGTGGCGTTGTAAAAATTTTAGGCTTCGCCTAAAGTTATAATTGTACAAAGGCCCAAAACTAAATACTACCTATGAGCTGAAGCAATTATCGATAAATTTTTGAATTAAAAAGGGACATTTGTTATTTCTTTGGGAGTTACAAATATGAACTTTTAGGATTTTACATACAAGTGTTCTTAAAAAGAAGTGTTGTCTTTGAAATTTCACGACGACTCAAATCACAAAAATTTAAATTTCAAGGGTTTTATATCTCAACTCTCTTAAGAGAAGTTTCGTTCCTAAACCTTGCACATACTTGATCCATGCACGTACCTGGATCGCACCTCCTGTGCTAGTTCCATGTTGCCTAGGCCATGGTGTGGTTAGCTCAAATGACCTTCGCACGTGGGACCACTTTCTTGTGAAAATGCTTTCTAAGATCCCAATTGGTAGTTCCTCACAGGTCAAGCATTTCTACAAGTGCAGATGTTCTAACTTGATCACTATGACATGTGTGAAGGGTATGATTGACGTGTCGCCAACGTAATCTATGACAGCCTCAACTTTTGACTAGTTGGATTATAACGTCTTCAACTTTGTGTTTCTTACATCAAACTAAGAAAGGTGATTGTCTTAGATTAAGTCAAAGCTCTTTTGAGTTATGAGTTACTTCGTCAATAAAAGCCAACTATTATTGCTCTCAAAGCATGAGTTGGATGACTATTTTGTGCACATCCTATGGAGTCCCCTATCCTAGTGGAGCTACTCGATGATACCATTGCTCAAAGTAAGGACATGACGACAAATGAAACATTTGGGGTGATGTGGATCATGAACAGGGTTCAAGTTTGATGGCAATATTGCAATGGGCTTAGATTTGACAAGAAATGTCAAGAAGAGTCGTCAGCACTTCGACCTGTAAATATGAACGAGACTGCTATGTGGAGCACTACTTGAAGTCTACCATTGGCCTATCATCTCATTCTATGGTATTTTAGTAGAAGACTGGACTCATATGTAAGACAAAGACAACAATAAGGTTTAGTGTAGAAGTCTCAATTCATTAACCAAATGACCAGTTTGCCTTAAGATACGAGGAGCACGGTGAGTCCATTTAAGAAACGTGTTCTTTCAGTTAGGGAAGGGTCACCAGGATAATGTAGCTCTTTTGTAAGGTTTGTTAATGTATCCAAGGTGGTAGTTAAGAACATTCAAGAGCAAGCAAATCTCGCTCACACCTAGAACCTCTTATGCTAATACCTTTATAGTTTACCAGCTACCCCCCCCCCCCCAAAGTCTAACAAAGTAAATCACTATAACTTCACTGTTTATCCTTTTTTATATTTTAAGTATGTTTTGGTAATCCGTTAATGTTTCTAAAATACTAATTTGTTTTCATTACAGTAATTTAATTCACTTGTAACCTATTCACTGACGAATTAACCGATTTCACTCATGAATGATGGACGGACATATTTGGATAAAATATATTACCTATAATGAGTGAATCAGTGAATGAGAAATGCAATCGGATGGGTTACTTGAACCCAAATTCTATCTATTGCCACCTATTGATATAATATTTAAATGATTGAACTACTTGAAAACTCCCAGACTATTATTGTCTTAAAAGAAAAAGAAGGTGCACTATTACAAGTACATTGAAGATAGACATGTCAAATTGGTCATTTAGTTCGGTTTTTCATTAGCTTAATTTGAGGCCATATCATGTTCGCGTCAATAAAATTCGATTTGACTTTACTTTTAGATTGGGTCATCTTCAGTTCGGATTAACTTTGAGTCCATTGGTACTTGACCTAATAGATTTTGTCTTAAAAAAAGAATAATTTAAGTGACAAATATTTAAATTGGATTCACTTTTGAGTTAGAATCAATTTAAGTTTTAATACATAAATTAATTAGCTATCTTGAATATGAATTTGGATCCTTCGGGTCGGGTCACTTTTGCGAAAGTATGTTCGAATGTGCAACGCTGGCTATCCGCGTTAGGCGCATGCGTAGAAATGTAGAATATGAAGCCTCAGTGACAATAAACCAGACGCATATGTAAAACCTCAGGGGGAAGAGCGAGAGAGAGAGAGAGTGGGGGGCAGAATCAGAAAACCAGCAAGGGAAGAGCAAACCTTCCTTCGCCGCCGGCCGCCGCCGCCGCGGCCTTCAGTGAAGCCTCTCTGTTATGCATAACATCAACAATTCGCATTTCGGCTTTCATCTCTCTACTTGAGATTATGGCGACAGCGCCGGTGAAGTCACCGCTGCACAATTTCCCTCCCACCTTCTTGAAATGGGGCTCCAAGTCACCCCACCACCACCGATGCCGCCGTAACTCCCCCTTCGACTCCCCTCCGCCACCGCCTCCGGAGGACATTGACAGCTCCAAGGCGGCGGAACCCGTACCCGAACGCGAACGCGAACGCGAACCCGAAGTTGAAGGAGAGAAGCCATGGAATCTACGCCCGAGGAGAACGCCTACTTCTGTTTCATCGTCCATGGCGAAGATCTCTTCTACTGAAGCTGCTGAGAATTTGCCCAAATCAATGAGGCTACGAGGGTTTGATTATCAAGGAGGAGGAGACAAGAGGTTCTGGGTCGCTCTTTCAAAGGACGAGATTGAGGAGGATATCTACGCTTTCACTGCTTCCAAGCCCTCTCGCCGCCCTAAAAAGAGACCTAAGAATGTTCAGAAGCAATTGGATGTAAGTTATCAACACTTTTACCTTTGATCCTTGGTCTATAGTTTGTGGGTTTTGAGGTTTTTCTGAGTTGGGGGTTTTTGATTTCTGCCTTTTGTTGTTTGTAGAATATGTTTCCAGGGTTACGGTTGGTCGGGTTTTCTGCAGATACTTATCGAGGTCTCTATGTTCCTCCGGATGTATGTTTTGATCCTTCTCTTTTCTCGGTCAATTTTTTCTGGGTCTTTCCATCTCTTGTTTGTTTTGCTCATCTTTCATGGATGGATCGCTGTTTTGACAGAGGTAGATATGTCTGAGACTGCAAACTCTTTTTTTGCTGGACTCCCTAATGCTCTTGGTAGAAGGTAGCTGCATACTTTTACTTCATATTTGAGAATCGAGTTTTTGGCATTACATAAGGTATGGCTCATAAAGATTGCTCTGATGTGCTTTTTCATCTGGGCAGGTGGTAGGATTGACTGACTAAAAGGAAAAAGTGGTGATTTTTGACAGCTCTTTAGGAGTTTTACACAGCTTGCCCTTGCAAACTTCCAAGCCTCGAATTGGAGGTATAGCTTTCTGTAAAGAGGGTGATCGGGGATATGGCTATAATAGAACGAGGATGCATATGCAAATTTTTTTTTTGTTGGTTTCCATTGTGTTGTTATACAGAGGACTGGGCAAGGGTAATGTTTAGCTTATTATGAATTTGGTAGTTTCTAGATACAAATTTGGATCTTTGGTTCTGTGTGAATATATTTCGACAATCAGTTTAATTCACTGTGATTATGATTTCAAGGCTGCATGGTGGTTAGTAGCTAGCTAGTAAGACATTTTTGAACTGGATCGCAGTGTCAAAAATACTATGGGTATGTCTCCATGCTTCTTGTCTATGGACACTATAGAAGAACATTTCATCCATCGCTGCCTTTTGTCAAGAGGAATCATGGTACTGCATGATGCAGTGTACTTCGTTCGTAGCATGTCCAATAAATCTGAAGCATAATTTTTAGACGCTGTTGGCCTATGGTACTCTGTATTGTTCGCTCTGTGGTCATGTGGGATATGATGTGGAGTTCGTATGCTAACATCATACATTGGAGGAGTTGGAAGGCTGGAACAGCTTGGCCCTATTGTGCTCCTTGAATGTGAACATCATCAATTGGTATGTATTCATAAGCACAATATTATTAAAAAGCTCCGAACGCCAATCCTGATGTCCTCTCTTCTAGCCTGGTTACGACGTCTTAGTCTACCAACAAGTTTGTTGTGTCCAGTTGTGTCCCGCTTTAGTATCAAAATTTGTTGTGTGCCACGGCTTCATCTAGTATTGCAATCGATTGATTTAAGTATATGGGAGGTCATATACAGAAATTGGTTGCATAAGCAATCAGTTCTCTCTGCATTTGTGAAAACAGCATGTTCTGCAACCTTTCGTGGTATGTTGTTCTTTCTGCAATTGTGTGAGCAGCACGTTTTACAGGTTTCTGTTTGTGTGCTGTCATGGTGCTTATCCTCCAGCCTTGATATATAATCACTTCATTTTGGTCTGCATTGGACAAAGCATCCACTAAGATGTCTGAGTGTTTGATTATCTCCACAGCCATGCTTTAGTTTCCATTTTGGTCAGCTTTATATACACAATGCTCTGGCTTTGCGGATACGATGTGTTTTTTATTCTTTCAATGCGTAGGAAGTCCTGAAATATACGGTAAGTTGCAGTCATTTGGTGAAACAGATATGCTTGAACTCCTTCTGAAGCCTCCTGTTGTAGTAGCTTATTCATTGTTGTTTGATTTTCTGCAACATTAGATCAGTACTCCTGTTTATGTGCTGCTGATTGTTATATAGGAAGTATTAGGGCAGTCGCAGCCATAGACACTCGAGGAAGGATGGGGGGCCCGCATGTCATACGCGTTCTTGGGATGCGCTGGCAGCCTGGGGAAATGGGGAGGGACACGCGGGGCAGACCGCCTGCGCGTTCCTCCTCCCATGCCAATTTTTCTTGTCTTTTTCTGGTTTTTTTGTTCTTTTTTTTGGAGTAAGTATATAATTTTTAAATAATTTAAAAAACAGGTTGTGTGTTATAAGGTGGGTCCATGACAAATATTTTTATTGGATGATTAAAATTGAGTTTCATAGGTTGGAGAAGTGGTGGTATACAAGTTCCAAAATTGTGGAACTTTGACTGATGTGGCAGACCAGAGTTCCAAAATTCGGAACTCTGGCTGGAAATGCTCTTATAGACTTTATGGATGATGCGTGCACTTTCCGACTTCTGATTCTACACCCAGCTGAGGGTGAATAACTTACACTGACAATTGCGTAAGATCTTTACTGGGTTTCCTGCTCATAAACTGTATTACACTCTTGTTCCTCATCATATCTCGTTTTTCCCTTTTGGGGGGGGGGGGGAACTGGTTGAGGAATGGCCTGCTTGTTCTGATTCCAGCTGTTTTTGGAATGTGTATTAAGAATATCCCCTTAATTGTTGGGTCAATGCAAAGTACTCCTTGAGACGAATTGGTTAAATTAAATTGGTGGGTGCAACAACAACTTGCAGTTTTCACGGAGTCTCGGGAGATTCAGATATAGATAACCTTACTTCTTTAGATATCTCAGTCCTCATAGAGGCAAAGAATACCAATTTTGAGTCATGTAGTCCTAGGAAAGAGAGAGGGAGAGAGTTTATTAACTTTCAAGTCATGTCTTAGTTCTTGAATGCAGTTCTTGAATTCATTTACAAACCATATCTCAAAGCATCCCCCGAGGGGCCAAAATGGGTATATTTTTCTTTTTTTTTCGTTTTTTCAGTTTGGTAAGTAAGTGTAAGTCCTCCTAATGGTTGAAAGCTTATGGAAACAGCCAAAATGGGTATATTTTTCTTTTCTTTTTTTCTTTTTTCAGTTTGGTAAGTAAGTGTAAGTCCACCTAATGGTTGAAAGCTTATGGAAACACCCTATGTGAGGGATGCATCGGAGAGGGAAGGGGGAACAAGATGAAGGGATATCTCCCCATCAATTTAAAATGGAATTGAGTAACTTTCATTAGATCACCCCTTTGATGGTTGGATATAG
>JACYFF010031956.1:5636983-5653708 GCA_017589665.1 Selenicereus undatus | reverse complement strand
AACTTTTTAAAAAACTATTTATCAAACACGCCTTTTGACAAAATAATTCATGATAAAAGATGAACCACCTGTGGGCATCACATCATGATGAAAAGATTTGGGTCACAATCATTAAATCATGTTTGTCTTCTTGGCCCAAACATATTCCATTTTGTTGTGGTCCATTTGCCCAATTTGTTTCTCATTTGCTAAGTCTCTCTCCCTATAAAATGGCAATTCAGCCAACTGTCCATCATCCTCTTTTTTTTTCCCCTTTTTTTCTGGGTAGGTTTTCCTTTGTTTCTCACCCTACATCTGATTTTTCAAAAAAAAAAAAAAAAAACCAAGTCACTGTCTTTTCTGGATAAGCCACAGTGTACCGTTTTAAAAAACAACAAGAAATCTACAGTAGATTGATGGCCACTGAGGAAAATGAAAGAAAACCAATTATGGATGGAAGTGAGGTTGTATGAGGCTATGAATCCACCAATGAATAAACCAGACCTCTTTGATTACTTCATAAATTCCTTACAGCTGGAATTTTGTATCTTCGATCCGATAAGACGATTTTATAAAGTATTTTTTGTAAGATGTAATTGTCACATCAGTTTATAATCAATCTTTTTTTTAAAGTTTTGTGCCATGTTAATCGTCCTACGGTAAGTTATGCTGCTGCAGTTTTAGCCTAAAAAATTTTGTATGTCTTTCTAAAACGGATTATGTTGGACGCAATTAGTAATCTAAGAGCCTGGGGACTTTATCTTATTAGCCACCATGCCGCATGTTTGATGGTGAATCATTCATAATGTATGATCTAATCAAAAGATTTCTTTAACACCTAATTCATATACACGAGTAGAGTCAATACAACATGCTCTAGTTGGGGGGCGGGGGGGAACCGGAGATTCCATTCAGAATAATCAAAATGCTCATAAGAGTTGGATACCACACGTAAAATGAATAAAGTTTTTTTTCCCCCGATTCGTAGTAGAATGAAGCCCAAGATAATACCAGAAGACGAATACCAAAACACTAGGCAAACTACAATTTTAAAAATAAAGTTTCAAACAAATTTTAATAGGACTCGACGGAAACAAAAATAGAAAATTCCGATTCCTTGGATTCAACCTCCAATTTTAAGGATCAATCCTATGAATTTTTCTTAGAGTTTACCAATGGTCTCATCCAAGTTATGGCGATGTGTGCTTTTATCTATCTTGAAAAGGATGACATATTGGAAATATGATGTTAATTGTTAGGTTAAAATGTGGACACCACACAAAGCAGTCATGTCAACCAATAAACATTGAATGGATAATAATTAATGGATCAAGTTAGGTGCACTTTTTGAGTTGGTATTTGCTAATTATCTTGTTAAAAAAAGGGTTGTCTCAAATTAATCCATCATTTTTCTTAAAAAATTAGGAGATTAGGCACTTAAGTATCATGACTAAGCAGCCAATGTGAACTAACATTGATCAACTTGTTATCCAATCAAGGTTGGTGTAAATCCATCTTATATATGAGCAAAATTCTTATATAGTTTTCTTCAATCTTGGGTAAGTATTTCAGGTGTTGTACTGTATGCCTCAAATTTGTAATCTATGAACTACTATATCATGTGTTAATAGGAGGTTGTTTTGGCTTAACATAAAAAGGAAAAAAAAGGTAATTCGAGAGAGCTGAGTGTAACATTTGCTGATACAATCTCTTAATAAATTTTATTCTGTTACAATAAATATATTTAACTCGTAAACTAAGGTCGTTTGATAAGTTATGGTCAAATTTGATATGTCATGTTACAATAAATTTTCTTCCTCTATTGTTAATAATTGAAACTTATACTTCCTCACAGTATGCTCCGAATTCAAAGCACAAATGTTCATGAAAGCTCAACGAAAGTTTCATGACATGCTTACTATTTTGTTAATAATTGATTCGTTTGTCATGTTTGCATGCAGGTAGCTGATGTGTCTGGAAAGAGACATTATTTGCCTACCTCTGTTTGTTAAGGCACGGTATCTTCCTTTGCTTTGTTGCACTTATGTTTTCATAGTTAATATCACCTGATTTTTTTTGTATTTCTTAGTTCATTCCTTGTAGCTTATCTTTAGTTTTTCTCTATGAATTGTTTTCACAAAATCCTTCTTCTATAAAATATTTTCACAAAATCTTATTTTTGTGAGTCTCTTATAATCAGCCTCTCTACGGACAGGATTGTCGGTAGAGGTAAGGTTGCCTACATCCGGATCTCCCCATACCTCGCGAAAGCGGAGCCCACACTGAAAGTTGTTGTTGTTGTTGTATTGACTATATACGAATACCAAACCAACAAGGTTACTTTTCCACGCAAAACTCATGTTTTCAAGTCATCAAAAAGGAATTTGAGCGACCAAAAGAGCGTGTTAAGTGTTAACTATACCATATTGGACTTATTAGTCAATCATTACATGCGTAATGTGTGATTTTTCTCCAAACAAAACTTCCCCTCAAGGATTGCCCTGATTTAGCAAATAATTGGGGGGGAGGGGGGGCAAGAAACATGCTAATGCACTACATTATTGCATTCCTTAGGGGCCTTGTTTATTTACATTTTTTTGGGAGTTGTTTTGCTTTTATGTAGTATTTACCTGATTTATAAATATTTGTCTTTTTATTGTCATTTTGTGAATTTTTGGCCATCAATAATTTAATAAAAAGTGGGTGATGATTCAAATTAGAGGTTAATGTTTGTAATTTGTACATGTTGAATTACAAATCTCACTATATAAAATAACACCGCAAATTTTTGGAAAGATGCTCATCTATAAATGGACATTAGTGAGGCAAATCACTTTAGGCTTTTGCTTAAATCTTTGGATGATTTTCTTTTTCCAAATGAGTAATACATAATTATGAGTAATTTCAAGTGTATATGTAAGATAAAAGTTGTATCTCTATTACATCTAAAATATTCGTGTTGCCATATTTCTGCACACTTCCCCCCCCCCCCATAAGGCCATAATTAGGGTGCGTTCTTTTCTTTAAGAAATATGAGTTGGTAAATGAGTGAAGTTGGTTGAGATTGGTAGAAATGATTGAAGTAGGTTGAACTGGTATTTTTTTTGTTAAGTTGGGTTCAATTTGGTTGAAATGGATTGAAGATGACGGAAGTTTTTTGTATTATGTGTAGAAGTTTGTTAAAATAGTAAAACGTCGGTTGAAGTTGACAATTTTTATTAAGTTTTGTGAAGTGTGTTGAAATGAATTAACGTAGGTAAAAGTCGATTAAGATTGACAAATTTAAATTTACCAACGAAAAGAAAATGGCGTTAACTCTCAAGATGTAAATTAAAATTTTAACTTGTGCAGAATCCGCTCTCATCTAAATACAATTCAATTCAACGTTTCAGACTCTTTAGTTAATTCAACTTCTGACTTTGATAATGAAGCATCCAAAGAACACCTAGAGTCCATACTCCACACCTAATAATTTCAATGATTTTTTCCAAGTGGTAGAAAATAAAAGGCAAGATCGCATCAGCACAAATTTCTGGAGAATTCCAAGGTAAGAAGAACAGTATAATTTAATTACTAGCGGATGATAACCAAATTTGCAACAAAAGATTCTGCCCTACCATCCACAATTTTCTCCCGAGTTTAGGGAGCAAACTTCGAAATTCAAAAAAAAAAAAGAGAAAACAATTTCAGAAAAACTAACAGTTGAAGAGGCCATTGAAAGATGATAATTATATATATGTCCTTAATTAAAACCATCCGGTTCATGGGTCAATAAAACCAAAACATATTTAGAGACCCACTAATCTATCATCATCATCATCATTACAACATGATCAATCCTAACAAATTAACATTACAACTTAATTAACCAAAGGTATCTTCATCCTCATTCCTCATCATCTAAGTTTATGTAATTCTTTAATGAGATTCAACCAAATCTTGTCACATGACCAACTACACGCCGCAGATCCGATTCAGATGGGACCAATACCGGGTGGTGGTGGTGGTGATCAGTTTGTTTGGTTAGGACCGGGGGTGGAGAGCCTCGAAGGGGCGGATCTTAACCGGGGCAGCCAACCATGGGTTGACGGGGAGGGGCCGCTGATGGCCGGCTGAGGGCTGAGCGGCTGCAGAGGAGGGCGGTGCCGCCACCCGCTCGCAGGAGGGGCACATGGTGAGCGTGGTGGGTGGCGGCATCTGCATGTAGAACTGAGGTGAGAGCTTCAACGCCCGAAGCTCCGCCACCTCCTTCTGCAGCCGCCGGTTCTCCTCCGTCAGCTGCTCGCAGCACCTCTTCAGAAACTCGCAGTCCACCTCAGTCTGCTTCAACTTCGTCCTGTTAACAACCAAGGGGCAATACCGTAAATACACCGCTCATGGAGGGCAAAATCGTAACATAAAAAAAGTCGGGGATGGGTAAATGACTGACCTAGCCCTGCGGTTCTGGAACCACACCTCCACCTGCCGTGGCCGGAGCCCCAGCCGTTTAGCCAGCGCCATCTTCTGCTTCTGCAAGGAGAGAGAAAAAAAGAGTCAGGTCAGCCAAACTGAAATGACAAAAATGGCCTTCGATGAGAGAGAAAGTTGATGAGAGAGAAACGTACGGGATTGAGGGTGTTGTGCTCCTTGAAGCTTTCTTCAAGAATGGCGGACTGCTCTTTGGTCAGCCGGAGCTTCTTTCTGCAATTCTCACCGCCGTCTTCGTCGTCGCTCATGCCGCGCGAGGACGCTCTCTCGACCTCGTTGTCTTCGCCGGCGCCGGCGGACTCCCTCTCGCCGGAGCTCCGCTTTCCACTGACGGTGGAGACGGTGCTGTTCGGGGAAGACACGCCGGCCTCATCCTCGTCGGCTCCGGCCGGCCTGTTCACGTCGATTCCCTTCAAGAACGTCGGCCTGCATGTTTCCGAGTTCCGATCTGCACAATTACCGAACAAATCCGTTTTAGAGAGAGAAACAGAAGCGGGAAAAGCTGTTACAGAGAGACGCAGATCTGGATAGAGAGAAAGAGAGAGAGACGAACCCGAGGAAGGAGGGAAGGAGTCGGTGCTGCGGTTCCAGGGAAGCTTCTGGAGGAGCGGCGACGGTGCTCCGGCGACGATGGTGGCGGCGGTGGAGCTTGAGGAAGCTATGGAGGGCATCATGGTGAGATTCAACGCCGCCGTTTGTTGTTGTTGATGATGATGATGATGAAGATTCCAAAAGCCAAAGTTATTGTTGTTATTGTTGTTTATGGTGGTAGTACTAGCAGAGGTGCTAGTACTGTTATTGTTGTTGTTATTATTACCAAATCCTAAGCTCAAGCTTAAGCCCAGATCTTCTTTACCAACAACCATCATCTTGTCTCCTTCTTCTTCAAATAAACTCTTTCACCCAGAAAACCCAAAGAGAGAAAGAACAGAAAGAGAGAGAGAGAGACTCACAGAGGGGGAATACGAAATTATGGATGAATTTGGGGGAGGAGGGTGGGAGAGAAGGGGGGGTTATATAGAATAGAAATGAGGGGGGGAGAAGAGGGGGAAAGGAGGGGCCCTACAAGAAGGGTGGGGGGGGTGTGTGTAACAGTTCAATCATGACATGCTGTCAGTGAGGAGAGAGAAAAAGGAAAGAGGAAGGGAAAGAAACAGTGGACTGCTTCTCTCAATTATCTCAATCATAGCATTTGCCTCCCCCTAATACCATGCCTCCATTACTCTGTACTGCTTTTGACATACCCTATATCTTCCTTTTTGTTTTTCTTTTATTCTCAGCAAAAACTGTCCCCAATTTTTACAATTTTTCAAAGTTGTAATTAAATTTTTGTTTGATTCAAATTAGTCATAAATATATTACAGGACAATGAGAAAAAGGAGAATCATCCCTGAAATTTAATATATTCAGAATATCAATTTTAACCACTTAGCTAAGATATCATCAGTTGTAATTAATCAAATTTTTGTATTGACACTTGATTATCTAATAATATCCTGTATGGACCAAATTTATGATGGTAACACTTTGAAAGATTGATTTCATTGAATTGAATCTCACATTAAAGTCAATAGCTAATTTGTTATTTTTTTCACAAAAGAAGACGACAATTTTTCAAATCATAAAGGATACAATATGATTGTAAAATAATATTAGTTGAATCTTGAAAAGATCCTGAGTAACTTGATACAAACCAAAAATATAATTACTAAATCAACTTACGTATATTTTTTTGGTGGAAAGTGATGTATATCGAAGAACTAGTATCACCTTGCCCAACTGATAATATTTACAAGGACTTGTATTCTAAAATTATATTTTTGAACACATATCACCGTTTAAGTTCAAATAATTTAAAAAGAGATTAGATCAAATAAATTTTAAATCAGCAACTAGCGGTAGGATTACACAAAAAATATGATAAAGTCACCTTGTAGGCTTGTAATTGGACAAGACAGAAGAAACAAAAAATAATAGTAAACTTCTAAAAAAAATAGCTAGATGAATTGCAACGTGCAAAAAGACTCATCAATAAAGTTTAATATAATGTTTTGTTGCTTCTAACTAATTTAAATTTTTTTTATCTAACCATAATTACAACAATAATTCTTATGAGTCCTGTTTACACGAAATTTGAGGAAATATCTAACAATAATTAGGGAAAAAAGAGAGGTCACCAACTCTAATTTACTTTACCAAAAACAAAAATGAAAAGCTTTTGTAATTTCTCATGGTTTTTACTTTTTATGACCTCTTTTAACTTTGTAATTTGCATAAAGACACCATAAGTGTGGTTGCTTTGGCATGCTTGGGTGAATGCCTGGCCCACTCAGGAGATGAGGAACAAAAGTTTTCTTTTCTCTTTTTTTTCTAATTTTTGAGGGGGATTTTAAAAAAAAATTACTCGTAAAAGAAAAAATAGAGAGAGGTTTTGACAATTCCACTTGAAAGCCCTACTTTTAATGCATCTTTTACCTAAACTTTGTGCCTAATTTAATGGGTTATTAACTGCTCTTTCTTACAACATTACTTTTCAGTTTCCCAAAAGGAAAAAAAAGAAAGAAAAAAGAAAAAAGGTGATGATGGTAATGCATTTACCTCTCTACTGCCAGTAGCTTCCTTGTTGGTGAAGCTAAGAATTTTAGTTGGTTGGGATGCCACCACCTAGCTTGCCTAATCCCATTTCTTCATTATGGAAAAGATGAATTATTGAAGAGACAAGTGAAATTATATGGGATGAATTTAATCCCCTTGTAAATTTTGGCAGCTGAAAGCACTGCATTAGTTAAGGCAAAATTTATAGAGTTTTAACTGGAATAATGATTCTGATATTTATCTGAAAGCTTGGAAACGAGAATCGAAATTGAAAGTAGATATTTTGATTTGTAACTTTTAAAAATCGAAATCGTAACAATGATGATTGGCTATTCTTCCTTTTTTTATGGTGTTTGATCTTAATATTGCAAATAAAAAGAAAAATAGAAAGAAAAGAAAAGGAAAGAAAAAGCCAACATTTAGATATTTTTTAAAAAAAAATTATGATTCAACCAAATTCACAATTTTATATTTCATATTCATGCACTCCGTATTATCTTTTGAAACTGAAAGTAGCAATGGAACGATACCTTATATTTGGGAACCAATATATGAGCTATTTGCTGATTCTTATTTATATGCATTATGTGCTAAATTACTTAAATCAATCTGTATTTATGTGTATTACTATGCATATTAGATGCCATAATTACTACTAGGGAGCTCCTATCTAGAAAATAAAGGGAAAATCACCATGAAAAGAAGGAAAAGGTGGAGGATGGAGTGATGATGATATGGGGGGCAGTTAGGTCATGATCCATTAATAAGAGGATATGAAAGTCCAAGAGAGAGAGAGAGAGAGCGGACAACAAATAGGGCAGAAATCAGAGAAAACACCATCATACCCATACAGAGGTTTCAAACATTAAATAATTATTACTACACTGACCCACATCAGATAGTGTAGACAAGACCCATCAAATAAGTCCCTCTTAAATCCTCATCCGTTGATTTCCTCCTATCAACGGCCACGATCCCACAAGAACCCATCATATCGTCTCATTGAGCAACCAAGCTAAAATCTAAGCTAGTACATGATATCTACCCTAGCCAACTAGGTAGGGTTACTATTTGTTGTAGGACACCCAAAAAAAAAAGATAAAAGAATATAAAAGAATACAAAAGCTAAGAAATTGACAACCATCAAATCATGACCCGATTGGAGAGCCATGATTGGGGGAATGAAAAATAAGAAGAAAAAACATTGCATATCAAAACCTCATCATATTGCCTCAATCACACATTCTCCCCCTCCCTCCCTCCTTTTCTATTTTTCCTTTTATTGTTTTTATTTGTATTTTCTTTTAGTTTGCACCAACCAATTATGTTTTTGGCAATCAAGCATAGTTATTTGAGGGGAATAGGATATATTGGCTGTCCTTTTCGATGAAAATGAGAATTCAAAATGAAATGAGTGGGATGAGGTGAAAATAAACTAGAAAAGGTGAGAAATTAGGATTTGATCACTAAAAATATACTTAATGAGAGTATTTTGAATGTATTTATACTCTATAACACGCTTAAAATTTTTACAGATCAAGATTTGGCTCTAACACATTTCTGTATAGCTTTTAGAATTTGGTAATTTTTGTAGTTGTAAGAAAAATAATTAATTTAAGTTATAATTATCTATGTGTACTTTGGATTATTTTGTAGCGCCGTGGATCGAGCTTCTACAACCCTTGTTTGATATGGAAGGTGCCACCGGAGGGGTGGGCACTTCAAGGAGATAGAGGAGAGTGGAACAACAGTTTTGGTGAGAACTTTACGTTTGGCGTATTCATTAGAATTAAGAAGCTATGGATGCAAGTTGATTTGATGATCATTGAAGGGATGCTGCATGGTAATCGAACTTGAAACCCCGTTCACAAACCGCTTATTATCAATGCAAAACAATACTAGAGATAAGGATGGTTGGGAGGTAAAAATATCACATTGCTACAGAGAAGCTAATGGGGTAGCAGATAAACTAGGTAATCTAGGTACCGATGAAGAGATAGGTGTTGTGTACTTTATCTCCCCTCAAAGAGAAGTTTTCGATACTTTGAACACAGACCATGTAGGGGTCCATTGGCCCATAAATGATAAGTAATCAATTTTATTCCGGGGTATAGCTCCTTTTCTGCACCCAAACAAAAAACTTTGGATTATTTTTCAAACTTTCATAAATTTATTTCCTCTTTTTGACATATTAAGATAATATAAATCAACGTATATAAGAATGTATAAATTTGAATTAATTCGCTTTAATTTCTGATAAATTTTTAAAAAAATCATACATATTTAATTTACAATTCTCTCCTAAGTACAAATCTCTAGTTAGTGGTAACGATATATTATGTGCATATAAATTCAACTATTCCTTATTTAATCAACTCATTCAATCAAGAATGAGTAGATGTTTAACTAATATTGAATTAATAATCAGGAGGTAAGCATGATTGCATGAGCGGAGTAGAATGTAGATCTCCCGACAAACAAGTCGCTTTCTCAACTCTTTTCCTCCTTTCAAATGTTTTTTTTTTAATTTTTTCTTTTATCTCCTTATAAAAATCCTTCTCCGTTTTTTACCAAAAGCCTGTGAACTAGTGGGACGCTTTGATTAGACTTGACCGGTAAAAAGGGTACAGTAGACGTAGACCTTTTTTTTTAAAAAAAAATTATTGTAATTATCGTGGCTAAAAGAGTAGTGTGCAATGCACGCGCTGGATATAGCGCGTGTACTGGAAAGGTCCCCCCACCCCCCAACTACTAACAAGGTTGCCATGGTCATGGACTACTCATTGCAATGGCTATGATTGCATATGGAAGGAGGACTGCACTGCACTGATCAAGACTGCCTTTTATTACTTCTCCCATTTCAAAACCAACGGCCTTCTGTGCCCTCCTCCCCCTTTCTTGGTACCCTCCTCCCCTTTTTTAAGGTTTTTTTTTTTTTATAGATATATTGCAGATACGAAATAAAAAGGAGTAGAAAACAATAAAAAAATAATAAATACGAGTGATTTGATATATGTGAGAGTTGAAAAAAGGGAAAGACGGAAATGGATGGGACCTACAAACACACCTTGAATGCGCTAGTTTTGTTTTGTTTTTTTTTTTTATGAATATTGACAACAACAACAAATAATAAATAACAAATTTTCAGTGTGGGTTCCGCTTTTACGGAGTTTGAGGAGATCCAGCTGTAGGCAACCTTACCTCTATCGGTATTTCTACTCATAAAGAGGTTGATTACATAAAATTCACATTTATTCTTATGAATACTGATGAAAGCAAATTATTCTCTTAAAAATTGATAGTAAAAAAATATTATATTACGTGATTTCACATCAAATTGAAAGGATTGTGATTTACAGAATACTTGAGGGGAAACACGCAAGGAAAGTTTTGATTGGGTGAAAAAAAAAAGGAAAATCGTGAATACATTTAGGGCAGGGTTGGGGGGGGGGGGGGGGGGGGGGACTGGGGATGGGGGACAGGGGGGGGGGGGAGTTCACGTGGGGGCTGAACCCCATTTTTCATTGAAAAGGACAGAAAATCCTCTGCCATAAATTAAAAAAAGAAAATAAAAAAGGATTAGAGAGGGGGAGGAAAATAAATGAGGGGAATTAAATAATTGATAAATAAAAATTAAAAAAAGTATAGAGGAGGGAGTTCACGTGGAGTGGAACGTGTGTTGCTGGTTTACACGTGGGTCTCATACTCATAACACCCAATAACCCCACTTGACTTAGACTCCATCCTTCTTCCCTCCTACTTTTTTCACTTTTATTTTTTTAAAGATTTTTTAAAAAAAGTTATGGAAAGCAGGGTGGTGGGGACCCACAAACACACCTTGGATGCGGTCGTGCGTGTCATCCTGTCCCTCCTTCATCGAACATGGTCTCCTCTTACAATCATTTGAACATCTACTCCTTCTCTCTCTCTCTCTCTCCTGTCTCAATAATTAATGGGGGTGTTGTACACTGTTCACTCTAGTTAGTATGAATGCGGTCAATGCAATGCCACCAGTCTTTATTCCAATTAGATTATTTTATTTATAGATGAAATTTAAATTCAAATCTCCAATATCACATCCATATAAGAATTTTCAAAGAAAAAAAATTAAGAAGTGTTTTATTTTTCCAAATATGTATACTACGTTTAGTTATATACAATTTGATATATCATATTAAATTACTAACTAATAACGGTATAATCTGCATTAAAATATAAACATGTACAATAAAGTGTACAAATACTTGTCTTTAAATATTTATTAGCCTTGCATAATTTCAAAGGACACTAAAAAATAACTAGTAATCAATGTCACGTATTCATCATTTCATTTTATTTATTTGTTAATTATTGCCATTAATATTATCTTATATATAAGGTTGACATGCACATCTATATCCTACTCATGTATCAACATCATATTGTAATTTATATCCAAAATTATATGTATTTAGTAACTATTATTGTTAATATCGCCAATAACGACACTACCCTAATTAATACTGAATAATTTGAATATTGATGATGAGTGTTAATTGACCTATTCTCAAGTATGGCTAGCATAACCAAAGCCAATCAATGCATGTTGATGATGACATGTACGTGAGGTTATTACTAGTACTCATCAAATAAATACCCATTGGTTTATTTTTTAATTATTATTAACCTTGCATTAAGAATATTATCTCTAATTATCAGAAAACCTATTTATGTTTTTCAGGCCCATGTACAGCATGACTGGTACGCGTGCGGTGGTCAATATTCATGGGTTAGAAAGGGGGGGGGGGGGGTTCACATATGAAATGATTGCAACCATTGATTTGTTCCTTTAATTTTTTCGTTCTCCCCAAACTCATTATCTGCATCTGATCGAGCTTTTCCTGCAAATCTTGTTACCTCCCAACCCGAGTCCATCCCAGTATCCTTTAGTCTTTCACTCAATGTTGTAAATATCATATCGGTTATTATCCCACTTTTTTTATTAGAATTAGACGTACTAAATTTATACATTATTATATTGGGATCCCACCGTTTAGAATTTTAAAAAACTAAAAAAATAAAAAAAAGAAAAATTTAGTGCACTGGGCAGTATTTGATCGAAAATATCGACACCATCCTGTATTTAGTGGCACAGAGTGATATTGATCAGTATTTGACCGGTGCAAACTCATATAGTTATTTGCACTATTTCTTGTACAGTACGTTTCGGTCAATACCGGACGGTGTGATATGATATTTATAACATTGCTTTCACCTTTGTTTTTTTAATGTGTATCTCATGTTGTCTAAAAAAAAAAGAAACTCTCTTATTATAGATCTTTTTTATTTAGAAGATACGAGTTGAGGATAAATTTTTTAAATAAAATAAGTGATCAATCACTTGAATTAATTTACATTAGTACCCCAAGTCCATCTCTATTTCATAGGGAATCTTTTTGTTGAATTTATTGCTCAAAACAGAGGGGAAAAACAAATCTAAGTCCATCTTATTAACTTTCAGATTCCAATTTATTCTATGTTAGTAAAGTTATAATAATTAATTATGTGTTAAGTAATCAATTCAATCAAACAAAATTAAGTAAATAATCAAAACATGTAATATAATATTGCTAATATTATGCCAAATACCCTTTAAAAGGCACAAAATAGATCGATGTCATATTATACTCTATCATGACCACAATAATTACAATGGTTGAGCTAATGATTAAGATGTATTGAAAAATATATATAGCAGCATGCATTCATGCATGTCTTAGTTCAAGGCCTAATTAATGATTTTCCTTCAACTAATTAAGTTAATACTTTATATTCATTGTGGGACAAATTATGAAAGCAAAAGTAATTAAAATTAATTCCCCAATTTGCCTAATTAATCAAACATGAATCTCCAATGGCATGAAGATGCGTGCCCAAATTTTACTCCTTGGGCTTCGTTTGTCAATGCCAATACCATGTCATACAAACACAAAGAGCACGCACTAATGTGTATTTCCCATTGTCTTTTTCAATGCTTAAGTTTAATTTTTTTAAAACAAAATTACGTGGAGGTGTTGAATCGACTAATTAGATTATGACACGTTAATTAGTGTACTTAATTGCTGTGTGCAAATAGAGATTTGTGTTGGTTGTTTGGTTAATGGGTGGCAAAATTCATGCCTCATTGCTTTTTCATGAATTGATAGTTTAGTTGGGGTGTCCAAATTTCTCTTTCATTAATGTAATTAAGATTTTTCTTAAAGATTACTTAATCCAATCAAACTCCAACAAAATAAATTTGAATTTTAAAATATTATGTCAAGTCTTGTTGAGAATTTAAATAATTATATTCTCATTTCTCATATTCAAATTAAATGTCAATTACTTTAAACTTTGTAATATTAAAAACATATAATGATAAATTTGTAGAATGATCATAATTTATACCGTATCAAGCTGAATTTACAATTAGAATAGTCTCCCCCTTAATTTCTCTTTTCACAAGAAAAAAGTTTATATTAAATTAAGATTTCAAATTTGTACTAAAAGGATTAAAAAATCACTAAAGAGCTTCAGATTTTTTTTCTTCAATATGTTAGATCGCCTTCAAATCTAGATCTTAATTTATTACAAATTAAGATAATATGCTTCCCATCAAAAAGAGGTATTCCATTGAAGACCTTTGCTTTTAAAGATTCACTTGGATATATCCACATATGGATCATATTCTATGAATCATCTATTTTGTTTAAGATCATATTCAGCAATAGCGTTTTGTAATGGTGATCAATAAGCGTGTAATCTGCTTTAGAATAGGTTATCATGAGAGACGATCTCGCAAAACATACTAATAATCATATTCCTGATGTACACCTTTGGATGTAATAAAATTACGCACATGAGTTTGTTAATCTAATTAATCTCACTACATTCAAAACAATATATTTCATGTAAGATTGTTTCCTATTGCACAGATTCTAATAGGATGGCTCATCATAACTCGGAGAATATAATTGACATACATGTATACATATATATAATTATGAGTAAAATACGTATAGTAAATTTATCAACAACAAATTAAACTAGGGTTTTTAGAAAATAATAATCTGAACTTTAGGGGTAGTGGAAGTCAATAATTAGAACCTAAAAAAAAACCAGCTATCCGAATTTTCAATATTTCTACTATCAATAATCCATATTTAAAAAAACTATCCAACAGTGAGCTGAAATAGGAACACTGAAGTATGGTTTTTCCGTAGTACAGATTATTGACGGTAAAAATATCAAAAGTTCGAAGCATTAGTAGCTATTTCTTGAGTTCAAATTATTCACTTCCACCGCCTCCAAAGCTCAGATTATTATTTTCCAAAAATCCACTAATTAAACTGTTATAGTTAACTCAGCAATAACAATGCATGAATTGGCATAGCCTCGCCACACCCCTTCCCCCAAAAAGTGCAAATTGGTAGAGGGCTTCTCCCTAATTAGTAGGTCATATTGCCTCGATTCTATATCATGGTCCCTTGAAATTTTCTTTTTAAGACTTTAAAATAATTGAAGCATATAAAAATATTACCATAACTTAGGGAAATCAACAAAGTCCAAGTAGTCAAAATATGAAATAAATTAATCTCATGGTAGTATTATTTATATACAACCATACGTGAGGGAGGCCACCTTAACTATTTAATTAATTTCTTGGACATGGGGAGCTTAAATAGCTTGTTTAGGGGAAATCATTATTCATTAATCAAGAAAGTTGTATGTCTAAAGCCAAGCTATTGCTTTAATTTGTAGGATAGCTAGCATTATTAAAATTGCAATTTGTCTTAGTTAATTAAACTATCACATGGTGATTATGTGGCAAACCATAGTTAATTAGTCGCTAATTACGAGCATAAGACCACATCCTCGGCTTAATATCGTATGTTAATAATAATAATTATTAATTAGTTGCTATTTGTCAGAATATAGAATACCGCCAACTCAAATCTACCTCTTTAATCAAACCAACTTCTCAAAAGTGGTTTCCAGTTTGTCTGTTGTATTTTTTTAAAATAAATAAATAAATGGGAAGTACAAAAGTGTACTAGATTTATAAAAGTATCATATCGAGAATTTAAGAGGTTTTGAATAAATTTTGTAAATTAGTTATTTAATTTGCTTCATTCATCTTTAATTAATTTTATGTTGAAATATTTTAAACTTATATATATGTATGTAAAAATAAATTGTTCGAGGTTCAATTTATATAAAATTTGACATTGATGACAATTAAATTCATTTTTTTGGTAAAAACTTTTTAAAAACTTTATCACATAAGTTTGTTCGCATCCATACATTTGTTACCATCTCATGAATTGCTAATTGATGTACAAGTCTGTCAAGATAGAATAGTTTAAACAATTCAACACTTTTTCCTCTAGAATATGGTTTTGTGTTGAAGGCTTGTAATTGACAGCTTGATAGAATAAGGATCTTTCAACGTAGTTTTTCACTGTTCATGATATATGAACTCTATATATTTTCTAATTAAAAATAAGCGACGAATGACCTATGGCTATGTTGTTCTATCAACTTGTTGCCAGAGTTAAGTTTTAAATTTACGATTTCTTACAGTCCATTACATCTTGTTGCAACTCATTCAAAACTCTTATAATCTTTCATAGTTTCTTAAAATTACTTTCAACTCTCTATAACTGTAATTCCGTACAGCCTAGAATAAGAATACCTTACAATTTTTCATATTCTCTTGTGATTTTTTTGGTAGCTATTTACAGTTTCCTTTTCTCTGTTACGGTTCCGTAATTACAATTGCTTATAATTTTTTTTTTACTAGTTATTGTGTTCAAGAGCCAACTCAACTAAAAGTTTAAGCTAATAGTTGAAGACTCATAAATAAATTTATGCTCTAACACGAGTAGACGCCTCACGTGAATACCCTTTGTGCTTGAAACGTGGATACTATAAAGATTCTCTTACCTGTACAATAAATCAATATGAAAACTGCTGAGATTCGAACTCTGGATCTCTCGATTAGAAAAGTTCTGATACTATGTTTAAGAATTAACTTAACTAAAAATTTAAGATGATGATTGAAGACTTAGAAATAAGTTTACACTCTAAGACGTTATAAAAAAGAGAAGGCCAGGCAAAGGGGCGTGGCGTGCATGAAGGGAAAAATGCGAGTGGAGTATAGCATGAGGGATGATAATTCATCAATAATTAATTAATCAAAGATGAGGAGGGATAGAGAGCGAGAGAGGAGAGAGGGGGGGGAGGCAGGGGTCCGACAAGATGTTGGATGATGATTAGGTGGAGCCCACGAGAGGGGGATGGTGGGCATGCAAAATGCAAGCTGTCCCACGTGTTCCCAATCATGAAATCCTCCTGGGTCCGTACGAGACTCCCTCACTTCCCATGTGATTCGCACGTGAAGTGGGCCCCCCCTCAAACCCGACACAACCCCAGCTCCCACGGAACACAACCCCCCTTCTTAAACTCTCCCCCACCTGTTTTGTCAACTTGTGTTCTTCGTAGTGGACCATTTTACCCCTCTTAGTCATACTCATACCCATCCCTGCTATTTCTATTTCATGTCTTGTTCAATCAATCATTTAATAATTGGATCATCTTTTCTACTCTACAGTATTATTATTATTATTATTATTATTATTATTATTATTATTATTATTATTATTA
>JACYFF010031956.1:5625709-5636973 GCA_017589665.1 Selenicereus undatus | reverse complement strand
TATTATTATTATTATTATTATTATTATTATTATTATTATTATTATTACTGCAATAATATTGTTATCAGGTAGGGGCATAGGGGAGTGGGTCCCTTCTTGGCGTTTTCACTCATATTATTAACCCCCCACCTCGCCCCCATAAAGTTTGCCGCTTTCTAAATTCTACGTTATTCTAACAAAGTTTAAAATAAAATCTTATTTCACTATTGATAAGTGTTTTAAGTTGAATATAAGTTAAAAGGAGCTTAGTAGAAACGAAAGATATTAAAAGCAGTTGGTAAGAGTTTAAGGGTCTGTTTGATCCTTAGAAAATTTAGTAGAAAGAAAAGTTAAAGGAAAAAAATATTAAGGAAAAAAAAGTATGGAGAAAATGAGTTTTTTTCTCTTGTTTGGATTGAGAAAAAATACAAGAATTTGGATGAAAAATTTGAATGTTGATGAACTACTTGAATAATATTGATATCATTTAACAATACAAGGTTGGAAGAGGTTGGAAACTTTTCCCAAACTTTCTTCACAATTTTATGAGGAAAATTTTGTCACTTATTTCTAATAATTTTTCTACCTAACTTTCCTTCATATTTTTTTCTTTGTGATTTTCTTTAAACCAAACACAAGAAAAAAAGTAACTTTTCTAAATTTTTTTCTTTCCACCAAGCTTTCCTAGGTCCAAACGAAGCCTAAAAGAATTTAGAAATATTAGCAATAGTTGAAAAGAGATAAAATGAGTCAGACAAAATCGAAGTATGAAAAAGAATTGAAAGAAATTGATTGAAAAGCTTTCGATTCAATTAAAAAGAAATTTCCAAGTGAGTGAGCGAGGTTGATATATGTTTTTCTGAATATTTGAATTTCTACTTATTAGAGTCGAATTCAAGATGTTGCTTAAGAAAAATAGCTTTTAAATCATTTGAATTAATATCTAGATTAACATAACATAAATGATTTTATGCTTTGCAATTACACAAAGGTGACGATAAAGCTAACTTAATTAATTCTAAATGTACAAAGGTAAATGTTCAAGTAGCATATACATGTGAAGATCTAAAGGTACACACTGAATGAAGATTTTGACAAATAAAAAGCAGAACATTGGAATTTAAAATGCAACTAGTAGTTAGTAGGGGTGAGTAAAAAAATCAAGTATCCAGTTCCAGACCCAAAATCGGTTTGGACCTGGCTGGTTCGTACTCGGACCCAATTCAACCAATTCTGGGACTGGTTCCAAAATTTAGGCTCCAATTATACCGGGTCCTGAAATTTTAGAACTGGACCCAGACCCAGTACCCGATATCCGGTTAAAATTTAACGAATTTTTTATGAAAAATTATAAAAAGTAAACACTTGATCCTAAAGTGATATATATTTTCTATTAAGACCCAACTCCCAACTATCCCAATTTGTCATTTATCTTTTTTGCTTCAAATTTATCCCCGACTTACTCTTTTTATATCTCAAGTGTCATTGACTTCTTCCTTTAAGTTTGGTTCTTCTCCTCACGAGCTTTGTTGCTTATGACGTATTTGTTTTTATATTATTTAGACAGATTCCCTCTCTTTCTCTTTCCATTTCAAGTGAATTAAAATGATTGCTAAGTTTATCGTTCATTTTATAATCTTGATTCATGGATTTTTGATTAACATTATCTCCAATTCTTTGAGTTTATTTTAAAGTATGTGAATCTTTTTTACTATTTATTGCGTATTTAATTTAGCCTTAGATATGAATTCTCAACTTCCTTCAATGTGTCTCTATCTCTATTTTATTTGGGAAAATTGAGAACAAAATAAAAAATTACTAAAAAACCAGGTACCTGGAATCGGATCCGATTCCGGTTCCGAAAAAAACGAACCGGGTACTTGGTCCCGCTCACACCTAGTAGTTAGTGCTTCTCAAGAACTACTTTGAGTAGCTTTGTAAAACGCTCTTTAAACATCTAATTACTACTTCATTACTGTTATTAAACTCCTAGTTAAACAGGTACCCATTAAGCACTAATGAAATATAACTAATAACACATAAAACAACTAATTTTGTTTGTTTTCGGTAACAATATTCTAAGTAGCATTTAGTGTGTTGATCAAACTAATACACTAATCAATCAGTTTTGAGTATTCGGTAACATAGTATTTTGGCGAGTATTTCAAGTAGCATTTAACATTTTAAGCAGCATTTTTTAAAAGCTAACAATATTAGTTTTTGACATTCAAAAGTAGCATTTCATATTTTTTGAAAAAAAATATTATTTGAAAATTTTATATTTAAAAATTATCTATATTCTTTTATGTTAATTATATTAATAAATTAACCCAACAGTTATAAATTTACCGATAATATTTGTTTCAACCACTCATCTAAATAATTATCCACAAACAACTAAATTAAATATATTGTCTTCTTTCTATTGTAATATGTTACCTAAACAACTGATTTTATCGAACATGACTTTTATCAATACGCTCTCGAGCAATGAGATAATGAGATTCAAATTTTGCTTTTCAAAAAAAACAGGCAAAATGGGAGGGAACTGTATCCTTCAATGTTAGGAAAGTATTTCAATTTTTCAGTGTTTTCCTTTAATGACAATTTTTTATATATATGTGTATTATTTAGGGTTCAAAGACAGAGAAGAATTGTAGTTGGTTTAAGTGATAGGACAACTGAAAAATAGGGAAGATGGTCATGGGGGTTATAGTCATGTCATAATAAGAACGAATCATGTAGGCATATATGTATGATAAAGAGTGTAAGAAAAAGAAAAACTATAGAGGGGAGCAGGCTATTGCAAGGTACATGGAAGATTAAAAGTGGGATCTTTGTGTGTCCTGCCAACCCTATGTCTCTGTGCATTTGCCAGGCATGCAAACATATAGCTGCTGGACATCTCAATTCACTTGGCCTAGGTTCTCTCTCTGAGGCTGGCCCTCAGCCTTAGTATTTAGTATTCAGCATCATCATTGGATTCTCTTTCTATTATTGCTCTATCAATCTCTATGTCAGAAGGAATTCAATAATTCATCAACTTTTCAAGGGGAAAAGAAAACCCAAGACAGAATTAATTGAATAGTTCGTTTAAATGTCAATGCCAACGGCCTTTTTTTTTCTTTTTTTTTTTATGAGTAAATATTAAAATATTAATTTTAACCTATTTCAACTCAATTCAACCTATTTCAATCTACATTTACTATTTTAATCAAGTTTAATTTATCAAATAAAAAAATTCAATCCACTTTAACCTCCTTCACCATTTTACGCACTCTAGCTTACCTACGAAAAGAATAGGGCCCAAAGACATTTCATTTTCACTTACTATGTTAAACTAGCCAGAGGTTTTCCCCCCCTTGTTTTTTCGGGGCTACTTTGTGATGCTATGGAAATGTAAAGACATGGTAAAAGTGACGAGAATTTTTTTGAAATTTTATGAGTCAAATTTAACGTCTAATTTCTTTCGAGTCTTGAACAGTTATCAAGAACAATTTTATAAAATGATGATTGGCCTCACAAATCTCCGCAAGTGGTCCCATTTGTCCTCACTCTCGTGGTTTATATAGGAAAACTTCTGAGGAGGCCATCTAAAGACTAATCCAATACAACGATGTTTAGCTATGTAGTTCTTAGTTGTTGGATTCTCCAAAAAAAAAAGTGCACATTTAGTAATGTAAGCAGTCATTTCATGTCCTCGCTCTCCCCCTAAAAAGACATGCAAGTATGCAACATATTGTTGCAACGAACATGCTTAAGCTTTTTATTATAAAAAAATTCAGGGTTTGTTCATTTAAACTTGTCATAATTAACCAAGTTATTGTTGATGAGTACTCATCAATATAAAGCTGGTGATAAGTATTTATGATAAATTGAAAAGAACAAACCATAAATTTATGACAAGTCATCACAATATAATTCGAGAAAATGAATAATCATAATATTTAAGCATATACTTTATTAGCTGCAAGAACTGTTAATTAAATGAAATAAAAGCCTATGAAATCAAGTGGAAAAGCATCTAGAGCAGTGGTAGAGGGTCATGGGTGGGCCCGCGTGTCACACGCGTGTCCTAGGAGGCGTCGCAACAATGTACAAGGGACACATACACACGTGGCAAACCGATCTGCTGTTGTGCCCTGCGTGCCCTTTTTTGGCGTTTTATGGATCAAAACGCGTCGTTTGGCCCCCCTCAACGTGGGACGCTGCGTTTTGGTACGAAGTCAAAAAAAAATAAAAAACGATGAACAGGGCTGAGCGTGTGGCCGTTGGGCATGGGCATTGCAGCCCAACGTCTATTTTGGCCCAAAAAAAAATGGTTGATTTTTTGTTCTATAAATTGGTGAAATTGTTTGCAAAATTTATGAAAAAATTATCTTCCTTTCTCACAGTCTCTCTCAAATCTCATTGTAAACTACTTGTAGTAATTTTGAGTTTTATTAAATTTGGAAGAAATTCAAGTTTGGGTAAGTAATAATATTTGTTATGTAATTCGTTTTAATTTTGTATAAATAATTTTTGTTTCATATTGTAACTAATATGTTTTGTTTTTTGGGTTTTTGTAGACATATTTTGGAGTTCTCCTAAGTTGAACACTAAAATAAAGTGAAGTGAAGGCAATTGTAAGTAATTCAAAGTTTTTATTAATGTTGTGTTGAAATTGTTAGGAATTTTGTTTGTTCTTTTTAAAAATATGTTAGAATTAAAATTTGTGTTAGTTATAATTTAATTCCAAGATTACAAAATTTAATATTTTTTGTTGTTCTTTACAACATGATAGAAAATAAGTGTGTCAATGGTGGTTGGAAAAATTTAAAAAAATTCGTAAGGTAAAAATATGTAAGAATATAAAGTTTTTGAATATTAACTTAGAATTGAAATATTTGTTACGTACAATATATTAATTGCTTGAATTTAGAAATTAATTTTGTTGTTGTCAGAAAATGAATGTGTGAATGTATTTTTTTTTAATAAAGAAACGCCAATTGGTTGGGTAAGCGTGTTTAAAATAAGTGCACGTACATGTTTAGAAATTAGAGTTGAAATGCTTAGAAATTAGAAGTTTGGTATTTTTTAGTTAGAATTTGAAGTGCTTGGTTACAAAGAGTTGAAATGTTAACAAATTAGGATTTAAGTACTTGTTACTTAGGATTTAATCGATTCAATACGAAAATTAACATTGCTTGTTATTTTTAAAAACATGTTAGAAATCAAGTGTGCGGTTATTTTTTTCAAAATAACAAAATAGGTAGGGTAAGAATATGTAACAATAAAGAAACAAAAATTGATATTCAAATATTCACATAGAATTGAAATTTTTGTTAGATACTATTTATTAATTTTGTTGTTGTTAGAAATTGAATGTGTGAATGTATTTTTTAAATAAAGAAACAAAAATTGGTTGGGTAAGCATCTTTAATATTATTTGCTATTTTGGGCAATATGTTACAAATTTTGTGAGTGCTTCAAAAGAAGTGGAAGTAAGCATGATTTGAAATTAGAATTGAAATGTTAACAAATTAGGATTAAGGTACAAGTAAGCATGTTTTGAAAATAGAATCAAATATTAATATTGCTTGTGCTTTTTAAGAACATGTTATTTTTGGATATGTGTTAGGAATTAGGTGTGTGATTGGAAATAAGTACAAGTAAGCGCGTTTTGAAATTAGAATTGAAATGTTAACAAAGTCGGATTTAAAAACTTGTTAGTCAGGATTAAATCGCTTCAATATGGAAATTACTATGGCACGTTCTTTTTATAAAACATGATAGAAGATTAGTGTGTAAATTGTTTTTTTTTTTTTTGAGGAAAAACAATGGTAGGGTAAGAATTGAAATATTTGTTACTTACAATTTACTAAATGCTTGATTTGAGAAAGTAATTTCATTGTTGTTTACCCAATGTTAGAAGTTGAATGTGTAAAAGTAAGCATGTATGCAAATTACAATTCAAATGTTAACTTCCTAATATGGTTTGTTAGTTTTCAAAATGTGTATGAAATTATGTGGCCGATTAGAAATGTACTAAAGTTAGCATGTTTAGAAATTAGAATTAAAATGTTTACAAATTGGAATTTAAAATATTTTATGTCGTTTCATAAAATATGTGAGAAATTAAGTGTGTGAATGTTTTTTTGTTTGTTTTTTTATAAATTGGTAGGTGTTCACTATTAAATGGATTCCAATCACCCACAATCTTTCATGAACTTACTAACTGGGGATAATTCACAACGGGATGCCGCGAACAACATGAATATTGTCCTAAACCCTCCTAATTGGATATACCATGCACAATACCCTTAACAATACCCACATATGCAATATTCTCAATTACTACCAAACTTTTCCCTCCAGGTCAGAATGCCTCCCCAATTCCAAATTTCAACTACGGTTCTATACCCCCTCCTTATCAGCTACCTCCACCAAATAATACGACCTCATCAACACCCCTCCTCCACCCAACCCCACCCACAGTGAGAGTGTCGGCATGACTTCCAAGTGGATATTGAAAGAAGATCGCCGTTTGGTGAGATCATAGATCAATGTGAGCACCAACCCCCTTGTTGGGGCTGACCAAAAGAAGACGAGGTTCTGGATGAAGATTGCAAGCGCCTACAACCAGCACACTCTCGATGGAGCTACGAAGCGAGAAGCGAAAGTTTGCAACGCCCGTTGGAACTGAGCAGCTCCACTTGTGTCCAAATGGACCGCTTGTGTGGGCCATGCTTGTTGGGCAAACCCAAGTGGGGCGAATGAGGACGATATTATGCAGAAAGCCCAAGATCTATATATTGATATGGTGGAAAACCGTTCGACTTGATGCATTGGTGGGTGCTACTGAAGGACCAATCGAAATGGGAGGTTAATTGCGATCAGTTTGCAGATGTGGCGACTAAACGCTTGAGAATCAATGAAGTGGGCGGGTACTCTGAGAGTGAGACATTCGGCTCACCCAGCACCCCCGTGACATTAACAACGGATGCTAGTGAAGATACAGCAACAGAGCAGGTTGGTGGACTGATCCGCCCCATTGAAAGAAAAGCTGCCAAAAGAAAGGCGAAAGAGAGAGCGCATGGCTTGGTGCTTGATCTTGTCACCAATGAGCTATCCACCTTGGGGACAACAAATGTGAAGAACAGCACCATGTTCGAAAGATATGCCATCGCCCAAGACAAGAAGGCGGAGGCCGCTAAGGTGAAGGCAGAAGTAGCTAAGGGAGTGGTTGAACTAATAGACTTTCATCAACACTTCCAACGGATGAAGTATGAGGACAAGATATTGAGAATGGACATTGCTAAGATGTGTCCGGATGATTAAACGCGATACGGTCCACTTCAGGAAGAAATTAGGAGCTGATACCGCCAAACATCGTCTTCGTCCAATGCTAGCCCTTCTCTAGATTGAGACCCATGTCTTAGGAATAGTATGTTATTTACCTTTTGCTTTTGTTGTTCTTTCTTTTCCCAAGTGTTTGTTGCAATTGAACTCCTTTATATCGTGGAATGAAATGTGTAATTTTATTTGAATGAGTTCCATTTTAATTTCACATCACAGTGTTCAAAGTTTTTTATATGTTGCATTGTAGCTAAGATGTTTAATTTCATTTTAATGAGTGCAATTTTAATATTTCACTTATAACTACGATGCTCTCTTAATTTGCTTTCTTAATCTCACAAAATTTGCCATAACATTTGGAAACTTCTGTCGCAGGTATAACAAAATGAGTGACCCATCTGCTTCCAGTGATGACTCATCCACAGAATTAATAGATCATCTCATATTCGTACTGGAGTTATCCTCTTCTAGTGATGACTCATCGATTCTTGAGACCATACTCAACAATCAATCTCATGTGGAGTCATTTCAGTTAGCTGGGAAATATGGACAAGGGGGACGACCTTCATCAACCCGACGACCAAGAAAGAAGAAAAGATTCATTTCGAGATATCAAGAAGATGTACACGATCGCCTCCACAGAGACTACTTTGCAGATAATTCCATCTACAACGAAACCCACTTTGGGCGTAGATTTCGGATGTGAAAACACCTGTTCCTCCGCATTGTTGACGCTCTCAGTAGACGATTTGAGTACTTCCAGTTGAGGTACGATTGTGCTGGTAGGCGTGGGTTGTCGCCGCTCACCAAGTGCACCGCAGCGATGCGTATGCTCGCCTATGGGTTATCGGTAGATTTTGTGGATGAATACTTGAAGATTGGAGGAAGCACAACTATGGAGTGTATGAAAAACTTTGTTGCCGGTGTCATTCAAGTATTTGGGGACGAGTATTTGACAAAATCAACACAAGATGATGTTGATCGACTGTTGCAAGTTGTCGAGGCACGTGATTTCCCCAGTATGTTAGGGAGTATAGACTGTATGCATTGGGAATAGAAGAATTGTCCATCGGCTTGGAAAGGGATGTTCGCAAAAAGGATTTACAGAGTCCCCACCTCGATTCTTGAAGTCGTTGCTTCATATGACCTTTGGATATGGCACGCCTTCTTTGGGTGCCCGGGTAGCCGGAACGACTTAAATGTTCTTCACCGATCAGATGTTTTCGAAGAGGTGTATGAGGGTCGAGCGCCAAAATGTGAGTACGTCGTGAACGGTCGCGAGTACAATATTGGGTACTTTTTATCTATCGGATGGTAGTTAGACCGGCTGTTCTCTATGGATCAGAGTATTGGCCTCTAAAAAAGACGCAGGTGCAAAGGTTGATGGTAGATGAGATGAGAATGGTCATGTGGATGTCTTGTTTTACGAGATTCGACAGAATTAGAAATGGAGTAATTAGGGGCTTAGCTGAAGTGACCCCCATAGAGGAGAAGATGAGGGAATCGAGGCTCAGATGGTTCGGCCACGTGAAGAGGAGAAGTGTGGCCGCCCCAGTGCGAAGGTGTGAGAGGATCAACCCCCCCGGTGGTAAGAGAGGGAGGGGTAGACCGAAGAAGAACCTAGAAGAAGTGGTTAGAGAGGACCTGAAAATTGTCGGTCTGACGGAGGACATGGCTCAGGATAGGAGGCAGTGACGGGACATGATTAAGGTCTCTGATTGTAGAGGACCGGGTCCGTAGGGGGTAATAGCTTAGGCGGTGTGGGGCGGGTAGGGTTTTTGGTTTGCTTGCCTGCAGGTCGTGCTTATCTGGGATGTGACGGCACCAAGCGCCGGCACCAAGCGCCCCTGATTTGTTGAGGTATGTCTCCACTCCCTCTTTATTTGCTATCTAGAACCTTTTCTCTTCCTCTTTTTCTTACTTGGTAAATGGTTTTGCAATCGTTTTCCTTATAAACCCTTTTCACAAAACTGTGTTTTGTGGGTCTTATGGAATCAACCTCTCTATGGGTAGCAATACCGGTAGAGGTAAGGTTGCCTACAACTGGATCTCCTCAGATCCCGCGAAAGCGGGACCCACACTGAGAGTTTGCTGTTTATACGACGGTATTTATCGAAAATGGGCAACATTCGTGAAAACTCTCTCTTTCCCAAGGACCCAAGGCAAGATTGTTCGCCGAACGTCAAAAGTCTGTTAGGAAGGATGTGGAAAGGGCATTTGGGATCTTACAAGCGCGGTTTGCTATTATTCGCGGTCCTGCCCGGAACATGGACAAAGTTAAGTTGGATATGATAATGAAGGCATGTGTTATACTCCACAACATGATCGTCAAGGACGAACGAGATTCGTATGACCTTGCTTTCGACTACAATGATGTCAAGGACAACACCCGTAACCAAATGTTCAATAGGGCCATCATCCGTGCTATGCTGCCTACCTCCGTAAAGTTGCAGAAATTCATGACCCAACACTACATGCATGTCTCCAATCAGACCTAATCGAGCAAATATGGAATCGACATAGGGTGCGACAAAGCTCACTACCATAGATGTTAAGAGTTATTCGTCATTTATTTGTGTTGTATTTTTTTCCGTCATCTAAATTAGAGTTCTAAATATCGAATACTTGACTTGTAATTTTATTCAATGTCATTTCTCATTTTTGCATTTGTATTAATTGCCTTCTACATTATATTCCGTATGATTTCAATCGTTCAACCAATACAACTTAACTCATCAATTTTTAGATATTTCAAAATAAATTAATACATTTTTCGGAACACATGAATTATATATTTTTCCATCCGAAAAATAAAATTTATTTTTCACTTCTACAAAACCAAATATGCAAAAATAAATTTCACAACATAAAACAAATAAACTATGTTTAGTTGTGGGCTTCATCAACAAATATTAAATCATTTGTACTGAAATGAGTTCCATTTGCTGGAAAAATGAAAGAATGCAAGTTCTAGAACTGTAGAATTTATGCTGACATGACAAGCCAGAGTTCCACAAAATGGAACTCCACTGGGAATGCTCTTAGTTTCATACACACTTAGTGACATAAGTATAACTTAATAGCTTTTCCTTGATGTATTTTCATTTATTATATACTAAGTTTTACTTAATTATCACCCTCAAATAATACAATTATTACTAACGTTTTTCAGAAAGAACATCAGATAATATCATTTCAATATCCTGTAGACAGTTCACATTTTAAAATCAATTTCATTCTATATGTCAAGCGAATATCCTTTTGACTTTTTAAACAAAAATTGTCAAACAACAAACCCTTTATTTCGTTTATGGAAAATATTGTTTATAAAATGCAAGGGGTAAAAAAATGTACGAAGCGTAATTTGGATGGACAAATGAGGCGCCGTTCCAACCTATGCAATCTCACTCATATATGCTATTGAATTTGAGTTGTCAAAAGTTAACCCAACACGATTACCGACTTGAGTCAAATACAAAATTAAGTGAGTTTGGGCTAAGATTTTCGATCCGTTTAATTAAAAGAGTTGACATATTTAACCCATTTAATTAATCATGTTAGGTTTAGGTTCATAATTTTGACAAGAAAAAAATACTTATTTAACACGTTTAATTAATGGGTTAAATGGGTTGATCCATGTATTTTTGGGGGGAGGGGGATTGTGAAACGTGGGATTTAATCAAGTCGGCCCTTTTTTTGAGATTGTGGTTCTTGTGGATCATGGACAATTGTTGCATTATGAAGTTATATTGAACTCAAAAGTTTGATTTGTAGCACTCGGTAATAATGTTTTAGTCAAAATCTCACGCAAGTAAACGGGTAACCGGATAACCGAAATTTAACCCGTTTATATTAAATAGGTTAATGGTAAATTTCAAGTGAACACATTTAAAAAATAAACGGATACAGGTCAAAGTTTTCAACTTGTTTAATAAACGGGTTAGGTT
>JACYFF010031956.1:5595478-5615709 GCA_017589665.1 Selenicereus undatus | reverse complement strand
GATCATACCGTTGAGCTGATCGTTAATCAAATCATTTGGACTGCATCGGCGGTTACGAAAAATCTTAATTATGTGGAGGAAATAATTAATCATTTGGTTTACAAGTGGGTGTCTGGGTTGCACGTGAGTGTGTACGGACGGGTGTGGCTTATGAGTTTTTTTAATCGATCTTCCAGTGTAAATAGACAAAAGTGCCCTTGGTAATATCGACCAATATGTATTAGAAAAAGAACATGCAATGCATAATTAATGGTTTATTGAAATTTGTTCCATCTCATGTGAGAAAAATATGAAATTCGATCTATAATTTCATTCAAAGTTAATTAAAATTTAAGATATTTTCAATCTAACATGATAAATATGTATACTACAAAATCATGGGGCTGAGGTCACGACGTTCGTAACTATAAGTCTATTAGTATATAATACTTGTCGGTATGAATCTACATTTAATTGAACTAGATATATTATGTGATAAAACTCATGAATTTGAAAAAAATTTCAAAATTTCTAAATATTGTTGGAGCTTAGTTAGTGCTTAGAGCAAATTCAACAGTGAGCTAATTTTTTGGCTCACCAGTGGGGGTCTACCACTGTCACATCAACATTCTCTCTAATTTTTTGCCTCGCAATCCTTACTCTCTCCAGTAAAAGATTCATCACTTTGACTCACCAAATAAAATAATACTTATGGACCTACTATATAACACACAACTTTATTTTTTAAAATAAAAAAAAACTAATAAAAAATATTTTAAAAAATAAAATAATCCTCTACAGTTGGCTCACACAGTTGAGCCTCCCCGTGAGGTGCAAAACATGAGCCTTCCAATGCAGCTGGCTACCTCCCTCACTTCCCTTCTCTCTCCTCATTTCTGCCTCACGAGGTATCCGTTGGAAGTGGCCTTAGGTTTCAAGGTTCTTTGAGAAAAGTTTCTTTTTTAATTTTAAAATTGAAAATGGGATGATGTTCAATTTTATTGTTCATATATAATATTTTGCCTAGGTTTAAACCGAATAGGTTGAATTTTAATTTTCAAAGTGACAAATCAAATAAATTTTTATATTATTTTAGACTCATATTTAATTTATTTTAGTTTTCACTGTAAATACTATAATAGTTTTTTTTAAAAGGTCCAAACATGCTTATTAATGGATTTTTTCCCTATCCTCCACCTACATTGGCTAATTAGGCTTCCACAAATATTTCTTAACAATTAAGTCAAAAAAAAAGAAGAAAGAAGATGGGGGCACTTTGGTAAAAGAATCACAAGAGACTAGTTTTAGGAAGACATAAGTGATGGAAAAGCATGTTTGGTTGGTGGGATTTTCTATAACTGGGAATGGCAGAGAATATAAAATTGCACATGATAAGTACAATCATTAAACTTGTTTAATCAATAAATTAGAATTATAAGATTGAAATTTACCTAATCATGACATGGCCCCAAATAATGAAAGTTGTGGCCCTTGCCATTATTGTACTCCAATAATTTGCAATTTGTTTACAAAATCAAGGTAATTAACATGGCTTTGTTAATGTGACATGTGGATATATATAATTTTTCATAGTTGACATACATAATTGGGTCCACACTATTCATATTACTGCTTTCTAATTATAATGTATATCTGTTCATGTGTGTGGTCAAGGGTATTTGAGGTGGACCAATATAATGTAGCTTCATTATCTTTGACAATTATTTAATTTAGTTGGGAGAATGATTCTTCCTGTATTATTTTGTATCAACCTTATGAATTCTGTAGATCTGATTGGGTCATTCAGTTTGGGTACAAGTCGGGTTAAGTTTGGGTCAGGTCATATTTCGGATCAATTGATATTCTGGGGTTGGTTGGGTTTAGGTCGAGTGAACTTCAGTTAAGGCCGACTTCAAGTCAACTAACTTCTGTTCTAATAGTTAGGTTTGTCGTGTTAAAAATAAGCAATTTTGTCAAAAATTTCGGGTCGGATATGGTTCGGTTCAGTTAATTCGGATTTCGAATCCACTTTTGGGTGAGCGTGTTTCGGATGTCAGGTCGAGTATGAATCTGGATCATTTGATTCGGATTTCATATCTAGGGCCAATTTTGCTATGTCTAAAATTTTGAATCAATTCAGTTGATGATAGAATGTGTGCATTGTATCTAAGCATTGAAAAGGAAGGCATAGAAAATTTAACGAGTAATTTTGGACCAATATAAATAGAATGTAGGACTAAATTATGATTGGACGAGTAGATTTAAAGTGTCTTTGGAAGGGTCAGGCGCCTTTTTAATTTTAATTGTTATCCTAAAAAGAATACACTCGCCAATTTACAATATAGAAAAATTTTAGAAATTAGTTAGACATAGAACTATGCAATTTAGAACAGTATGGCTTGATTGCATGGAGTTATAAAATTCTAAATTTTCCACCATCAATGGTTATTTTTAGTAGATAATAATAATAATAATAATAATAATAATAATAATAATAATAATAATTGTTATTGTTATAATAATAATAATAATAATAATAATTATTATTATTATTATTATTATTATTATTATTATTATTATTATTATTATTATTACTGCAACTAGTACTCGTACTAGTATTATTATTACTATTATTATCGGATACAATCTTTCTTGTGTCCAATCTTTTTCCTAATGTCAAAAAAGTTTGTGTGCTTGACATTGCCCATCTCTTATGCGTTTCTGATTCTGGTGGGCTTCAAATTATTTGGATCCATGAAAGTTCGTACTTTTTTTTTTCACTTTCTATTTTTAACTAATGAAATAATGGAATCTTTAGTTTGCATGCAAAGAAACCCTTTTTGATGGGTAGATGATGAATAACTAAGGACTAACATAGAGCACACGAAGAAGAAGAAGAATTGGACTCCAAGCCTAAAATGATTAGATATTCAATCTTGGCCAATGACCCCTCATTCTATCCTATTAATAAATCAATCTCATTTGTGGCCTTGATGACTTGTTACTAGAGGTGGGCAACAGATGAGATACTCATTGGGTCAAGCGCATCGGCCCGTTTAAAATATAACCAATAAAGGATACTCATTTAGTGACCTATTATTTTTTCAACCTACTTGACATACTAGTTTACATGTTCCAATTAGTTAAGCTTATTACTAACGCTGTATACATAACAACAATTGTTATATACAGTTTTTTATGCAAGTTTATTCCATTTTAAAACTGGTTAAAAATGGGGCGAGCAGACCTGTTTATTTACATAAAAGGTCCAGCCTGGACCCAAATGACTAATGAACTAACCATAACCCGACCCAAGCTATTCTGTAAATGGGCCAACCCTAGCTCTGTCCAAACCGGTCCATTGCGACCCCCTACTTAATGCATTCTTCACAACCCTTTTACTTACTGTAAGTGCGGAAAAAAAAAAGATTACATGATCCCTATCACTAACGAAGAGCCCAGAAAAAAAAAGAAAAAAGAAAAAAGATACAGTAGAGTTGGGCTTCTAAAAAATTTAAAAAGAGTAGTGGCGGGCTGGAAGAGAAGATACTGGGACTAATTGGGCCATGAAAGCATACAGTAAGGTAAAACTCCAAAATAAAGCCCAAGGATTTGGGCATCAGACTAGGGATTTTTCTAATTTATGGCCCAAAAAAGTCAAGGAACTATTGAGAGGGACAACGGAAAAGGATGTGGACTATCCATTCTATTCTTTTGCCAGTCGAAGTCCCATCCATCAAAATTATAGGTTTTGGGGAAGGTTATTTAGACGATTAACTACTGTTTTATTATATTAGCAAGAAGAACCATCCTAGTTTAGTAGTTAATAGATGGATGCTTTAGACGATAGGCGGAAGAAGAATATGTGTTTGGTAAATTTAGTTATTAGTTTAACGCATGAATAAGACTTGACATAAGAGGATGAATATTTACCAAAAATAATATTAGTTTGTTTAGTTAGTCTCTTCAATTGAGAGATTCATCAATATCTTATTCTAGGAACTGTATGTCTATCCCCAATCGTCCGAGTTAATGTTATGCTTGTTCATTGTTTTCTGTGTGTGCTTTTATAAGTTCAAAAGAAATGGAGTGTTCGTGCATTTTAAAGTGGCGTCCAAGGGATTTCGATTGTTCAAATATGGTCTCTTAAGTCGGAAACAAGTCTTGCTCAAAAAATACTATACTATATCATCATATCAACATCTATCAAGAAATTGTGACAGATATGTGGACCTCTTCTTTGGATGGTAAACAGAAGTAGCGAATGCAGGAAGATTGACATTCAGTATGTTTCAAGTTAGTATTTTGATATTGAAAATTATATTGTTTCAAGTTTTTATTTTGACATTAAAGATTATATTGTTTATGTCGAACATGTGTTTTAGATACTGTATGGCTAATTATGTAATGAATTCCTTCATTCCCTTACAAGAAAAAAAAAAAAAAAACAACACTTGAAATGCTAACCATGAATAGTTAGTAAAAAACATTGAGTTTACCCATTAGTGGTAGTATTTAGTTAATTAATACTGTTACTTGCTTAAAAATGCCAAGCACTGTTTCAACTTTCAAATTTGTCAAGCCAACTATGCCTTAACACGATAGCCATATTTGGCAAATTAACTGTTTGACTAGCTGATAGTTGCTCTATTAGAAGATAAATATTACAATTCAGGTATTAATAGCGAATTGTTTAATTATGTAATTCTACTAAATGTATTTGTTGAAATTAGTTGTAGAGTTAGATAATAAACATAAATTGATGTAAAAGGATATGGATAATTTACCAAATATATAAAAAATGAATCAGGGGTGTCTTGAACACCCCCCCCCCCCAAAAGCTTCTCTAGAAGTTTCAAATTCTAATGGAGTAGGTGATTTTCAATCCATAGCTTATTGTACTGTGATTTATAAATGCATTGCAAAACTCATATGCATTTGATTGAGGGAGAAGCTAGATATTTTGGTGGATGATAATCAGTGTGCTTTCACCCTTGGTAGGAAATATTATGCTTTGCCAAGAATTAAGGACAGGGTATCCCAAAAGACAAAAAAAAAATATGGGGCACCTACATAAGTTATAAAATTGATTTAAAGAAGGCATATGATTCTGTACTATAAAAAAAGGCTAATTAGGTTCTAAGAAGTTTTAGATTTCTTAGAGATTCATGAATAGGTGATGGTAGAGGATGGCACTGGACCAGACCGAGTTGGATTAGGTAGGACCATTTACAAAGTGGGTCAGTTAGGTCATGCCCAACTCGGACCTTTTATGTAAATAAATAGGTCAGATCAAAGGGGAGCTTTGGAGCAATGGTAAGGTTGTCTCCGTGGGACCAAAAGGTCACGGGTTCGAGCCGTGGAATTAGCCACTGACAAAGTCAGGTTAGGCTGCCTACAATTCATCCCTTGGGGTGCGGCCCTTCCTCGGACCCTGTGTGAACGCGGGATGCTTGTGCACCGGGCTGCCCTTTAAATGGGTCAAACCAGATCGACCAATGGGCGACTTGCTTTTGACCCGTTTTAAAATGAAATAAACTTGCACAAAAAAACCGTGTATAATAATTATTGTTACGTATAAAGAGTTGGTGATAAGCTTAACTAACTGTAACTTGTAAATAGTGTGATAAGTAGGTTGAAAAAGTAATGTGTCACTAAACGGGTCGTTAATGGGTCAACCCGGTCCGACCTGTTAGTATGCTTTGATAGGCCGGCCTACTATTAACTAGCTCATTATTGATTGAACCCTTTATTGACCATATTTTAAACAAACCGACCTACTTAATTAACGTAATAAGTACTCGACTCGTTGTCGATCCCCAGATAATGACGTGCCTTAAATATGTTTAAATAGTCTGCATAAATGGGGATAGCTATGCTTTTTTCAAAGCGAAAGAAGACCTTAGACAAGGTGTTTGTATTTCACCTCTGATTTTCGTGTTGGTTACGGAAGTGTTCAACATATTCACCAAGTGTCAGACCCAAGTAAGCAATTTTCATTACCATGGTAGATATATGTAGAAGCCTCAAGCTTTGTCAGCAGTCATTTGATGACGACCCTATCTAATACTGTGTGGCCGGTGAAGATTCACCCAAATGTCTTATGGATGCTCTTGAGAACATTGCAAAATCTTATGGAAATTTGCTGAACTCACAAATGGTCATCACTGGGGTTTAGCCTGAGTTGCAAGCTAAGTTGCTGGAAGTTATGGGGTTTTCTTGTGGAAATTTAACTTTCAAGTAACTGGGGAAACCTAACACTATTTTAGTAGGTTATCATCTTTAGATTGCCAGATTTTGTGGACAAATTCGTCACTAGGATTTCGAGATACAAATTTAGAAGTCTTTTTTCCTCCCGACTATGATGAGTCAAAGGGTAAGAAGATTCAAAACAAGACTCCACACATCTATATCAATTTAAAAACAACTACTAACAAAACACAATCGCCTCTAAAAGACTACCGAACAACATCGTAGCAAATGACAGCATCTAAGAGGCACCACCTCAACACCCAAAAAAGCCTTTCTTATGCCTAAAAAGTTGAGTGGTGTTGGCTTTAGAAACCTCAAGTTGTGGAACCAAGCTCCAATTGGCAACACATTTGGGCAGTGCCAAACAAAAAGAATACACTGTAGGTTAGATTGATACACACTCATTACTTGAGGAAGCAGACTTCATGGAGCTATACGTTGCCGTCCTGTTGACATATGTTAGTATTGGAGAAAACTTATAGGTTGATTATTACCCCTAACAAAAAGTTAAAAATTACCTGAAACGTTGTTTTCAACCACAATCCAAAGGTTTAACCAAAAATATTATATAGTTATCTTTTTTTGTTGTGATTCCCCATGTTCAAGTTTGAACAACCAAAACTACAATTATGATCTTCTCTTACAGAATACAGTTTTATGAGGTCACAACCATCTAAATTACCTTTCTTTTAAAATTACTTAGATACAAGCCTCATAAAAATAATCATAAAAAGAAAGAAAGAAAAGAAGAATTTATATTATATAATCTAGTAAATCTTTGTGTGGGACATCTCCACCTTAATCAATCAAAAAGTACAAACATGCACACCACAACCCCCCCAACCAAATCTACCAAATGCTTACCATGCGTTGGTCGTTGTCCTGATTTGTTGTCCTACGTCGAAAGGCTACCTTTATGAGATTCAGTGATTCGAATAGATTAGCTTTTGTTCTAAGCAAAGAATACCTAAACAAAAAAGCTCCCACGCTCACCTATTCTTTTCACGTGGTCCTCCCTACATTTCCAAACTCCAATGTAACGCAATTCCACATTTCATATGTCTGTTTTGGCCCACATTTCTTAGAATATTTAGAAGACGACAACAACAACAACACCTCTCAGGGTGGGTTCCGCTTTCGCGGAATATAGCCCACGTTTCTTAGAATATTTAGAGTGCACGTCAATTATAACCTACACTCACATCTCACTTATATCGAGTCTTTTGGTTTCTTACTTTCTTTCAAATTAGAGTAAATAGAAGCATATACTTTTAGGACCTCAACTTTACATTTTATCATAAATAATTTAGGATTAATCAACATTGATGAGTGTTGATCGATGCTGATGAATATTGACAAGGATTGATCAATGACCGCCATTTGTCTCGTTCTTCAAATATGGTATCTGTACCATGCATTTGATCGAGAGGATCAAACCCTACTAAGGTACTTCATGAAATGTATCAACGCTTTGTCTGCCCATTTATCTACAGAAAAAGCTTCATCAGCTGATGATAAACTCTAACAGGAAGGGTCATGTTTGATCAAGCAATAAGCAAATGCAAGCTGACTCTGTTGGATTAACTTTTCCAAATGTTGTTACAAACTACAAAGCAAACTCATCCATGCGTACGTATATACACAATGACTGAAAATCCAAGAAAACTAGTGTAGATTAAAGGTACATGAAGTGAATTCCCCCAATAAGATAAATCTTAAAGCACTATAATTAAGTAAAACTCAAGAAGACCAATTCAGGATCATGTGATAGAGCTTTTCCGCAGTTGTGCCGTTGATCTCTTGATCTCCTCAATCCGCTGAAGTCTAATCTGCTCCCGAAATTTGGCAATAAACTCATCAGCTTTCTTATCAACATCCGGCCCCTCATCTGTGATGTTGTTAGAAGGAGGCACTTCCTCGACTTTCTCATTTTCCACTGTCTCTTCTGATTCTCCATAGTTACCATTGTCCTCACTTTCAGAATCGTAATCAGTTTCCACGAAAACGTCCTCAAGAAAATCTCTGGTTTCCTTTGGAAATCCTGCGAAGAAGTCCTTTGAGATTGGATCATATCCTGCACTCTTTCTCCCTAACTCTTCCTCGACTTCTCTCACTTTGCTTGCTCCAGTAGTAATCTCATCATCTCTAACAACTTTACCAGACTTTGCCACTGATGAACTCTCAATCCCATTACTAGCCTTTGCTTCCGACCCCGCATATGCTCTGCTGAAGCACTCCTCTCTGTTTTCCTGGTCCATTTCATTTGGCGCACTCCATACACTTCCCGTTGAATCACTGTAGTGAGTAGGAATCTCGTTTCTGTCCATGACAAAACTTGGTTTAGCCAATTGTGATCTAGGATTTGGCCTTGGAGGTGGCGGAGGAGGTGGTGGTGGTGGTGGAAGATGAGAACTATAAACAACCTTCCTCCTCCCAACGTCTGCAACACTTTTTACTTGGGACTCTGATGATAAAGTTCTTGAAGGAGGTGGTGCCTTTGATGAAGCTACTGAAGGAGATCGAGGAAGCTTGGTAGGGGATGAAGATGAAGAATCCGATTGAGATGATCGAGGCGACTGAGACTTAAACGATCGATTAGATCTGATTTCTTCCATTGATGGAAGGGTAGGAACTGAGGCAGATCCATTTGATTCTCCTTTCATTTCAATCCTCCCGGATCTTGATTGCCATGGTATTGGCGACGGAAGCACCACACTCTCTTCAGCTTTCTCCTCCATATCTTCATCACTGAAATCCCTATACCTCCCACTTGAGGCTATTCTCAAATTGATCGAAGAACCCCTCGAACTCAAACTTGAATTGGACATACTCAATGAACCAGAAACCCCACTATCCTCATTGTCATATACAAATTCTGAGGAAACTACAGGCCGCGATTTCATCCTCAGATTTTTGCTCATTCTTCTTGGATCACTTGAAAGATCCTTTCTAGTCGGACTTGAATCTGATCTACTATAGACCCTAGAACCCCTAGAATTCTCCCCAGAAACAAAGCCACCATCAGTTATGTTCATTCTTTTGGACCCATTTGAGAATTCCTTTGCAATCGGCATTGAACTAGACCTAGCATAAACCCTAGAAGCCCTACAATCAACCCCATCGACCAATTCAGTATCATTTCCATCAGAAATCCGAGATTTCAAACTCCTCACTGGCAATAACAGGGGCTTTTCATCAATCCCAGATTTCTCAACATTAACAGAACTCTTTTTAGCCACAACAAGCAAAGGTTCATTCCTATGGTACCGAGAACTCCAAGTTTGGAACTTGTTAGTATTATTATCATCAGACCCAGATGGGCAATCACCTTCATCATCAAAGATAGATGGGAATTGCAGCAATCTAGACATGTAAGATTGAGCAACATCGGGTTTTGAATTATTTTCCCTTTCTGAATGATCATCATTTCTACGACTAAACAGACCATAAGAAACAGCAATACCCACCAAAATTAAGTGAAGAAGCTCCCATCCCCTCGTGTAAACAGACGAAGTAGCAAATTCAGGGGATTCTGAAGGGAAAAGGGGGATAGTAACGAGGAAAATTGCAATAATTAGGGCTTTGAAGAGAAATTGGGAGCAAAACTTACTTGGGTTCTTTTTATTTTGGGCTGTTGTTGATGAAGCTAGCCGTGGCTGCTTGATGTGCGGAGCTCCATCCGCCATTGAAAACCCAAGAGAAGCAGGCGGAGAACACTGGTTTCCCGCCCTTTTTCTAGAGTAAAATGAGGGGAAGGAGAAGATGAAATGGAGAAGAATTCAGAATTCTTCAGAACGAAGAAAATTGTAGAAAAAAGGCAGAGAGACTGGCATCAACGCTAAGTGTTGGCTTTATGCTGCTTTTGGATTTTATTCGGGTTTTATGGCCATTGCGTAATGGTAATGGCAGCTTCATTTTCTCCTTGAGCTCTATTTTACAAAAAGGAGTTCCATTTTTCTTTTTTTCATTAATATTCCATATTCCGTGTAGCCCTTTTTTTTTTTTTTTTTAATAAAATGAAATAAATCGACCACATCCCATACCCCCCCTGGGGGGGGGGGGGTTCTATTCCATGTGCCTCCTAGCTCCATGTTTATAGTCATATCCATGATCCATTATGCCCTTTGATTAAAAAAACTTCCCTATTCCATTATTTTTGGATTAATTTCCATAACATTTAATGACAAATATCGATTAATTGAGAATGGCAATTCCATTCAAAAGCATCCCCTTGAGAAGGAACTTATGCCACTTCCCACAGTGAAATTCCCGCTCTTTCGTACCCCTAATTTTTCTTAATGTGACATGGAAGTTGTATCAGCACAATACATCATACATGAAAAGCATGTATTCAAAAGCGACACACAAATATTAAGCAAGATTTCTAGGAGTACGTGTTCTTGAAACTTGGAAGTATGGTATGGGAGTTGCTCAACTTCATTTCATTCTACATCAACTGAATCAGCACCCTTAAAAGGACCTAAGGTCTTGAATTATCATCCGTTAAGGACCTTAAGTTCTAATTATAGTCCTTCAAGGGCCTCAGATCCACATTCCAGTAAAAATATAGCGGGGGACCCATCACATCAGGTCACAATGATTTTTTCCCTTTTGTAATTTGATAATTGAGCAAACAGTTAGTATTATCCAGAAATTAATCAATGTTTTATTATTATGACGTGTTTTCGTGATTGACCAATTTTGTGCACATGTAAACAAGTATTTTTTTAAATTATTTTTCATACTAGGGTTATATCCTTGATTACACAATGACATTAGTTATTTTCTTTTTACTGTACAAAGTAATAATAATTAAAAAATATAAGTTTGTACATTGTTATTTAAATAATTAAAAATAAAAACCTTTTAAAGTTCTTATATAACTTACTATAGCAACATTTTTTTTATTATAAATTTAACTCATCTTGTACTTCTTTATATTCTGCAATTATTTATTTAATTATATTCTATAATTTTCAGATAATGAGTTACACTATTGAGAATTAAGTTAGATATTTCAAAAGTAAATTTATTTACTTGCATTAAACTTCTATTTAATTATCATCATATTCAATTATTTGCTCAAAAAACAAAAGCTCATACTCAATCATTCTTTTACAAGAAAGAAAAATAAGTTTACAATCAAACTTTTTTTAAATTTTTTTTTTATCAACTAGTCCAACTAAGAACTAGTAACTATTAGTACTACCACCTCATCCAATCCAACTGTTAGGAAATTAGAGCAAACTAATTGCGGAAGCGTTAAGAAGAACAATGATAATCAAAAGTAAAAAGAACAATAAAGAACACTAAGATTTACGTGGAAACCCAATGCGGGAAAAAAATCACTTACGGTGACGAGCACTAACAATCCGTTATAAGAAGGAGTCAGTACAATGCGACCACAGTCACAACGAGTGATTTGATCAAGGAATAAGAATACAATCTCTCTTATAATCTCTATCTCAAATCTAGGAAAGTGGAACTGAATACTCGAATGATATTTTTGTTGGTATGTTGAGAAGGTAGGAGGTGTGCCCTTTATAAAGGGGTAGGATGAACGAGAAATCTGCTAGAAACCCTAACCGCCACAGCTAAACAGCCGCATTCTATCGCGGACCGTGGAATGCAAATTGGGCCAAAACCCAACAATCTCCATCTTGGACCAATTTTCACCAACTCCAATTGTCAAACACCACCAAAGCACTCCGAAGGGTGATGCCCCAAAGGGCAATCAAATGCTACGAACACCAACTAAGTCCAAGCAATACTCGAACTTAGTTATAGGGAGCGGCTTAGTAAGCATATCTACAAGATTCTCCGAAATATGAACCTAGCTTCCTCACAACAATATCCCCTGCAACAATTGTATCTCTGACATGATGATACTTAATATATGCTTGGTCTTGGAATGATAGGCATCATTTTTGATCAAGTGAATAACACTTTGACTATTCGAAAACACAATAGTAGTACCCTGTGGAACTCCAAGCTCAGTAACAAGGCCCCTTAACCAGGTAGCTTCCTTCACACCTTCAGTAGCAGCAACATACTCAGCCTCCGTAATAAAAAGAGTTATAATAGACTGAAGCGATATTTTCTATGAGATAACATCTGCACACATACTGAAGATATACCCTGAAATAGACCTCCTCATGTCATGATCACCAACATAATCAGAATCAACAAGACCTACAACATCCCATGTAGCAGCTTTGTTCCTGTCAAACTCTAATCCTTTATCAATTGAACCCTTCACATACCTAAGGATCCACTTCATAGTCTCCCAATGATCCCTACCAGAATTGTGCATATAACGACTTACCACACTCACAACATGTGACAAGTCAGGCCTAGTGCACACCATAGCATACATATCATACATTAAACTACTAACTGCACTAGAATAAGGAATATGAGACATCTTCCCAATGTCTTCCTCAGATTGTGGATAAGACACAGCAGACAATTTGAAGTAAGCAGCAAGAGGTGTAGAAACTGTCTTATAGTTACCCATATTAAATCCATCCAGTACTTTATCAACATATCGACTCTGAAACAAGTACAATTTACCGGCCTTTCGATCCCTCTGAATATCCATGCCTAGTATCTTCTTTGCTACACCCAGGTCCTTCATCTCAAACTTCCTACCGAGTTGATTTTAACTTGTTGATCAAAGACTTATCCTTGGAAGCTATCAATATGTCATCAACATATAACAACAAGTAAACAAAAAAACCATCAGAAAATTGCCTGAAATACACATAATTATCATACCGACTGCGTGTGTATTCTTGCCAATCATAAAGGTATCAAATCTTTTATACCACTATCTAAGAGTCTGCTTAAGTCCATAAAAGGACTTCTTCAAATGACATACACATTGTTCCTTCTCAGGAACAACCAAACCCTCAGGTTGCTTCATGTAAATCTCCTCCTCCAACTCCCCATGAAGGAGTACAATCTTTACATCAAGTTGCTCTAACTTCATATCAAAGAGGGTAACAACAAGCAAGCAGCACTCTAATAGAGGCGTGACGAACAACAGAAGAGAATACCTCATTATAGTCAACACCTTCCTTTTGGTTGCACCCACGAATAACCAGTCTTGCTTTCCACCTTGCATCTTCAACCCCGGGTATGCCTTCCTTTCTTTTATGGATCCACTTGGCAGTTAAGGCTCTCCAACCTTTAGCTCACATAAATCCCAAGTTTGATTCTTGTGTAAGCTCTCCATTTCTTCGTGCATAGCTAGGACCTAATTAGACGAGCTCGGGCAGAAGATGGCTTCAGTATAAGTTGAAGGTTCAGCACCTTTAGGATTCTCCTCTGCAACTGTAACAGTATAAGCTACAAGTCCCTCACTATCTACATAGTGAGCAGGTTTCCTGATCTCCCTCCTAGGACGATCACATGCTATGGAATAATCATCCTCCACCTGAGGCCGATTAGAACTTGTAGTACTAGAACTGGATTTAGTAACCTGAACCTCCCTGCTGGGATGATCAACAACTCCACCTTGAGCTGCAGCAGTCTCCACCTCTATCTTAACCTTCTTATTGGCATAATCTTGATCACATGGACCAGCAGAAGAAATAACAGATTCCTTATCAGAAGATAACATAGCATTTTCATTGAAAGTTACATCACTACTCTGATTCACTTTCTTAGAATTAAGACACCACATTCGATATCCCTTAGACTTAGATGCACAACCAAGAAACATAATTTAACAACCCTCGGAGCTAACTTCCCATTATTCACATTGACAAACACAGAACATCCAAATATTCTCAACATAGAATAATCAATAGGATTTTCTGACCAAACTTCTTTTGGAATCTGAAAGTCAATGGATGTATGCAGAGATCGATTTACTAGATAACAAGCTGTTGAAATAGCTTCAGCCCAGAAAGCATTGCAATCCCAAAGCCTACATTAGAAAGCATACAGCGAGCTTTCTATAGTATAGTCTGATTGATACGTTCTGCAACTCCGTTCTGTTGGGGCTTACCAACCAAGGTCTTGTGCCTAGCTATGTCATTTACAACGCAGAATTTAGTGAACTCCGAGTCACAAAATTCAAGTCCATTATCAGTCCTGAGCTACTTTATCTTCCTCCCAGTCTGGTTCCGAACAAGAGCCTTGAGCTTCTTGAATATGAAAAACGTCTCTTTTTTCTGTCTCAAGAAGTAAACCCAGACCTTTCATGAGAAATCATCAACAAATGTTAATATATAACGCTTACCTTCAAATGAAGGAACCTTCGAAGGACCCCACAGATCAGAATGGATGTAATCAAGGATCCTCTGTGTACAGTGCTTAGCTGCGCGCAGAGAAACTAACTCTCTTCTGTTTCCCAAACACACAATGATCACAAAACTCCAGTTTACCCATACTCACGCTACTCAGACAACTTTTTTTGCTCAAACTAGTCATCCCATTCTCACTCATATGGCCCAATCGCATGTGCCATAATCTCATAATATCAACGTTTGCTGATGTTGTACAAACAGCTGCTAAACCTGCAACCGTTATGACACATGCGATTACGCTACTCAGACAACCTTTTTTGCTCAAAATAGTCATCCCCTTCTCACTCATATGGTCCAATCACATGTGCCACAATATTGTAATATCAACATCTGCCGATGTTGTACAAATAGTTGCTGAACCTGCAACTGTTGTACCCTATAGAAGATCAGGACTTCCCTGCCTAAATCCCTTCATCAGCACCATGACACCCTTCATCACCTTTAGGACACCATTCTTTGCTGAGTATCTGCAACCATTAGCCTAAAAAGCACCCAAAGAGATGAGATTAGGAGTCATATTAGGAATATGACGAACCTTAGACAAGGTCCTGACTACACCATCATGGGTTTTAATATGCACAATACCTACTATTGCAACCTTACACTCGATGTCGTTACCCATAAGTATAATCCCAGTATCAACAGGCTCATAAGTAGCAAACCAGTCCCTATGAGGACACATATGATATGTAAAACCAGAATCTAAAACCCAATCATCACCTACCCTCTTTCCAGAGGTAGTGGCAAGAGACATAACAGCAACCAACATATCACCATCAGACTCAGAATCAAAACACAATTAAATGTCGCGGGTTTCTTAGACTGATTCTCCTTCTCTTTTTTATTTTTCAGTTTTCAACAGTTAGCAACAATATGACCTAGTTTACCATAGAAATTGCAGGTCTTACCATCATGAGGATTTCTAGACTTAGAACGGTTCTTTCCCTTTTTCTCAGTTGTTCTACCCCTTACAACCAATCCCTCAGCAGAGTCAGTATGAATGTCATGATCAAGCTTTTCTTTAAACAACAAGTTTGAGTTAACATCCTCAAACGATATAGTATCAGAATTACTCTATAGCATAATCTCCTTAAAATGCTTATATGAAGGGGGTAAAGACACAACCAACAAAATAGACTTATCCTCATCCTCAATTTTCACATCTAAACTTTCAAGATCAATAATAATCGAATTAAATTCATTTAGATGTTTTTGAATAGGAGTACCTTTTGCCATCTTGGAAGTGTACGACCTTTCCTTCAATCGGATCCTGTTGGCGAGACTCTTCGTCATGTGGAGTTCATCTAGCCGAACCCAAAGACGCACTGTAGTTGTCTTATCAAGCACCTCTCGTAAGACATGTGGCTCTAAGCACAACTGTATAGCCGAAAGTTCATTCTCCTCCAATTCTTCCCATTCGTCGTCCGTCAAAGAACCACACTTCTTCTTCTTCTGCTTCACCAATTGTTCTTCTGTCATCGTACTGGGTTTCATATAAGGTCATGAGAGAACCTTGCACAACCCATGCTGAATGAGAACTACTCTCATCTGCACCTTCCAGAGATTGAAACTAATTTCTCCATCAAACTTCTGAATATCAACCTTCATGATTGAATACATCCTAAACCTCGCTCTGACACCACTTGTTAGGAAATTAGACAAACTAATTGCGGAAGCGTTAGGATGAACAATGATAATCAAAAGTAAAACAACGATAACATGAACAATAAAGAACACCAAGATTTACGTGGAAACCCACTGCGGCAAAAAAACCACAGACGGCGACGAGCACTAACAATCCACTATGAGAAGGAGTGAATACAATGTGATCACAATCACAACGACTGATTTGATCAAGCAAAAAGATTACAATCTCTCTTATAATCTCTCTCTCAAATATAGGAAAGTGGAACTGAATACTCGAATGATATTTCTGTTGGTGTGTTGAGAAGATAGGAGACGTGCTCTTTATAAAGGGGTAGGATGAGCGAGAAACCCGTTAGAAATCCTAACCGCCACAGCTAAACGTCCGCTATCTATCACGGGTCGTGGAGTGCAAATTGGGCCAAAACCCAACACCAACCCCTACGTATCCATCTTAAAGATTTGGCGATTCTTCCTCTTTCTAGCTCATCAAGTTCAACAAGAGTTAGACTAGTTAGATACGCTTTCTAAGCGATCAATCACTACCAATAAATAAGATTGGACTTCAATTGCATGGCCTTTGAAAATTTGGTGATAACTAGGGTGAATTAAAAGTGTATATCTGTCAATACCTTATTATCATGGAGGAAAGATTGGACTACAAAGGGATCAGGAGTGGGCCAAACAATATTTAGTATGGAATTGATCAACATTGCAAAAGCTCATAGCTAGGGGCATATCTGTATTTGGCAGAGTAGGTGAACGTACTCGTGAAAGAAATGATCTTAATTCTTCGAACATCCGAGGAGTGTCTTGATTGACCAGAGCGCTGAGATGAAGTGGTTTGTGATGAGAGAATTGAATTTGCATAGCTTAAGGATTAAAAAGATGATGTCAAGTTGTCATACCTAAATCATTTTCTTTCAAAATTTTATATCAAAGTAGTTAATTTACATTCAAAATACTTATATGTTATATCATATTCTTGGGAGCGCATAATCTTAGAAGCTACATCAACAAATTTAGATTAAATAATTTAATATATGACAAATACATGTGTAAAAAATGTATATACATAGGTAATGCCATGGGCAATGAGAGCATGTGCTCTTAGGAACGGATAAGAATTTGCCCAATGATTTTGAGGTGATATCTAATTACAATGTGTGATTACTTTTTAAGTCTCATTAAATACTTTATGAGTTGTGCACTTGTGCTAAAATAGGTAGTTGTTAACTGAGAAAATTTTGGCGCAAATAAAAACACGGAGCAAAGTGTATTATATCATCCATTATTGGTAAGTCACAGACACAAATGTTACCAACTTTTAATTAAATTCAAACCCATTAACACATCCTTTTTTTTTTAAAAAAAAAAGGCCACAAACCAGTGCTAATAGAATATTTAGGGCATGTTCTTTTCGTTGGGAAATAGGGATTGAAAAATAAGTGAAGTTAGTTGAAGTGGGTTAAAGTTGGTCTTTTGTGTTGAAATTGATTACAGTTGGTATATTTTTTAATATGATAGGTAGAAGTTGGTTAAAATAGTTAGTTAAAATTGATATTTTTTTATTAAAATTCGTGAAGTGGATTGAAGTTAGTAAATTAAAATTTACCGACAAAAAGAACAGGGCATTAGCCTACAAATTGGCGTATGCATTGTTGAAGTTACAGAAGGATCTTGTCAACAATCAACCAAAACAAAAAAGAAGATTAGGAAGAACAATGTAAGCCAAAAAGAGCAAATTTAAGTCTAGAAAAGCTTGTCAATTTGGAGAATAACTACACTTTAGAAAAGGATTAGATTGAGAATAATAATTAAATAGACATCAAGCATGGCATCAAACATAAATTACGTGGATGTGGCCATGACCAAGGATTCTTCTTTCGGTCTCCCCAAGCCACAACTTGGTCACTCTCTTTGAATTAGAATTAATTAATTTTTGGTTCTATTTTTTTGGATCTAGGGCCAATCCACATAACCCACTTGCAACGAGCTAGCCGACGCAAAGAAACGGTTAACCTTCACCATTTATGCTCTTTTGCCTCTCCATGACTCTTGATTATATTGTGGAATTACCTTTTTTTTTGTTTCGTCTGTTGGGTTATTACACTCTGCTTGAGTGCTTGTTAATGCGATCATGACGGTTTTTTTTTTTTTTTTTTCCGAGTATTAGTTAGGCATAGCATTTACAAATAAGAAGAAAGATAACTACTACACAGTTTAAATAAGTATATCCAATCGCAAGTCCACCTTGTCCAAGGAGCTGAAGGGTTTGCGTCAACATTAATACCTAAGGGGGAAGCCCACCAAATGAGTTTAGATAGCCAACAATTCCCCAACAAGTGGTGAATCGATTCATCTGTGTTTTCACAAAACGGACATAGTTAGTTTTGTCCCAACTTGTTTGACAGGGACATAAGCCTCAGATCTTACCTATACCCCCTCCCTGTTTTGGTTTTATTGAAAAGGTTTGATACAGGGCGATTATTCCATCGGGTTTCATTGACATATTCAAGTACTTGCAGCTTGCCTTTGGCACACCATGGATCCTCAAGTATTCTCACTATGTGTCCATTCTGGACTTGCCTCATCATGAGGCCTTCTTAGAATTTCTTGGCAGCTTTGAGTTAGCTCAGCCTATCCCGTGATGGGTTGTGTTCTTGGCAATTATAATATGTTGCATCAATAGGGGAATGAGTTGTTACTTTTAAAAGGAACAATTTTTATGCAATGGAGTGAGTAATAACCTATCAAACTTTTTAAAAATAGACAGATTTAGGTCATGTTTGATAAAATTAATTATTTAGGTAATATATAGTAATTCAGGTAGCGGATAACTGTTTATGTATAAGATAATGGTTATACTTTAGCTATTAGTGCATAATTGTTTGGATAAGTAGTTGAAGCAAATGTGTTTAGTAAACTCAACTGTTGGGTTAGTTGATCAATGTAAATTAACATAAACGAATATAAATAATTTCCAAAGAAAAAATTTTCAAAGGGTATTTTTTGTCCAAAAAATATGAAATGCGATTTTTGAATGCTAAAAGTTAATATTAATTAGCTTTTCAAAAACGCTGCTTAAAACGCTAGTTCAATCACTGAGTTTTAGAAAACTCTTTAAAAACGCTAGTGTATTAACTTGGTCAAATATTAAACGTTGTTTAAAATGTTATTGTCAAACAAAACCTTAATACTCAAAGATGGACATTTACATGATTACCCTCACAATTGTGCTAATACTAGAGGAACTAAACTAAGAGATGAAGGAGCCTCAATTCTGACATGGTCAAGAGGTTCTATCTGTCACTAATCAACTTCAACGTTAATTGTGGAAATTGAAGATAATTTGTTACGTACTGGAACTCTTTCCTGTCTTTTTCTTTCTTTTTCTTTTTCGATAGTGCGGAGTTTTGCTTTCTTGCTTGTTCAATTTAAAGTCATGTTTGAGAATAATTTTTTGGGTAGTATTTAGTATTTTGATCAGATCAATATATTAATTAGTTAATTTTTAGTGTTCGGTAAACTAGTATTTTGACTAGTATTTCAAGTAGCATTTAGCGTTTCAAGCAGCGTTTTTGAAAAACTAATAGTATTAGCGTTTGACATTTAAAAGTAGCATTTCATATTTTTTTATCCAAAAAATATCCTTTAAAAATTTTATCTTTGGAAACTATCTATATCTTTTTATGTCAATTTGCATTAATAAGCTAGCATAACAGCTAAATTTACTGAACGCATTAGTTTCAACCGCTCATCTAAACAGCTATATGCTAATAACTAAATTAAAAACGCTATCCGCTATCTAAACAGCTATCCGCTACTTAAACCGCTATCTGCTACCTAAACAGCTAATTTTACCAAACATTGCCTAAGTATAAACCTTACAGTGGATCTAATATTGAAGGGCATATAAGTTACATCAAGTCTTCAAACATCTAGCATGGTTTGAACAAACTATTAAGGGATGTTGTTGTTGTTGTTGTTGTTGTTATTATTATTATTATTATTATTATTATTATTATTATTATTATTATT
>JACYFF010031956.1:5579819-5595468 GCA_017589665.1 Selenicereus undatus | reverse complement strand
ATTATTATTATTATTATTATTATTATTATTATTATTATTATTATTATACATACAAAAAGAATATTCTAGATATCAAGAAGTTTCAAGTGTGTGTACATATATAGAGAGAGAAAGAGCGCAGATTAGGTTGAAGAATTACCAAGCTATGAGATCGCTGTAAGTATTGGATTCTTATTGATTTCATAGAGAATCTCCTGATCTTCATATGGGCTAGGGCTAAGATTCTGTTTGACAATCAACCGTTAGCTATTAGCTGATTGCATTAACTGTTAGCTGTTAGCTGATTGCATTAACTGTTTGGCTTAGCTGATTGCATTAGCTGTTTAAGAAAAAACTATTTGGTGAAGCTAGCTGTTTCTAATAAAGTTATTTGATAAAATTTCACTTATGCCCATTACTCAATTTTGTTATTTTTCTAACAAAACAATTTGTCATTGGATATTTATTTTTCTTTTCTATATGAATTATGAATTAAAACTTATGTGATATATAAAATTACATTTATACTTTTTCCTATTTTTAGTACTTATTATCAAAATATCTTTTTAATGTTAAGTGTTTTCTTTTTTAATAGCAATTGAAATTATGTGACATAAAAAATATTTATATATCATGTAAGACTAACTACCATAAATTATTTGTTAAATTAAGAAAGCGCTAAAATTAAAAGCATTATTTTCAACTTCATGACCATCCACAACTCTTTCCCCAAAAGAGAAAAAAAATAAATTGAAAAATTTAAAGCATAAACATCTAACATTCAGGAATATCATTTGTGAATGACATTTAATGTAAATTTGTCCAAATTATAAAGTTAGTATGGTCATTGTAATAGTAAACATCAAAAAGCTATTTGAGAAAACTATCCCAAATAGTTTTTTGTAAAAGAGTTTGTTGGGTATAAAAAGCTAATCTAAAAAGCTAATCAACCAAACACTCTAAAGAGTTTTTTTTTACTAGAGTCAAACAGCTAATATCCCAAAAAACTCTTTTTGCATCCAAAAAACTCTTTACCAAACATGGCCTAAGTGTTATTTGGGCCCATAAGCTATTTTTTCTCTATATGTCAAATAAATTGGGATTTGTTGCAATAGGTACATACTTTCATCTCTAATGCATATTTAAGAGATTTTTCTGTTTTCATTTTAAAAAGATGTTTTTATAGAAAATCATCTAAATGGATACATTAGATATCATAACTCATAAGGCAATAATCTTCAACATGTATGAATATAACATGTGTGGGAGATTGGAATAAATCAATATTATTTCTTCTAAGCAATTTGGGTTTTTTGTTTTTTTAAGGGTAAATGGAGATGTAAAAATCCTTGCAAACAAAAGTTAGATGAATCAAGATATGTAATATCCATTATTGAAAGGGTTTTTCTTTTTGGAAATATTCATTTTGAAAGTTCAACCAACTAATTCAATAAATAAATGAGAAACCCCCCCCCCCAAATCTACATGAATCTAGCAAAATAGTTATATGCTATGCTTGTCAACACCCCCTCCCCCAATTGAATATAAATTACTCAGGTTATTATTAAAAATACTCAAAATTAATGAAATTAGTTTTTTGTAATTTACGGAAGAGACCTTTATACTTGACCCCTCACAATTTTACTCAAGGGTTTTAGGGTATATTCTTTTCTCTAAGAAATATGGGTTGAAAAATGAGTGAAATTGACTGAAATTGGTAGAAATAAGTTGAAGTGAATATTTTTTTTTGTTGAAGTGCGTTGGAATTGGTTGACGTGGGTTAATTGTTATTTTTTATATGATTGGTAGAAGTTGATTAAACTAGTGGAAAGTAGATTGAAATTGGTTGAAGTGAGTTAGGTATTTTTTTTATTAAACTTACTAAAGTAGGTTGAAATTAATTAAAGTTAATAAATTAGAATTTACGAATGAAAAGAAAAAGGCCTTAGAATACAACAACAACAATAACAACAACAACAACTCCCAGTGTGGGTCTCGCTTTCGCGGGGTCTGAGGAGATGGGAGATCCAGCTGTAGGCAAGCTTACCTCTACCGGCATTCCTACCTGTAGAGAGTCTGATTCCAAGAGACCCATGAAAAGAGTTTTGTAAAAATAATTTATAGAATTAAGATTTTGCGAAAACAATTAATGCGAAAACATTTTATAGAAGAAATATTTCATAGCAAGGGACGCCCAAGATAAATAAAAGATAAATACAAGATCAGTTACTGAAGTTCTGAAATAAAAGGGTAATGTAATGAAGAAAGACAATATACCTATAGATAACCAGCGGTAAACCGACGAGAACTCTTATAAGAAGACAGCACATCCTACATGCAAACACCACATACAAAAAAAAAATCTCTATCAGCACTAAGCTACCGCAGCCTTAGAATATGAAAGCTAATAGGGACTATTGCATTCAAAAGAATGAAAATATGGATTCAAACACTTTAATGGAGAGATTGAAAAGTGACTTGCTATTGTTTTGATGACGTGATTTGCTTTAATCCATATAAATGGAAGGCCGCCAGTTAATGCAAATAACATAGTCGGTTGTCCACTTATCAATTACATATAACCCCAAAAAAGTAGCTATATATACCTGATCTTAAGAAAAGTCGGTTGCATTGTGATGTGAGGATGCTGACTGTGATTGTGAATAGATAATGCAAATAACATAGTGATGCTGACTTGATAAGAATAGGACTGATCAAAAAAAGTACTCAGATTTGGATCTGAATTCAGTTTGAATCCGGCGGATTTGAATTTGGGATTGATTGAATCCCAATTTCAAAATTCGATGGCAAACAATTGTGGATCTGAGTACAGAAAATTTAAAATTGGGATCAGACCCATTACCTGATTACATGGTCCAAGAATTGTTGAAATTTTTTTGCCATATATATATATATATATATATATATATATATATAGAAAAGTTAAAGCAATAAACTTTAATTTCATTTTCAACTCCCCCTTTCCCAAGTCTCTGACGCCTTAACCCTGAGGCTCTCAATCCTTAAAGGCTCACACTTAATTACTTACACTCCTCGACAATTCACCCCCTCTTTACTCCATCACTTTCTCTCTCTGCAGTGATTGTCTCTTTCGATATCTTTGTGTGTGAGCTCTTAACCGTCTATTTGTCTCCTAATTACGTATTTGTGTGTGCAACTCTGTCTTCTCTGGCAACCACAAGACATGGAAATCAAGTATGCAGGGCTAGAATCGGTCCCAATTGGGTCCAACACCGAATTCAGAAATCTTATAGCCAATGCAACTGACTCCGGGATCGGTTCCTAGAATCATGGAGCCAGTACCAATCGAGACTGAAATCGGAACCAATTCTATAAAAATGGATCAAATACCCAATCCTACTCAGGATTAGATAAAAATAAGAATATCTCATTCTTCTCTATTAATACGTGCTTTCCTTGTATACATTGGAGTTTGGTCCACACAAATTGCATGGTTTTGGTTAGAAATGGCAACTGGGCAGGTTGGGGCAGAGGACATGTTCCCTATTCCCGTCCCCGCTAAGCTTCTCAGCTCCTATCCCCGTCCTGTTCCTCGACCTCAACGGAGATTTTTACCTACAAAATGTTTCCCCTTCGTATGTCAAAACCATATTACTAGTTGGATCTTGGATAAAAGGTTAAGTTGTCTGACAAACTTAGCTCAATTAATTGTACAAAACTCTTGTAAATTCCATACAACACAAGTCTAACAAATTTCATCAAAGTTTACAATCCAATCCAAATTAAAGTCTAACTACTCCATGTAACACAAGTTTAATATCAATGCATAAATTAAATATCCCAACCCAAGTCTAAGAAGGAAAATAGAGATTATATAGTTATGACTTTTTAAAGTAAATTTACTTATTTAACCTTAGTCTTATGTTCATAAATGAAGAATTTATATATAATTTTAATTATAAACGAGAATAAAGATGAGTTTCTTCCCTAATCAGAGACGGGGAAGTAGGGATAGGGATATAAATTTTCTCATGAGCAAGTAGACGGGGACGAAACTGGATAAATTTCATCCATCCCCGCCCTGTTCCCCGCTTGGTAATTGAATCCCCTTCCCATCTCCATTAGAGATATGAATTTTTCTCCAATATTGGGCAGGGTCCCAACAGAGATGGAGATTCCCTGTTGTACTGCCATCGGTGGTATCATAGCAGACAGCCAAGTACTATTATGCTTTGAAACATAGTACTCATGTACTCATATGGTTTAACTTTTGTGTCATCACATATATTGATCACCTGTTGTGTCAGCTTCACATGTTGATTGATCGCTAAAGCTTATCCATCATAAATGTTAGCATTGTTTTTCTTTTTTCTTTTGCCTAAAAGACACAGATTCTATTAGAAATTATTGTAGGGCATTTGAGGTTAAACTCTGCCTGTATAATATAAAAATGAAAGTATAATTTATTATGCATACATGCTTCTTTGCACATTTTTGTGTATATACACACGTATGTATAAAACTGTTAAGAACAATTAGGATTCAATGAGAATTGGTATAATTTTTAGTCTCTATTAATTGTTTTAGCTTGATTATGGATATTTATACCACGGATAGGAAAGTTTGCGAGAGATGATGTTAAAAGTAAAAAAATTTGAGGTAAATAACTTCGCAAACCAGACAAAATCATTAAATTCCTCGACATAGATGTATGAAAAAAATCAATATAGGGAGAATTTGTGAGAGTGTATGAATAATGATGTATGATTGATGCAAAAGATGATCCATGTTATAAGATCACGACTTCCTGTGTATATGGACAGACTTAACAATAACATTATTTTATATTAAGGCAAAAAAAAACAATAATATTCTCTTACAGACCTATTTTAGCCAACCCTTTTCCGGTCTATTAAATCCTTTATAATGCCAAAATCATATTCTTGTTTTGAAGTGTGTAAAATTATATGGTATTTGTAATTATTTTTAATTGACAATTAATCTAAAGGTCGCATTCAAATGTTCATCCACTATAATTTTCGTAACATATATCTCAAATGAGAATTAAAAACCATATATTCATTTATTGGTATTTATATTCTTCATCTAAGTCAATTTTGATTATCAAGACTTTTGCAATATCATTTATGCGGCATTTATACATTATTTTTAAAAACAACTAGTTCTTGCCTTATAGGATTGCTAAAGTCTTTTTCTATAAAATCATCTTCATCTGATAGAAAATTACCTTTCATGTAAAGCTTCGTTATAATTACGGTTACTATAATTATATAATAGTGTAAGTTGGAATTAATCATGCACGTCTTTTAAAAGCATATACATAAGACATTCCTTTTTGTCTTTGAAAAAAAATTTATGGGAAGAAATTAAGTATAAGGATGAAGATTTTTTTGATAAGAACAAGACAAGCACACTCTTTCAAAGAAGGCAAAAGGGGTTAGGATTACGACACTTGGATAATTGCTTGATTGTTTCTTTGTCTGCTTTATGTGTTGCTGTTCCCTAATATAACCCTACTGCTCGGCAGGCACAAACCGACGGAAACGCTGCACACCCACCGGTCAGTGGGTCACGTTATCAAAAATCTATTAAAATTTTCTGTAGATAGACAAATAAATAAATAAAAGAAATTTTGAATGGTAATATATTATACTAAAGGAATATTGAATGATAAAACTTTCAACTTTAAATTTGGATATCTGTATGTTTTATTATAGGTCTATTTATAGTTTATGCACTAAGATTGATTTTGGAAGTGCTTTTACTGAGTGATGTAAGTATATATTCAACATATGTAATTATATATATCTAAAAAATCAAAGCCTAATTATAGGAGGTAAAAATTTGCTAACAAATCACATGGTGCACGTGTAAAATAGAATATTTTTATTTGGCCAAATAGGGGCTATCTGGTGTAAAATTAACTTTGTCTAACCCATTTAAATGGAGTTAAATTATGACCAATCAGAAATTACCACGTGTCATTATTGATGCAATAAACAGAAATTATCTCTTTATTTCTTTATTTAAAATAAAAAGATAATGCTTGAATTATGGGGCAAAGCCCAAAGCCCGACTCAAAATTCTAACTTGGGAGCCTAAACAAGGATCCTCCCCTCATTTTCAAATAGAGCTTAAAGCACGTCGAGGGGATGACTCGTGCAAAGAGAGAGGGGGCGCAAGGCACCTCGGGGCATCCCAACAGCTTGAGCTTGCAGCTCGATGAGCCGCTACAAGCCGTCTACGCCCTATCTAACTTCTTTTTGCCATTTAGCACCACAAAACAATGTTGTTTTGGGGTGCCAACTTCCTAATTTTTTTGACTTCTAGATAAGGGGTTGAAAAAAATTCAATCTCATTCTTTTTTGACCTCTTTTTTTTTTTTTTTCTACCAAGGCCTTGAACTCTTTGCAAAGCCCAACTATAATTATAGGCCCACAACTTGACATTTTTTCTTGGCTTGCCTTTTATGCTTTTTTATAACGCTGCAAAGTTTGAAAATTTGCTTAAATTGGCGATGTGGAACTTCTCAATTCCCACAATCCAACAAAACCCATATTTATGCAATGACAATCTTGTAACCAACTTCTCATCCATCAATGTGGGGCCATAAATAAATTTTTTATTTCTTTTCTTCTCCATTAATTTGTACTTGTAATTTTTTCTATTAGATTATAGTAATTTATGTTGTTAAAATCAAAATATATTTTATTCATCAAATATATAAGTTAATGGTCTCTCTCACTTTTTTCAAAATGTATTGAAATGATTTTTTTTTCATATTAAGATTTTTTTATTATCTTTTAGGGGTCAGTACGAGGAAAACGATACCGATACAAAATGTACCGTTTTCACTAGAAAATCGGTACATAGTCCGGTATAATATTTATAATTTTGGGATAAGGAAAAACTGTGTATGGGTTTTTTTTGAGTGATTGTTTTTTAATTGAAACTTTTGTGTTTTTTTTAAAAAATTATGACCCTCTAATTAGTTATGTTACCAAATTATTGTGTACATTATTTTTCCCAAAAATAATTAAACCAAATACCCAACCAAAACAAAAAAAAACTAAACTAATTAAATATGATTAGGTATAGGATCCATTTGTATTATTGTATTTGGTGAGCAAAAGTGGCGAGCTTTCCATTAGAGAAAGCGAGGATTGTGAGTTAAAAAATTGGAGAGAGAGTTGATATGGCAGTGATAGGCCCCCACTGGTGAACTCAAAAACGGGCTCACTATTGGGGGTGGTCTTAGCATTCTGCATCTTCTACCAGTTCCCGAGCTCATACTACATAGACATCCAGCTACGAAGTAACTAGGATTAAAGTCAGCTAGTTCAACAGTTTTTGCAACCTCAAATTGAAGTCTACTTCAGAATTCTTCATCTAGTTCATTGATTGATATCAAGTAACCTCGCACTCGCATCGAGTACTCTGGCTACCTACATTCAACATTCATCAATGTAGAATTCAAAGGTTTAAACTACAAGTAGCTTCCAGTTACTAAGTGAGAAGGATCAAACTTGCAAGCTCCATAGTCAGCAATCAACCAATTGCAGATTGAGATCAAGAACCATTTCAGAGTTCTTCAATTGATTCTACATTAACCGATATCAGGCATTCATGCCCTCGAGTCAATTTAAGTCACTAGGATATCGAATAAGAGGAACACTTCAATGGAATTCAATTCAGAGATTGTACTCATATATACAACATTAATACAAAATTAAATTTATTTTTCAATTTCTTATCTAATTTATTTTAGGTTCGAAATTTGTGTTTACACTTATATCATACACCCAAGAGCATATACTCCCGAAAATCATATAAGCGAAAAATATATGTTAATAGCTGCTCATATAACAAATACACATTAAAAAATATATATATATATATGTGGTATGAGTACATACTCTCGAATGTATATAATTATTTGCCCTAAAAAATTCTTACATTTTAGATATATACAATCGCATAATATATACTATTATAAATTGTTACAGTATATTGGTAAAATAAATTCAAATTTAGTTTTAGTGTAAAGATAGTAAAAAAGCTAATAGGGCAGTGGGTGAATATTTAAGTCTGAAGTTAAAAGCACACTGTCCAAGAGTCAAGTATAATGTATTAATTATTATCGACTAAAATTCCTAAATAAAGCGTATACAATCAATTATTTTTCGTATGCCCTCTTGCATCGTTTTTTCTCATCTCTTTTGTCCGCGACACTATCTCTCATCTCCCTCTCTCTCTCTCTCTCTCTCTCTCTTTTTGGTTTTCAGTGTTTGTTGAGCAATTGAATTGATGGAGTGTTCCCCAAACCTACCCCCAATTTGATCCCTTACCTCTTTTTCCTCGCCATCCCTTCTTTCTCTCTCTTAACCGATCATTCAACCATCTCGATTCTATCCGCTAAATGTGTTGACTCGATCGATTCGAGTTGAATTTCTGCTGATTTCATCTGTGATTGTATCTTGTGGTTGTAGAAATGTCGAATTCAAACGATTAGGTTTTGATTGGTATTTGTGTAGTTCCAATTCGTGTATATATTTGAGTCAATTCAGATCTTCAGTTATTGTTTAGGGTTTTCGATTTTTTTCCTCTCCGATTGTCGTTCTCGATTGTTGGATATGCATATTGACGAATTGGAAGGGGAGAACGAGGTGTTGGGTGGTGAATCGGAGAATCCTTGTGTCAAATATGATGATGATTGTAGGGTTTCCGAAAAGGATGGGAAGCTTGTTGATTGGGATACCAAAAGGGTGCTGATCGGAGCCGGTGCTCGCGTTCTTTTCTACCCTACTTTGCTCTACAACGTTGTTAGGAACAAATTTCAGGCCGAGTTCCGGTGGTGGGATCGGATTGATGAGGTACAAAAAGTTTGAATTTTTGGTAATCAATATAAGCTTTAATCCTTACTTTCTGTGGTTGATTGTTAGTGATTCATCATGTCTGCATGTTTTGGGTGATTTTCTTGGACACTTTATGTTCATATCTATTAGGAAATTTTAATTATATTTCATGTGTACATCTCCTAGGCTGTGTTGTGTTTGTCCTCTTTGAATAGTGCTAGGATTCTAATTTAAAGCTTCCAAAGTATAGTGGATGAATTGTTCAGTATTTACAAGGGTGAAATTGCAGTGAGCAAGCGCAGCCCCTATGTCAAATGAACGCCTCACTATATTAGAAAGTCATAACCATGATTGCTTTTGAGTTGTTTGCTGGATTGGATCGAATGATTTCAATTGTTACAAGATGTATATGTCCCATTGGTTGCTCGGTGTCTGGCAGAAATGGCAAGAGTGTAATGGTGAATTGGTTTAGACATGCCTTTCCTGCATACTGATAACTTTGGAAGCGATTTGATCATTTGGTTCACTTTGTTGCGTTCCTTTCTCATCCTGTCCTCCAAGTATAGATTTGTCCAGTGAAGCCCAATATCATTCAATACATGACTTCATGAGCCTCGAAAGTCATTTGGATAATTTCCATAATGCCTTGTACCATCAATCAAAATTAAGTTTAGGCGTTGCCAAGTCCCAATCATTGAAAATTCAGCTAAATGAAATCCAATTTGATATTTTCATTAGTTGTAAGCAAAGGTAAGCAGGGGGTAAGCTACATACTTCAGGATCTCCTTAGACCCTGACAGGATTTACACTGGGAGTAGCAGCAGCAGCAGCAGTTGTATTGATTGTAAGCAGAGGCACCCTACTTGATAAATGATATATACAATTCAGATTTTTTCCCCATTGTGATTGTCATATAAACTTTGTGGTTTGAGTCTAGTGATGCTTATAATAATATTACAATTATCTATCATGTTTGATCAGTCTGACTCCTAATTTGGTTCTGTTTGTTCGGATGTGATTTATTCTGCTTCTGTGGGGGTTTGCTTTTCATGTTGTCTTGCTAGCTTGCTTGTGGCCTATGATCACTTGAGTAGTTAGAAACTGTTCACCAAATGAAAATTTTGAAAACTTGGATAAGGTGTGCTTAAAATAATGTTCAGTTTATGGTTAACCTCTTCTGGTCCCTAACATTTGTATATTCAGTTTGTGCTGCTAGGTGCTGTTCCATTCCCCAGTGATGTTCTACGGTTGAAGGAGTTGGGTGTTGGTGGAGTCGTGACTTTGAATGAGCCTTACGAGACTTTGGTTCCCACGTCTTTATATCAGGTAAGTGGTTGCATACTTGCATATTAGATTGGGATCCGGTGTTGTGTTTATTGGCAGAATAAATGTTCCTTAGTATTTTGAATTATTTCCTTCGTGATCTCCGATTAATGGTCTTTTCTTTGTTCTTAACTGTGGAGCCAAAACTTCCAAAGCTCATGGGGAAGTTGCACCCTAAAATATTTTCCAAAAACATGCAGTACAGAGATTTTGTCAATCTCACCCTCCATAACATATCTGCACACTGTCAACCCCCCTGCTCTGTATCAATCTCTGATTGGCTTTGATCAACTGAGAGGAGGAATACAAAGATGTAGCTTATAGCAGATATAACATGATTTCCCCTTATTGCTCTGTCAAACCCCTCTGCTTTCATTTCCCTTTTGGCATTTATTCCAATCACTGACTCTAATCAAAAGAGATTTCCCTTGTTCCTAATTTGGGTTCTCACTGGACTATGCATTTGTTCTTTATTGTGATTAGTGCAGTCTTCAATTGGTTTCTGATGTTTTTGATCAGGTGTTCTCTAGGGCAATGGTCATCTGATAGATGCACTGATTTTTGACTGGAAGTTCTTTTTGTGCTGCTTTATTTAATATCTTTTGCTGTCTGTGTTGATGAGGACAATGACCGCTAACAAGGTTGCATTGTTCAATGATAGGCTCATGACATTGATCACTTGGTGCTTCCTACCAGAGACTATCTCTTTGCTCCATCGTTGAATGATATATGCCAGGCTGTCAATTTCATTCACAGTAAGCTCCTTTGGAAGTTCCGCGTACTTTGGGTTTGTTGTGTTCAGTATCGAGATTTGTGAGTTAATTAATTGAAGGGCAATCTTTTCTGGGTTCCCATATCTTAATTCAGACAATCCTGGACTGAAGTGTCCATAAAAGGGGCGTTGGGGCTTCTGCTTGTCTTCTTCGCAGATAGTGATTTCTGCTGAACTAAAACCATTTCTTATCCTTTTTAGGAAATGCATCTCGTGGTTGTATGACCTATGTTCACTGTAAAGCTGGTCGTGGCCGTAGCACAACCATCGTCCTATGTTACCTGGTTTGCAATGCGTACTACTTAAGTTTGATGGTCTTACTTTCCGATGCATTGTTTTGACCTTTCTTTGCCTTGCAGGTGCAACACAAGGATATGACTCCTGATGATGCATACAGCTACGTGAGGTCCATCAGGCCAAGGGTTCTGCTTGCCTCTACCCAGTGGCAGGTAAATTGAACCAGACTTTTGCCTTGTCTGATGTTTGGCATCTGCTAATGTGGCACTTACATGCCAGTTATACCTGGTGAGACTGACCCAATTCCCAGTTAGGATGTAGTCTTCCATAAAACTGGCCTGAAATGAGGGAAGCCAATTTTGACCAAGCCTTAACACAGGTAAATTGGCGTCACATTTACCTTACCAATATTCATTCTGTTTTCCAACCAAAGCTCATTGGATGACGAACTGACAGTCGATCCAATCATAGAATGTGATGAGACAACATTCAAGCATTACTTCCCTCCGAACCTGTTAACCTGGCCTTAACATTAGGTCAGTTGTAAATCGTTCTCCTTTTTTCCCTTTTTTTTGGGGGGGGGGTTTCTTTGGTTCAAAATTGCAATGGGTTTACATCACAAATAAACCCTGTGTGGGACTGAGTTTTCAATTCGTAATGTCATATGTTTGGGTAAGCTTACAGATCGAAGGAATTGACATCAAGCAGTGTAGCCATATGAGGCTTATATAAACTAATGGGAAGGGGTCGGTTTTGACTGTCATAGGGATTAGTGAAACCTCTCGTCATGTGATTCCAGGTCAAAAATCACGGATGAAACCAGGAGTGGTATAATGATTTTCATTTCCTAATGTTGTGTGTTTGGGTTAGCTTACAAATTAGAGCAGTTGATGCCAAGTTGTGTGGCGTATGGGGTTTACATAAGCCCCCTTTGGGGGTGGGGGGGGGGGGGGCGGGGCGGGGAGGGGGAGGTGGTGTAATCTTGAACATCTGAGGGAGAGGTGAAACCTGTTGCTATGTGATTCCAGGTGAAAAAAAAATTTGAAGTATTCAGTATTAAATAAGTGATTCCATTCCCCATACTTGGAGAAGAAAGCATGAACCATGTATCCCTAATGCTTTGTCTCATTGAATCTGGTATTTTGGAAGTTATTCTGCATCATGGTCAAAAGTAATGAAAGGCTGCTTTTGTCACCGACTGTAGGCTGTTAATGATTACTACAGTTTCAAAGTGAAGAGCTGTGGCTTGAGTCTTCGAAATGATCTTAAGCTTAGAAGCTTGGTGCTTCCTTCTGTGGGCAACTTGTTCGAATTTGACGATTGTTCTGTCGTGGTTGTAACCAAATCTGATCTTGATGGATATGATCCGGGTCACGAGCCAAGTGTTGGCGGCAGTCAAATACTGGCAGATCTGAGCGTGATTTACAAGGTGCGTGTTGCTGGTCAGGCGGCTTTGGCCAGGTTTTCCTGCATGTGGCTTCGCTGCCACGCCGAGCAGAAGATTGTGGAAGAGCAGCTTTGCAGGAAGGGTAGCTGCACCATTAGGGCAGACCAGATAAATGGCAGCCTTACCGTTGACATCCATGTGTATTGAGTTGCTCATGTATTTGCTTCAAGAATGTTTAATACTACAATGCTTTCAATTTCCAGCTGCCATGGTATATATGAGAAGGCTAATAAAAATTCTGAGTTTATCTTGGTCGTCGTGGTTTGTCCTTGTAAATTTAGCTATTTTATATACGGGAGTTAGGGTTCCCTCATTCTTCACATTTGTTTGGTTTTCTCGATACTAGTATAAATCAGTGCTATGCACGGTGTATGATAAAACAGATATTTAAAAAATATGTATTATTGAAAAAATTAAAAAATTTATCGATAAGTAGTTAATGGAAAAAATAAAAAGTTGTGAACTTCATAAATAGAAACTGAGATAAATAAAGTCAAACAAAAAATTAATTGAATCATGTAGGATAATTTGAAGATATAGAATTAGTGGTTTATATTTAGGGATGAGAGTTCTACCCAAACCCGAAAAATACGAAACGAACCCTCTTTATTTATGGTGGGTTCGGGTACAAAAAATGGAGGAAAAACAGGTATGGGATGGGTGTGTCAAAAACGGGTATAGGTATGGGTACGGATCGGGTACAGGAATACCATACCCAACCCCGCCCCATATCCAAACCCGATTTTTTTAAAAAAAATTTATGGGGTTGAAGCGAGTAGGCTGTAGTGAAAAAAATGCTCAAATCTGTACCTAAATACATATTGTGCTCTCAGATTTAGCTGACAGTTACTCTACTCTTATGCACATACAAATTTGATATTTTGTAGGGACATAATGCATTTCAATTATGAGTATTATTTTTTAAACTTAATAAACCCGACATGTATTATTTTAATTTTGAATATGTAGGCAGAAATTTAATAAGGGGGAAATCCATGTAAAAAAGTATTTTTCATTTAGTTTTGAACATTTAAAAATTAAACTTAATGAACCCGATAGGTGTCAGTTTTTACAATGTATATGTACCAAAATAAAACCTAAATAACTCGAAAAACCCGATGGATATGGGTAGGGTATGAATTTTTAAAACCCGATAGGTACGGGTGTGGGTGTGGGGATGAGGACGGTTTTAGAAAATGAGTACGGGTGCGGGTACGGCTCCACTCGCCCCGAACCCGCCCCACGCCCATCTCTATCTATATTTAATAGATGGCTACCCCGTAGATAATAGGATTATTATATATTCTTTACGATTTTTAAAAAAAAGTAATAATAAAGACATGATTTATTTGGGGAATGTACATTTTTTTAATAGATATAATTAAAGGCTTTGATTTAATAGGTGATTCACTTTTACGGTTGAGATTGTACCAAATAAATCACTCATGTTGTAGCATTTTAGGTTTTTTCAAAAATTATAATTTTTATTAAATGTTTGAGATTTGTTTAACATAATAGGATTATCATGTAGTCTTTTTCACATATAAGTGACATTATCAGAATTTTTTTAAAAAATAAAAATTATAAATGGGTATTTTACTTGAATAATGTAGTTTTTTTTAACTTTAAAATCTATGGTTTAGATTTAATGAATAAATATAATTGCCAATTTTTGTCCCTAGATAGTTTTTTTGATTGAATTTTTTCCCTGGATGATTGGATCGTCATTTATCTTTTATAATGTATATCCAAAATCATGGGGGATTTTTCTTAAAAAAATAAACGGATATCTTAACTTTAAAATCAACAACTTAGATCTATTGCATAAATAATTTTATTATTAAGATTACACTAAATCATGCAAATCACACTTGTTGCAGCATTCTAGGGTTTTCCAAAGATTACACGTTTTTTAACTACTCGATATTTTTTTAGATAATAGGATTATCATATATCCTTTATCACATAATCGAAATTATGATGGATGATTCTAATAATAAAAATTCTAAATCTGATGCATAAATAATTTTTAACTGTATAAATAATTTTTATGGTTTAGATTATACTAACTCCACAAGTCACCCTCATTGCAACATTCTAGGGTATTCCAAAGATTATCATATTTTCTAACTGTTAAGCATTTTTTTAGATATTAGAATTATCATATATCTTTTATCGCATATAATCAAAATTATGAAGGATTTTTTAAAAAATAAAAATTATAAATTAGTATTTTTCTTGGATAAGGTATTTTTTAACTGTAAAATCTACGATTTAGATTTAATGAATAAATATAACTACCTACTTTTACCACAGATAATTTCTTTTGATAGATTTTTTTTGTCTCGATAATTGCATTATCATCTAGCTTTTATCATGTATATTTTTAAATCATGGAGGATTTTTTAATGAAAATAAAAGGACATCTCAGCTTTGAAATTGACAACTTAGATCCAATGCATAAATAAATGTTTTATGGTTGAGATTATAGTAAATATTGCAAATTGCACTCGTTGTAGCATTCTAGGATTTTTCAAATATTATCATATTTTTTAACTGCTTGGGATTTTTTTGAGATAATAGAATTATCATATATCCTTTATCACAAATAACTGAAATTATGATGAATTTTTTAACAAATAAAACTATAAATTGGTATTTTAATTGAATCAGGGTTTTTTTTTTAACGTTAAAATCTATGGTTTAGATTTAATGAATAAGGATACCTACCTGGTGCTTTTCCCAAGATTTTTTTAATAGAATTTTTTTCTTGATAATTGGATTATCATTTATCTTTGATCATGTATATCCGAAATCATAGGAATTTTTTAAATAAAAACAAAGAAATATCTTACCTTGAAAATCAACAATTTAGAACTAATGCATCAATAATTTTTATGGTTAGGATTACACTAAATCCCACAAATCACTTTCGTTGTAGCATTCTGGAGTTTTCTAAATATTACTATGTTATTGTATCTACTTGATATTTTTTTAGATATAGGATTATAATATATCCTTTATCACATAACC
>JACYFF010031956.1:5518692-5559819 GCA_017589665.1 Selenicereus undatus | reverse complement strand
ATTTGTCCAAAAAAGCTAAATAGTCTACTTTACACAATTATATTCAATGACAAAATGTGATATGGCAAGATTTGAAAAGAAAAAAGCCACATAAAGAATTACTTTTTTTCTTTTTTCTATAAAATTATTTCATAGAACTTGAAACGAATTGAGGATTTCATTCCCATCAATCGAGCACATCACATTCTCGCATCACCTTTTTGTTTATTTGTTTATACTCTCTTATTTCTTGATAATTTTTTCACCGTTCTTGAAAAATCACTAAAATGCTGTTTTTTAATATAAAAATGCTTGTGTTTATAAGATTAATTAAAACTTAATTTCATATGACAATTTAAAGTGTCGTATGCTATGCTCTAGAAATTAGATCATATGTAGTTCATTATCCCTTCCTTCTATATAAAAACAATTATATATATTAATTTTGTGTATATAATTGCCCCCAACATGATTTAATTTGATAATATGTAAAATAATTTTTGGAGAATTCATATTAGCTGTATAGATAAAAGGGTTACATCAAAAACCATATTTTGTTAAAACATTTCTATGTGTAAGTTAAATTGTCAAGCTAAATAATATTATGAGAATGAAATGAAAGACTTTGATCTTCCTAGATGATCTCTTGGGCCGGTCTTTATATTAAAAGGGAAGGAAAAAAATTGGCTTTATTTATTGTTGGTCTAATCACAATGTGGGGAAAAAAAATGATGCATTACATTGTTGGATCATAAGACTTTTTTGGGGGTTACTACTACGAAAACCAAAAGTAATACTTAATTTGGTTGTTTTTTAGTGATAAAAAATTTATATTTAACACAAAATACATTAAATTAAGCTACATCATTTTAACAAGCCATGTCATTTTTTTGTTTAATTTGCCTCATCATTAACTAATAAAAAGAACTAAGATGGGAAAATAAAGTCAAGGGACATTTGCCTCATTTTTGAAGTTGAGGGGGTACTTAGCCTAATCTAAATCAATGTTGCTTCATTGTAATCATGACAATTTAGTGATGGTTAACACTGATTTATAAAGAAGACTAGCGTTAAACCCATGCTTCATATGGACATTTGTAGTCTTCTATATTAGATTTTCTTTTTTTTAAAAAAAATCTACAAATTACGTAAGAAATTTTTTTAGCATTTTAGGATTACAATATATTCGACAAAACCAATAATTGCATGTCAACTCCTTATGAGATAGAGTTAAAAATTGTTAATAAGGAACAAACAGTTCAATAGGCCGAGTTGACATTCATTGAAATATTTTCTTTAAAGAATAAACATCTCAACTATAGTAGTATGTTTGATATTTCTAATACGACCTTATGTCAATGTCCAAATATAAATAATGGATTAACCAAAATATATTGGTTAATCCATAATAAATTTAACTTAAAAAATTTAATTGTGAAAATTTAATAGTTAAAATTCTCAACTTTGCCTCTTATTTATAATAAGGTCCACAAAACTATGATTGTGATTATGTAAAAAAAGACTATTTGTTATTATTAAGATGATTAATGCAATTTATTGTACATAAAAAAATTGTTACTCATGTATAACATTTCTATTATATTGTTTAAAATAATAATCTAGTCACACTAAAAGTTTTAAATGACCACTTGCAATCAATGTTTCAATAACTTTCTAGAAATATTTATTTTAGTCTTTATGTTATTTTGTTCTCAAATTACCTTGTTTCATTAAAATGAATTAATCATAAGTCTGCATTAGCCAATCATATGAAGACACTTATCGAAAATATATTATTTCACAACATTTTAGATATAGTTATATAGATATGAATAACAAAAATGCCCTCTGCATTCAATAGATAAGTTGAAGACCCCTATTTTCGACTTCCTGCTACTAATTTAGCCTTGAAAAAAATGGATGAAGTTCATCAAGACGCTGAAGGTGCTCCAGAAGTGAGACTTGTTCTGTTGTTTACTATCATATGAATTTGTTTAATGTCAATGGTTCTTGAATCTTGATCATGGTATGTTGAAGTGCATTGTATGATGAGCATGATTATATTTATGGTTCTTGAACATTGTAATTCGTGAAATGTTCTCAATTGTTTGATAGATCAACGTGGGTCGTTAAATCGTTTCTTGATTTTATAATTAATAATCATTTCTTTTGGTAGATTGATTCGCTCCATCAAGACTAGCAGACAGAGCTGAACACAGATTGGAAGAAATTACAACAGCATTTTTCAGAAGACTGAAACACTTTCTACAGGTGGTCGCTAGACAAAAACCACGTAAGTAATCTAGTACGGAATCTTGTTAATGACAAACCAGTAATGTGCTTGGTTTTCTTGGGTGTTTTACACTGGGATGCTCACAACATTAGTGAGATCTTTGGCATGGTGGACACATTCAATGAGAATATCTTAGAGAGTGAGTTCTTAGACTACTATCACTTTGATACCGAAGGGGATGCAAGAGCGTGATTGATCTTCATAATTAAAAAACTAAACTTTGCGATTCAGTCTTTCGGGTTCAAGTCTAAGAAAGCATTGTGTTTGGTCTCTTTTACTTGTTTTTTATTGGTAAAAACGGGCTGGCTCTGGGGTCAAGATTACTTGTTGGATTGTGTTTTGCGTGCTCAATCTTCACGATTTCTCAACCATGAAGAGAATATGGCAACCTATATGGTGGAGTATCTGGTCGCAAGGAGTGAGATGAATGAGCCAACAGCAGCAACCAATAGCTTTATTTCGCTCCTGTATCAGAAAGTGTCAGGAATTAGAGTAAACTAATAGCGGACGCAATGGGATGAAACAGATATTCAGAAACTTAAAGAAAAATAATAAGAGTAAAACAACGACACACAAGATTTATGTGGAAACCCAATGCGAGGAAAAACCACCAACGACGACGAGCACAATCAATCCACTATATGCGCAGGAAGAGTACAAAACGATCACAATCACAACAGGTGATTTGATCTAATAGCAGAATTACAATCTCTCTTGTAATCTCTCTCAAAGTCTCTTGACCTCTCAATGTGTTTAGGGATTCAGGAGTGATTTTAGATCCTAGGTATGACCCCCTTTTATAAGGTCTAGAAAAATAAGGGTTTTTCCCTTAGAGACAAACCCTAGCCGTCAGAAAAAATTGCGTTTGAAGACAAACCCTAGCCGCCTTTGATTTTGGGCCACGAAGCCCAACAATCTCCAATTTGGACCGAAATCTCTAATCACCAACTCTGTAACACCGTCATAGCACCCCGAATGGTGATGCCCCCCTAAAGTGGCAATGCCCCGAAGGGCGCTTAGATACTGTGAATGCTAACTAAGTCTAAGCAATGCTCGAACTTAGCTATAGGTAGAGGCTTGGTTAACATATTTGTAGGATTTTCCGAAGTATGAAACTTCCTTACCACGATTTCCCCTACAGCAATTGTATCTCTGACATAGTGGTACTTGACACTGATGTGCTTGGTCTTCGAATGGTAGTCATCATTCTTAGTCAGGTGGATAGCACTCTGACTATTAGAAAACACTACAGTGGCAGCCTGTGGAACTCCAACCTCAGTAACGAGGCCCCTCATCTAAGTAGCCTCCTTCAATAGCAGCAACATACTCAGCCTCTGTAGTAGATAGAGCTGCAATTGACTGAAGCGATACTTTCCAAGAGATAGCACTTGCACACATACTGAAGATATACCCAAATATGGACCTTTTCCTATCAAGGTCACCAACATAGTCAGAATCAACAAAGCCTGTAACATCATATGTAGCAGCTTTACTTCTATCAAATACCAACCCCTTTTTAACAGTACCCTTCACATAGCGAAGGATCCACTTCACAGCTTCCCAATGATCCTTTTTAGAATTATGCGTATAGTTACTTACCACACTTACAGCATGTGACAAGTCTGGCCTAGTGAATACTATGGCATACATCAAACTACCAACATCACTAGAATAAGGGACATTAGACATTTTATCTATATATTCCTCAGATTGTGGACAACACTCAGCAAACAATCTGAAATGTGCAGCAAGGGGTGTGGAAACTGCCTTACAGTTATCCATATTAAATCTGCGTAGTACTTTTTCAAGGTAGTGTCCTTGAGATAAGTACAACTTACCAGCCTTTCGATCCCTCTGAATCTTCATACCTAAAATCTTCTTTGCTGCACCCAGGTCCTTCATCTCAAACTCCTCACTGAGTTGAAATTTCAACTTGCTAATCAAAGATTTATCCTTAGAGGCAATCAGCATATCGTTAACATACAATAGCAAGTAAATAAAAGAACCATCAGAATATTATCTAAAATACACACAATTATCATATCGACTGTATGTGTATCCTTGTGCAATCATAAAGGTGTCAAACCTTTTGTACCATTGCCTAGGAGCCTACTTAAGTCCGTACAAGGACTTTTTCAATCTACACACTAGTTGTTCTTTCCCAGGAACAACAAAACCTTCGGGTTGCCTCATGTAGGTTTCCTCCTCCAACTCCCCATGAAGGAATGCAGTTTTCACATCAAGCGGTTCCAACTCCAGATCAAACAATGCAACAAATGCAAGAAGTACTCTAATCGAGGTATGTTTAACAACAGGTGAAAATACCTCATTATAGTCAATACCTTCTTTCTGATTGTAACCACGAACAACCAGGCGAGCTTTCCATCTTGCATCTTCAACTCCAGGAATTCCTTCCTTTTTCTTGTAGATCCATTTAGCAGTTAAGGCTCTTCGGCCTTTAGGTAGCTTACACAGTTCCCAAGTCTAATTTTTTTGCAAAATCTCCATTTCCTCTTACATAGCTAGGATCCAGTTTGGTGAACTTGGGCATATGCTATCAATCCCTCATCATCATTGTAGCGAGTAAGCCTCCTGATCTCCCTTCGAGGACGATCACGAGTTATAGAGTGAGCAACCTCCACCTTATGCTGATCATAACTGATAGTGCCAGGTTGAGTAACCTGAGCCTCCATGTTGGGCTGATTAGCAGCTTCACCTTAAGTTGTAACGGTCTCCACTTCTATTTTCATACTGGTATCCTCTTGATCACTTGTACCAGCAGAAGAAACAACAGAATGATTCCCAGAAGATAACATAGTAGTCTCATTGAAAGTGACATTCCTACTTTGAGTGACTTTCTTAGACTCAGGACATCACATGCGGTACCCTTTAGACTCATATGCATATCTAAGAAACATGCACTTGACAGTCCTAGGGGCTAACTTCCCATTATTCACATGGGCATACACAAGACATCCAAATATTCTCAAACTAGAATAATCAATAGGATTATCTGACCATACTTCTTCTGGAATCTAAAAATCAATGGAGGTGTGTGGTGAACGATTCACCAAGTAGCAGGCTGTAGAAATAGCCTCTGCCTAAAAAAAATTGTGATCCCAAAGCCCGACATTTGAAAGCATACATCGAGCTTTCTCCAGTAGAGTCCTGTTGATTCGTTCTGCAACCCCATTTTGCTGTGGTTTACCAACCAAAGTCTTGTGCCTAGCTATGCCATTCATCATGCAGAACTCTTCAAAATCTGACTCGACGAACTCAAGACCATTGTCAGTCCTAAGTTTCTTGATCTTTCTCCCAGTCTGGTTCTCAACCAGAGCCTTGAACTTCTTGAACATGGAGAATGTCTCATTTTTCTGTCTCAAGAAGTAAACCCAAACTTTGCGTGAGAAATCATCAACAAAAGTTAACATGTAGCGCTTACCTCCAAGAGAAGGAATCTTCAAAGGACTCCATAGATCAGAATGAATGTAATCAAGGATCCCCTGAGTACGATGCTTCGCTTTAAAGAAACTCACCCTTTTTTGTTTCCCAAAAATACAGTGATCACAAAAATCAAGCTTACCCGTACTAGCGCCGCCTAGACAACCTTTGTGACTTAGAATGGTCATCCCTTTCTCATTCATATGACCCAATCTCATCTGCCATGACCTTGTATCATTAGCATCTGCTGATATTGTTCCAACTGCAGCTACTCCTGTAACTGTAGTTCCTTGTAGGATGTAGAGACTGCTCTGCCGCAGTCTCTTCATTACCACCATGACTCCCTTTGTCACTTTTAGGACACAATTCTCCATAACAATCCTGCAACCATTAGTCTCAAAAGTACCCAAGGAGATCAAACAATGAGTCATATCAGGTATGTGACGAACCTTAGACAAAGTTCTAACTATACCATCATGGGTTTTAACTTGTACAGTACCTATTCCTACAACTTTGCACTCAGCATCGTTGCCCATAAGTACAACCCTAGTATCAACAGGCTCATAAGTGACAAACCAATCCCTACAAGGACACATGTGATACGTACAACCAGAATCTAAAACCCAATCATCACCTAAGCCCTTTTCAAAGGTGGTGGTCAAAGCCATGGTAGCAAGCAATACATCACCATCAGACTCTGACTCTACTACACAATCAGCTGTAGCAGTTTTCTCCGTTTCCTCTTTCCCTTTCTTTTTCTTTAGTTTCCAGCGATTAGCCTGAATATGACCCAATTTACCATAGTAATTGCAGGTCTTATTGGAATGAGGATTCTTAGACTTCGATTGTCTATTTTTCTTATTACTATTCCCCTTTTGCTCAATTCTACCCCTAACAACTAATCCCTCAATCGGATCAGCATGGATATCATGGTCAAATTTCTCCTTAGACAGCAGATTAGACTTGACATCCTCAAAAGATACAGTATCAGAATTACTATATAGCATAATCTCCGTAAAATGTTTATAAGAGGGGGGTAGAGACACAACAAGTAGAATAGCTTTATCCTCATCCTCAATCTTTACATCTAGATTCTCCAAATCAGCCAGAATAGAATTAAATTCATCCAAATGTTTTTGAACAATGGTACCTTCAGCCATATGAAATGTGTACAACCTTTCCTTCAAATGGATCTTGTTGGCTAGACTCTTCGTCATATAGAGTTTCTCCAGCCGAGTCCACAGATCCACTGTAGTTGCCTTGTCGAGCACCTCTCACAGGACATGTCGTACTAGGCACAACCGAATGGTTGAAACCACCTTCAACTCCAGTTCTTCCCATTCCTCGTCCGTCAGCGATCCACGTCTTTTCTTTTGGTCTGTTGCCCATTGTTCATCAGTCACCTTATCGGGTTTCACGTGAGGTCCTTGCAGAACCTTCCACAACCTATGCTGGATGAGAACTGCTCTCATCTGCACCTTCCAGATATTAAAACTAATCTCCCCATCAAATTTTTGAATATCAACCTTCATAATTGAAGACATCCTAAACCAAGGCTCTGATACCACTTGTTAGGAATTAGAGTAAACTAATAGCGGAAACAATAGGATGAAACAGATATTCAAAAACTTAAAGAAAGATAACAAGAACAAAACAACGACACACAAGATTTACGTGGAAACCCAATGCGGGGAAAAACCACGGACGGCGACGAGCACAATCAATCCACTATATGCGCAGGAAGAGTACAAAACGATCACAATCACAACAGGTGATTTGATCTAATAGCAGAATTACAATCTCTCTTGTAATCTCTCTCAAAGTCTCTTGACCTCTCAATGTGTTTAGGGATTCAGGAGTAATTTTAGATCCTAGGTATGGCCCCCTTTTATAGGGTCTAGAAAAACCAGGGTTTTACCCTTAGAGACAAACCCTAGCCGTCAGGAGAAACTGCGCTTCAAGACAAACCCTAACCGCCTTTGATTTTGGGCCACGAAGCCCAACAACCCAACAGAAAGTCCTGGCACTACTAAAGGAAATCGATGCAGAAATTCTTGTGTGGGGCCCTTGGGTGTTTGAACTTCTTACTAAGTTGCTTAATTTGCATCTTGAGCTAGTGCAAGATTATGAGCAGGGAATGATACTTTTTGCAGCTTCTGTGCATCCTGGATTACAGGGTAGTAATGGAGTGGCTTGCGTTGACGAAGCTCCATGAGAATGGCCATGTCCAATCCCTTCAAAGAAAAGGCCCACATGTGGTTGTGTTACTGAGGAAAAGGGCCATAAAATCAGTAGCCAAGTTCACTGAGCAATTGCCTAATCATGACAAACAATAGATACAGCAACTTGTCTCTAATGTGTTTGACGGTATGAGTTCTAACTATGGTGTACATTTTCTTTGTTACGTAGTTAATTTACTATTAATTCTCTTGATAATGTGAGCAGGTGCAGGCCCTTGAGGATAACATCCCATGGCATCAAGCTGAGTTGAGCCTTTTCACAAGGGTTTAAGTTGCTGTTGAAACATACAAATAAAATGCGACAGAGGACACAGTGAAGACCCTTTTTTAAAAAAATTCTTATATGGATCTTTGTTTGACAGTCTTGAAATCTCTCTTTTGTACAACTCTGTATTTCAAAGGAGTTAACCTTGGTTGGTGGACAACTGGACAGTGGTATGTAAAGGAGAATAAGTTGGCTTGCATGCAGTTAAACCACAATCAGTAAGAATGTCATGACCGTATTTTCTTTGATGTTGAGTCGTACCAAGAGAAGTCCTGGCAATATCAATGCCGAAGAAATACCAAGCAGGTCTTAAGTCTTTGATAGAGTTAGTAATGAATATATTTGACAATCATAGAAGGAAAATGGATTTGTATGTGTTCTGTCGAAAAGAGTTTTTGACAATAGATTGTAGTCTCCAAATTTTCTGTATTACTACACATTTGAGTTGATTGTATGGACACAATGGCATCTTTCATGCCTCTTCCATCAATACAAAAATGAGCTTTGGAACACATCAACATTGGAAGTCCTTTTGTTTCTCAGAAGTGTTCCGATTGAAAATTGTGAATGATCATGGAGGCATGCTTGCAGAGTTTGACATGTCGTACGCCTATGCGATGTATTCTCTTTTCAAGACTGTGAACTGCTATATTGCTGCCTTCCCCCTCACAATTCATCTGCAGGAGCTCAGGGAAAGCTTTGAGTTTTGATTTGTGAGTTGTTCTTTGTTGGAGATATGATCTTGGTCATACCCTGGATTACATTTTATAAGTCTGTTCCCGGCAAAATGAACTGATGAGGGAGCCCTTGATAGCTTTAGGTGAAAATGAATGGCCGCAAAGCATTTCTTCAATCTGTCATTGGAATTGGTTTTGCAAACCATTGTCTTAGTGGCCTTTTATTTTCAGGGATGACTTGAATGTCTTCAGGCTTTTGTAAAAGTTGCAGCAAATGCATAGCAATCAGATGTCAAATAAGAATCAAACTTGAAAGGCAAAATGTAAAACAAAAATTGGCTGTCATTGAAAAGAATGCGTCGTTTCTTTCAATGATTTTGTACTCATTACTTGTCACTTTATCAGGTGAATTCAATGTTGGAATCGAATGGAACTTACTGGTAATGCAAGGCCAGTCAGCCTGTTCCACTAGCATATTTTCCTTACATGTTGGCAACATAAAAATGACATTCTGCCTTAAAAAGTAGTCATATACTTGTATGGTGCAATATGTCATGCTTTTTTTATCCGTTCTATTGCTCACAAATTGAAGATATAAAATACATTTTTGCCACTTGTCCCTTTGTACCCAAAGTTTGGCATATGGCTAGGATGGTTGGATCCCCCAACATCCCTTCTCTAACCCTCTGGTCACAATTCAGGATGCTTTGCACAATCAATATATTGGTCACATGGCTAGTATTTCACGAATTGTTGTGCTCTCGTGGCGCATTTGGAAGAGTTGTAATGCCACTATATTCCATAATGATCCCCCAATCCCATATGTTCGCTCGTTTTGGCAAAACACAACTGGGCGGAATGGCAGCAACGTCACCATTCTTCTCAACATTACCATCCATCATCTCACAAGCCATTTCACTTGGTTCCCATATCCAAGACAACCTGTTTAATTGGGCGGGAGTCTCCTTCAAGTTGCTCCATCAAAATCAACCTTGATGACACTCTAGCTTAAAAGGGAATGACATTGAATCGTACGCAATTGGTGATGAGGTTTCATTCAAGCAAGCAACAAATTCATGGACAATGCTTCTATAGCAAGCTACTACCGTGTAAGATAACATTAAAGCAGCCTCATAGGCAGGATTTACTCATATCCAAGTTGGGGGTCATAACTAAGTTAGTTATCCAAGCCGTTTTTAGAAACCATTTACACTCTATGGAAGATTCTGATGTTAGTTCATGACATACAAGCTATGCTTCCATTGTTTTCATCTTTTTCTATGAAGCATTTTTTTTTTTTTTTTGTGCAGAAGGTAATATAATAACTGATTGGATGGTCAAACTAGGGTATGCTATAAGGTCTGAAGTTTCCTTTACATCGTCTCCCTTGCATGAGATTTCTTATATACTTACTGATGACAGCATAAGTAGAACCCTTAAGAGAAGGGTTGTCTGATGTTCTGTGTACTTAACTATTTATCATTTCAAAAAAGTTAAAAAAAAAATCTAACCTTGGACAAGGAAAGGACAAGCTTTTTTGATAGGGAAAATTTATATCAAGTGTCTTACTCAACATATCTTAGCTATTTTTCTGTCCAGCCGTCCACCATGTCATTTCTCTTTTGCTCAGTCAAGACATGTTGTAACTTTTAAATTATTTATTAGCTAAGAAATAAATCTTTTTTTTAATTTTTATTAATTCCAAGCTTATCATGACATAATAGTAGGAACTATCAAAGAACGAGGTTACCAAGGAGGTGTCATAGATTAAAGTTGAAACCTAATTAATACAGGTTTGTTATCCACTCTCTTAATTTTGAACTCATCTTAAATTGAGATTACTACCAGTCACATTAATAAAATAGAGGTTGGCATGCTAATCGGCAATGTGTCTTGGAGTACTGCAGAACATAAAGCGCTGTTACCCGGTACAAGAAAGCTTATTATTGACAATCGGAGATGGCAGGTTAAAAGCTCACGTTCCTAACGTGAGGCTAATCAAGTTCCAGCCTTCCAGTCAAGCTTATTAATATAGTCATCTCTTCTTATTAAGATTGTGTTATTTTTAATTCGCCTCATAGTGAAATTATGCAGTTGCTGCTTGCCGATAATGTACGGACGGCTAAGGCCAACCCCCGGGATTCCAGTACAAATCTACGTACAACCTGCCTTCTTAACCCACTAAACAAACGTTTGACTTGGAGAGTTTTAAAGAGCACTTCATTTAAACCCAAACCAAGACTAATGAAACTATTAGTGAGTCGATCAGCCAATTGAGTTCCCAGTTTGAGACTATGTCTACCCACCAGAAGATGATGAAAAGTCAGATTTCACAAGAAGGAAATCATCCTTCTAGACCTAAAGGACATCTGCTAGGCCAACTAGAGACAAATTCTAAACGTCAAATGAATACTATTGCCTCAAGAATATTGTTAGACTAGGAGGCATTTGGCAATGCCGTGAAACATACTTGTCCATGGACAAAGACGATAATAAGTGAGCCATGATTGGATAAGCTCATAAGTCGGTTTTTTTGGGGGGGATTTTTTTGGGGAGCAATTGTGGTGCGAGAGACCCAAGGACAAAATATAATCGAACAATTACAAAAACCAGCTCAAGACAAATAAATTAAAGGGCTAACAAAATCCGACAACAGGTATAACTGATACTGGTATGCTGATATCAAATACTCACACTGTCAATTTATAAATGGCAATACCCAGACAAAACTCGCCGTATAAATAATACATTGAAGATTCGTATGGCTACGTCCCCATATTAGCCTTAAGGAAGCATGGTCCAAATTCTGCTGTAGTTCAAACATGAAATGATTCAGAATATGTTAATATGCAAATGCTCTACCTATATTCACTATGGAATCTATCAGAGTGCAGATTAAGTGTGCAAAATGCAACCTAAATTGGGTACCTTAGGTGATCAAGGGATGAAGAATGGGAAGAAGAAACGGAGAAGATCATAACAAGTAGCTAGGCAACTAGCTGCTCTGACCAACATGTGACCAATCCAAGTTGGAAGAACAATCCACCAACCCGGGCAGCAACCACGACACCGCGCTGCAGCTATCATGGCTGCTTGGAAAACAAGCTCTATCTCTTAGATCATTGTTCCTGTCTGCAACCGGCAGATTTGGGTACTCGTGCCAACTGAACTCAATCTCATCGTTATCACCAGGTTGGAAATTCCTATGCATAGCACACCAATCACTTTGATTCAAAGAATCCATCTGTATGCTGCCTTGCCTCATCAACTCAATACTGCGGTTTTTGAAGTGACGCCATTTGTGCCATGTCAGAAATTTATTATTACCCAACATGGCGCACCAAACATATGTGCTAAAAGAATCCATCTGTATGCTGTTTTGCAGCTTGGAAATCGCTTCCCTAATCGACATACGCAGATCGTACTCAACTTCTTCTTGTTGCCTGCTGTTGGAACTACAAACAGGAGGTTCATGATCATCCAAAACAACTTCATAGCTGGAACTGCTGCGACTACGATGGATGCTTAGATGCAAAGCCTGTCCTTTACCTTTTGTAACAAAGGACACTATTTTTTCAATGAAAGTCTTGCGGCATTCATCAGGCAATGACACTTTTCTCCACTCCCAGCAGCTCTTAGTAGTATCAATCTAGCAATGACACTTGCAATGACACTTGCAATGACACTTGCAAACAGTATGAATGTAAATGTAATCGACAACACACAGATAGCTCAAGATTTTCTCCAGGAGCTCTGTTGGAAGACACCCCACACAGTAGTTGTTTGTTTCCTTTGTTTCTTCACACATTATTGACACCTGAAAAACCAATGATAAGCTGAAACCAACTAGCTAGCATTGAAATTTAGGTGTTGCCCTAATATGGTTATATTATATACACCATCCTGCATGCTACATGGTTATGTGTGTTCCACTTCCGGTGATATGATTCTGTTTAAATTGAATCCACCAAGGCTTTTATGGTTCAAATTTCATAGTATTGAGGGAAACCCAAATGAGTGGTGGATTCACCTTACAAATATCCGGCATTGGGCATCTAGTAGCTGTACTTTTTTTTGGAGAAAAATTCACATAAAAGTTGATAAATTGAATGAGGAAGACACCATAACAGTCAAGTACAAAAGAGAGAACAATGCAATTTCAGAAAAACAAGACATGCTAACCTACCCAGGGCACAGAAGAAGGAAAAACAAACTCACAGATGAATGAATACTCTGCTGTAACTTCTGTGGCGATTGAAATCAAAATCAAACCCTTTTAAATCTGCTCAAAGATCCAATCTTTTTATTTGTCTCCAAAAAGGGGAAAAAACAAGGCAAGCAATGGATTGGCTATTCTAGGTCAACTCAAATCGACTTTTGGAAATTTGTTTTTGAAATATATACTGAGCCAAAATTGCAGATTCCTTCATCGAATTAAATTCCTTCATCGATTAAAAAATAATATATTACCTTAAAATTATAATATCTTATTACCCCTTTATCTTCTTTTTTTTTTTCAAAAAAAAAAAACATTGAAATCTTAATTTAAGGGTAGTTGTCATGGTTGCAATCAACTTTCAAGAAAAATAAAATTCATCAATCTCCTATTAAAATTGAAAGACAAAATCCACCAGTTAAGCAAATTATTTTCAAATTAATTTGAATAAATTAATATTAAGCATTCAAAGGGAGAAAAGGTGCCCAAAGAAGAAAACTAGGTATCAATCAAATAGGGAGGGTGTACGTATTTTACAACCGCGGATCACGGAGTTCACTAAAGAATAGAGTCACCGTAAAAAAGCTTAGATAAAGAAGCTTGAAATCGCAAAGCTCTAGCCACATTATTTCACCATACGAATTACACACAAATCACACTACCATGTAATCATTCGATAACTAGTTCTAGAAGCATGATAGATGAAGAATAAGAACAACATTATAGATGAACAATAGTCGCAAATGTGTGATCTACATTACCTGTACACGTAAGTATTTCAATAATCCAATTGGCATGAGCAAGTGATACAATGATTCAAAGCTCATGGTAAAACTACGATGCTTAGCAAAATGACTCACTAATCCTCTGTAATCCCCACCATGTCCTTGAAGAAATCAATGACAGGCAATGGCCAATTGTATACGGACGAACCTTCCATTATTGGATTTTGCAAGTTTGAGATCGTTGACGTTTTGGCTTGATTTTCTTGTTTTCCACTGGCCTTAGAACTGTCCATTCTCCCGTCCTGACTCTTTAAGTAGGGCACAATGTGCTTTTTCATATCATCATTAGAGATTCCGAGATGACCACCAGATACATTAACAAACTTAACTCTGCCAGCTTCATCGAGGGTTCTCAAACCAATCCAATCCTCAGTATAGAGCTTTGTCTGCAAGGATGACACAAGACAGGACCTAAGACAGTATCGACTAATTGCATGATGTGATCTTAGGAATAACGCATAAAAAATATTCGCACATTGGACCTGATCACTGTAGGAGAAGATGAGGATTTCACCCTTCATATTATGTTCAAATTCATCAACATTGTTACTTTGGAGAATATTTTTCTAGCAATCATGGCAAAACATGACTCAGACAATGGAAGCTCCAGCTATGTTTTACACCTCACTGAAAGTAACTGGACCCACCTTTTCCGCTGCCTAATCGAGAAACAGTATTAAGTCAACCAAGTTGCTTGGATCCCACATGACTTATGGCATCGGTGGGTTAAAAGTACCAACATCCCTTCTATAATTGAACTGTACAGGGGTTGCTTCTATTCATCTCTGCACGGAAAATATGTGGAGTGTAGACAGCCTATTGCTCCTAGATAGACATACACTATGGTCTATTCATACATTTGCATTGGACAAATTAAATCCACATATGAAAGACCTGTACAATGCTGACCTCTTTCACTCTTTCAGGATCCTAGAAAGTGTAAGGCAACGGCAAGATCCCACGGAAGTCAAAAACAACACCACATATGGTACGGGAATGCCTCGACAATCTGATCAAATCTAGAACCACAATGACATGATGTTCGAGATCAAAATGATGCAATAATACTACTACAACTTCAGCTACAGCTTCACTGAAATACTTCCTAACAAGTATGACCTTGACGAAGTCAAGCTTGGAAGCTCCTTCACGTAAAGTGGAAACCCGTTAAGTCTTGACAGAAGTAATGAAAAAAAGAAAACTCCACAATAGAAAACTGTTGCTCAAAAAGAATATATGGAGAACCAGTCCCCTCTGGTGGCCGTTATATTATCCTATGCAAATACTAAATTAATGAACACATAAAAGACGTACCTTTTGTGGAGGTAGCACTGGACTAAAAGCACCATCTGGATAGTATCCAAACCATGAAGTTTCTCTTGGTACCAAAACAGTGTCATGCTCAAACTGCGAGAGCCAGTAGAATTTTGGTCATAAGATATACACCAAATAAATGAGGAACATCAAACATATGCTACTTACCATGATCAACACCAAATTCTCCAAGCTGCTGAATCGCTGTTTGTATGTTGAATTTCTTTCTTCTGGTATCTCATTGTTGAGCCTAGGGAGAAGCCTACACTTCTGTAAGTAGCCGTCTAAATTCTGTAGAAAGACAATTACAACGTTGCTCAGATGCATATGTTCCATGTCAAGATACATATGAGAAACAAGGTATGATAAACAAAATCCCTGACTATAAATGTTGCATTTCTAATCTTAAGCAACAGAACAAGAGCCGGAGAAACCAGGCTTAGTCATTGTCAGATTGTATAACATCTCTGAAGGAAACTCTGAAGGGTTCCCTAAACCACTTACCACCCCCCCTATGACATCTTTAAAAAATAAAAAAAGGGGAAAGAAGGCCCATGAAATGAATTTGTCTTTGTTGGTGATTGGAAACAATTCCTCTCTTTTGTGTAACAGGGTTAATCTTGGCTTTCCAGACCGCTAAATCAGACATGGTTGGCATGGTTCACACTAGCTGGGGCTGGTTCTCGACAAACCTCTGATGAAACTAATCAATCATCGTGTAAAGAGATAATAATTGACAAGAAGAGGTAGTGTGAGTCGAAATTGTACTCACGGTTGGGATTTTAAGATAACCACTGGGGGCTAAATGATCCTGCAAATTCAGAGGATGCCCAGTTAAACAGCCAGACCACATGCACATACAATGTCGATATCGTAGGAATCAAAATTTGATGTTCATAATGAATTTATGTTACAGAAATTTGAAAGTAATGACAGAATTATGCAGCCGGACAGAAATATTTCACCTGGACATAGTCAGAGTAAATCTCAGACTTGATAAGAGTGTCTGCAAGTACACAGAAAACGCCAGACTGCAGAATAAACAAGCCACCGATTTAGATGGAGCCTAGCGTATACATGTGGAAAACTTTTGACCATCCTAAAATTATTTCAATAGCAGCCTATCAAAGTGCTATCGAGTATGGTCATTGACGAAGGATCATATGCATTTGCTTCAATGAGCAGGTAAAGGGCAAAGTACTCACACCACAAAGAGGAACAGAAGCAATTCCAGCATGAGGTCCTGCCAATGAGATGTAATTCTTAACCTGTTTCAAGTAACAAAAGGACACCCAAAAGATACATAAAGTTTCAAGTTCGTGTCCATGATCTAGAATAATAAGCACAATAAAGGCAAAGAAATCTGTCAAAATGTTCGGGTAATCGAAATAAGCTTGCAGCAGAAGAAATACAAACTTTTGGTGCAAGATTCACAAAATTAGACAAGCAATAGAAAGATGAACGATGCAACTAAATTAAGTATTCAGCAAGCCTTTTTCCTTACAGGTGGCGCTCCTTCACAGAACTCTATGACACCTCGTCCAATCAAGTTTCCCTACAGTACAACACAGATGTATCAGAACAAGAAATATGACACGGATTTCTACAAACAGAAAGCTGATGCGCTCAGCTTAATATGACTGTTAATCACTGCCAGAAAAATGAGCGTGGATCCAATTTGAGACATCGGCCCCCGGAAAATATACATGTGAGGTACATGATTCAGAATTAGCTATTCAGCAGACGAATTTCACAGTAAGATTGAGGATATTACCTGGGACAAGCCAACTAGGTTGAAACCCCCATTGAGCTCTTTCATTTGTTTTACCTAGTGATTCACTAGCATGTTAGCAAGATCAGTAATAAAAGTTCAAGGGAAGAATCAGAAGAAGATGTCAATTTCTTTTCACCTTGTCACAAGCAATTTGAGCCTGCAAGAATAGATTTAAGTTAGAACATGCTTGAAAAAACCTGAGTAAACATTGTCTGAAATGAAAGGCATTGCAATTGTGAATTTTTCCGCTTACTTGCTGGTCAAGGGGTATAAACCAGGAATCCCAGGCTCCATCACCAATTTCACTGAGCACAACAAAGAAAGCAATGAAACACGAGATTAGCATATGGCAACATTGGATAGAATGGTAAGAAATGGAATAATGCAGTAAATAGATCCGGAGCAAATATTATATCTATCCAGCTAAAGGATGTACAAAATTTTACAAACAGGCTGAAAAGTAGTCATATGATTCTATGTGGGGAAAAAAAAGTAGTCATCTTGGATACTTGACAAAGTAACATGTGTATTGACACAGAATTGAACAGAAAATGGCAAAGGCCCTACACAACGGTCTAGCATGGCTATGGCTGAGTCCAAGTGGTAGTACTGGGAACTTCTGAATCAGAGGACATGAGAAGTACTTAGTCATTAATCCAAAGTAGAACTGATCATAAGTAATAAGTCATAAGCATGCTATTCATTCGGCACATTCATACAGACATCAAAGAAGGATTGTCATAAATATTGTCCTAGTAGACAATATGATTTGAGGTAATTGCCAGGCCGCTTCAAAAGCTATCAAATTATAGAATATCTGCAAAAAGATCATTAACCTTGCTTTTCTTTGCTAGCTAATGTCGGCAATCACTAGCACAAACTCTTCTTTTTCAATCAGCAAATTCAGTCTAGTGTTACTCCTTTATGTTATCTTTTTAATTCATTGAAGATTTTAGCTTCTACCACCATTGGTAATTTTGACCCCCTATAGAGCAAGAAGGGTGATCAAGAAGGGATTTTTTTGGTGGGGGGGGGGGGAGTATGGGTAAGCATACATGCAGTGTCCTTCTGAACCAGACCATTCACTCAAAAGCTGGGTGAACTGCTTCACTCCACGTCTTGAGCATGCATCACTGATGCCTACATTAAATATAGACAGCATTCAAACTGATAAGTAATTGAACAATGAAGCAAAAAGAGCATTGTTCAAACTTCAAAGCTAATAATATCTAGTAAAAAAGATACCATAGGAGGTCAACAAGATGTCAACTTTGATTTAAGATAAACAGTTTAGAGTCCTAGACATAACAATACAAAAATTACTAGCATAGGAACTTCCCAATGGCAGGAATTTTGGAGCAATTATAGAAGTCTAAGGCAAAGGTCATAAGGAAGGTCAGTACTACATCAGTATCATGCTTGCATAAAAAATGTAATAGTCATCAGCTGCAGAATTGCAAACACAAACAATCTCATTCAGGGAAAAGGTTTTGTTTATGGTTAGCTTGGTACAATATGTGCAAATTTTACATAAGTCCTCAATGAGGGATTAAGTCCAAACATAATGTTGGATGCTTATGGATTCGCCTGTCCAACTACTTCAAAAGCTTGATACGTTATGAGAACATAAGGCATACTTTCGTATTTAGATAAACCAGAAATTTGCTACCACAAATTTTAAGGAGACAGTGGGAAGACCAGTTGCGGATCATTATGATTTGTTTGCAAGAATTTCTTGAAGTTTTTGACAAAGTACAGAACAAGGTAAATTGCATTCCGTGTAAGCTTCTTCTTTTGTCTTTTCTTTCCCTTTCATATTTCTATGATTCTTCTCCCACAACCAACAAAAGAGACTAAGACAGAATGAATGCAGACGTGCATATACTTTAGCATCACCAGCACTTCAACTAAAATTTCGTACCTCTCCACAAACATAGATGATGAATACATCTCCATGCCACCATCAAAATTGGATATTACCTACCCAACTTGCTAGCTTAGCCACTAATGTCCTGCCCCACCTTTCAGCATCTATTTGAGGCGCAATAAATGCAACCGAAATGTCACATCATTGTCATCATTTTTAACCCTGCTTCTCATTGCTTATAACCCTAAGTAAGCTCAAAGCTTTGACAACAACATTTCATTGGAAAGTGACTTTATCACTTTCAGATAGTTTTTACAAGGCTCTAGTTCATCAAATCATCCTTTACCCTTAGATTATTGCCTATTCTCCAACCCAAAGTTTCTTGTTCCACCTGAACTTTCACATTTGATAATCAGTTTTGCACTCAAACTGAGTTACTGATATATGAAAGTAACCAGTCTTCCATCCATTTGATAAATGTACCATCCAAATATAGGGGACCATTATCTCTAGTCAGCAAAACTAACCTCAACCATTGAACTTGATGTTTTCTCAGAAACTCCCACCTATCAACGACAGCAAGTCATATGCTGTGCACTCACATTTTAGTACAACATCTCTTAAAAGGTTATTATGAGCCATTAAACAGAGTGTTCAAAGATCATTAATTGTTTTCACACACACAACGAGCCAGGACCATAATGTTCCATTTGCCAAAGTAAGTGACTCAGTAAGTTATCACCATATACTTTCAGTTAGAAACTTCAAGCTACCCGGATGTCCAGAAAGGAAACTAAATATTGCACGCTTTCCTGTATTTTGCTCACAATGACATAAATATTTATTTCCCATATGCTTCCTCCATCCGTAAGGTATGGAAATACATAGAAAGTGTCACACGTAAAATAGCAACAATATATTCAACCAAACAGCAAACAAACAACACCACCTAATATAGGTCCCGCTTGAGCTGGTTTGGGGATATCCAACCAATGACAGAATCCCATGATCACAGAACCAAATAAGACAAGAATAATTCCAGAAAGAATAAATTATCATCCTAAAATCCCAAGTCCCACACTTTCCAAGCACCCAGGAAGTAATATCAGCCCACTCCCATATAACAATGTCAGAAAAGTCTAATTCAGCATTTTAACTAGCACAAACCTAAATCCTTAAACCCAAACAAAAGGGCAAACTAAACACTTCACAAATAAACAACTTAGTTAGCAAGCTATTGGCAACAAACAGTATCAAAAACATTGATATGCATATGCAGTAAAATAAAATCCAAGAGAGAGAGATTGAGAGAGTACCATGGAATACAACAAATGGAAGAGAGTGGCATAAAGGGAAGACGAAGATCAAGGCGAAGATGAAGGAGAAAAAGGGTATTGCAAATCCCATGTTTGTGGATTGAAGAAATTAAGGATTTTGAATTGGGTATTGAATGTTTGATGGGGGCAATCTTATTCTTATTAGTGCGGGAGAGAGAGACAGACACGAAAGACCACCTCTGTTTTCTCTCCAAGCAACCTTTTTTCTCGAGGAGAATTGGCAGTTGGTGGGTTAAATGAGGGACGTAAAAGAGGCAGGCCAAGCCTGGTAGACAGTGACTGGCAGATCAACATAAATATTATACAGACACATTTCAAATCAAAATTAAAATCAAAATCAAAATTAATAGAAAAAGTCAGGTGGTGGAGTATAGGATATAATGTTGTGGACCCTTTTTTTGATTTTTTTTTTGGAATTTTCTATGATTTTCTCCCCCTCTCCATTTGGGAGCTGGGGGTTGGGTAGCGTTTATACACTGCAATAGTCTACAATTATGCCGTGAAATAATGGTTAAAAATTAAAATAATAATATTTTGTTTTAGTATATAATTGAAGTAATTTTTTATATGTGGAGGAGTTGAGGCGAAAAAGAAATTTAAATCATACACATATAGTCTAGTAGAGGTGGGAGCGAGGCGGGGTCATGGTAGGGTTGATTCAACTTGCCTCGTTAATAGTATGGTTAAGTCCGCTATATACCACGTTACAATTGAATTGAGTTGGTCCACCGATCGGTGATTACAAGTTTTCATAACGAAAGTTTTGGTAAATCTTTCTAAATTTTTTATTTCAATTAATACTATTATTTTCTGAAATCTTAATCTTTTGATAAAGTATGCTTTTCTACATTTCAATGAATTACAATTTTAACAACCATAAGAATGTTTATAACATTTATAATTCAACTTAATTTTTCTACTAGTGATTGTATCATTAACTTTCCACCGTCCCAACAAGAATTAAAAGTGGGAACAAAACATCTCCTTCGTTGATTTCCATTAAATGCATTTCTTCCAGACTTTCAAGTTGGATTTACATTGAAATGGACATTCAATCCAATCAATTTGAGCCAAACAATGTGAACCCCCACCCCCTTTTTTGTTGGGGAAATAAATGATGTTAGTCCCCGTGGACTTTCATTGTCTGGTTTTACACTGAAATTGGTGATGTCCCAATTATATTAGTGCACAACACCCGACATTTTTTATTTTAAATTTTTGGGTTTGTTTTTGGGCGTGAATGAGCCGTAAAAGTTAATGTAAAATGAGATTTGAATTTAGATTTCTGATAACAATTTTTATATATTTTATCAGTTAAATTAACTAACATGCACAGTTTTTTAGATTGATACAAAAGAAAAATACTGATGCACAATGGTTATGAGATTTCAACTTAAACCTCTATTAGTATCATAATTTCGTTAGCCATGTTATATGGAGGACATTTGACAATCAGTGACATGCATATAATTTACAAATGAAACAACCAATTTAAGTACATCAACTGAAATTTTAGTAACTTGAATATAAAAATTACATAAGTTGATTAAAATGAGTTACGAATACTTATATTATAACATAATTAATAGTGTACAGAGGACAATAATGTAATTTTTGTATTCCCTTAATGTTATATATACACCGTCAGACTCCCTAATTGGGTCAAAGCCTTGACTTACACTCACAATAATTATAAGAAGCATGTCAAGCGCCAATCTGTAAAATGGCTACTTAGTTACTACCACCTTTTTTTTTTCTACAACTTATCCTTAGTTTTTCTCCATAAAATGTTATCACAAAATCCTTCTTCTATAAAATGTTTTCACAAAATCTGATTTTTGCAGGTATCTTGGAATCAACTTCTCTATGGGCAGGATTGCCAATAGAGGTAAGGTTGCCTACATCTGGATCTTCCAAGACCCTGCAAAAGCGAGACCCACACTGGGAGTTGTTGTTGTTGTTGTTGCATGTCAAGCGCTAATATAATTCGGCTGAATTTTCGTAACTGGAATTTTCCTTTCACTGCTAGGGAACTGATGGATAGAGAAGGCAGTAACTGACATGCAATACTCTTGTAGAGAGACCATAAGTATTGTAAGTTCTATTCAGGCCCAACCATATATTGTGACAGCAATTGGTTGGTGTGGGTCTGATTGCACGAATAGCTATTTATGTTGCTACCCATGTCTTCCAAATACCATGTTCTCCATAGAGTATAACTTTTTCACTTTGCACGAGGAGCTACATTGATCTGCAAGGCAGTTATCTTTTTCCTTTTTATATGAATGCAAATTGATCTACAATCGTAGACTCTATCATGGTGCGAACTGTGAAGAGGACATAAAAGTGGTGAGGTATGAAAGATGACATTGAGCATATGTCAGTGTTATTTCCCCAAAGAGACACAATGGTGTAGCATTTGCTCCTCCAGGCACCCATTGTCATATGATGATATTCACTAAACTGCCCATTTTCACTCCCAGCTCGTGTTTTCTTTAGACCGCACCATGCAGACAAACGGTCTACTGTAGGGAATGAAAGAACCTCTAGGTCCTGTACTATGTGAAAAGAGTGGTAGCGGATTGTCGCTTTTGGTATGATCTCAAACCTAGACATATAACTCAGCATATACAACAATTGTTACTTCAATTGGTACTTCACCTTTTCCAACTCCTTATCTTTGAAATTACGGATTGGGTTATCCGTCTTTGGATGAAAAGAAGCATGTAAATTCATTATAAAACAATGCATTACTAGTCTCTGTCCACAATTAGAGCTTAGTCATGGAGAGAGATCGGTTCCTTATATCGTGCTAACTATATACAACAGTTTCACTTTAAAATGTTTTCTGATAGCTATGGATGTCTACTTAAGAGCTTCTTGGATGATGACAATGACACCCCATTTGTGCAAGTCCTGCATATTGTTGTGCAGATTGCAACTTCAACATCCATACTCCTGCCTCTTCTTCCCTGCCTCCATCAAACATCCAAACACAAGGCTCACCTTTATGAACTACTTTTCTGTGATGACACTTCTGCACTCTCAGCCACGAACAGCCATCAGCCTCAGAATGGCATTCGCTGTGCTTGCCCCAGTGAAATCGATTGCGATGCGGGAGCATATCGTTGCTCATTACCAGGCTCAGTTACACTCACTCTGATAGTGTCAACCAGGAATCTGAGGTATGTATGAGTAGAACGCTGAAAATCTCCATTGTCATATCCATATCAGACCAAACAAGAAAATGTCATTTCCTTTAATCAGGAATTTACTTCTCTGAATTGCATGGACTATGTACTTCAGATCATCCTGTATTTTATCCCTCTTAAGTCCTAATCGTGAATCCGTCGCATTATTAGTTGTGAGTAAGAACCAATATGCATTTTACTTTTTTAAATCATTACTCCTTAGATGGGGAGGTCCTTGTTTAGTAAAGACATCGGACAATGGGTTTGATGAGGTGTCTGGAATTGGAAGACAGAGAGTGGAAGGGTAGAGGATTAAGCAGGCAGAGGAAGGAGATGGGAAGAGAATAAAATCACAAGGAAGTCCATTATCTACTATGTGTTTGATTTCCATGGCTTGCATACTGATATTGTACTTATCTATAGGGTATGAAGGAGCCTTTTGGGAGTTGATTTTTGACGGAGTGTTGGTGTTAAAAGAGTTAGCAGAGAGATCCTCTTTTATTAGTAGTTGTTCTAAAGTTAAGTGTGAGTTATTGTTTGCATGTATTTTTGTAGACTTTTGTTTTGGATTTTTTTACCTATTGGCTTTTACTCAGAGGGGGGGGGGGGACTTATGAAGTCCCAGAACATGGCAATCCAACAAGCCTTGAACAGGAGGAATGAATATGATCCAAAGTACGAAAGCCTAAAGGCTAGTTCTAGACATCTCCACACTAGGAGAATTGCAAGCCATGAAAATTTAATTAGAAGCCTATTTTTTGAACAAGAGACAATCTCACTCAAACATCTTTTGCATTTTCTATTGGCTTTCTCTTTATCCATTAATAGTATATGTTATGTTTGTTTTTATGAAAGACAAAAAAGGAAGCATAAATATTTGTTCTTTAATCATATTCTATAATGATATTATGGAATTACTAATCATATTTGGATATATTATGGGACTTCCTTGATCTTGTGATTTAAGATATGATTTGGTTATAGAAAGAACAATAAAATTAGCTTAAGGAGAATCCAAATCAGCATATGACTTGATTATGGAAGGAATTGCTCAAAGAGAATCCAAATCTGCCAAAAAATCAGGACAACCATTGCAAGCATATCAACTAGCCGTTGCATGCTAAATTTGTGCCATCTTTAGTGACACTGAACTGGATCTTCAAGGCCTGGAACTGAAGCAAGAAATCAGGATGTGTCTAACGGCTACTTTCCATCTATTCTCCAAGCTTTTGTTATAAATGTGCAAGATGGTTGAGAGATGAGGAGAGGAAGCAAGACAAGTATTCATTGGCATACTCAAACACACTCTCTTATTGTATTGATTGAGCTTTAATTTGCTATTGTTCTTTGAGTTATTCAAGTAGTGTTTAGATAGAATTATAGAGTTGAAGGGTCAACTCTACCAAACCTTGTTGAGGGTGTCAACTTGGGTCTTAGAACTTAGAGTAGGTGTACTCTAGAGTTGTAATCATCCCTCCTATAAAGATTCGGGTTAATCCTAGAGTTAGGGAACTCTAAGCGGGGATTAAGCCTGTTGAGGCCCAACCTCGTTAAAAATTCGATTGTGTTTTGTCCACGCTTATTTTTCCACATTTTATCATTTGTCAATTTGCGATTTTGATCATCACCCTATTCACCCTCCCTCTAGGGTGATTTAGTAGCTTTCGCACTTTCAATTGGTATCAGAGCTAGTACTATTTTTTTAAGACTTTACTGTCTAATAGTTCGATCTCATGGCTAGTTATGATTTTGACTCTAATTTTCCTCTGCTTTTTAAAGGTGCTAATTATTTTTTGTGGCAGGAAACAATGGAACGTTATATCAAGTACAAGGGTCACAATCTTTGGGAGATCATGATCAAAGGTCCAATAGTTATTGAGAAATCGAAAGATGAATATACTGAAGAGGATTTCAAGCGGATATCCAAAAATTTTAAAGCTATAAACATTTTATATTGTGCTCTTACTGTTGATATTTATGAGTTTATCTCACATTATGATAGTGCCAAGAAAATTTGGGAGACTCTTTATAATTTATATGGTACTAATGAAAATATGGTATTAAGCGAATTTGTGGCGCATGATGAAATAATCATGGATGGAAATGTTAAGCAAATTGAGGATCACCAACCACATGAAGAGCAAGAACATGAAAATGATTATCTATTTCAATAGTTTATACATAATGATGTCAAGTATGCCCAAATTGAGGAATTTCTTGAAAATGGTGAGAAAAATGATGATTCATCTATTCTTCAAAGCGGTAAGGATGAGGTAACATCCATAATTGCATTTTCAAATAATAGTATTTCTCCAAGTTGTCACATTTTTTATGATTTAAATACCACACTAAATTTTCAACTTTCAAAAATTCTTGATTGTGGTGTTAAATCAAGAAAATGTGTCAAGATTGAGGGAAAGAAAAATTTTACTTCATTAATTTTTCTTGCTTCTAGCAATGTTGAATCCAAGAAGAAAAGGGTATCAAGATTTGGTCAAGCAACTTCATTCTTAAAGAAATCAAAAAAGAATGCGCATGTTCGTGGGATATTATTGATTCCTTATTTATGTACTAATAATGAATTTTCAATAGCATTCGATCCTCTTGAAAATTTAAGTGGACAAGGAAGCATTGGAGCTTTGCAAAGGCATATGATAAGTTATGGTTTGCCAAAAGTAAAAATAAGGTAAGTTCGTTTGTTTTGTCATTGCTCAGATTTCAAGGCCCTGAAGTATAGTCCAAGGCCTTGAACTGCAGGCAGAAACTGGGTATCTTTAATATGACCAATTCAAAGGTTTGAATTTTTATGTCAACATCTTCAATAGATATAATATTTGAATTTTTGTTAAACATAAGATGATGTTACTTTGCATTTTGTGGCATTTTGATTTCAACATTTTTTGAATTTTAATTTGCATTATTACAGGTATCTTATACTATTCTGATATGTTATTATGCACATATAATTTCAATGCTTTTGTCCATAATTATTATGATCCTTAATACTCATATTGCTTGTTTCTAGAAGAGAAAAATTATATCACTTGATCATTTTTTGATAGCCTCGATTTACTCTTGATAAGGGGAGAATTTTGTTCAGTTATTGCATCATTATGTTGTTTATAAGAATTTCAAGTCCATGAGCATTGGCATATGTGATTAATTTCATGGTTAGTATTTTATCCCCTATATTTTTTTTATGAGTGCCATGGATTGAGGGGGAGAACCTTTATATGACATTAACTTATTAAAGGGGAGTTATATGTGTTTACCATAATAAGCTCCAATTTTTCCTTCTCCTTCTTGGGCTACCTTTTTGATGAAATACGAAAAGGGGAAGAAATATTTGGAAAAAATTTCATGAATATCATGGAAGATTATACTGCAAATTATGAATGGTTCTAGAAGATTCTCGGCCAAAATATTCAGCCCAAATCAAGGAAAGTAGCCGTTAGAAGTACTTGAGCAAGAACAGAAAAAATCAAGGGTATGGAAGGCCAATTCAAGGGCTTGAAATTAGACATGGAGATTGGATTTCCACAAGATGTGCAACGGTCACTTGCCATATTTTTCTCCACTCTTCTTTACACCTCTCATCTATAAAATGGGAAGAGATTGGTAGCAAGAGAACAGCAAGAGAGAGCAAGCACTCATTGGCATACATATTACTTGAGAATTTATTGGCATACTTTGAGCTTAAATTTGCTTATATATATTACATTTTATTGTATTGTTCAAGTTGTAATTTGGGTAGGATCATAGAGTTGAAGGGTCAACTAGTAGCTTGGAACTTAGAGTAGGTGTACTCTAGAGTTGTAATAATCACTCCAAATAAAATTGGGTTAATCCTAGAGTTAGGGAACTCTAGGCGGAGACTAAGCTTGGTTGATGCTAACCTCATAAAAAATTACTCGTGTCTTGTCCACGTTTATCTTTCCGCTCTTTATTTGATTAATTTGCGATATTGATCATCATCTTAGTCAACCCCCTCCTCTAGGGTGATTTAACTAACCAAATCGGGCCAACAATTGGTATCAGAGCCAAATCAACTGCATTTTGACCTTACCATCAAGTGGGCAATGATTATGACCGCTAGTGGAGAAGGCTATTATGATCAATGTCGCTCTACTGTTAGACCATGTTTGTTTAGAGGTACTAACTTTTCATATTGGAAAAATTTGATGCAAATGTTTATCAAAACTGAAGATTATGAACTATGGAACATTGTGACAAAAGGACCATACATTCCACAAATCACAATTGATGAAAAGACCGTTGTGAAAACTGAGAATCAATACACTCAAGAAGACTTCGCAAGGCTTTCGAAAAACTGTAAGGCCATGCATATATTATATTGTGGATTAGAAGCTAATGAGTACAATCGTATTTGTGCCTATGAATCAGCCAAAGAAATATGGGACAAGTTGGTGGTGACCTATGAAGGGACAAGTCAAGTGAGAGAGACAAAAACCAACATGTTCGTTCATCAGTACGAGCTATTCAAAATGCAACCCGATGAAACGATTAAGGAAATGTTCACAAGGTTCGCTGACATAACCAACTATCTCAAGTCCCTTGGCAAAACCTACACCAACAAGAAGATGGTTAGGAAAATACTTCGGGGTCTTCCTAAAAACAAGTGGGGTCCCAAGGTCACTGCAATTGAGGAAGCCCAAAACCTCAAGACACTAGCCTTGGATTATTTGCTAGGAAAACTCCTTACGCACGAGATTCATCTTAAAGAAGATGAAGAGGAAAAAGAAACTCAATTCAAGAAGGAAGTAGCATTCAAAACTAGAAGTGAAGACGCCATTTCCTCAGAAGAAGAGTCAAGCGAAGAGGATGAAGATATTATGGCAACGATCGCGAAAGGATTGAAGACAATGTTCAAATCAAAGATTTGATCCCAGGAAGTTCTACAAAAAGGGATCATCATCAAGCAAAAATGAGAAGTTCTCAAAAGGTACGAAATTTCTTCACAACAAAGATGATTCTAACTTGGCTCATTGCTTTGGATGTGGATTGCTAGGACATATTGTGAAAGACTGTCCAGTTTTGCAAATGAAAGCCGAAAAGCATAAACAAAAAGCCAAGAAAGAGTTCAAGAGAGCCATGATTGCTGCATGGAGATATAGTGACTCTAGTGACAGTGACAAAGAAGAAGAAATGGCAAACCTATGCCTTATAGCGAATGATGTTCAAGAAACCAGATCTGAAAACTTGGATGAGGTAGACCATTTTGACCTTCTTGAATATTCGAAGGATGAATTAGCTCAAACATTAATCCAATGCATTCGGTGTGAACAATAATATTTGTCCAAGATAAAGTCCTTGAAGAAAACAATTTGTAATTTACTCTTTGAAAGAGAGGCGTTACAAAAATTGAATAGTGAATCTCTTTCAAAAATTGAAATGCTTGAAAATGAAAAGAAAGAGCTTCAATCCAAACATGAGGGTCTAGAAAAAGTAGTGTTAAAATTTTCTAAAGGACAACAAAAGTTGGACAAATTGCTAGGCTTTCAAAGGATGTCTTTCAACAAAGAAGGTATTGGATACAATCCTTTTAACAAAAAGAAAAATTACAAAAATTTCTTTGTTCATGAAACATCCAAAGACAACTCTCACACCGTATGTAATTACTGTTCCTCTCAAAAAGCCAAACACCAAGATAATCCACGTTTGGGTACCAAAAGGAACAAGACCACGAAATAGGGTCACAACCTATGTTGGACCCAAATTCGATATCGAGGCTAGAAAGGTTTGATCTATTATTTTGTAGGCGTACTTGAAACCTGACAATTTGTGACTTTGATCGTGGTTAGAAAGGTTTGATTCAGTGTCTTGACGAAGGGGGGAGAATTGTTAATAGTGGTGCATAAATTGATGGGGAGCCTTCTCTAAGTACTAACTATATTTATGAGCTTTTGCAAGACAAGCCAATGAAACAATCATCACTGTCAAGAAATTCAAGGCCTTAAATTACAGTTCAAGGGCTTGAACTGCAGGCATAACCTAAACATTTTGATTATGACCAAATTAAGGGCTTGAACTTCACTTTCAAGGCCTTGACCATGGGTAATTGACACAAATAAATCAATTGGTTCATACCCAATGGAATTGGAAGGCAATCTGATATATTGTTTTCATTCTGGGCACATAAAAGTTAAAGGGGGAGATATATTTTAAGTTCTTCTTATTTTTTATGAAAGTCAAAGGGGGAGAATAATTTGGTCATTTTGGTTGTGCTGATGTTAAAATGCCACCAATCAGGTAATGTATCAGGTGATACCTTTGCATGATTTACTTCCTACTTAAGAAATTTTGATTTTCAAATTTTAAATTGCTCAATTATTTTTTAGAAGGTTAGCATGATATGATTAATAACCATCGTATTTTTTCATGGCATGCGATATATTATTATGCTTGCTTAATATTTTAAACATCATACTGGATTATTGCACATAATTTTATGCTTAGCGTTTGCATCAATGTTATTGTCTATCTCCATAAGGGAATCTTTATATTATTTTGCCATAATCTTGATTATTTATTTTTTAAAGGTGGAGTTAGTTTAGTTTGGGAGATGATCTTGAAATGCTACTATGGCTATATGTTTTATTTAATATTGAATCCTCTTTCTTAGTACTAATGCTCTTATTGGATAAGTTTGAAGGTACTAAGTGTAAGGTCATAAGTATTGCATATGAAACATGCATTTTGGAATTCCCCTTCTTATGCAGCCTTTTTGATGAAATACAAAAAGGGGGAGAAAGATTATGGTAAGCTAATTTGGTTATTTGATGAATCCATGATATTTATGAAGTTTTGTCTTTCATCAAAAAGGGGGAGACTGTTGGCTTTCTATTTATCCATTAATATTATATGTTATGTTTGTTTTGATGAAAGACAAAAAAGATAGCTTAGATATTTGTTCTTTAATCATATTCTATAATGATATTATGGAATTACTAATCATATTTGGATATATTATGGGACTTCCTTGATCTTGTGATTTAAGATATGATTTGGTTATGGAAAGAACAATAAAATTAGCTTAAGGAGAATCCAAATCAACATATGACTTGATTATGGAAGGAATTGCTCAAAGAGAATCCAAATTTGCCAAAAAAATCAGGACAACCGTTGCAAGCATATCAACTAGCCGTTGCATGGTAAATTTGTGCCATCTTCAGTAACACTAAACTGGATCTTCAAGGTCTTGAACTGAAGCAAGAAATCAGGATGTGTCCAACGGCTACTTTCTATCTATTCTCCAAGCTTTTGTTATAAGTGTGCAAGATGGTTGAGAGCTGAGGAGAGGAAGCAAGACAAGCATTCGTTGGCATACTGAAACACACTCTCTTATTGTATTGATTGAGCTTTAATTTGGCATTGTTCTTTGAGTTATTCAAGTAGTGTTTAGGTGGGATTATAGAGTTGAAGGGTCAACTCTACCAAGCCCTGTTGAGGGTGTCAACTTGGGTCTTGGAACTTAGAGTAGGTGTACTCTAGAGTTGTAATCATCCCTCCTAATAAAGATTTGGGTTAATCCTAAAGTTGGGAACTCTAGGCGAGGATTAAGCCTATTGAGGCGCAACCTCGTTAAAAATTCGCTTGTGTTTTGTCCACGCTTATTTTTCTACATTTCATTATTCGTCATTTGCGATTTTGATCATCACCCTATTCACCCCCCTTTAGGGCGATTTAGTTGCTTTTGCACTTTCATTTTCTTTTCCTTTTTTGTCCTTTTTTGGATCAAAAATTGCATCGTCAACTAGAGGCCTTGTAATGAATCAACTTCGTTATATAGTTCAACCCTCAAAATGCATTCATTTGTGATGAGAGTTGTGAATTTATTTTTCACCATTAAAAATGAACTTCAACAATTCAACATGAGAGGAATTGAAGAGGTGTGGATAATGAGTCACATGGAAAACCGAGAGAAAATCCAAAGAAAGGCAAATTATTTGAGCTAGATGATATGTTACAAAACATGAAATTTAAAGTTGTCAAGTGGATTCATCTCTTTGCTTGCATGTATGTCTGAAGGCTACAGTTACCTAGATCTAAATCTTCTAAGATCATTCTCAACCCGAGTTCCAAAAAGTAAAACTCAAACTTGCTATATCAGTAAAAGTTTCACTAATTTGGAACTCATATTTTATCACTTTTCTAACTAATGAAACTCCAACTTAAATTATTCAATAAAATATTTTTTAGGGACTCACTACATAACACACAATCTTTTTTTATAACAAACTAAATAATTTTTTTAACAAAAAAAGACAAAACAAATAAAAATCAAAAAATGACAAAAAAAAACTGGAATAAGGGGAGGAACGAACTGCAGAGTCTCCCCGCATGCCTCCCCTTGTTTCACCTACGCTGGCAAGAGCAAGTGGCGCTTTTTATAGAACCTGGGCCTCGCCCACTGGAATGCGTGCCAGTGGATGGGGACTAGGGGTGCTCTAAGAGTATTCCCAGCCAACATTCCATGGTTTGAAACTCTATTATGCCACGTCAATAAAAGTTTTAACTTTTTGAAACTCATTTTCATGTACTTCTCCAACCCATGGAACTCAAACTTAAATCGATTAATAAAATATTTATAATGGACTCATCTTATAATAGATAATCCTTTTTTTATAATCTAAATAATATTTTTTAGAAGGAGCTCTGCTAGAAGACACCCCACACAGTAGTTGTTGTTTTCTTTGTTTCTTCACACATTATTGACTCCTGAAAAACCAATGATAAGCTGAAACTAATTAGCTAGCATTGAAATTTAGGTGTTGCCCTAATATGGTTATATTATATACACCATCCTACATGCTACATGGTTATGTGTGTTCCACTTTCGGTGATATGATTCTGTTTAAATTGAATCCACCAAGGTTTTTATGGTTCAAATTTCATAGTATTGAGGGAAACCAAAATTAGTGGTGGATTCACCTTAGAAATATCCGGCATTGGGCATCTAGTAGTTGTAGTTTTTTTTGGAGAAAAGTTCACATAAAAATTGATAAATTGAATGAGGAAGACACCATAACAGTTAAATACAAACGAGAGAACAATGCAATTTCAGAAAAACAAGACGACATGCTGATACAATTCCTAGGAGTTTGTTAGAACTCGAGGGAAATCAAAAGAGTTTTCGATAGTTGGGGAAGAACAAAGAAGAGAGAATACAGAGAATAGAGAGAGAGAAAGATTGTGCTATTCATTCATAACGCCTTATTACAACAAGGTTCAAATCTTTATACTTTAAATCCCTTGCACCCTCTAACAACTTCCCTGAAATGAGGGAGAGTGGGTCCCAAAACTAACAGAACAGCAAATCACTCTACTTGGCGCCAATTCCTTACCAACTAACAATCACACGCCTCTCATGTGTCTTGTATTGATCACATATCAATTTCCCCCTCCTTTCGAGAAGCTTGTCCCCAAGCTTCAAGTTGCCATATTAAAATGAGGAAACCTGGCTGCAATCTCATCGTACAGCTCCCAAGTAGAGTCTTCTTTAGGCTTGTTAGACCAATGAATTAAAACATACACCACAACATGGTTACCCTTCTTTCCAATCTTCCTATCCAAAATGGCTATTGGTTCAGCGGTTAACAGCCCAAAATCATCCACATCAGGTAAAATGCCCTGCACATCAGTACTCCCCACATGCTTCTTCAATAAGGAAATATGTAACACTAGATGGATTCTGGCAGAGGTTGGTAGTTGCAGCCTGTAGGCCACTGACCCCACTCTAGCTGCCACAGGAAATGGTCTAAAAAATTTTGGCCTCAGCTTCTAGTTATTCCTTAGAGCCATCGAATGTTACCTATAGGGCTAAAGTTTCACATAGGCTAGATCTCCAATATCGAGGGTCCTCTCAAACCTATGTTTATCAGCTTGCTGTTTCATTCTTTGCTGAGCTTTGGCCAAGTGATATTTCAGAACTTCAATGCATTCTTCCCGAGCTTTCAAACTTCTATCAACTGCCTCAACATTGCTATCTCCAAGGACATAGGGGATATGCAGTGCAGGAGGTTCACCCTAGACCACTTCATAGGGGGTAATGCCAATGGAGGAATGATAGTTAGTATTGTACCACCATTCAGCCAAAGGTACCCATGAGGAGCAATCCATGGGCTTCTCTCCTATCATACATCTTAAATAGCTTTCCAAGCACCTATTAACCACCTCTGTTTGTCCATCAGATTGTGGGTGATAAGTTGTAGACATGTGAAGGGAAACATGCTGCAGTTAAAAAAATTCTTGGCAAAAGTTGCTAACAAACACTCTGTCCCTATCACTCACCAAAGTCCTTGGGCCACTTTGTAATTTGAAGACATTATCAAAATATGCTTGGGCCATAGTAACTGCTGAAAAATGATGAGATAAGGGAATGAAATGGGAAGATTTACTCAATCTGTCTACTACAACAAAAATGGTGTCATTACCCCTCAACTTGGGCAAGCCTTCAATGAAATCTAAAGAAACATCCACCCAAACAGCCCCAGGGATAGGAAGTGGCTGTAGTAATCCTCTAGGAGCAGACAAATCTGATTTATATTGTTGACAGGTTCTGTAAGCTTTAATAAAATTCCTCACATCTCTATGCAGCCCATTCCAAAAGAACAGCTGATGGATTCTCTTTGTAGTCACAGTCACTCCAGAATGGCCACCCAATGCTGAATCATGAAAAAGCTGGATGATGTGATTATATAATGCATTATCTCCCCCTACCACTACCTTACCATCCCTGTACAACACTCCCTCACTCCAAGAATATCTAGGTACTGCTGTGCCAGATGAGAGTTTCTGAATCAGTTCCTGAATATAGATATTATTAGTCGAAGACTGTTGTATCTTCTCCAGTAGGCCAGATTGCACAGTAGATAAGGTTAGGGCTAGGAGTTGGGCTGTAGGTAATCTAGACAAGCCATCTGCTACCATGTTCTCTTTACCATGCTTATAACATATTTCATAGTCATATCCTAACAATTTAGGCAACCATTTGCCCTGGAAAGAAGTAGAGATCTTTTGTTCCATCGAATATTTGAGACTGAAATGATGAGTCCTTATAATGAAATGCCTTCCCAATAAGTATGGCCTCCATTTCTCTACTGCCTTCACCACTGCCATAAACTCTTTTTCATAAGCAGAGAGAGCTTGATGTCTGGGAGCAAGAGCCTTGCTTAAATATGCTATTGGGTGGGATTCTTACATCAACATAGCACCAATCCCTACCCCTGAAGCATCAGTCTCTATAACAAAGGTTTTCGAGAAATTAGGTAAAGCTAGGACTAGGGCACTCACCATAGCTTCATTAAGTTCTTTAAAAGCTAATTGGGCCTTTTCAGACCAATGAAAAGAATCTCTTTTCAGAGAGAAGTCAGGGGCTTGCAAATTAGCCCATACTTGTGTATAAATCTTCTGTAATACCCAGTCAATCCCAAGAAACCCCTCAATTCCTTGACTGTCTTGGGTGTAGGCCACTCTCTCATAGCTGCAACCTTCTTAGGGTCAGTGGAAACTCTTTCTGCTACAATGATGTCGCCTAAGTACTCCACCTGTTTTTCACCAAAGCTACACTTGCTCTTTTTTGCAAACAAAGTGTTCCTTCTCAGAAGCTCCAAAGCAATCCTCAAATATTCCTAGTGTTGAGCAAATGTAGGACTATATATAAGTATATCATCAAAGAACACCAATATAAATTTCCTTAAAAAAGGCTTGAAAATATGATTTATGAGGGCTTGAAATGTAGAGGGGGCTTTGGAAAGACCAAAGGGCATCACTAGAAATTCATAATGCCCTTCATGAGTTCTGAATGCAGTATTAGACACATCTTCAGGAGCCATTCTCACTTGCCAATATCCCGACTTGAGGTCGATTTTAGAAAAATAGGTTGCCCCATAAAGTTCATCAAACAACGCTTCCACTACTGGAATGGGGAATTTGTCCAAGACACTGTGTTTATTTAACTGTCTATAATCAACACATAATCTCCAACTACCATCTTTTTTTTTTTAACGAACACAATAGGGGAATAATAGGGGCTGTCAGAGGATCTTACTACTCTAGTTTCTAACATTTCCTGAATAGTTTTCTCAATGATGTCTTTTTGTAAAGCAAGATACCTATAAGGTCTCACATTGATGGGTGAGGTTCCTTCCTTCAGCACAATCCTGTGGTCATGAACCTTGTGAGGAGGTAAACTTTTAGGCTCAACAAACACATCAGAAAATTCCTCTAACAGTTTGCTCAATTGTGGTTCCATGACTTCAGGCTGTTGAACCTCTAACTCCTCTTCTGCTGGTTGGACCTGTAATGCAAACATCTGAACAGAATGACAGATAGCCTTCTGTTTATTTCTTCCCAACCATCCTACTTCCACCTTTTTGCTCCCCTTCAACACATGTCTCCTCCCCTTGTACTGAAATTCCATGGTTAAGTCTTCAAAATTCTATAGAATGGAACCAAGGGTAGACAACCATTGAATTCCTAAGATCATGTCACAGCTTCCCAGTGGAACAAGGAAGGCATCAATGGTGTATTCTTCCCCAAGCAATGTCCATTTGAACCCCCTACACATAGATTGGCATTGAAGTTGTTACCCATTAGCAATGGCTACCATGAATGCAGGAATCTTAGCTATGTCACACCTAAGCTTCTTAGTTGTGGTCATATCCAAGAAATTATGGGTGCTACCTGAATCCACCAACATATGTATGGGTTATGAGCCCACTTTCCCATTAATCCTCATTGTTTGAAAAGTATTTATTCCTGTCAAAGCATTCATGGAAATCTGAGGAACCACTTCTTCTTGCTCTGCCATCTGAACCTCTTCCTCCTCCCTTCCATCTTCTACCTCTATCTTCTCCTCCTCTTCGACTACTTCCAATCTATACACCTGAGACTTATAGTCATGGCTAGGATAGAACTTCTCATCACACCAAAAGCACATATTATTGGCTCTATTTTCCTCCGGCTCCCTGGCAGTTAGAATTCTTTTGGGCTTAGAAGTTACTGACCCAGAGCTAGAGGCAGTGCTTCTAGAGCTAACATAGGAAGGAGAAGGGCTTTTTGGGTGGGTCTTAGTGTTGGGAAAAGGGGTATTTGAGTAAGGTTGTCTGTTATGTGAGCTGAAGGTAGTGTGGGTGTAGGGAATGTTGAAAGAATGGGGTTGTCTTTTTTGAGGATTAAGGTAGGATGGGGTTCTGAAAGTGGGGTTGGGTTTATCAAGAATAGGCTTCTTTCTGGCCATTAAGGCTAAAGTGGCTTCCTGAAGTTTAGCTAGGCAATATGCATCATGTAATGATTGTGGCTTAAACATTCTTATAGAGTTTTGCACTTCCTCTATCAACCCACTCAAAAAACAGCTTATAGCTTGTTTTCCTGTCAAGTCAACTTGATTGAGCAATGCATCAAACGATTCTTGGTAAGCTTCTACTGTCCCCACTTGTTTCAATTTCATTAATGCAGACAGGGGGTCATCGAAAGACCTAATACAGAAGCGAGAAAGAACTGCAGTTTTATAATCTTCCCAAGGAGGCTACCCACCTTCTACTTGAGCTTTCATATAAGATTGATGCCACAACAATGCTTTCCCAGTCATATGAATTGATGCTACTTTAACTTTCATATTATCAACCACATTGTCTATCGAAAAAAATTGATCACATCTGTATACCCAACCTCTTACATCTTCACCATCAAATTTCGGGTGTTCATGGTTCGGGTATCCGAACCAAAAGGGATTTCGGTTTGGGTACCCAAAATTTCGAGTCGGACGGATGGCGAATTGTATCCAGACCGAAAATGATTGGGTACCCAATTTCAAGTACCCAATAATTTCGGTTCGGGTTTTTGGTTACCCAATTACCTAATTTTTGTAAACCTTCTTTTTTTTGGCAAACAATTGTGTTGTATTTTATCCAAACGTTTTTGGTCCCCTTTTTTTGATAATTATTGTAATCTTCTTAAAAGGTCAACTCCTTGTTTATGTCCTAAACCACAATCTTATGTAATTACCCATTCTAGTTTATGCCCTAAAACCAAAATACCATACAACATCACAATACAATCAAATTTCAATTACTTCCCACCACCAAAAGACCGTTAATACCGTACCTTAGCATCATAGCATTCTCACCATCCAAATGATTAAAACTCAAGCAATGCAATGCATCAAAGTAATTACCTGTTTGGGGATTGGGAATGGTTTGAAGAGAGAGGAAGTAAATTACACACAAAGTCCTTGGGAAAGGGGCAACAAATTACATTCATACAACTAGTTCACAAAGTAGATAAAATATTAGAAAATCCTTAAGACAAATTGCTCTTGGCTCATAAGTCATCCGCCATAGTCTCATCAATAGTAATAGTTGGGTGCTCCTTGGTCAATGTGTTCATGTCTACAATTTAAATACAACAAAATGGCTAAAAATTATATTAAATGAACTTAAAAGAAAACTAACCTTCTTAAAATATTTCTAGGTCAAGCAAGTTATCTTCTATGACAAGAGGCTCATGAGAAGTGCATAGCCAATCTTGTGCACATATAAGAGCTTCTACCATTTTAAGAGTTAATGAAGTGTGGAAAGAGTCAAATACACGTCCACCTGTGCTAAAGGCGGACTCAAAAGTGACCGTAGAAACGGGAATGACAATCACATCTCTAGCCATCTCAGCAAGAATAGGGTACCTCTTTTTTTTATCTTTCCACCACATTAAGAGATCAAAAGATGGATCATCCAGAGATTCATATGCATCACCTAAATACTTATCCAACTCACTTTTTTCTTCATAACTTTCCAAATTTCCACTTTCCATCCTAAACTTTCTCATTATTTCTCCAAAATTAATTACTTCTTCATTGTCAATTCCTATTGATTTTGTGAACTTGTCACCAATACTATAAGAAGAAGAAGTACCATGATCCACTTTCTTTGGTTTAGGTTGGGAAGAACCGTAGAAATCAACCAAGTCACGCAAAGCCACTCTAATTTTTGAACTCAACAAGGCGACATTTTCAAAATCATATGAATATTTAACAAGCCATTCAACATATTTCATCTTGTACCTTGGATCAAGAGCCACGACAATGAACAACAAAACATTAATGTTGTTAACATTAGACCAATACTTATCACGTTTCAACTTCATTTTCTCCACCATGTTTCTAATCCCTTCATCCTCATGAGTAAGAAAAGAAGATATGGTCTACCCTATACCATACATCTCAGGAACATAGGAACTGTCGGTCATATAGTGTGAACCCAACAATTTTAATGTGGCATCATAGAAGATTTTAAGAAATGGCAAAAAAGTACCAATTTTCTTCCAATCCTCCTCAGTAGGTACACGACCCGAATTTTCAAGCTCTTTAATGCAAGCAACATCTTTAGAATGCAAATTTTGAAATGCCTTCTTAAACATTACAACAGTTTCAAGCATCAAGAAGGTGGAATTCCACCTTGTTTCAACATCCAAGCAAACAAGACTCTTAGTTTGCATCATTTCCTCTTCCACACATTCTTTAAACTTTTGAAACCTAGAAGGGGAAGACCTCACATACTTCACGGCACCACGAATTTTCACAATGGACACATCAAGATCTTTTAAACAATCTTTGACTATCAAATTCAAGATATGAGCAACACATTTCATATGCAAATAATCACCACCGAAGACACTACCATTCCAATGGTTGATTCTTCTTCGAAGATATTGAATAGAAAGGTCATTAGAGCTAGCATTATCAATAGTTATGGTCATACCATTCTTGATATCCCAACTAATCAAGCATTTTTCAATAGCCCTACCAATAAGTTGCCCACTATGACTGGCAATAGGACAAAAGTTAATGATTCTCCTATGCAAGGTCCAATTGTCATCAATAAAATGGGTTGTAAGACACATGTAACTCAAATTTTGACCATATGTCCAAGTATCTGTGGTGAGACAAACTCTTGATGTCATGTTAACAAAAAAATCAAGTAATTTTTTCATTTCATCAATGTAAAGAAGATAGCAATCTCTAGCTGCTGTAGGAGGCGATGGAGGTAAGAACTTTGGATTCAATACTTTGCAAAAATAACGAAAGCCTTCACGTTCAACGTAACTAAAGGGTATCTCATCCACAATAAGCATCCTAGCAAGAGCTTTTCTACAAAGTTCTTGGTTGAATTCCCAACAAGACAACTCAGACAAAGTCTCAGTTGTACCATCTTTAGAAGTGCCAGTCTTACTTTGAAAATCTAGCAACTTTTGTTTAATATCCATATTTCCAAGATATTTCTTGTATCTCTTAGTATGATTTAGCATAACACTTGTCCCATTTTTTAGTTGCACAAGTAATAGGCTTTTGGCAATACTTACATTTGGTAACAGTTGGATCGGGTGTCTCATCATAATGATCCCAAATTTCAGATCTCTTCTTTTGCTTTCCAGATTGAGGTCCACCTAAGTTGGTTGGAGGAGGTGGAGGCCTCTTTTACTTGCCCTTTTCCTTGTTTGCGGCCATCTTGGATGATTGTTTCTTCACCTTCACATGACTCTCCAAGTCTACTTCCACAACATTTCCATCTCCATTATCTCCATATGACTCCGTTATATCCATGAATTCAGGGGCATGATCTTGAATGGGGTCATCATTATAGCTTGCCATTTAAACCTAATCATGAACAATTGAACATAAGCAAGTAAGCAACACAATTAATATAGCTTTCCATTTAAACCTAATCACGAACGGAGTCACATCTATAAGATATAGAAAAACTGAAACAGCCCCCCTCCTAAAAAAAGCAAAAAATGTAGCATTATATCGCCTTAAATGTGCATCTGTAAAGGACTCAATGTTCAGCATTGCTTATCAACATAAATTAACTTAAATTCATCCAGATTCTACACTTAACATTATCTACATCTGGACGTAGGTTTAGTTATTTAAATTTCATAGTTCATATAGAGTAGTCATAACTTTTCTAAATTTCATACTAATACAAAACTCAACTCTACAATCAACAAAAATAATCACTTTACTGAACCGAACCACAAAAAGTAGATAATTTTAGGTTCATCACCTCATTTTAATGACATATTTTCTATACTGAATAAATCAACAAAAATAGCCACTATGCAATATATTTGTATTTTCATATGTAAAAAATTAAAAATTGATTAACAGACTATGCAAAAGAGGAAAACAACACCTTTCGGTCCTTCTCCACAAGAGTAAAACAGAGAAGAGTCGAACACTCGAACCTTGGTCCTTGGTGGTCATCTGTCGACCCCTCGAGAGGAAGAGAGAGAGAGCTGAGACTGAGAGAAACAAAGGAGAGTGGCGAACACTAGCCGGGAGAGAGGAGTAAGGCGCTGACTCCCTGGCATCTGGAGTCGACTCCTCGTTGTCATCGACTTGTCGAGAGGACTGGAGGCTGGAGACTCAGGTTGGGAGCAGGAGCAGTCGACTCATCGTCGTCGAGCAGCAGTAAAGGCTGGTGAGTAGTGAAATGAAATTAGGGTTTGTTATTTGTTATGTTGGCTTGAGAGTTGAGGCTTTGAGACAGAGAGTTTGAGGCTTTCAAGTTTCAATTTAGGTTTTAGGAGCGCCAGCCAGCCAGTAGCCCAGTAAGTAGCACGCGAACTTGCACAAATTGTACAACCATTTGTTTTACAAATATATATATAACTAGAGTTTTCGAGTACCCGAAGTTGTAAAATGGGCGACCCATACCTAAACCAAATATC
>JACYFF010031956.1:5492521-5509507 GCA_017589665.1 Selenicereus undatus | reverse complement strand
CCACAATTCACCCCCCCTCTTGTGGTAGAATACTCACGATCTTAACATAACTGCTATCAAGTTCGATGGTAGGAACTATGAACTGTGGGAACAGGCCGTACAGACGACCTTAATAGCCAAGAATAAGCTCAGCCTTATTGATGGGACTATAACAGAACCAACAGACAAAAAATCTCCCGAAGCTCAAGCATGGGCAATGGTTAATTCAATGATCACATCTTGGATCATGAATGTGATCGATCCAAGACTCCACACAAGTTTTGCCTACGTGAAGTCCACCCAGACTTTGTGGGAAAATATTTGCAAAAGGTACTCGGTGCCAAAAATACATCAACTAAAATCTCAAATTGCATCTTGTAAGTAAGAAAAACAAGAAGTAGTTGAATTTTTCAATAGACTTGTGGGACTTTGGAATGAACTTGGGAGCTATGTTAAAATTCCCAATTGCAAGTGTGAGGCTGCCGAGAAAATTGCGAAGTTCATGGAAGAGGATAAATCTCATCAGTTTCTTATGGGGCTTGATGATGAAGCATTCCCAATAGTACGAAGCCAAATCTTAGCCTTGGAGTCTCTTCCCTCCTTGGACAAGATTTTCAATATGGTGCAGCAGGAGGAGAACCATCGACGCATCATGACTGGGCACGACACCAAATAGAAATCCATGGCTGCCTTTGCAGTGTACCATCAACCGAAATACTCCAGCTCTCAAGAAAAGCCCACATGTAAACATTGTGGGAAGTATGGACATGATGAAAGTGCATGCTTTGAGCTGATCGGTTATCCTGCAAGCTGGAACGTTAGAGGGGGACAAGGTGGTCGAGGACGGGGACGCAACGGAAGAAGGGGTGGCCGTGGAAACGCAGGACGAGGTCGCAGCAGTTACAGTGGAGGTGGAAGAGAGACTGTCAATACAGTCCAGCCCTATGCCGAAAGTCCGTAAGAAGAACACAAGGGCAGAGGAACTGAATTTACCGCTGAACAGATACAAAGACTTTTGAGTCTCATTGAGACTCCAAAGTCGAATCTTGACAAGCTCTCAGGTAATCATGCTTGGCTTCTTGATAGTGGAGCTTCATGCCACATGACAGGGGATAAAGATTTGGTGCACAATATTTATGAAATTGAATCTATTCCTGTTGATTTGCCTAATGGAACACAAGCTTTGGCCACAAAAAGGGGAATGGTTTGTCTCAATTCTAAGATAACTCTACGAGATGTTCTATATGTACCTGATTTACGATGTAGTCTAATATCTATAGCGCAATTGATTGAGGATATTTATTGCACTGTGACATTCACTCTTAAACGTTGTGTGATACAGGACCTTACTATGAGGAACCTGATTGGAGTGGCTGAGCCAAAAAAGGGGGTATATTTCTACAAGGGTGAAGCGATATATGGAGTTCAGGCTAACAAGGTTACAACTTTTGAGCTTTGGCACCGTTGTCTCGGTCATCCCTCGCATCGAGTCTTATCTTATTTTACTAGTAATATTCAGGATAGTAAGGATGATTTTTGTGATGTGTGTTTTAGGGCAAAACAAACCCGTGCCTCTTTTTCAGTTAGTGAAAATAAAGCTATGAATCGCTTTGATTTAATTCATTGTGATATTTGGAGTGCATATCGTACAAAGTCGTTTTGTGGCCCACAAAATTTTTTTACTATCGTAGATGACGCTACTAGGGGTGTTTGGGTCTATCTAATGAAAGAAAAGAGTGAGACCTCCCAACTTGTGAAGGATTTTTGTGCCATGGTTAATACCCAATTTGAGACCAAAGTAAAGATAATTAGGAGTAACAATGGAAGTGAATTCATATAGGGTCCTATGAAAAAGTTTTATGCCGAAAAAGGAATTTTGCACCAAACTAGTTGTGTTGACACTCCGCAACAAAATGGTAGGGTAGAAAGAAAACATAGACACATCCTGAATGTTGCTAGAGCTCTATGATTTCAAGCAAACCTACCTATTGAATTTTGGGGAGCTTGTGTGCTTGCGGTTGCCTACTTAATAAATAGGACTCCTTCATCTATTTTAAAGGGCAAGACTTCGTATGAGATTTTATTTGGGACAAAACCATGTTATGAACATATAAAAGTTTTTGGATGTCTATGTTACGTTCACAACTATCAAAGAAAAAAGGACAAGTTTGCCTCTCGAGGAAGAAAGTGCATATTCATTGGATATCCTTATGGTAAGAAAGGGTGAACGGTGTATGATGTCGAAACAAGAGATATTTTTGTGAGTCGAGATGTAATATTTCAGGAATCAATATTTTCATTTGTTGCACAAAAAGAAGAGGAAAACATTAACTTAGAGGCCTCAAATTTGTTTGGTGTGGAAGATGATCTTGAAGAAATCCGAATGAGGTCACAAAGTCATAAGCGGCGTGAACCAGATCCCATGACTCGGACTGGGCCAGGGTTGGACCCAAGTGACACACCAATTGGGCCTGTGCAAGCAATTCTTGGAAACAACCCAGCAATAGTACCCGCGTCTGACAACAGGGCCACGCATGAAAAAGGGCCAGCAAATGGGCCTGGGGCCGCCCAGGGTACAGCAGTAAGGGGGAGCTCTCCTACTGCTGTAGACGTAGCACAGGCCTCTGGGCCAGACAATTGGCCCATCTGCAATCCAACGTCAGATGATAGGGGGAGCAGCTCGGCAATTAGCCCTGTTGAAATGGAGAAACCAAAACGAGATAGAAAAGTTCCAAGCCATCCTCAAGACTATGTGTGTTACAATGTTCGTCACAAAAACCCCCCTTCTTCAACACTTCCACAACAACGGGTCTCATCAGGTAAGCCTTATCCCATAGCTAACTATGTGACGTGTGATAAATTCTCTAAAGCGCATAGATGTTATTTGACCAACATTGCTAAGATTGTGGAACCCAAGTTTTTTCATGAGGCAGTTAAAGATATTAAGTGGCGAGAAGCCATGACAAAGGAGATTGAAGCCCTAGAACTCAACAACACCTGGAATATTGAGGATCTTCCACTAAGAAAGAAAGCTATCAACTGCAGGTGGGTTTACAAAGTGAAATATAACTCAAACGGAAGTCTTGAACGTTACAAAGCACGATTGGTCATTCGAGGAGATGAACAGATTGAAGGTTTTAACTACCATGAAACTTTCGCACCGGTAGCAAAAATGACTAGTGTGCAATGCTTCCTGTCAGTTGTTGTTGCAAAGGGCTGGGAACTGCATCAGATGGATGTCCACAATGCATTCCTACATGGTGATCTGGAAGAGGAGGTTTATATGAGTTTGCCGCCTGGGTTCCGCACCCATAAGTCTACCAAAGTGTGTCAACTACGAAAATCTTTGTACGGATTGAAGCAAGCACCACGACAATGGTTTGCTAAATTGTCTTCTACGCTTCTTGATTATGGATTTGTGCAATCTTATGCTGACTACTCTCTTTTTACCTATAACAAGGGAGATAAATATACGACATTGCTAGTCTATATGGATGATCTAGTTCTTACAGGGAATAATGCTGCTACCTGTGCTCAATTCAAGACTTATCTCAACAACTGTTTTCATATCAAGGACTTGGGACCTCTAAAATACTTTCTTGGTATTGAGGTCGCCCGAAACTCTACAGAACTATTTATGAGTCAAAGGAAGTATGCTCTATAGATCATTGATGAATGTGGTTTGCTTGGCACGAAGCCGGTCGATTTTTCGCTTGAGACAAATCACAAGCTTGCTTTAGCCACGGGCAAGTCGTATCATGATCTAACCCAATATCGACGGCTAATAGGACGGTTGATCTATCTCACTCTGACTCGTCCTAGACTGTGCTATTCAGTACATATTTTGTCACAGTTTATGCAGGAGCCTAAGGAAGAGCATTGGGAAGCAGCAAGACGTGTTGTGAAGTACTTAAAAGGCAATCCAGGACAAGGGATTTTTCTGAAAAGTGATTGTGATCTAGACTTATATGCTTATTGTGATGCAGATTGGGGAGCTTGTCCGCTCACCAGACGTCCTCTCACTGGGTACTTCGTGACTCTTGAAGAGTCCCCTATTTCATGGAAAACAAAGAAACAAGTTACAGTGTCTCGATCATCCGCTGAAGCTAAATATAGAGCCATGGCTATGGTGATTAGTGAGTTGATTTGGTTAAAATCTCTGCTTGCATCATTGGGAGTATTCTTGAAATCCCCCATTTAACTATTTTGTGATAATTAGGCTGCCTTACATATTGCTAAAAATCCTGTTTTCCATGAGAGGACTAAACATATTAAAATTGATTGCCATTTTGTTCGGGAACGTCTTGTCACCGGTGAGTTAAGTATTGGTTACATTCCTTCTAAGTATCAATTGGCAGACATCTTCACCAAGGCTTTGGGAAGCAAACAGTTTTATCTTCTTTTGGGCAAGTTGGGCATCATTAATCCTCATGGTTCAACTTGAGGGGGAGTATTATGAAATAATTAGCAAATTAGCAAGTATTGCAAATATTGTAAATATTGCAAATATTGTATATTATTGCTTTCCTATTTCTTTCCTAGCTAATATTTAGGAAACTTGCTTAGCAAGAAGTAGAAGGGAGCTCGGCTAGGTTTTTTTGAGGGCAAGGTTTTCTTTTGTATATTAATACACTGTAATTGTGCTTGATGGAATACATAGAAAACAATTCCTCCTCTTTCTCTGATTTTTCATGATAACACTAATCTGGCCCCGTGCTTTGTACGGAGTATGTTCAAGTGAGCTACAGGATTATGGTTTAGTGCAAAACATAAATGCTGATCTAATGCAATAGCAATTAGAGAACCATAACACCACATAGATTTCTTCCAATCTAAAATCACCAACAAAAAAAAAAGTGAAAATCACCAGAGAAAAATAATCATGAAAAAGTATCGCACACTACAACAAAAGTGGGCTTTGGCAACAGGCAAAATTGTTACGATGACAACAGTGAATCCATGATTATACGAAAGAAATCGGTGTTGTACGGGGCCATGTTTGGAATGAAACTGAAGTTGGGATTGTAGAACAGCAAAGAGCATATAGGTGATAGAACCTATGCCAACATGATCACAAAGTTCTGAACATCCAGGACCCAACATTTGCTCACACAGCCCCCCCTCCACCACCTCAATGACAAATCTGAAGCAAGCGATTCATCATTTGAAAGTGTGACTTCTGTGATATAATAATTGTTCTTTTAAGAGAGAGAGATAAGAACCGTTAATTTTTTTATTTTTAAATGAAGAGATTGAGTTATTTTTGTATGAGAGAGGTTGAGGTAGTTAATATTAGTGGATTAACTATTAATATGACACACCCATTATCCTTGTTCCCTCTTCAAATTTCTGAAATCCGACACTGCCTGCCTTGCAAAGAGGGAGAGTTATGTTGAGAGGATGATATTTCTTGAAAAAATGTATGCATATAAAGTTGAATCTATGAAACGAAGAAAATTAAACACTAAATAGAGTATATCAAAAATACACAGAATTGCTACCCCTACACTGATAACTGGCTACCTTGTTGAATTGGTTTGTTAGTAGTCCATGTACAAACAAAGCCAAAACCTAATTAGAGCCCAATTTTATCGAACATGTGAAAAGAAACCAACCCCAGAAAACTCTAGCAAAATTAGTTCACATTCAGAGCTGGGGTAAAGTTATGAAGGAGCTCATTGAAACCTTGAAGGAGGATATGATAACTTCAAAATGAAATTAAATTTGATTGCTATCATATGCCAATTTTCACACAATGATCCCAATCGCAAAAAGGGGAAAACATCATAAACTATCGGAATATAATTTTTAAAAGAAAAAATGAAATAAGATCTATACTTTTATCTGCGACATATCTAAGCAAAGACCATAAATAATTGATGTATCAAACAACAACAACAACAACACCTCCCGTGTTGGTTCCGCTTTCACGAGGTCTGAATTGATCTATCAAACAAATGAAACCTAAACTTAACAATCAAACCTGGATTTGAAAATTGTTATGTATTATCATTCGAATACTTCACCAGCACATTGGAAGGGAACCCTAGGGCCAAAACTGCAAAATCGACAAAAACAACATGATTCAAAGATTGTCGTGAACTGTTAGACACTGATAGAAGAAACATGGTTGAATTTGAGTACTGTGTTTCCTCCCTACAAATCATCCTCTCTATATCCCACTCGCTGCCGATCACCTAATTCTAACAATTTTTCGATAATTGGGCGAGCAATTTGCCCTTAGATCAGAGAGAACACAAACACTATCATTATGAAGCTTTTTTTTTTCCTAGTGCGGAAGAAGGGCTAAGCCCCTAAAAATACCTCTTATTAACGATTAACTCATCTAGGCCATACAACCCTAATACTATCAGCGTCCAAGACATTTTTAATATCGACTGGAGGTGTTTGAAGAATTCCACACCCCAGAGGCCTAGACAATCCTAAGTTAGCCAATTTGTCCGCAACTTGGTTTCCTTCCCTGTAGCAATGAGAGATCCGAGTTTCCCATGCATCATCATCCAAAAGCTTTTAAATCTCTTACTCATGATGCAATCTTCCTCCTCTAGAATTCGTTGGGTTTCAGGTATGGTGGACCAAAGAGTGTTTTGATCACATATTAATTGAACAAAGTCTCCTCAGTTAAAAAACATGCTCATATGGAAATTCATAGCCAAAACCTTAAAAAGTAGTTACTTCAAATTAAAAATGAATTAGTTCATGTTCATATATGGACCATCAAATTTAATGAAATTACTTGCATTCATGCCACAGCTTTATGACACCACCGCAATAGATGAAAGACAAATAAGGATTAGGATTGTCGATAGGATATACAATTCATATACAATGCATAATAACAAAAAAAGGTACAGTCATGCTACCAACCCTTTGTCACTAATGTTGTCTTATATTATGCTAATTTTTTATGTTCTGACTTTGAACCACCTTTTTTAAAGCATAAACCAAAAAAAGTAATATATGAAATTGGATTCAACAAACAATCATAAGTCAAAACCAAAGGATTATAGCAGCAAAAGTAGAATTTCATAAATTAACTGTACTGCAAGCAACTGAACTATTGTTGGAAAGCAGAAAATGAGAGGTCCGAAGGGCAAAAGGAGCTATTATACCACATTTCGCAGTGATTCCTCTATCTGGGCAGAGTTCTCTTGCACCTATTCTTGCACCCACTCATCTTTTAACAAACACCTGGTGGGAAAACTATAAACTTGTTAGAGATAACAAATACCCATTGCAGTAGACATAGAAATGACCACTAATTTAAATAAATAAAACCAACCATGTCGATATTATGGACTTAACCCGTTGATTTCGCCGTTGGTTTTCCTAAGATTCTGGGTTTTCCTCGGGTATCAAACCTCTCTTTTGCACCATCAAATCAAAGGATTTTTTGGAAAAGAATTTCAAATACTGAAAGAAATTAAATGAAGTTGCTTGAAATGATTAGGGTATGCCTACTTGAAAACAGCTAAAATCGTCATACATGTAGAGTCGAAGCAATTGCTTTAGAGTGGAAGTAGAATGGGGAGATGAGAGTGGGAGGCAACTGCTTGGAAATTTTGACTTAAGCAAACACTAATAATTTGCTATTACATTAAATGAAACACGGAAAAGAGAAACAGAGGGTACCAGTGGTGATAAAAACGGCAATGGCATAGCATGCAACATTCTTGGGTTTCTCATTTTGATGGCCTTCCACATTTCACCTACCAACTTACATTCAAGCATCAATGATCCATGAATGAAATCTATGTCAAGTGAAACCTAGAGAAAAGAAAAGAAAATAAACTTGTCAAGTGAAACCCAGAGGAAAGAAAAGAAAAGAAACTTGAAATCTATTTTGGGGAAAGAATGGGAGAGATCACACATTATTAGTCTTTAGTAGCCTTCTTCTTTGCCCGATGGTTGCAGAATGAGGGACAACGGCGTGTGTGTGTGAGAGAGTGTGTGTTAAAAGGAAGTTACTCGGTTATTGAGGGAGTTATAGAAATAGAGGATAGAGAGAGATAGTAAGTGGGGAATTGAGGGAGTAGTTTTCAAAATTTAAAATTAAAATTAATTTTTCATTTATTTTGGTGGGTTTAAATGAGAGTGCTGGAATGAGGGAGGGAAGGATTTTCCACCCTCTACACATTTTTGCATTTATATTATAAAGATGCCATGTCATTAAAACTTCACCGGCTACCCTATACACGATAGTGAATAAATATGAATTTCAAATTTTTCTTGGCGATCAAATGGAAATGGAGTTTATCTCAAAAAAATCTTAGAGAACCAACTTATAAAGGTCTAAAGGCAATCATTTTAGGCCAAACTGTAACTACTCTTCTTCCAAGCTTATATTCTTCCCAAACAAACTTCCTTCCCTCCTTACAAAATAGGTGGGAAACTCTAGGTCATACATTGGAGGGCATCCCTGGATGTAGTTTCTCTATATAAACCCTTGAGCTTCTCACTTTCTCTAACCTCCGATCCTCCCAGCATAGATTATCACTTGAGTTGCACAATCAAATTGGCTAGAAAAGGTGTCAAACACAGGAGCCCTGGATTCAAAGAACCATCCCCTAATATGCCGAATCTTCAATAAGATGAAAATGGCGTCTAATCTCTTTCCTTAAGGTCAAGCACCTCTCTGAAAAGGTTGTCTTACCTTCTCGAGGCTCCCTACTTTCTGTCGACTATGATCTATACAAGCTATTCTCTCTCTCGTGCTCCATTTCTTTGGATTTCTCTCAATTCTAGGGTTTTGATTTCTTCTTTTTACTAAAACTAGTACGTGTCCGTGCTTTTGCACGGAACTTTAAATTGCAAAGATTAATAATATTGAATATTATGGAGTTTAAATTTATTATGTTCAAATATATTTTTTAATTCTATTGGTATAAAAATCCGAACTAAATTGACCAATCCAATGTTCATACTAAAATGTTGAAATGTAGGCATATATTCTACATCCAACATAAATAAATTTTCCATTAGTAAAAGCATTAATGAAATAGTTCAATTGTATGTACATATTATTATTAAGTCTTTCAAAATGAAGAAACACCATCCAAACTCACAACATAATTAAGGGTGTCACCCTATATGTACATGACCTATGGGAATCAAGGTCCAATATATCAAACCAACTATTTTGTTCTTCCCTATGGAAACTCTTCAGGAGCACTAATTTAGTAAAAATCTTATTTTTTGAACTGATGACTTCATGTTATTGAGCTACAATCCATCCCTGTCATTCACAATATCACCAAATACAAACCCCTTATCATATGCTTGTATGTGGATAATATGCTGATCTTTGGTACCAACCTATGTGCCATTAATGAGACTAAAAGAATTCTGTCTTCTCTCTTTGAAATAAAAGATTTAGGAGAAGCAGATGTCATCTTGGGGATCAAACTTATAAAAACCAAGAGTGGTTTTTCTTTAAGTCAGTCTCATTACATTGAGAAAGTGTTGAAAAATTTTAACTATTTTGATGTGCTACCTATAAGAACTCCCTATGACCCTAGCATACATCTTAAAAAGAACAGAGGACCTAGTGTGTCTCAAATTGAATATGCTAAGATAATAGGGAGTGTGATGTTTCTCATGAACTCCACTCGTCCTGACATTGCATATGCTATTAGTAGACTAAGTAGGTACACTCATAATCCTGCTAAAGAACATTGGGATGCACTTCATCGTTTGTTGAGATACCTTAGAGGTACTATGGATTGGTGTTTACACTTTTGTAAATTTCCTACTGTACTGGAAGGATTTTTGTGATGCAAATTGGATTGCTGATAACAATGAAGTAAGTTCTATTAGTGGCCATGTTTTTACATTAGGTGGAGGAGCTATTTCATGGAAGTCTGCAAAACAGACATGTATAGCTCGCTCCACCATGGAATCTGAGTTTATTGCTCTTGAGTTGGCAGGATAAGAAGCTGAATGGCTCAAGGGTCTCTTGACTGACATACCATTGTGGGGGAAACAATCAACACCTATCTCTGTGCACTGTGACTCGCAAGCAGCAATCGGAGTTACGCACAACAGTGTCTACAACACAAAAAAAAGAGACATATCCGTATTAGACATGGCATGGTCAAACAGTTGTTGAAGCATAGTGTGATCTCCCTGGAGTATGTAAGATCCGAGAAAAACTTGACAGACCCTCTCACAAAGGGATTGCCAAGAAGAATAGTTCTTGAAATGTCGAGGGGGATGGGGCTAAAGCCCATGGAATGAAGAGATATGTTGGATACCCATTCGTGGTCAAACGAAGCCATATTAATCTTCTAACTGCACTACTTCCCATCCCTATGGCTTGTGGTAGTGCGTGTGCTATAGAGAAGCACATTAAATGAATCCATAGCCTATTATGGTGGTGCTATAGAGAAGCACTTGATGGATTCATCACTCTACAACAGGTTGAGCTAACACATGCCCTTAATAATTCCTAGCCATGATATGGTAGTCTAAGTAGAGATAGACTGATGGAATTGCCTAATTAAGTGTGAAGGTCTGGCCGCCTTCTATGAGAGACTAGGGCCGTCTCTCTAGAGCACTTATGAGACCCGAGGTATGCGCATGGGCCTAGAAGCGCAAGTGATTATCGCGGAGTATACATCTTTTAGGGTTGATATGTGTCGAGAGGCCCTTATTCAAAGTTTAACAAGTTCAAGACTAAGTTCACTTGTCAGACTTAGATGTTGCCTCTCTTTACTACGCATCAATTCAAACGAAGGACATTGATACTTAAGTATCCGACCCTTCTTGCCCAGGAAATCTTTCTCATTCTTCTTTTCCTTTTGTGTGCCATTAGTGGGGGATTGTTAGAGTAACGGTACCCTAAAAGATTGTTCACTTACTCTCTCTATCTCTTTTGTTGTCCCACATGGAACTTTTAAGAGTGGCTTGAAGAATTTATATACCCCACTCCTCTTGCACTTGTCGAATAACTTGAAGCTATGTTTTAAGGGGGGTTGAGGGGACTTGGGCTACCACACGCGTGGGGCGCCACTACCGTCGGCTTGTCCGGTCCGGGCAGGGCACGGGCTGTGGGTTATGGGCTTCGGCCTTACACTATAATTTTTGGAGGAATTCTCACTGGACTGGTTGCGTATGAGTTGTCGTCATGCTAACAACTAGTTGACCAAGTCATTCTCCATCTCAGCCTTAATCACCATGATCCTCGCCCCCTTACTGCTTCAGTTATATTTTGCCTGATTTTCTGCCCCCGTTTTACGCCTTTCTTTATTGCTTGGTTGCCAATTTTCTCTCCTCTAATCCACCATGAAAAGGGGTCTTCTACAACTTTGTAGAAGACACAGAAAACCCAATTCTCGCTTCTCCTCTCGATTTTTTGGGCATAGAATTTGTTATACTCCATAGCTTCTCCCTCGAGTGCACAAGTGCGAAGCCTGCTGTGTTGAACCTTGGGGAGTTTCTTCGCCATAACGATCTGCACCGAAGTCGGGCGAATTAAGCTTTCAGGTCAGTAGTCTCTTCCACGACACAGCCCTTCCTCTTTCACTACAGCAGCTATCATATCGCTTAGTCTAACACCAATTACTCATGTTTACTCGTCTTGTAACTGCCTGTATCCCTTTTAATTTTTTGGTGGCGGTCCCAGAAGCAAGGCTATATAATTTATTTACATGGCAGAGTGTTGCCACATCAAGCTCTTAATAAATCTTAAACTTGATAAAGTTGGACCAAGACCTAGCATATGATGACTGAGCATGTTTTTTTATTTGGTGGGCCTTATGTGAAGCCAAATTTAGCCTTAATAGGATACAACGCGTAGGAAGGCATGCCTAAACCCAATAGGGCGCAAGGTGGCTACCCGCGGCTGGCACATCACACTTCTCCCTTGGCATGGTGGAATGCCTTGATGGTGCGCTTGCTATAGGTGGATGTTGAAGGCATGCTCGTCATGGGTGGCGAAGTGCCTTAGGTCGAGCTCTATTGTCGATTATCATCTTCTACCACTCTCCCCACAGATGATGCCAATATGTTTTCGGAGAAACTAATTTTCATGACTAGTTGGAATAGTGGGCTTACGTATGGTAACATTCAAAGTCGACTCGGCCTAGAACTCCTAACTTACAAAAAAAAGTAGACATCGGGGTGTAGATTCGAGGAAAACCCCTCTGACGATCAAGTCAGGAAAGGAATTGATAAAAAAATTAAACTTTAAAGATTTAATCTTTGACAATAAAGATATCTGATACTTAAGAATATGCTCTAACAATATGAGTTTTTGTGATGAATTGGGTCCCTCCTAGAGATGATGGTGACGTCTATTTATAACTAGAGTAGCCCAGGGATAGTGTGGTTATTTTACCATTTTCCTTCATTTTGACTTACGTAGGCCTCTTTTGCTAGCCCAAACTGATGTGTGAGTTTCCTAACTAAGCTTATCTGGGCCCATTTTCATAGTGGATGGTGAGGGGCGCACATAGCTCATATTATTCCGACTCAGTATGCCATTGTTCAAACCCAATATCCTGAAAGTCCTGCTCCAAATGGGACGTGGGTCTGTATATTTAATCAAAATGATTACTAAAGTTTATTGCTTCTCTATCGATTTCTAGCACGGAAAAATATGACTAATTCTAAGAGAACGCCAAAAATCATGTCCTTGATGTACTAAATCACCATAAGATCAAACTTTCCATAAAACTTACATTGAGCATGAAATTAAGCTGTTTTATGTCTTCCTTTTAAGTATTTAATATAGGTCATACTGAATATGTGATGCTGGTATGCGTGGTGTCCTAACTATGGTGGTACCTTCACTCTTGGACCTATGTCTTAGCTAATGCCTTAGAATCACGCAATCCCCATCTGGGAGTTGTGAGAATTTGTTTTTAAAAATCTTTTCACAAAAGTTTTCTACTATTCTAAATTATAGTGACGACTCTACTTTTCTGATATAGCTCAAACTTTCCTATATACTTATCGAAAGAGAAATCCTGCACTAGATGTAGGAACGAGAACCCCGAGCCATGACACTTTCTGTTTTCCTTGGTGATAAGGAACCACGACGACAAAAAAAATAACTATAAATCCACATCATTCCCTCGATGTGGAGAAATTTAAACAAACTGTATCAAAGCAAAAATTAAAACAAACAAATATTTGTAAAATTAGTAGATATACCCGATTTAGTTTTAAACTTTTTCGCAGGTTTGAAGAGCTACCATTAGTTGTCAGCATCGTTGTCATTGTTTTTCTTCTTCTTCTTACAACAATAACACCTCCAAGTATGGCTCTCGCTTTTGCGAGGTCTGGAGAGATCTAAATGTATACAGCCTTACCTATACCAGCATCCCTGCCATAGAGAGGCTAAATCCAAGAGACCCACAAAACAAGATTTTGTGAAAACATTTTATAGAAGAAGAATTTGGTGAAACATTTAATGGAAAAAACTAAGGGTATGCAGCAAGGAATGAACTAAGACATACTAATAAATCAATTGGTCGTAACTATGTAATGTAAATATAAGTACAACATAGCAGATGAATGAACTATACCTTAACAAATAGAGGTAGGCAAACTATATCTCTTCCCATATGTATTTACTACCTGCATACAAACACGACATACGAAAAAAAACACAACTAGACCTACCCTACTGCAACTGAAAGACCACAACTAAATCAAACGGCCAACTCTCTGAAATCTAAGATCCTAATCCTATACCACCATAGTCTTATATCCTGAGCCATGTCCTTCGTCAATCCTGCAACTTTCAAATCCTCTCTAATCACCTCGTCCAAACTCTTCTTTGGTCATTCCCTCCCTCTTTTACCTTCGGGTATGTTATTTCTCTCACATCTTCTCACTGAAGCATTCAAACTCCTTTTCACATGGTCAAACCATCTGAGTCTTGTTCCTCTCATCTAATCTTCGATGGGAGCCACTTTAACTAAATATCTGATAATCCCGGTCCTAATTCTATCCATTCTCGTATAACCACACATCCAACAAATCATCCTCATCTTTGCTACCATCAACCTTTCAACCTATGTCTTTTCTATAGGTCAACACGTCGATCCATACAGTATAGCAGGTCTAACTACTATATGATAAACTTTGCCTTTTAATCTCACATGCATCCTCTTATCACACAGCACACTTGAAGCAAACTTCTATTTTTGCCAACCCACTTTTATGCGGTGGTTAATATCATCATCAATATCCTCATTATGTTGAATGATCGAACCTAGATATTTAAACTTCTCGACCTTTGGTATTGTCATCCTATCAATTGTGACTTCTCCCCTCGTATCTTCCCTTCTACTAAAACAATAATGTAAATACTCATTTTTTTATCTACTTACTCTAAAACCTCTAGACTCTAGTGTATGTCTCTATTGGTCTAACTTGTCATTAACACCCTCTCTAGTCTCATCAATAAGAACAATGTCATCTACAAATAACGTACACCATGGTAACTCATATTGAATTCCCTTTGTAAGTTCATCCATAACTAGAGTGAAAAGAAAAGGGCTTAACGCGGAACCCTGGTACAGGCCTATACCAACGTAGAAGTCATTGGTATTTCCTCCTGTCATTCTAACGCTTGTCCTACCTCCTTCGTACATATCCTCAATACCTTGAATATACACAGGAAACACTCATAGGCGGAGCTACATTGGGGCAAGGGGGTCCCAGTTTTTTGGGAAAAAAATTAAATATGGGATATTTTTGTGGATATATATATATATATATATATATATATATATATATTAATTGGTTCAGATATATTTTGTAAACTTGTGCTTAGTAGGGTGGTTGGTTGCCCTCCTTGTTTTAGGTGGTTGCGGGTTCGACTCTTGCCAGTTGCCACTCTGCTTCTACGATCTCTTGTATGTTTTTTTTTTATTATTATTTGTATCATTAATCTTGCCTCCCTTTGAATCCTGGCTCCGCCCCTGGTGACACTCTTTTTTTTTTCAAGCATCCCCATAGTACTTCATGTGAAATTCTATCATAAGCTTTTTCTAGGTTATTAAACACCATATGAAGATCTACCTTACTATCCCTATACAATCTCATGAGCCTTCTAAGGAGGTAAATTGCCTCTATGGTCGATCTTCCAGGCATAAAATCAAATGGGTTCTTTGATATCAAAATATCCTTCCATAACCCTCTCTTAATTACCCTTTCCCATAACTTCATAGTGTGACTCAGTAACTTTATACCCCTACAATTATTACAATCCTGAATATCACATTTGTTCTTGTATAATGACTGTACTAAATCTCCATTCTCTACACATCTTAGCAATCCTAAAAATAAAATTGAAAAGTTTTATTAGCCATTCTAATCCCTCTTCACCCAACACTTCTACACTTCCACCGGTATCTGGTCTGGTTCCTCTACCTTTCTATTGGCCATCTTCTTTAAGTCCTCTTTAATCTCGTCCTTGTTGATAGGTTCACACAATCGGGGATTAAGATGCCTCTCACTACTCTCTCTTTTCCTACTTTGAGAATCTTCCATCACTTCACCATTAAGGAGTTTGGAAAAGTGCATTTACCGCATCTCATTTATTTCTGCATTCTCTGACAACAGTTTACCATTTTCATCTTTGACACAACTCACAATGCGCAAATCCCTTGTTCTTCTTTCTCTACCCTTCGCCAATTTAAAGATTTCCTTCTCACATTCCTTGGACTCCAATTTATGATATAACCTATCATAAGCCTTACTCTTATCAACAACAACAACTTTCTTGGCTATCTTTTTTGCTGCTTTATATCTAACTCTACTAATCTCTTTCTCTTCATCCGTTCTACGGTTTATGAAAGCAACGAATGCCTCTTTTTTCTCCTTGACTTTCTCCTTTACCTCCTCGTTCCACCACCAAGCTCCCTTTATTTTATTACCACCTCTCCTCGATGTCCCTAGGATCTCCTTAGCCAACCTTCGGATACATTCTGCCATAGCCTCCCACATTGTATCTGCATCCACTGCTTGCCTCCAAGTTTCTCCTTCAGTAATCCTCTCTTATAATTTCATAGCGTTATCCTTAGTAAGATTCCACCACTTAAACTATAGGGTCCCCAACATTCATCTTCTTCCACTTTGAACATTTGAACTCCACGTCCAATACTAGCAACCTATGCTTAGTTCGTAAATACTCACAAGGTATCACCTTACAATCCTTACATAACCTTCGATTATCCGCCCTAATTAGGAAGTAATCAATTTAAGTCTTTATGGAACCACTCTTAAAGGTCACTAAGTGGTCCTCATTCTTCTTAAAATAGGAGTTCACCACCACCAATTCATAAGCAACTGCAAAGTCCAAAATAGAAACTCCTTCATTATTTTTTTCTCCATAACCGAAACCTATGTGAGTCAAATCATACCCGTCTTTGTCTTCATCAATATGGCCATTAAAGTCTCCTTCTATGAAAAGTTTTTCACTCTGAGGTACATCTTGAATGACTATATCCAAATTCTTCCAAAATTGCTTCTTAATATAGTCCTGCGAACATATTTGAGGTGCATAAACACTCACCACATTTAGGATTTCTGATCCCACCACTACCTTAAAGGCCATAATTCGATCACTCTTACACCTTACTTCCACAACAAAGTCAACCAACTCCTTATCAACCAAAATGCCAACTCCATTCCTCATCTTGTTTGACCCCGAATACCACAACTTATACCCATAAACTTGTCTAACTTTAGCCCCCACCCACTTAGTCTCTTGAACACAGGCTATATCAATCCTACGTCTATGCAAAGACTTAAATAATTCTAATGACTTACCAGCAAGAGACTCAATATTTCAAGACACTAAGCGCACCTTCTGAAACCCTACACCCCTCCTAACCCCATCCCCCCCCCCCCGACGGAGGATTGGCTGAGGCTGCTACGTTACTGGCCACTAGCCTAAGCTTTCAACACCCACCCTCAGCAACGCATAATAATAATAATAATAATAATAATAATAATAATAATAATAATAAT
>JACYFF010031956.1:5440408-5467521 GCA_017589665.1 Selenicereus undatus | reverse complement strand
GGCTGCCACCTCTACCCTCCCCCACCCCCTTTCCAGCCAGGACTTCCAAGATTTAGATTTAGATTTTTCATAACTGGATTTTAGTATGATACTTCCAATTTTCAAAAAAATGTTCTACAGATCTTGTAGAAATAGTTTCTCTACTACTCTTCCTTGGTCGTGGGGAAAACTGAGCACAGCTCGACCAACAACTGGACCACAGTAGACTCTTATTGTACCATCCACATTACATTTTCTCACTTTGCTGTTTGTGTTTTGCAAATGCTAACACAAACATACAGCATAGAGAACTGAGTTCATGGATGTCTCTACATGTGCCTCTTTGATCGTCATGGACAATCTTTGCCACCCGTTACTTCAAAACAGCAAGAAAAGTAACACAATAAATTAAGCAACTAGCAATGTCTTGCAAAGATTCAGTCAGGAGTTCAAGGGTAATGCTCCTTTTACAGATGTCAGAAGGAAATTCAGCATTTGGTAGTCAAATAAGCCCAATCTGTGTGGTATCACAATGCAATCCAGACCAAAGCAATACAGTTGAACGAAATACTAAAGTCTAGATCAAGATAGTACAAGTAAAAACATGCATAACAAGATAGAGAGAAAACCCCAGCATGAGAAAAACAAGTTAACTGTTCAATAAGCAATCAGCTTAGATACACGAAAGTATAAAGGTATGTGATATAATACAAGATTGACCTGGTGAATTAGCTGGTAAAAGCTATGCCGCCCATTTGTTCCCGGTTCACCAAAGTCAATTTCACCAGTCTCGTAAGGAAGTACCACCCATCAATTGAGACCCCTTTTCCGTTACTTTCCATGCTGACCTGAATTATTTCACATAATGGTGCAAAATTTAGGAAGAATAAATCAAGCTCAGAGGAGCAAGAACCCAATAACAAACCATTTTAATTGCAACAATGAGATAATAACACATGCCTGCGGAATATGTGGAGCAAATTTCTCCAGCGCTTGGCAATAGGGTAAAATAGCCTGCATAGTTGGAAATGATGAATATGATCATTTAAGGTTCCACTATCGCAATAGATACCACGACTACCAAAATTAGAAATCTCAAGCATGATCTGTTACATCCTTTACGGAACACTCACTCTTGCTGGATACCCAAGAAATGAAACATTCCAAATGCTAAGCAAACCTAAAAGCACCTGAAGCTGTGTGGCGAAGAAATCAGTATGCTGAAAAAGTTCAGACTTGCAGCTCAGAAAGGTTAGATGATGCTTCGCACAAAGACAAAAACAGAAAGGACATGTCCACAGAAAGATAGAAGTATGAGTCCTAAAACGGCATTGGCAAGGGAAAGATAGAAGTAAGTTCACAGGAACATACTTGAATATGATTTCCATTAAACACAGAATATTTATCTTTTCCAAAAGCTTCCTCTCATTTGCAACCAATGCAGGTTGTGCATTGAGAGCATCTTTATGCACATGGCATAGTTCTTGATATCGAACTAAATCACCAGTGTTAAATGCCTCCAGAATATAGTAAAGCCACTCAACCTTTGTCCAAATAAGAGAGTATCTCTGAGGGGAAAAAATTAAAAAATGTCATCAGCACATGGCATTTTAAAACTAGTACTAACAAGCAGCAAGACTGCAAGAGCAAACCAAAAATGGTGAAACATGATTTATATTTTAAATCATCAGTGGGGACAGGGGGTAAGAAAAATCTTCCAGAGGCAAAAGTCAAAGGCAGCATGAAATCCATATCATGAGTGTATCTGGATCAGTAGATCAAAAATACCAACATGCCCACAGCAAAATAAAATCTCCTCCTTCAGAACATCATGCAGAAACTAACAATTGAACATACACAGAACAGATCCGAACTAGAAACACAATCTGTCCCCCAACTTATTCTTAAAACAACTGGAATCCTATCCAAGCATAAGGGAATATCAGAAGCTCATGCTGGCTCAGCAGGCAGCGAAGAGATAAAGCAGTAAAGAGCAGTGAAGAACAAGTACGTGGAGGGGAAAAACAGACTTAGTTCCCTACAGCAGAGCAGTTCGTAAAGAATTGAATGTGTTCAGCACTTGATTGATGATTCATCCATACTTGGCATTTTCTTCCACCCCTTTCTTCTGTAGGAAACTTATCACAAAATCTCATTAACAAATGTCAAAGAAGAAAAGGGGGGGATACAAAAAGGAAAGTGGCACAATGACATTGAGAACATTAACACATTAGCCATTAGCTCATCACTACTCCCTCAACCCACCCAACCGCGCCCCCCCCCCCCCCAGTAGGAAAAAACCAAAAAAAAACCCCACCACATCTAATGAAAACCTTAGATTAAAAAAGCCCGAAGCGAAAAAAAATGCAAAGGGTCCTAGAGCCCGGGGAGTGGGCTTCGAGGCGAAGGCGCGGGCTTTTCAGACGCGAGTAGCACTTTGGCTATAAAATGCTCGAAAATCATTCCCAAACCATATTTCTTTGAAAATAAGGTAGATAACGACATCAAATTAGGAATTAAACATCAAGATAACCATGAATAACATTGCAAATAGTCATAAAACACGATCACACAACATCATAGTTTCTCAAAGCAGATACCATAAGATCGTAGAAGTCTTAAAAGACAGAAACTAGCATAGACATAGAAGGAAAGCATAAAACACATAGCACACAAAGCAAAATAGCTCATAAAGGTGAACTAAGCATCCTCATCATCATCATCTAACACCACATGCTCCGCATCTTCATCATCATCCACCAACTCAACATCATCTTCAATATCATCTACCTCTTCCTCTGAAGACTCTTCAAATTCCTCTTCCTCATCTTCATCAAACAATTGAGTACGAGCTCGGGAGGATATAGAACCAGAGGCATGAGCGGGAGCTTTTCCTTCGTCCCTTGCCGAAATTTTAGTGGTGCTAGTGTTTGTTGATCCTCTACGCGTAGTGCTATCATGGGACTTATAAGCGTCACAAGCTTGAGCAACAGCTGCCCAAGTCAAAGTATCCCCATCAAACACAAGATCATCATCATCTGAGTCATCTTCCATTCTCCCAAGAAACCACTCATTGCTTTCATCAATTTCTTTTAAGAGAATGGGATCTCTAGAGCTACTCTCTTCACTTCTGCACTTTAATGCACGATTTGATTTGACAAAAACCAAATCATCTAATCGGGATTGTGCTAGCCTATTTGGTCAACAAAAGTAAGTAGGTTTAATTAGTCACTAATAAACTAAAATTTATGTAAGTGGATAGTTTTTGTTAGTTGCAACTTACATGTTGAAACACACCCCAATTCCTCTCACATCCCGTTGCACTACAAGTAAGGCTAACGATTCTTATGACAAACTTCCTCAAGTTAGGTGCCGAAGATCCATATAAACTCCACCATTGAGCTATTAAAAAAAACAAATAGAATAAGCATTTAGCTAAAACAAAAATGACAGAGAGACCTTGAGAAGTTTTGTATGAAATATGAACATTCTTACCGGGAGCAAGTGACTTTCTTTGCCTTATTGCCATTGGCATTCCAAACAAACCTTGAGAAGTTTTGTATAAATTCAATTCGGCAAGAACCTTGTCTTGAGTCCCCAAATCCAGAATCATCCTTGAAATGCAATCAAACAAACCCTTCATCACTTCGCTACAATCTTCAATAGATGGGTTTGAATAATATATTTTCGGATTCAAATAATGTCCCGCCGCATGTAAAGGTTGGTGAAGTTGTCATTTCCATATTTTGTCAATATACTTGAATGCCTCTTCATAATTCTCCTCCTTGTTTGAAAAGCTCTTGGCAATAACCTCCTTAGCTCTATCCATAGCCTCATAAATATAACCCATTGGTGGCTTTGTGTCGCCATCAACCATGCGAAAAACCTTGACGAGAGGGCTTGTCAATTTAAGAGAATAGAGAACATTCTTCCAATAACTCTCTTGCAAGATATAGGATGTCATCTTCTTGCCCCCCACATCCTTTGACCATTTGCTATTGCTCCACTCTTGAGAAGTCACCATCTTTCTCAAATTGTGTTTTTGTTTGTGAATGGAGGAAAGAATGATAAATGATGTAGCAAATCTCGTCACAGCAAGCCTATGCAAGTTCCTTTGATTAGTGAATCGCCTCATCAAGCTCACAAGGGCAATGGAGCTATGGATATAAGCATTGATAGCCATGCTCTTCTTTAGAGCAATCTTGACTTTTGGAATATTCTTTCCAATGTCTTCCAACATAAGATCAATGCAATGTGCGGCACATGGAGTCCAAAAGAGGTGTTGCCTCTTAGCCATTAACAATTTTCCTACATAAACAATTTTATAACCATGAAATTAGAAATTAGAATTTATGAAATAGGAATATAATAAACATATGGCTAACATATCAGGAATGTAGATAAGTAGATGATTCTTAGTTTCTTACCAGCTTTAACATAGTTAGATGCATTGTCGGTCACCACTTGGACCACATTTTCCTCTCCAACTTCCTCCACCATATCATTAAGAACCTTGAATAAAAGGTTCGCATCCTTTATAACTTCAGACACATCCATTGATCTAATAAAGACCGAGCCTTTTGGAGAGTTGACAAGAAAGTTGAAAATATCCTTTTGGACAGTAGTATCACGCCATCCATTAGATAAGATAGAACAACCTATCTCAGCCCATTCCTTTTTGTGCTCAACCATTGCCTTCTCCGTATCTTTTACTTCTTTTTTGAGGAAAAGGACTCTCAATTCATACATGGAAGGCGGTTTCAATCCCGGGCCAAATTGACCAATAGATTCACAAGCAATGGCAAAACTATCAAGAGTAGCAACATGAAAAGGAATCTCGGCATCATAAAACCACCTGGCTAGGGCTCTAAAAGCCTTTTCTCTTAACTCTTTCCTACATAGCTCATTTAGTGTTTTTTGCCTCCCTTGATCCTTTCGAGCCTTGACAACATTTGCGGGATTAGGAATATAGTACATATCAAGTGGACTGTGGACCTTTTTGCCTAGGTTTCTTAGAAGGCACATTATTACTTTCCTTTGTTCCACTTCCACTACTTGCATGTTTTCCGCTTCTAGAATTCATTTCAACACACTCATCATCTTCATCTTCATCAACAAAGTAGCCTTGTGGCATTTGTCTAGACATATCATATGCTTCCTTTGTTGATTTTTTTAGCTCCATATAGTCTTGAATATCTTTCCTAACATGCTCAGGGACTTTTTTACAACCTATGGTATTACGATACCCTCCTACTAAATGTTGCTTAAGCCGAAAAACTCCTCCCATGGTCCTCACTCCACATAAGTTGCAATAGAAATTGTTTTTATTAGTTTCATATTGCCTACCATACTTCCTTCCTGGATCTAAAAATCTAGAGGAGACCGAACCCGTAGGAGTACTGGATGTATCCTCCATTCAAGTAATTCAACCCAAAAATCAACACCTCAAATGAGTTCACTACAATTTTCAACCAAAAAAAAAAACCAATTAAACAAAGCAAACAATAATTAAAGTCTAAAAATTAATACATAAACCTTTCAGGTTAAATTTAAGGCATGCTACTAGTGGAATTACACAGAGAGGGGGGTATTTAGACAAGGGGTCTTCGAGAGAGAGAAAGAAGAGAGAAGAAGAGAAACAGGGGTCTAAGCAGGTGGGAACTTAGTTTTAAAAAGCGCGCCTTAGGCACGTAAAAGCCCGAAGCCCACACCTCTGCGCCTAGGAAGGAGGCAGGCACAACCCATTCATTAAGCGCGCGTTTTTTGCACTTTTCTAGGCTTTTTTTCCACGCGTGGGGTGCACACTTTTTGGGCTTTTTGGATCTTAACGTACTATTTGAGAAAAAAAGGAAAAAAATATTACAAATCAGACTTAGAAGCCTCAAACTGCTTCTCACCTCCTCATTCGAACCTCTCTGCTTCTCAGACTACTGTTCTCCTTCCTCCTTCTTCAGTTCAACGGCAAACCCTAGCTGAGTGCAAACGGGTAAATGGTCTTCTGCTCCTTTCTACTTTTATTTTTCCATCGTCCTCCTCCTTCTTCGTAGCGAGTCGAACCCCAAGGAAGAGGTTTCGAGTTCTCTCTCTCTCTCTCTTTTTTGCTTGAAGGGTGCTGCTACAGTGCCTATCTTCTCTTCTTTCTGTCTCTCGAAGACCCCCTGTCTAAACTCTGAAATCTAAACCTCCCCCTTATGTCTAATTTCCACGCAGCAGGGCCTTCAATTTAATTTGAAGGGTTTATGTTTTAAGTTTTAAACTTTTAATTATTTATTGCTTTGTTTAATTGGTTGCGCGTGTTTTTTTTTTGTGGTTGAAAATTGTAGTGAACTCATTTGTGGTGTTGATTTTTGGGTTGAATTACTTGAATAGAAGATGCTTAGTTCACCTTTATGAGCTATTTTGCTTTGTGTGCTATGTGTTTTATGCTTTCCTTCTATGGCTCTGCTAGTTTGTGTATTTTAAGACTTCTACTACCTTATGGTGTGTGCTTTGAGAAACTACGATGTTATGTTATCGTGCTTTATGACTATATGCAATGTTATTCGTGGTTATCTTGATGTTTAATTCCTTACTTGAAGTTGTTATCTATATTATTTTCAAAGAAATATGGTTTGGGATTGATTTTGGAGCATTTTATAGTCAACGTGCACCTCGCGTCGGAAAAGTCCGCGCTTTCGCCTCGAAGCCCGCGCCCCGGGCTCCAGGACCCTTTGCGCTTTTTTGCGCCTCGGGCTTTTCTAATCTAAGTTCATGGCATGACATGACCTCTGACTCGTGATTTAAATTTGTGTGCCGCCTGCTAGTGTTCTAAATATCTAATGCCTATGTACAGGTCATATTCCTGCGGCTCCTGAACATCTGAATTCGATCATTAGGGTTGGACGTGATATTCTGCGTGTGAGAACTCGGATTAATGAGTTGGTGTCTTTGACTGTTGTTTCCTCCCTACTTTCAAAGTCCTGCGACTACATAATGAAGGCCACAGGAGGCAATTTCAGTAATGATCACGCTGAAGAGATCACGGTCTTAACGCATGGGACTGCAGTGATGATGATGGTTCTTGGATTGTGCAAGGTACGCCGTTGGATTTTGCCCACTTATTTGGAGTGGGCCTCTCACTGGGGATCGCTTTCGGTTTTTGCCGGCGTGGTAGTTGTTTATGCATTGTTTGCTCGAGTCTGACATGTTTGTTATCGAGTCTAATATGTTTGTTATATACTATTGCCGGGAATCGCCTTTGTAGATGACAGTTCACTTTCTGGTCAGATAATTGGCTGGTTTAGAGAAATGATAGAAATTAAATATCGTATTTGTAGATGATAGTTCATGTCACAATGCCTCCTTTGCAATCATCCAATATCAAATTTCACATTTGAAGGGGAAAAAAAGGAATACTAAGTTTTTTTGTTTTTTTTTTTTTGTGATTTTGATTCATCTCTAAATTTATAAATATGCAAACAAATCTACAATCGCTACATCCATTTCCTTCCTGAGACTAATATTAAAAAAGAAACAAGGTCAAGAATCTTTTCATAAAATAAAATAAAGAAATGTATATTAAATTCATAATTGTTGACATGCATATTGCATACCCCTACACCCTAAATCCCTCTATGGTATAAACTAGATTAATGCTCATTAAGATCCATAATTAGATTAGCTTATCCAAATAAGCCCATTAGACTTTTGGTCTATGAATTCTTAGTCTTTCTTTTCACTTTCTTCCTTCTTCATTTTGTGCAAGCCCATAAAAATCAGTTAGTTAAGCCCAGTTGTCACCGAATGATTATAACCAGTAAGATGAATGGTGTAAAGGCGACGGCCCAATTAGTGACTTTTATATATGGCGGTCTTACGTAATAGATAGTATAATAAGATGGGATATGTTTATAGTAATTTTTAATAGTTTTGGGGATAACTAATTACTTCATTAAGGGAAACTTGGAATCGGCCTCTTTATGGGGAGAAATGTTTGTAGAGGTAAGGTTGCCTACATTTGAATTTCGTAAGACTCGCAAAGGCGGGATCCACATTGGGAGGTAGTGGTGGTGTTGTTTGACACTTGAATGAAGTAATCCTTAAATTTAAAAGTAATTCTGAAATGAATTATGAGTCACCTCAATATTTCTAAAAAGTAATCCTTCAAAAAACTTGCGTTAGAAACTAACACTTTCATGAGATGATCTCGCATATGAATTTGTGGTCAATTATTCGACTAAAGTCTTAAATTTGTTTTTTGGGAAATTAATAGCAAGTAATCCTCTATTTGAGCTTAGTGATGGCCTAATTTAGATTATAATGACGTTAGTTGAGTGAACATACACAAAATTTAGATTATAACATAAAAAACTATAAATTCCAATGACAATTGACGCTTAAAATCGTAGTAATTTCTACAATATCACTATAATATAGTATATTTTATCGCTAAAATGTATATATTTGTTTGTGATAAAAAAATATAAATTTTTTGCTTTTACATTTCAAATTACACTTTCTATTATTGTACCACCTATAAGGAATTTTATTATTAAAAATAACATTTTTTTTCCTCATTAATTCACAAAGCAATATTTATTTTAAAATTTTAAGTGTTTTTTTTCCCCTCTTTGCATGCATCTTGTATTATTATCACGCAACCAATTGCATTTTGCTTTTGACCGGTTGGTGATTGACTTCACTAGTAGTCATCAACCACATTTCTTTTGGGTAGACATCTGTCCGTTGATAGGCCACATCTTTAATCATCCAAGTATACGAAGGAAAAAATAAGTTAAATTGGGATAGGCCAATTTTCATTCTTTTTATGTTCCCTTTCTTTCGCCTTCTGTGGATCAAAAGGCCAGATATGGGATAGCCATCATTAATCCAACAATCTTGAACCACTTGCAGCAATAATGCAAGGATCCAACTTGAGAATAACTGATTCGGGGGGGGGGGGGGACTTTCAAAACCATAATGTGCATACAGATTGGAGAACAACTTGAACAAGCATGTCTAGCTTTTTCCAAGCTTGGACAGGGTTTTTTTTGTTTTTGGTTTTTTTTTTGGGGGGGGGGGGGGGGAGTGGGCACTTTGAAAACCATAATATGCATACAGATTGGAGAATAACTGTAATGAGCATGCCTAGCATTTTCCAAGCTCGAACAGGTTGTTGATGCAAGGCTTACCTATAAATGTCAAATTCAGCTGGTCCGCCAAAATAGCAGCTAAGCACCCATTTTCCCTAATTTTTCTTATGTTCTCGCTCACTTAGTTTTTCAAATAAATTAGCGTGACCAAGCCTGAATGGAATCTGACAGTAACAGACTGGTTCATCATTGATCAAGCAAACTGCAGTCAGCAATATATTTTTTCCCTATCTATTCCTCTTGGTTTGATATTTGATTAAGTTCTTGTAGTATTTTCTAATTCTTTTTCTAATTATAATTAATTGATTTCGTACTTTTAGGTTGCAACCAAGGGCAATGTGCAACAAGATGGATGGTAAATGGAAGTTATTGAAATGAAGCATCAGATTCATTGACATTTCTCAAACTCAAGACGTTATTATCTATTGATGTTACGTCAGTAAACTTTTGCTTGTTGGATTTGCATTTTAACAACATTGTCGAAACATATGTTTGCTCCTATGGGTATAGTACTTTTTGACATCATTTTTCTAGCTTACTAGAACACTGTGAACTCTACATTGATGTTGACAGTTAGTTTCAATTTATGATGATGGTATCTTACATTTTTGGGTATTTGGAGTTTCAATGAACTTTAAGCATTTATATATATATATATATATATATATATATATATATATATATATATGTGTGTGTGTGTGTGTGTGTGTGTGTGTGTGTGTGTGTATTGTGAAATGTATATAGGTATGTACGTTAATTATTACAATTTTGCGGAAGCGCGCCAGTAAAGTAATATACATTTTTATTTAATGTAATGTTTATTAATATTAAAACAGAAGACAGTTTGTGCTCAAAAAGATGTCCGCCAAAATTTGTTGCCTTTTAAAAAGTTATTTATACGTGTGAAAGTTCCTAGCATTCATAGGTATGGAAATAAAAGGCATGAGTGTTCACAAGAACAACATCCTCACTCTTATATTTATGGCATAGTATCATTCGATATAAGAAGGGAAACCTTGGAGTAACAGTAGGGTTGTCTCCGTGCCACTAAAAAGTCATGGGTTCGAGCCGTAAAATCAATCACTTATAATGTCAGGTTATGCTACATACAATTCACCATTTGGGATGCGGTCCTTCCCCGAATCCTGTATGAATGCAGGATGCTTGTGTACCGGATTGCCATTTTATCCATTCGATATAAGCATGAAGAGATGCATTATTCTGCACGTCTGTAAGTATGCCATGCTTAATAAGCCGAGAAATATTTCCGCACAATTTCCTACAATACGCTTGGTTCAAACGTTGAGAGCAGTTCCTACTTCCTACTTCCTACTTCGCTTTTATGCGTGATTGAAGGCTATTTAAGGCATAGAAGGTTGCTAGTTTCCTTATAGTGACTTGACTTTTAAGCTTGACAAGCTTTAAATCGAGCATCAGCCTACGCCTAAGCATGGCTCACCCAGCGGTTACCTACATCGTATGGGTCCGCTAAAGCGACCCGTTTATGTAGATGGGCACCCGAGATATAATCTATACTATATATAAAAGCAATGTTGTGATGATATGGAATTTTCTTGCATTCTCATTAATTAGAGATTTCGAGCCATTGGATTTATTCTCTCTCCTTATCACAACCATCCGATTGTTGAAAATAATTAATTTATAATTTTCAAATCTCTCACATAGTAGTAAGGGAAAAAAAATCATTAATAAGGAAATGATCGTAAGAAAGTATAATCTTATGAAGTATAATTTCATAATTGTCGAAATGAAGATTACGGAGTATTTTTTTTCTAAAAGGAATGATTATGCAGTAATTAGTGATTATGAAAATTATAAAAAAATATCATTCTTAAACCTTTTCAATTTATTCTGTCTTCTTATCACTACTAGATTGTAGATAAAAAAAGAATAATCTCAATAATTATGAAAATACGAATTATGAAGTAGTTAGTAACAAATAACAATGGAAATTATAGATAAAAAGGATATCATTCTTGAACCTTCAATATTAGTGTAAATACTCACGTAGTTCTTACTCGCAGTTGAAATTATACATTAAAATACGTCTCATAGTTGAAATCAATTCTGCCGTCTTACTCATTGCTCAAGTGTGTCAAAGTGATCTTTTTTACCTCACTTTCAGATATATAATAATTATCGTTCCCTTCCTCGTATATTTGTTTGTATTAATTTGTTAATTCGTTAGTAGGTAACCTCTTTTGTAATTAGTAGCGTCAAAATGCTTGATCGTATTTGATTGAAAATTTTGTACTTTTTTATTGTAATTCCATCCTATATGTGGCTTAATTTTCTTTTCTTGATATTTAATCTTTCACTAATTGACGTCATCATTGATTTCTTGCTACAATTTGTAATCTCACTTTTTTAGGTGTAGTTTTTGTCAAGCTTGATTAATAATGGTGGTGTTTGGTTTGATTCATTTATATTCTTAATTATTTCTGTCTGATTTATGACTTAGGTTAAAATTTTGTTGCTTATATTATATTATATTGTATTAGTAACTTAATTATGTTTAGATTCTTTTATGTTTTATTTATGTTGTTCATTTATCGATTTTTTTTATAAGAAAAACTCTAATAATTTGATCCTCTTCCTTGGCATTTCAAATTTTTTTATGGAAACAACAATGCAAACTATTTCACATGTATCTAAATTGTTTGATGACCTATTTATTTACATCAATTAAAAAATTTCAAATATCTATACTATAAATTATAGTATGATTTTCATAATTTACAAAAGTTACTGTTAAGATATATAAAAGAAATCACAAAATTTGACTTACTGTTTTACATACGTAGATAAGAGTATAGTTTTCTATATCTTCAAAAGTTTTGTTATTTTGGAAATTGAGTGAGGTGGTCAGGTTAGGGTCTAGAACAATATGAGGGGGTGTTGAGGGATTTCATTGGGTTAGGAACCCTAGCAGTATGATTAAATTGCATTAATGGACATATGAGATGAGTTTAATATTAAAAAGTTGATCATATTTTATAAAGTATTTAGAACGATTTTGATTAACTTATTCACCTTCAAAATATGCCTCCAAGATTAACAAATGTAATTTTTCAGTTTTCTCTCTAAAATCATCGCATACGTTCAATGCTACATGCATGTTTGAATCAATGTAATTTTATGTTTCCATTGTTCAGTTAGAAACTGTAATGCATGCTTGAATATTTCCATTGTTTAGTTAGAAATTACGATGCATACTTGAATACTATTTCTATATATTTTTTTTTTTTATCATGGCATACATTCAATACTGTAATGGATACTTGAATCAATGTAACAATTTTTGCTGTTTAGTAAAATACTATAATGTATTATTGAATACTATTTGTAGATTTTTTCATAAATCATGACAAATGTTCAAAATCATTAATCATGTCATATAGTTAGCTTAAGACACAAATCACAACGTAAGGTTATAGAAAATTTTAATTTCTTAGGGTTTTTTTTTTTTGAAAATCATGTGTTGATTGAGATTTTGATGGATCATTTTGATTTCAAGAAATAAAATAACCCCATTTTAGGTTAGCTAATCGAATGAACAAATTTGGAAATACTATTTTTGGATTTTTAAATTATGGGTTAACTAAACAGATAGTCATAACTCAATCTGTGGGTAATATGCTGCAACTAACTATGATCCATGATATAACTACAATACCTTAACATACGTCTTTTTACTAACTCATTATCTTTCCTTTTGAGATGGAACAGCTTATATAAATTGGTAGGTAGTTTAAAATCAATAGATCAGCTATAATATATGATAATTTTTATTACTTTTCTAAATCCATTAATTATTTTCACAGTCTCCCTTTGTCCAAAAAAATAAAATTTGCTTAATTCAAACCAGCTAAAATAACTAAATGTATGACCCTAAATCTACAATAATTCATTTGTGTTGCGACTCATGATTTAAGTGGAACACTAATCTTAGGGAGATATATTATCTAAAGAAGAATTCGATGACATATTTTCCAACAAAAGGCCACCTAACTTCATGATTTCAAAAAGAGGAGCCTAAGCACATCATTGATGACTAATTTTGACGTATTGTAACTACATATTGACATAACTTGAATGAAATTGTGACCAAAATAGATCTATTTTCAAAGATAAAAATTCCCTAAAAGAAAAGGATAAAAAAGTATATAATACTAAAAAAATTCTACCTATAATAACTAGGCTTATTAAATTTTTATACTGAAAATTTATTTTTACTTATAACAATATCACTTATTAGATAATTTATTTGTGTTTTTTTTTCTCAATAATAATAACAAATATGTGTCTTTTGTAAATAACTTATTATTTATTTTATAAACCACCGTGCAAACACACAGGTCTATACTAGTATGTATATAACAATAAAAGGCGAGGGTGGCACCCTCTTGGCCTGTACAGCTCAGAATCACATATAGAGGCTGAGATAGGAAGCCCTCGGAGAAACCCTATTTCTTTTCGCGTGAATCGCAATCCCTCGATTTCTAGGGTTTGTGGTTTGCTGAGTTTTGCGGGAAAAGCAAGAGCTTCAACGCGCCTTTCACTGTTTCTATCACTACCACCACATCCAATTTCAAGGTATTTATCCAATTATTCCGTATTTTTGCTGGACATAGTGAATTCAATTTCATATTTACTTATCGTCTCCATTAGGCAATCAAGCATGTTTAGGCAAGTTTGGTGATGTTAGGCAATCAAGCATGTTTAAACATGCTTGATTGCCTAATAGTTTCGTTTTGTTCGCTTCGAAGATCGAGCATAAGAATCTCCCCTTTTTGGTTGGTGTGTGATTGCGGTTGCAAATGTGATTGTGTTTGTGTTTTTTGAATCTTGTTCGTGCAGTATTTGTGTGAATCTTGTGAATTATTGCATAATATGTTTACGACTAATTTGCTTCACTGTTTATAGGGGTTTTTCCCCCCGCCATGGATGTTTCAAAGAAGCGCAAGGCCGACGAGAATGGCGCACCGATTACTTATGATCCATCCCTAACTGATGGTACGGCGGCCCCTCAACAAACCCTAAGCCTAAACCCCGAGGATGCTTGGAAGCTGCTGGAGCCCTTCACCCACGGCTAGCTTCTCTCTCCTCTTCAGGATGCAGTTGCTCGTCACGCTGACGTCCTTGCTGCTGCTAGGTCCCTTGCTGACTCTGATGTCACCCGCCGGGAGCTCTTTGTCCGGGGTCTTGGCCCAGAGACGACCACGGAGTCCCTTAAATCCCTCTTCTCCTCTTATGGGGAACTTGATGAGGCTGGTGTCATCACTGACAAGAATTCCGGCAAGTCCAAGGGTTATGGGTTTGTCACCTTCAAGCATGTTGATGGTGCCCCCTTGGCGCTGAGGCAGCCAAGCAAGAAGATTGATGGCCGTATGACGGTGGCTCACCTGGCTTCAGCTGGTCGTGGCCCCAACAGTGAAGACCAGGCCACGAGGAAGATTTATGTGGGGAATGTACCATATAACATTTCGGCTGAGAGGCTGCTGGATTTCGTCTCGGCTTTTGGAGAGATTGAGGAGGGGCCATTGGGATTAGATAAGCAGGGTGCGAAATCATGGGGTTTTGTGTTCGTTGTGTATAAGACTGAGGAAGGTGCAAGGATGGCTTTGATGGAGCCGATGAAACTTATTTGGGCATGATATATTCTTTGAATAAATTTTCTGCAATTTTTTAGAAAAGTGCGCCTCGCGTCCTTGAGGCGCGCGCCTTCACCTTGAGGCTCTCGCCTCGCGCCTTGGGACCCTTTGCGCCTCGCGCTTTTTTAAACTAAGCCTAGTGCTGGTGAAGGTGGAGGTGATCGGATGGCATGATGGGTCCTAATTCGATGCCAGGATCTATGAATCCGCAGTTTGATGCGCCAATGGGAAACTATGGAGGTTATGGTCTCGGACCCAACCATGGTCTGACAATGGGGGTGGATGCTTAGGGTCCTCCTCCAATGGGGGGTCCTGGGGGAGCTTCTGGTGGTTATAGTGCTCCTTTGGGTGACGCCTATGGTGGGTCGCAATGTGGGGTGGACCTGGTTCAGGTGAGTTTTCGTCATCTCGGATGCCATCTCAGGGTTTTATGGGAAAGCCACCCTCCGGGCCATACCAGGAAACCGGTGGTTATGGGCTGTCTTCATCTGGGTATCTATCCCAGAGCCACCGGCCATCACAGGCTCCTCCTCAAGCATGGGCGGAGCTACATTGGGGCAAGGGGGGTCAATTGACCCCCCAGCTTTTTGGGGAAAAAAAAATATATGTAATATTTTTATGGAAAAAAAAAACTATATATATTAATTCGTTTATGTGAACTTCACAATGCTACGCTAGCCCATGCGGTCCTTCCTCTGCCCTTGCTTCTGCTTGTTCCCGGTGGTCGTGGGTTCGAAGATTGCTAGCAGCCTTTAGGCCCTATGGTTTTTTTTTTTTTTTGGAGTTTTGGAACACTTTCCCCAAACCCTGTCGCGCCCGAAGTATCCCAGCTCTCAGACGCTCGCTCTGTTGGCAATTGGCTGTTGCGCCCCTACCCCCTGCCCACCCTCTCTCTAACTCTCAACCACCGGCCGCCACAGCCACCCGCCGGCCACCAGACCCGCCTTCACTTCTCCTCACCTTTCCTCCTAACTCCTAAATCTCAACTCTCAATTGAAGGTAATTCTCAAAAATACTCAATTTTTGTTTTTAATTTTGTTATTTTGTAAATAAAAGTCTTTATTTTACTGATTTTAGTTAGATTTATGTTAAATAATTGATTAACTTAGTGAATTATTCATGATTCATGGATTGAAAAATCAAGATTTTAATTTAATTGTCTTTTTGATTGAAGATTTAAAATTGGGCTAATTTTGTTTGTAATTACTTCCTTGTTTATGTTTAGTTTACTCATTTTTATTGAATTTGTGTTGAACAAGTGGTTAATTTAGAGATTTACTCATCAATTAAAAAATTAGGTTTTGCTTTTCTTGATTGAGAATTTTAAAAATTAGAATTGGGGTAATTTGTTGGTTGTTGTTTTTAAATGATACTCTATCAGATGAATTTTTAAATGATACTGTTGTTACTTATTTTGAAATTGATATTTTTAAAAGTCTCTCGAACGATGATATCATGATTTACTTTCAAAACATGAGGTCTCGTCGATGACAACTTTCTTGAATGTAGTAGCTATGCATTTCATTTTTAGAACTATTAAATTTTATATTATGTATATTATTAATCTCGCCCCCCCTTGGTTTAAATCCTGTCTCCGCCCTTGTCCTCAAGGTCCCCCTAGTGGGATGTATCAGAGAATGCCTTATTATTGAGGTGCTTCTTAATTAATCATTTGTTTTGGCATTCTGTTTCATTCATTCAGTGGGATGTGTATGCCACAATTTTTATTCACAGGTTGCTTCCATTTGAAGTTTTTCTTGTGTTCGCCAATATATCTCATGTGTGTGTTGTTGAGAGGGGGTGTCTAATGTGTGTTACATGATTTCAAAAAGTATCTGCATGATGGGAGAACTTGGTTGACTTGGTCTGGACAGCATTTGTGTGCATGATGCTTGCTTGACTTTCCATTTTGCTTTATTTTCTGGCTAATGCTGCTTTAGATTTCTGTACTTAATTTTCCCCTCTATTTAATGGTTGTTGAATTGTGAATTAAGTTGTGAATGCGATGTTTGCTTCAGGCTTCTGAGAGCTTCGGCGCAAATTGCTTAAATGGTTTTGCTGATTACGTGATTGCAGAGAATTAAATGTGTCGTTTGCTTGATTCAACTGCTGCACATGTCTTGCTGCTACACTTGCTGTAGAGTTTTTCTTTGAAAGGGGTAGTTTTTGGTGCCAGTTTGATGTTCCAAGAGAGTAGACTAAGTAGGCTCAGTATTCCCTGGATGGATTACATGTTGTAGAAGTCTTGTAAAATGGATCTTGTTATGAAGATTTGTTATATGTTTTTGACGTTATGGATCTTCTTTGGTTGTTAATATGTGCTCCTTACCCCTTTGGTTGTTGAGAGGGGAATTCCTATTCTACTCTTCACAATATGTAAACGCCCTTTGTTTGTTTCGTTGTGGTTGTTGGTTGTTTTTGGTCTACTTTTGATTAATTTATTCTACTGCATGTGATGTAATTTCTTGCTTCAAAGTTGGCAACTTTCTATGACAATTTCTCTATCGATTGCGGGCTTAATAACCCAAGATGGATTTTAGTATGATCTTCTACCCCTTCATATGCTAACACTATGTGGATCTTATCCCGCCACCCTCCTGTGGTTTGCTTTTCAAAGGTTTTTCCTATTGTGTTTTTGGGAGCGAATAAGCTTCCTTTTTAAAATCTGTTCCGTTTGCTTTTTGTATGTATAGTTGTTTCCTTGAGTGAGCTTTTTTGCCATGGGATGCACGATTTGAATGCTCAGGCCAATGATCTGAGAGAGCACTAGCTTTGAGTTGCTAGCACTTCTAGATTCTTCTTTCTGTATTTTTTGTGTATATTTTTCCCACCTGAAATTGAATGGGTGTTGAAATGTAAATCTCGTATGTGCGTAGGAAACAGGCAAATGGAGCCGGAAGGGAGAAGAGAACAATGTGATGATTTTATCCGCTGTGCATCTATCTTTTGCGGTTTTATGTTGTTGCAGTATTGTCTTAAGACCTGTAATTTCTTCACTTGCTCAATGAATCCCTGTGTTCTTTGTTTGAAACAAAAGCTAAATACGGTTAGCATATACTAATTAAAGTAATACTGAAAAGTACTAGTCTACTAGGTGCTGGGAATCTACAGTTCTCTGAGGTTGTATGGTCAAAGTCCAAACTTCTAAGGCCTCTGTAAGTTTGTGATTCTATGAGACACCAGTTGAACAATTTTAACCATACAACTCACTTATATGGAAACTCTCGAAGGAAAACGTTGCTGGACATTGGGTTTTGTACCACAAAAACAAGCGATAGAGTACTGTCCCCCTCTCTATTTTTTCTTGGTGGTTTGATTGTTCACTGTCACATGTTTTTGCTGCCGTGAAATTTGAGCCCAACATGTAATCTTTTGCCATCTCATTCATCAGTTCATCCAGTATGTCCTGCTCTATGTCCCTTACTACATTGTCATTTTGACACAGGCAAACATCAACTCATTCCAGCCAAAGTCCCACGTGCAGTTGATATCTGGATCCCCGTACTGTATATCTCTCTCCAGCATTCTGAGTATGTAGGCAGCATCATCATATTCGTATGTTCCACGTCTTCCATAAGATCTTAGGGAATCAATGCCGTTATGCAATTGCCTCACCAACTCATCAAATGATTTAGCCTTTCTGCAGCTCCTAAACTTATGAGGATGAAAAAATATCTCTCGTCTCCTTCCTGTCTTTTTCAGCAGTTCATATCCACAATTTTTCAGCAGTTCATATCCACAATCTAGTACGAGCTTGCTATCTCTCCCCTGGCACACCTGATCAATTATATAATTCAGAATGCCAATAGGCATGTTAAGCTTGAAAATGTATCCAATTTGTAGTCACTAATTCCCCTTGTTATGATATCCCCTACCTTTTCAAGATTTTGATTACATGCAAGGGTGAAGGGTTAAGTGGACCAAAGTTGCCTATGGCTTGCTTCAATCCTTCAAACATTCTACCTAAAAAAGTAAAAAATTATATATTTAACAATATATTATATATTACATATTATTTATTATGCATCTATATTAATACAAAATGTGCGAGTACTGACTTTGGCCCCCTTTGTAGGATGTATATGTTCTCTCCTAGTCTTTCGATGAGTTTAACTGTATGCTTCATAATGTGCAAGAGGTACTTGCTACTATATTAATATTTTCTTTACTGGCATCGAAGATGCTCTATATTTGACTTTAAATTGTGCTAATTGGATTGGATCAGTGGTCTTGTGATTTATAAATTTTCTATGGTTTTTAGTTTTATGTGATTTATAAATTATTTTAAAGCAAATGGAAGTCTTCAAACGCAACAGTAAGGCCTAATTTATGCGATTAGCTACTTTTATTTTTAAATATAATTTAGCTAACTCAGTGGGGCCGCTACCACCAAAAATAGCGCCAATACAACCAGAAATGATTCCACTGTCGCCTGAAATTACGCCTCTACCGCACACCTCTTCCTCAGCTTCATTACCCTCGTCGCCTTTGTAATAGGCGACCACCGCAGCCCATATGCTCCAAAACCAACTCTGTTCTGCCATTTGGATGAAGTGATAATTGCCAAAAAAATGCGTAAGGAAGACGAGATTAACAGAGTGTGAAGGAGAAGAGGACGATCAGGGAAAGCCGAAGTGCGAAGACGACGGATTGTGACGCAGTATATGTGATGGGGTATTGGAATGGGGTAGGGGGGAAGGGGTGGGATTATTTAGGGAAAATCACTTCCTCTCTAGTAGACCTGTCAAAAACTGAGCCGACCCACACCCGCCCGAAAGTTTTAGGTTTTGAACACGATTTTCTCGATTCGAACCCAAAAAACTTGTAAATTTTTTGGTCAAACCCGACCCGAACCCAAACTCGCCTACTCGACCCAAATATTATATACTTACTTTTTATTTTCTTTAATTTTTCCTCTTAACAATAATAGTTTTTCATTATAACGAATCGTTTGAAAAGACATTATACAATAAGCACATCCCTTCGCAAATTAGATAATGGTTCTCGTTTTTTCGCATAAAACAATGTCATATTCAACTTATAAATGGTCCAATTTTTGAAAATGGCCATGAAACAACTCTAATATTAAGAAAAACAATTTAGAATTAGATAAGTATTGCAAATGTGCGAGTCATACTATTATATTCTTCGTAAAATGAATATGTCTCATCGCATTCTAAATAAGATTATTATATAATAATCTAAAATTTTGATTTTATAATTAATAGATAATTATAATATCATGTGCGTATAATCATGGCATGACATGACCTCTGACTCGTGTTTTAAATCTATGTGCCGCCTGTTAGTGTTCTAAATATCTAATGCCTATGTACAGGTCAAATTCCTGCGACTGCTGAACAGCTGAATCCGGTCATCAGGGTTGGACGTGATATTCTGCATGTGAGGACTCGGATTAATGAGTTGGTGTCTTTGACTGTTGTTTCCTCCCTGCTTTCAAAGTCCTGCGACTACATAATGAGGGCCACAGAAGGTAATTTCAAGAATGATCACGCTGAAGAGATCGCGGTCTTAACGCATGGGACTGCAGTGATGATGATGGTTCTTGGATTGTGCAAGGTACATCACCGATCTTTCCCCGGTAGGGTGTTTTTATACTTGGGAACATTTTTGTCTGCAGTGACCGTGATTTTCCACTTCTTTACCCACTTCTTTGGAGTGGGCCTCTCACTAGGGATGACTTTCGGTTTTATCGGCGTGGTAGTTGTTTATGCATTGTTTTCTCGAGTCTGACATGTTTGCTATCGAGCCTGACATGTTTGTTATATACTATTGCTGGGAATCGCCTTTGTAGATGACAGTTCACTTTTTGGTCAGATAATTGGCTAGTTTAGAGAAATGATAGAAATTAAATATTTTTTTTTTAAATGATAGGTTATGTCACAATGCCTCCTTTGCAATCATCCAATATCAAACTTCACATTTGAAGGGAAAAAAAAGGAATACTAAGTTTTCTTTTTTTTTTTGTGATTTTGATTCATCTCTAAATTTATAAATATGCAAACAAATCTACAATCGCTACATCCATTTCCCTCCTAAGACCAATATTAAAAAAGAAACAAGGTCAAGAATCTTTTCATAAAATAAAATGAAGAAAGGTATGTTAAATTCATAATTGTTGACATACATATTGCATACCCCTACACCCTAAATCCCTTTAACGTATAAACTAGATTAATGCTCATCCATAATTAGATTAGTTGATCCAAAGAAGCCCATTAGACTTTTGGTCTATGAATTCTCAGTCATCCTTTTCACTTTCTTCTTTGTTCATTTTGGGCTAGCCCATAAAAATCAGTTAGTTAAGCCCAGTTGTCACCGAATGATTATAACTAGTAAGATGAATGGTGTAAAGGCGATGACCCAATTAGTGACTTTTATATATGACGGTCTTACATAACAGATAGTATAATAAGATAGGACATGTTTATAGTAATTTTTAATAGTTTTGGGGATAACTAATTACTTCATTAAGGGAAACTTGAAATCGGTCTCTCTACGGGGAGAAATGTTTGTACAGGTAAGGTTGCCTATATTTGAATTTCGTATGACTCGCAAAGGCGGGATCTACATTGGGAGGTAGTGGTGTTGTTGTTGGACACTTGAATGAAGTAATCCTTAAATTAAAAAGGAATCCTGAAATGAATTATGAGTCACCTCAATATTTCTAAACAGTCATCCTTCAAGAAACTTGCGTCATTCTAACACTTTCATGAGATGATCTCGCATATGAATTTGTGGTCAATTATTCGACTAAAGTCTTAAATTTGTTTTTTGAGAAATAAATAGCAAGCAATCCTCTATTTGAGCTTAGTGGTGGCCTAATTTAGATTATAATGACGTTAGTTGAGTGAACATACACAAATTTAGATTATAACATCAAAAACTATAAATTCCAATGACAATTGACGCTTAAAATCGTAGTAATTTCTACAATATCACTATAATATGGTATATTTTATCACTAAAATGTATATATTTGTTTGTGATAAAAATATATATATATTTTTTGCTTTTACAGCTTCTTTCCTATGGTCGCGGGACTTCTTTCAGTTTGGGTAAAAGGTGGACGATGTCGTCAAATGAGGTACCGAGCATAGGCATTTCCCTCTTAAATCTCTTTTGTGTTGCCTTTTTCTGTTCTTATCATTGATGTGAACGTCGTACTTGTTTCTTTCATCATTCTCTTTGTTTTTGCTTGTTATGTAGGTATTTCTGATATTGTTGTGATTTTCCGTAAGTGCACGATTTATCGCCGCGATACTAACTAGGGCTGTCAAAGTCTGACCTAGCACGATAACCCAACCCGAACCCGACCCGAATTTACTGAGAGAAACACAAACCCGACCTAGACCGAACTGATTTCGACTCGAAGTCGATGCGATTTGACCGTTTAGTGTGAAAACTTGTTACTTTTCAGTTTTGAACAAATCTAAGCTATTTTCAAGACCGACACGAAATTGACCCGTTTATTAAATGGGTCGACCCGATCTGACCCATTTGATAGCCCTAATACTAACGGGTGTCGATCCTCGGAAGTGGATGTGAAATTGAGTTCTAATCAGCTAAATTAAACTTGCTAGACATCCCTTTAATTTATAGCCTAGTAATGCAAATTAACATGAAATCGGCCTTAGAGGCCCAAGTTGTTAGAAGAGCAATCAAATGATAACGTGTAGAGCATCCAATACTTCCTAGTAGAGCAAGCCAATCTGAACTCCAACTAGCAAAGTGATTAATGAGCAAACAGAGCAATAAACAGAGGGAAGAAGCTGTGCAATTACAGCAGAGAATTCAAAGCTAGCAACGTGCAATTTTGAAACTGAATTAGAATTCCAATGAAATTACAAACAAAACCAAATTACATCAATTCGAAAAAAAAAATCAGATCTAAAATCTAAGGCAAAAAATCGAAACAAAGTGGAAAAGAAAATGCCCTCCCCCTAGAATTTCGTCCCCTTCGACCCTCTTTATCTTCATTTAAGCTCCCATAAAAGCCGAGCCTTTACTGCTTCATTAAAGCCCTCGTAATGGCTTGACCCTTCATGGTGGTGATGACATAATCGCAAGGTAACCGTCATGGAGGAAATGGGTCGTTGAGATTTCGGTTTATGGAGACAATGAATGTTGACAATTGAAGGAGAAGAGAGAGAGTTCGTGGCTGAGAGGAGAGAGACGAAACAAGAGAGCAGTAGTTATGGAAGATGATGGAGAGTTGAACGACTGCCCTGTTTTCTTTTCGGTTTGGATTTTGTGGTGTGAGGAGGAAGAAGAAGGAGATGAGATGGCGGGGAAATAGTTGCTGAAGTCATGTGCCTAGCATGTGATAGTTAAATGGGAGAGGAGTAGGTCGGTTGGGAACACAGAGCCTAGCCCATGAAGAGGAGAAGAAAAGCATAGCAGCTGGGCCGACCCAGAGAAACAAAACAAGGAGAAAGAAGAAAAAAAAAAAGAAGGAAAACAGGGAGACTGGGTCTGCGCAGGGGAATGGGCCGATAAAAGAGAAGGCATATGGGCTAGGCCTGAGAGAGAGAAAAGAAGGGGGGAAACTAGGAAGGGGACGGTTGGGCTCGCGATTCGACTCGCGATCTTGGGCTCTTATCTTGTCTCTTCTTTTTCTTTTTGCTTTCTGGTCCAATTCCTTGTTTGAGCTCATTATTTATTTCTTTCTCATGTTTTCTTCCAATTCCTACAAAATAAACAAACACATATTAAAATCCTAATTTAATACTTTATTTCGAGCAAATATTAGATAATAAAAGGGTATAAAATATCATAATTTTAGGTTGAACATATATATTCTTAAGTACTTTTTTGAACACTTTGTGGGGTGGGGGTGGTCGATTGGTGAGAGTTGACTTCCTTTCAAATCCAACCCAACTTCCACGGTTTTGAGGGGTTCTACTTGAAGCTTGTATTCTACGACCCTCCCTCATCCATTGTTGTTTGTCCCCTTAAATGACATTTAGAGGACTTGGCAAAGATAAGGTAGTAGTAGGTAGTCTACAGTTTTAAATCTAATTTCCTCTATTATGTTTATGTGCAGTAAAAAATAGTCTACATTTTTTTAATCTGGAGCCAATTAGAACTAGCATTTCTATAGTTTTACAATTCTGGGTAAGCTTGTTACATCGGACCTCCCAGCACTCTGTCTAGTGGTCATGGTTACGAAAACCTGACCGGACCGGCCAGCTGAACCGGTCATGATAACGGTCCAGAAAAATCTAAGATTCATTCTGTCTATTGAACCGGAAAACCTGGTCAAACTTGGTCAGACCAGGAAACTTGATCGAATCAGATGATTCGTAGTTTGACCGGATTTTCGCAGCTGAGCTTGATATGCCAATTTTATTTGTTGTTTTCACTAGTCTTTCAAAGATCAGTATCCCGCTATCCCTTCACAAGTCCCCTCTCGCCGCTGGATCTGACGCCGACCGTGGGTAGCAAGCAAGGTGGGCATGATGTTTTAAATTCTAAGATCTATTGGAATTGAAGAGAGAGACAGAGAGAAAGAGCTGACGTCAGCCGCTGGTAGCAACGTAGGCATGTCTCCGCTCCCTCTTTATTTGCTACCCGGAACCTTTTCTCTTCCTCTTTCTCTTACTCGGTAAATGACTTTGCAATTGTTTTCTCTATAAATCTTTTTCACAAAACTGTTTTGTGAGTCTTATAGAATCAACCTCTCTATGGGTAGGAATACCGGTAGAGGTAAGGTTGCCTATAGCTGGATCTCCCCAGACCATGCAAAAGCGCGATCCACACTAGGAGTTTGTTGTTGTTGTTGTTGTTGTTGTTATTGGAATATAAGAGAGAGATAGAGATGAGAAGAGGGACACAAAATTTCGTGCGACTGTCATGCTCTAGTGTGGAGGAACTGAGGAAGACAACAGTAGAGGAAAAGAAATGAGCAGGTGTAGTCGTGCACACTTTATATCATTGCTTTAGGGTTTTTAAAATTTATAAATGGGCTGGGCCCCTATTAATGAATCATAAAGGAGATAAAACCAAATAAAATTGGCATTTGCTTTGTGGATGCCCAACCACAAGTATTTTATTTTTGCATGTTTATGACCTTTGTTAAGCTAAAAGCTTCCAAGTATACAATGTTTGGGGGGGGGGGGGGTTTTGGGATCTGATAATAAATGTTTGGTATTATTAGTTGTGAATATGTGATTTTATGAATTGTGAAATGCTAACATTTGAATTTATTGTGTGGATGTAGGCTAAATAAGAAAATTAATTATAGGATATATAGAAAAAATTATCTCGAATTTATCGGGTCATATCGGTTCAACCCGGTTCAACGCTAAAACGGGTCAACCGATCTAACTCTGATTCAAAGAGTTTGACCTATTGACCCACTCGGTCGATTGGTTCGATGACAGGGTCGGATCTCTTAACATTGCTGGTGGTTGGATTTTTGGGATAGTAGATTTGGATTTGGAGTGTATGAAAAATGATACATTGTCTAGCGCATGTCTAATTCTAACTGATTTTGATATTTTAGGTGGTATATGGTATATGGCATGAGCTTACGAGTAACCACCCTTTTTACCTACTAGGGCGTAGGGTTGTTAACATCTGAACTTCTAAATTCTATGAAAGCAAGACCTATATTAGTTAGCAATAGAGTTGAGTAAGGGTTAGTTTGGGTTAATTTATTTAATAAACAGATTAATTTTGTGTCAACATTGCAAGTACCTTAGATCTACTTAAAATTGAAAAATAACATGTTCTCTAGTCAAAATGGTCAAATCTTGTCGACTTTGGGTCGAAATTGGTTCGGTTCATGTCAGGTTTATGCTTCTCTTAGTAACTTCAGGTCGAGTTTGTGAAAAGTTATAAGCATGAAAGGAAGAAAAGGCTAAAGATTTATGGAGGAAAATTCGCTCTACTATTCCATGCCATATAAGCAATGTATATATACAAAAGTTTATCCCTAACTTCTTCCCTAAGCAGCTACAATAGCCTAGCACAAATAGGAAACTAATATACAATTACAATTTGCTTCCTAATACAAGACAAACATATACAAAGGTAGGATAGTGTCCTAATACTCTCCCTCAAGGTGGAGCATGTGGACTCACGATGCCCAACTTGCACTGAAGAGACTAAAACTGTTGTTTCTCCAAAGGTTTAGTAAAAATGTCAACTAACTGTTGTCGTGAAGGAAGATAGTCGGTTTCAAGGTCTCCAGATAGTAATCATTCTCGAGCAAAATGACAATCAATCTCGATATGCTTGGTTCTTTCGTGAAAAAGGGGATTGCGAGCGATATGAAGAGCTGCCTGATTGTCACAATAGAGCTTCATAGGCTGATCTTGAAACACGCCAAGGGCTGCAAGAAACGATTTAATCCAGATTAACTCGCTAGTTACTGTGGCCATAGCACGGTATTCAGCTTCAGCTGATGATTTGGATACCGTACTTTGCTTCTTTGTTTTTTATGACACAGGAGAACCTCCAATAGTAACAAAGGATCCTGTTAGCAATCTTCTAGTGAGAGGACATGCCCCCCAAATCAGAATCACAATTGGCATAAACCCTTAGATCTGAATCCCCATGCAGTAGTAATCCTTGTCCCGGATTTCCTTTTAAATATCTCAAAACACGTTGTGCAGCTTCCATATGCTCTTCCTTAGGTTCCTGCATAAATTGTGATAATACATGTACTGCATAACATAATTCGGGACGAGTGATTGTGAGGTATATTAGGCGTCCAATCTAACGCCTATATCTTGTAGGATCATCAAGTTTCGGCCCATTGGCAAGTACGAGCCTGTGATTCACCTCCATTGGAAATTTGACGGGCTTCGAACCAAGTAATCCATATTCTTGAATAATTTTCAACACACACTTCCTTTGACATAAGAACAGCCTGTGTTGGTTCCTTGCTACCTCAATTCCTAGAAAATATTTCAAGGGTCCCAAGTCCTTTATATGAAAGCAATTATTCAGATATTCTTTGAAGACGGCGCAGGCATGGGCATTACTTCCCGTAAGTACCAAGTCATCTATGTAGACTATTAAAGACATATAAACATCCTCCTTTTTATACATGAATTGGGAATAGTCTGCATAGGATCTAACAAATCCATATTCGAATAATTTGGATGATAATTTCGCAAACTATTGCCGAGATGCCTGTTTAAGTCCATAGAGAGACTTCTGAAGCCGACATACCTTATTAGGACTAGAAGATTTGAATCCAGGAGGCATAGTCATATAGACTTCTTATTCTAAATCACCATGAAGAAATGCGTTGTGCACATCCATCTATGTAGTTCCCAACCTCTTGCAATTGCAA